>JAPQNM010000002.1:12265412-12290412 GCA_029783475.1 Metacarcinus magister
GAGAGAGAGAGAGAGAGAGAGAGAGAGAGAGAGAGAGAGAGAGAGAGAGAGAGAGATGGTGGGGAGAGGGTAACAGCTGACTTGTGGTCTTTTCCATCTGTCAACTTCCCCCTCCCCTCCCCCATCCCCTCTCCCCCTCCCCCATCACAACAGCTTCCCCTCCCCTCCCCCCTCACAACAGCTGGAGTGGCTGTGCTTTACTGGAAACATTTTTGAGATTTCCTGTACTAATGTTTGTTTTGGATACTATTCAAGTTACTATTACTATTACTATTACTACTATTATCATTATTACTACTACTACTACTATTACTACTACTTTTATTACTACTGCTACTACTTTTATGACTACTACTACTACTACTACTACCCTCACCCCCTCTCTCTCTCCTCCCCCCAATACGAGATTCTCCTGCACCTTCAGGCACTAAGGGAAGGAGGAGGAACTTTCTCTCGCCACCCCCGGAGAGAGAGAGAGAGAGAGAGAGAGAGAGAGAGAGAGAGAGAGAGAGAGAGAGTAGAGAGAGAGAGAGAGAGAGAGAGAGAGAGAGAGAGAGAGAGAGAGAGAGAGAGAGAGAGAGAGAAATAAACACCACTATCACACAGTCATTAAGTTGAAATTTCATTGTTTTCGTCTCTCTCTCTCTCTCTCTCTCTCTCTCTCTCTCTCTCTCTCTCTCTCTCTCTCTCTCTCTCTTTTTCTTTACCCTGCCGCCATAATTCTAAGTCTTCCGGAATTTGGTTCATTGAATTTACTATTGTTGTTGGTGTAATTATTTTTTCTTGTTCTTGTTCTTAATCTTGTTCTTGTTCTTGTTCTTGTTCTTGTTCTTGTTCTTGTTCTTGTTCTTGTTCTTGTTCTTGTTCTTAGTCTTGTTCTTGTTCTTGTTTCCTTCTTCTTTTTCTTGTTCTTGTTCTTGTTCTTCTTACTATTATTACTGTTGTTATCATCATCATCATCATCATCATCATCATCATCATCATCATCATCATCATCATCATCATCATCATCATCATCATCATTATTGTTACTACTTAACCAGCTAGAATGAAGGGAGGAAAGGGAAGGATGGAATACATAAGAGGTAAGAAAAGGATCAATCTCTCTCTCTCTCTCTCTCTCTCTCTCTCTCTCTCTCTCTCTCTCTCTCTCTCTCTCTCTCTCTCTCTCTCTCTCTCTCTCTCTCTCTCTCTCTCGTGAGCACACCCAAACACACACACGCAACACAGGAGTGGGAGGAGGTCAAGGTGTCTGAGGGTGCTTGTGCCTGTATGCTGATTTGCAACATGAACCTAATTTAACCCAATCAGGAAATGTTGCAAAATAAACACTAATCTTTTGGTGGTGAAGTGATATGTGTGACTCAGTTTAGGGGTTAGAAAGCTTGTCTTGCCGCATGCACGCACGTCTTGACCTGAAAGCAAAGCAAGGCAAAGCAAGGCAAAGCAAGGCAAGGCAAGGCAAGGCAAGGCAAGGCAAGGCAAGGCAAGGCAAGGCAAGGCAAGGCAAGGACACACGGATGCGACGAGGTGTAAGAAGCGTTAAGGGAAGACGAGATGTATTAAAAAAGAAAATTAATGTTACTCTATGCTTTTTTACTACTACACAATGGTTAGTTATTGTGATCTAGTAGTATATACATACACCTCGTCTTCCTCCTCCTCCTCCTACTTACTACCTGTCCCCTTGTTAAACCTTCCTATTCAACGCACTCTTACATCATGGATACAAGGCAACTTTCCCTCCTGTTGGTAGGGTGCGTGGGCGGGGCGGCGGTGGGACGGCCTGTCATTACCGAACTGGTGCAGAAAAATAATAACAAAAAATGAGTTTGCATACGAGGGTGGAAGCGGGAGGGAGGGAGGAAGTGGCGGTGACCTGTAGAACTTTCCTTGGCCTCGGTAGGACCCCTTAGGTTAGCCCTCTGTTGCGACACACATACACACACACACACACACACACACACACACACACACACACACACACACACACACACACACACACACACACACCCACAGACAGACCACGCACATGCAGATACGGTGTGTATGTGTGTATGTATATGTGGGTGTGGGTGTTTTTTTTTCTTCTGGTGTGGAATCTGGTTTTTAAAAGATGTATAGTATGTCATGTCACTTATTTCTGGCTCTGATCTTTTAAGAAATTTTTTTTTTTCTTTTTTCTTTTTTTTGGCGGGCGGGTGGGTATGTGTGTAAAGGGTTGCAAAACATAGTGGTATGGGTGGTTGTGATGACATGCCATGGTTCGTGCCCCTCGTGCTGGTGGTGGTGGTGGTGGTGGTGGTGGTGGTGGTGGTGGTGGTGGTGGTGGTGGTGGTGGTGGTGGTGGTGGTGGTGGTGGTGGTGGTGGTGGTGGTGGTGGTGGTGGCGGTGGTAGTGGTGGAGGGGGGGGAGTGTTGGCGAGGACATGGCTACAGCGTGTTTGATATGCTGGTTTAGCGGCTGTATGAAAGTGTCTCGTGTGTGTGTGTGTGTGTGTGTGTGTGTGTGTGTGTGTGTGTGTGTGTGTGTGTGTGTGTGTGTGTGTGTGTGTGTGTGTGTGTGTGTGTGTGTGTGTCGTACTGTATTGTACCATCCCGCTCTTCCCTTTCAACACTTTCCCACAATCTCATTATCATTAATTGGTTTGCGGAAGTGGCGAGTGAAGGGAGACAGGTGGGGAGGGTGGGCAGCGGGCGTCGCCTTCCCCTCTTAATGAGATGAGGAGGAGGAAGAGTAAAGGGAGTGGGAACGGTAAAGGTGGAAAATAATGGACTAACCTTATTTATGTATGTATATTTGTGGGTGAAAAGAACAATAATAGTAAGAAAGAAGTATTAGTATTAGTAGTAAAAATATTATCATTAGTAGCAGTAGTAGTAGTAGTAGTATAAATTAGTATTAGTATTAGTAGTAGCAGTGATAATAATAATAATGATAATAATAATAATAATAGTAATAATAATAGTAATAACAATAATAATAACAATAATGATAATAACAACAATTATAATAATAAACTTGATTTCCCCTTGACAAGATAATGCACAAGAAAGAAAAACTAAGTCAAGAAGATTAAAAACAGGAAATACAAATATATACATGACATTAAGAATACTGCCATCACCCACACACCTCCCCTCACCTCCCCTGCCCACAAAACTGGAAGGGCAAGCGATTTCGAACATTTTCACTAATATAACTTATCACCCAAGGCTAAACTTCTGACAGACACACTTCTTCCCACTCCACTCCAGAATAGTTTAATCTCCCTCCACGCCCCCGTCACACTATAGAGCCACACGCACTCACACACGCACGCACAGCCACAGCGGGAGGGCCACCACCAACCCTGCCTTTCCCTCCCACAGCAAGGGCTCAGGTGTTTGAATAATCTGTTGAAAGTGAGTGTAAGTACGCGACACGCAATTTAATCATCACCTCAGGGACTTCTTAGTTGGGTGGGTGTTAATGTGACCTTAGCGAGGAGGAGGAGGAGGAGGAGGAGGAGGAGGAGTGTGATGCTGCTTCGTGGGAACTAAAGCTTGTGTTAAGGCAATGAATGTGTTGCGTCTCACACTGATGTTATTGATGCTTAGAAGGATGTTAATTTTATTATTACTACTACTACTACTACTACTACTACTACTACTACTACTACTACTACTACTACTACTACTACTACTACTACTACTACTACTACTACTACTACTACTACACGTGTATATCATAGTCCTGCTACTACTACTACTACTACTACTACAATCATGACCATAAGCACTGTATCTGGCTCACACTTGGCTATGCAGAAACCCCAGTGGGAAATCTATTTCAAGGAGAACAAGAAAGAGAAAACAGGATGACAGACCACAGCATGTCCAGGTGAGGGAGGAAAGAGAGCAAGGATGGATGCGGTTATCACACCAGACACCACCTCAAACAAGGGCACAAGGACGGCCTTCCTTCCCCTTCATGACTTGGATACTGATAACTTTGGGGTCAATCGGGTATCCTAGCCATTAATAGCATCACCCAGATAGCCGAGTGTGTGAGGAATATCAAGGGATTAAATAAGCTATTATCCTATACAGTGCCTTAGAACAGAACCTCAATACTAAGAAGGGAGCACTGGAACGCCTTAAACCAGACTCCTACAACCAAGGGAGCTTCGCTATTGGTGCCACTCGTCACTCCTTCAACAAATGTCACACTAATTGCAAGAAGTTAATCAGATAAATGTCCGTTGCACATTATAACCATTTAAGGTATGAAACAGTGGACAAGACCGAGTAGGATTGTTACATTTGAACTTGTTGGGATAATGAGAGAAAAAAATAATAGATAGATAGTAGTAGTAGTAGTAGTAGTAGTAGTAGTAGTAGTAGTAGTAGTAGTAGTAGTAGTAGTAGTAGTAGTAGTAGTAGTAGTAGTAGTAGTAGTAGTAGTAGTTGATGTTGTTGTTGTTGCTGTTATTGATGTTCTGATAGCGACGAAGTGAAGTAAAAGTAGACATGGAATGACGGTAACAATCACAGCGGTCAAACAATGGTAGTTTGACCGTCACCGCCGATG
The DNA here is from genome assembly GCA_029783475.1 of Metacarcinus magister. NCBI lineage: Eukaryota > Metazoa > Arthropoda > Malacostraca > Decapoda > Cancridae > Metacarcinus > Metacarcinus magister. The sequence goes on from JAPQNM010000002.1 coordinate 12,269,985, forward strand.
GATGAAGCAACAATACTACATGGACTTTCACCCTAATCTACCACACACACACACACACACACACACGTAGCATGCCTGGGAGTCACTCATTCAAGACGACACGTGCCCGAACAACCAGCGATGTGGCTAGAGTTTCACCCTGGCCTGAATGTTATCACCCACAGAATAATTATTAGTAGTGAGACAAGTGCATCCCTCCGCTGCTTGGACACTGATAGTTACTAGGCAACCTTATCCATGGCATGTCTTCAAATCACGCTCTCCATGTGTCGCAAGAAAGAGGTTTTACGAGTTATTTCCATTACGATTATCTATCATGCACTACACGACACGACCCATCAGCTTGAAAGGAATGTATGTGCCAATAATAGATGTAGGTTAATTGTGTGTAACTAGTTTGATTGATAGTCATAGTCATACCCAGACAGTTATTAACATATACGCAGCTTTGTTATAACCACCAGTAAATGTCACGTATGTAGTAAATTACCGGCAAAGTTCAGGTGATAACACACTGACACCTTTGATTGTAGTACGTGCGTGTGGTCGTGGATATTAGTGAGTTGCAAGAAACACTTAGAGCCTCCTGCAGTGTGTCTTGAATGACCCTGTTTAACTTCACGCCTCGTTAAGTAGCTCATGATATGTACAAATCTACTATTACCATAAGTACGATCATGGTGCATTGTTTTATAGTAGTTATCAAGACCTGGGCAAATATGTGTACTCTTGTAAATGTCTGTGTTCTGTTGCTGCATAACCTGCTGCTAAATATTGACCACCTGTAGCTAAGGACTTTCACTATACTTCTATGTATTAACGAGACAGCTTTCTCTGCAAGTTTCTTTTTTTTTTTAATTGAAGCAAGAACGTAGGTTTTTGCAGGAATCGCAAACACGCAATAGATGAGGACCCGGAGTGAAATTATATTTTAATTAATTGATTGTTATCGCTGCCAATTCTTCATATTTGGCACGGTACTAAAAAAAAAGAAAAGAAAGAAAAAAAAGGCTTCTTTAAGCAGACAAAAAACTTGGCTTGCGAGAAGAAAAAGAAGAAGAAGAAGAAGAAGAAGAAAGGAGTAGAGAAGAAGAAAGGAGTAGGAAGAAGATGAATAAGAAGAAGAGCAAAAAAAAAACAGCAACGTGCAAAAAAACAAAACAAAACTGCTGTGTTCATATTCCAGATTGACTTTTTTATACATTAATGTAGTGCATGTGTTTTCTATTATCACACACACACACACACACACACACACACACACACACACACACACACACACACACACACACACACACACACACACACACACACACACACACACACACACACACTAAAATACACGAGTTACAGTTACACAGTTACATCAAAGTCGCACCTCTTTTAAAAGTTGAATTTTAGCGCCGCCAATGAAAGTGAAAACAAGAAGAGACAAGTCACTCCAAAACGGAACATTTCAGAAGCCACAACACCACCACAGACAACACAAGACGTGGAGTTATATTTAAACCTTCATTCAACACCACTATATACCAATGCCTTCTGACTTAAAAAAACAAAACAATAACATATATATAAAAATCGAGTTTGAAATGAAAAAAACAATCAAGGCAACAATAACACCCACATAACTAGCAAGGAAAACCTAACCAATGCTAATATCTTTACAACATTTCCTTATCTCCTTAACCGACACTTAAGTAGATATCCTTTTATAAATCGGATGTTGTGTTCTTTTCGTTTTCTTTAAGTCAGGTTGGTGGAGGGAGAATATTTGCTTGACATTGTTCTATTTCAAAGGAACGGTTAGCTATGTAAACAGATGCTCGATCTATAAGGGTTTGCAAGTGGGTCCCGGGGGCGGCAGGCGAGACAGTGGATGAAGAGTGGGAACGTGAAGACTAAAATTAGTGTCGCTGGATGCTTACGTACTTACAGTGAGGGAAAGTTACCGTATTACGTGCTCTGCTCACACACACACACACACACACACACACACACACACACACGTACGCCCATTGTGAGTCAGTCAAACACAAACCAGGTCCCCCTTACCCTCCCAAAACACACACACACACACACACACACACACACACACACACACACACACACACACACGCGCAGACAAAGGAAAAAAGTGGATCTTCCCATTTTTAATAGTACAACGATGTTTTTCCCATGAACTCTCTCTCTCTCTCTCTCTCTCTCTCTCTCTCTCTCTCTCTCTCTCTCTCTCTCTCTCTCTCTCTCTCTCTCTCTCTCTCTCTCGGGACACAACCTAAACCAGTAGTATTACAGAACAATTTTTTCTCATCTCTTTAACATAGAAACATCAAATCATTTTCGCATTTACTGAGGTGGTAACTGCCAGACTTATATTTACAGAGAAAGTCACAGCCACAGAGAGAAAGTTAGGCGGAAAAAAAATTCACAGCAAAGAAGTGACAAAACGACCCACAGCCCAGCCACAGTTACATCATACAACCACAGCATAAATCATGAGTTACATATATATACAGTTAACCACAGTCACAGAATAGCTACATAGTTACATTACATGCAGTCACACAATAGTATCAGTTGATTAAATATACAACCACAGTTACAGTCACACAGACATACAGTTACATCACACAACCACAGAGGAAGTCATCAGTTACATGTATAATTAACCACAGCCACAGTTACATACACACAGCCACAACCCTTACTACTGCATGGGGTCATTAAAAAAAGGTTGCAGTATACCCTACTAAAACAACAACCGTTTTTTTTTTATCGTTCTTGCTACCACCACCACCATCACCCCCACCACCACCACCACCACCATCACCAGCAGTAGTAGTAGTAGAGACGGTGAAAGTAATTATCAGAGAAAGTGCGAGTGTGTCTTCCCCTTGTTGTATCTCTTATCATTATATTTTTCCTCCTCGTTTCTCCGCGACAGACAGACAGACAAGCAAGAGGAAGACGAAGGTGACAAAGAGGCGTTAGTTATTATATTCAAACATTTCTCATCCTCTTCTTTTCTTTTTTTTCCCCCCACATCGTAATCTTCTCTTTTGTTTCTTAGAATATATATTTTTTTGGGGGGTATCATCATTTTTATTTTTATTTCAATCTCTTTCGTGACGTGTTTCCGCAGTTATTTTTTCCTTCCGTAGTTTTGTCAGTATCCGTTACCACACCCACCCTGCCCCTGCCCCTGCCCCTGCCCCTGCCCCGCCCCGCCCCGCCCCGTAGTAGTGTTATAAGATGGGCGTGTGTGTGTGGCCGTGAGGGGAGAGAGAGAGGTGGGCGGAAGCAATATAGCAGTGCCCACACCCTGGCTTCCTTGTGTCGCTTCAATAGTCACGCTCTCTCTCTCTCTCTCTCTCTCTCTCTCTCTCTCTCTCTCTCTCTCTCTACCCCCCCTCTCTCTCTCTCTCTCTCTCTCTCTCTACCCGAGTCTATGGTGGATATAAATGGTAAATGGCGTTTCATTATTACACGGCGGGTTAGTCATGTGTATTGGGTGGTGGTGGTGGTGGTGGTGGTGGTGGTGGTGGTGGTGGTGGTGGTGGTGGTGGTGGTGGTGGTGGTGGTGGTGGTGGTAGTGGTGGTATCATTATTACTTCACTAGAGATATTGCTTTCACTGTTACTGCTACTATTATTACTATTACTACGAGAGAGAGAGAGAGAGAGAGAGAGAGAGAGAGAGAGAGAGAGAGAGAGAGAGAGAGAGAGAGAGAGAGAGAGAGAGAGAGAGAGAGAGAGAGAGAGAGAGAGAGATGATGCAGAATGACGAAAGGAAAAAGAGCGTAACAGGAAATCAATGAAAAAAAAGGAGGAAAACAAAGAGGCAAAAAGGCGGAAAGGTAATTAGTAGTGTGTGTGTGTGTATGTGTGTGTGTGTGTGTGTGTGTGTGTGTGTGTGTGTGTGTGTGTGTGTGTGTAGTAATAGTAGTAGTAGTAGTAGTAATAGCAGTGAACAATCTATGGTGGTGGTGGTGGTGGTGGTGGTGGTGGTGGTGGTGGTGGTGGTGGTGGTTGTTAAGAAGGTGTAAATGAGTGACTAAAACACCTCTGTCATTCTCTACTTTCCAAACAATGGGAAAGCCTCGTGTGTGTGTGTGTGTGTGTGTGTGTGTGTGTGTGTGTGTGTGTGTGTGTGTGTGTGTGTGTGTGTGTGTGTGTGTGTGTGTGTGTGTGTGTGTGTGTGTGTGTGTGTGTGTGTGGGTGTGGGTGGGTGTGTCAGATAGCTGGAAATAGCAATAACACGGCACGGCATTGTACGATGAGTGACAAAAGACTTCAGCGGACAATACAAACTATTATAATATTATGCTGTTATAGGCTGATGCTGCTTTCTCCTGAAGGCGTAAGATAGAGCGCCACGTGGTGGAAGAAGAACTATAATGATTTACGTTTATATTATATAGAGTTATAGTTAGTTGTGGTATTGTGGTATTGTCTGTGTATGATATTGCATTGTGTATTGTGTAGTACTGTGGTGTGGTAGTGGTTTGTGTATATGTAGTGTAGTTGACTCTCTCTCTCTCTCTCTCTCTCTCTCTCTCTCTCTCTCTCTCTCTCTCTCTCTCTCTCTCTCTCTTCTCTCTTTCTCATTTCCTCTCTATATCTTTCTGATTTCCTATTTCTCTCTCTCTATCATTCTCTTTTCCGATTTATCTTTATCTTTATCCTTTCCTCTCTCTCTCTCTCTATCTCTTTCTCTCTCTCTCTCTCTCTCTCTCTCTCTCTCTCTCTCTCTCTCTCTCTCTCTCTCTCTCTCTCTCTCTTCTATCTCTCATTTCCTCTCAATATCTTTCTGATTTCCTATTTCTCTTTATCTTTTTCCTTCATCCCCCCCTCTCTCTCTCTCTCTCTCTCTCTCTCTCTCTCTCTCTCTCTCTCTCTCTCTCTCTCTCTCTCTCAACATGTTTTTTTTTTTTTATCGTGTCTTCTGACTCGCTCCCCCCCCCCAAGACAACTATAACTTTATATATTTAGTTATAGTATTTTGTGTGTATTGTGGTGTGGTAGGAGCGTAGGATGTGGTGGTGGTGGTGGTGGTGGTGGTGGTGGTGGTGGTGGTGGTGGTGGTGGTGGTGGTGGTGGTGGTGGTGGTGGTGGTGGTGGTGGTAGTTGATAGGAGGCAGTGTAAGTACGTAGAGTGTAAGTATGTAAGTATGTAAGTACCACCACCACACGCTTTCCTTTCTCAGTCACAACTTTTTTCCTTCACTCTTATATACTTTCTTTCTTCCATCCCTATCCACTTTTTTTTTTCCCTCTCTCTCTCTCTCTCTCTCTCTCCCTATCCCATACTTTAACCTCCCTTTCTTTCTTCCTTCCGTTCCTCTTTCCTCCCTCATTTCCTCTTCCTGCCCTTCACCTCAACACGACATGGCTATAACGAGGCGCAAACAAGCGGAGAAAACAAGAGAGCATCGTGAAGGCAATAAAGGATGAGAGTACACACGGTAAGGAGGAAGAGAGAGGAGGAGGAGGAGGAGGAGGAGGAAGTACAACATTAGAACGGTATTATAAACGTGTTAAATCTCTGTATTAACGTAAGGGAACAAAGCCATTTTGCAGCATCAGGTCACGAGATACTAAATACTCTCTCGTTATGACACTTACCACGGGGACGCAGGTTGGAAAATGCGCAGTACATACATACATACATACATACATACATACATACATACATATATACATACATAAACCTAAGACTAAAAATATATAAAAATAGGGTCAAACAAAGATTTTTTTTTTACTTCTTTAATTAAACAGCTTGGTGGTGGTGGTGGTGGTGGTGGTGGTGGTGGTGGTGGTGGTGGTGGTGGTGGTGGTGGTGGTGGTGGTGGTGGTGGTGGTGGTGGTGGTGGTGGTGGTGGTGGTGGTGGTGTTAGTAGAAGAATAGACAGCAACAGCCCTATCTATATACTGGACTTAACGTGGGGAGAAAACAGTTTTATTTACTCTATTAAAAGATAATTAAGAACATGGTGAGGGGAAAGGAGGGGAAGGGAGAGGAAGGGAAGGGAAGGGAGGGGAGAGGAGGGGAAGGGAGGGGAAGGGAAGGGATGACACAAAAATCACACCTGACAGACCAAAACAAGCGGTGGTCTCTTAATACTTGTGATCAGAGAAACTCAACACACCTGCTGCCTGAGGAGGAGGAGGAGGAGGAGGAGGAGGAGAGGAGGAGGAGGAGGAGGAGGAGGAGGAGGAGGAGTAATATCAGTAGTAGTTTAATGGGACGGACGGCAGGAGGAAGGAAGGAAGAAAGGAAAAAAATGTGGAAGGAAAGTTGGAAGGAAAAGTGGAAGGAAGGAAGGAAGGAAGGAAAGAAGGAAGGCATCAGTAGTAAGATAGATGAAGAGGGAAAGGAGGAGGAGGAGGAGGAGGAGGAGGAGGAGGAGGAGGAGGAAGAGGAGGAGGAGGAGGCCACAGACATCCGGTGAAGTGAGAGAGTGAGTGTTCTGTTTACACACTTGCTCACCCACATGGAACGGGCGTGCCGAGACCCCTGAGCCGGCGGGCGAGACACGCTTAACGCTGCTCCTTCCTTTCTACTGCTACTCTCTCATCCATAGCTGGTTAAGGTGGGCACGAGGTAGTATTACAACCTTCCTTACTTCCTTCCTTCCTTCCTGCCTGCCTGTCTGCCTGCCTGCCTTCCTGCCTTACTTCCTTCCTGCCTGCCTGCCTGCCTGCCTGCCTGCCTTCCTTCCATCCTGTCTGTCTTCCTGCCTGCCTGCCTGCCTTCCTTCCTGCCTGCCTGCCTGCCTGCCTGCCTACCTGCCTGTCTGACTGCCTGCCTTCCTTCTTCCCTTATTGCTGGTCTTCCTCAACTAAAGGAAGGATTTTACCTGGCTAAGACTCAAGTATTTGTTGTTGTTTAGTTGTACACTGCTTTCTCCAATGACGGGGGGAGGGGGGAGGGGATGATTACAGTCCATCAGCCTCAATATAACGATGGTTGGGGTGCTGTGTGTGATAGTAGTAGTAGTAGTAGTAGTAGTAGTAGTAGTAGTAGTAGTAGTAGTAGTAGTAGATATATACAGTTATGGTTGCTGTGATTAAGAGAGTTGTTGTTGTTAATATTATAAAATGGTGTTGGTGTTAGTGTTGGTGGTCAAGGTGGTGGTGTCATGGGCGTGGTGTGGTGTGAGGTGAGTCAGGTAGATGGTGGTGGTGGTGGTGGTGTTAGCAATATTAAGGTGTTGTGTTGTGTTCCTCTGATGACCTGTTTGTTAGCTGCCACACCAAACCCACTCAGTCCAGTCCTGTTTTGCATTGTATAAGTGATGACGGAATGCGAGGTGTGGCAATGCTAATGATGATGATGTTGGCGATACTATTACTACTACTACTATTACTACTACTACTACTACTACTACTACTACTACTACTACTACTACTACTACTACTACTTATCTTTCCTGCACAAGTAAAATTTCGTCCAAGAAAGAAACGGAGACAGAATAATAATAATAATATAGATGAACAACCAACGATTTTGCACATACACACATACATACACATACACACACACACACGCACACATACACACAAACACACACATACATACATACATACATACACTTTCCTTTCAGTGACATATACTCTCCTCACCACATTTCCTCGAGGCTCTAAACACTTCTTTTTCTTTTTATATTTCCTACGTGTTGTATATCGACACTCGACCCACATGAAGGCCACTCTAACCACTCTAACCACACCCCATCTAACACTCGCAGTGGCTATTCACCCCAGATGTTTCACCACACATTGATATACAGGTTATCTCAGGCACCTCATTCCTCGCTTTCTTGTTCACTGTTCACAATAACTTATCAACACTGAACTTTCGGTATTTTAAAGTTTCTGTAGTTTTTTTCTTTTCTCTCTCTCTCTCTCTCTCTCTCTCTCTCTCTCTCTCTCTCTCTCTCTCTCTCTCTCTCTCTCTCTCTCTCTCTCTCTCTCTCTCTCTCTCTCTCCGACTCTTTCCATAGGTTTGCCTCTTAATCAGATTAATACATAATTTTATTATAATTTTCTCCTCCATCACTCCGGGGTAGACAGACTTCTTTTTAGCATCCTCTACACTGTCCTCACCAACAGATCACATCAGTTTTTGCATGTCATCATACCCTCCTTAGCGAGCTGAGCAAGGTTCGAACCCACGCCTGTGTGTGTGTGTGTGTGTGTGTGTGTGTGTGTGTGTGTGTGTGTGTGTGTGTGTGTGTGTGTGTGTGTGTGTGTGCGCGTGCGCATGAGGTAAGGGTGTGGCAGGTAAGGGCAGCACAGGTCAGGTGTCAGGTCACATTTAGCGCCACACACTCTTGGATCCCTGTTGACCCACGTCTCGCCCCCAGACAATGGCCGCGGCGGGCATGTAGCTGGTGTTCGTCGACGCCACGTGATGTGGTTGGTGGCGAGGGTGCTCGTGACGGGCGTGCTGGTGACCAGCAGCCCAGGTGTGTGGGCAGCACCTGAAGGTGACGCTGCCACGTCCCATCACACCTCCTCTGAAGGAACAAGTGATGCCTGGCCGGACCAAGAGGCGGCGGAGAGCCACAACAGATTTTTGGCCGTTGAAGCACCTCGACAACAGGTGAGTGAAGCGTCAGGTGACCCATCAAGGTTGTAGTGGAGGGAGGGAGGGAGGGAGGGAGTGACACAGATGCTTTCCTTTGTTATTTTCCTTCATCTGTTTTTTTACCTGCCAGGGTGGCCGATCACAATGGTTGCCGCAGCCCTGGGGTCGCCCTGCCGATCCACGCCCCAACCTGCCCTGGCACAGTGCTCCCAGGTAAGCCCACTTCACTCCCACTTCACACTTGCCTCTAATCAAAGTTGAGTGAGTCATGTTATCATGTCCAGCGTGACAACCTTCTAAGATAGTGTGTTCACCCGCAGGACCACGCCGCCCACCACGCGTCGGCCGCCCAAGTACAGCTTGCGTGTGAGTCCCTTTCACGGGACTTACCCCTTCGAGAGTGAGGTGCATGGTGACAGTTACCACTCCCGCATCAGATTTCATCCCTTAGGCGGCAATCCCAAGCTTAACCATCCCTCCAGAGGCCAGACCTTCGGCAACTGGGGGTTCTCACAGTTCTCACATGAAGACCAGGATTCCCACTCCTACGAACACGGTCCACAACAAAAAAACACATTTTTTGACAATTCCCAAGCGACAAGACCTTCATTTTATTCATCTCACGAGACACATGAGTTACCTGGCGCCTCAGGATCACCCTCACGACACCCCACCAGGACCCATGACGAGCACCCTTTGCGAGAATCCACGCTCGAAACATTCCCTCACGCAGGTGCGCCTCAGCCCACGCACACACACACTCAGAGCCACGAAAATGTACAAATTCCCCAGCGAATTCCCCACTCGCTCCATCAACCCCATAGCAGCCTGGGGTTCGAATCTTTGGAGAACAATGAACGCACACCTCACCCGCACTTCCAAATTCCAACCGCAAGGCCCTTCCCGCGGTCGGGTAACTTAGAAGCCATCTTAGAAGGAAGTCAACAGGAGGAGGTTAAGGACCAAGCCAGCACCAGCCTTGACTACCTGAGTGAAGACGAGGTGATCGACGTTCAACCATCTGGCGAGAGTCCAACAGGCGCCTCACACCATGAACCAGGCAGTGGCTCCTTCCATCACGACCCCGACGACACTGACTTTACAGCCACACGTGAAGATGGAGCGCCAGAGGGTGAAACAGGTGCTGCTCCCCCCGTCTGGCCCATCACCAGTGGAACTTTAACGCTGCCAGATGACTTCCACGACTCCGCCCATCCCAGTGTTGCCCACATACCCCAAGGGGAGTCTAACGAGGCTGCAGGACCTCTATTTAGTCCGCAAGATCCAGAAGACCTCACTAACGCTGACCCAAAGGATTACAACGCCGACTATTACGAAAATCTGTACGACGAGTTTATGGAGATGTATTACGACGACCCTGAGCACCAGCAAGAACGACAACACCACCAACACCAACAACATCAACAACACCACCAACACCAACAACATCAACAACACCAGCAACACCAGCAACACCAGCAACATCAACAACACCAGCAACACCAGCAGGATACGAACGGTCCACGCTTCCCCCCCGTGCTGGACGTGTTACAACCAACAGCTGATCGACTCCCCACAACAGCTGCCTCGCCTCCACCAGCATCGTCATTATTTACAACTCTATCTTCAACACCTTTGCCCTCCACCACAACCGTTCCATCAACAATATTAGAGATAATATCACCACCTCCACCTCCACCTCCACCTCCACCCACAACCACAACCACAACCACGTCACCATCCACCACACACTTGACCACATCCTCCTCAGCAAGTCCATCAGACGACAAGTTAACCACGACCCAAACACCAACCACAACTACAACCACAACCACCACCACTACTTCACCACCACCACCACCACCACCACCACCTATAACAACAACAACATCACCACCACAGACAACCACCACACCAACACCTACGACCACAACCACTACAACTACACCTACCACCCCCACAACCACCACTACAACTACTACCCCCACAACCACCACTACAACTACTACCCCCACAACCACCACTACAACTACCACCCCTACAACCACCACTTCAACTACCACCACCCCCACCCCCACCACCACCACCACCAGACCCCGGACGAGGCAGCAGGTCAACAACAGAAGGGCAGGACTGCGAGGTAGACCCATCAGCCTCTCAGAGATCCTGCAGGGGTTAAATATGGGTCTCCCTCAGTTCCTGGTAGCCCTTAAGACACACGGCCTCAACCTCAAGGATTTCAACTCTAAAATCACAGAAAAAGGCCTCACGCAGGTGCAGTTCAGGAAGGCTAAGGGCAGCTTGGAAACCCTTGTCTCTATGCTGAAGGAAGGAGAGGAGGAGGAGGAGGAGGTAAAGACAAGTCAGACGGAGAAGGAGAGTGGACTTGAAGAAAACCAGAATGGAGAGGAGAGGGAAGTGAAAAAGATCATTTCCGTACCTTACTGGTTAACATCAAGGCCCACATGGAGACCGTCAACCACCACCACTACCACCACCACCACCACCACCACCACACCAGCCACCACCACATCAACAACAACAACAACAACTACTACTCCTACGACTTCAAGACCGTCGCTGCCTCCGAAAATATTTGGCTTCCGACCAGGCGGAAAGCCACAGTTTTCAGTGGGACAACGAGCGAGGAACGAGTCTGTCTCTGGAGAAAGTAACACAGATGGAGGAGAGAAAGAAGGAAAAGAAGAAGAGGCAACAGAAGGACAACAAGAAGAAGGAGAAGGAGAGAAAGGAGGAAAAGAAGAAGAGGAAACAGAAGGACAACAAGAAGAAGGGGAAGGAGGTGATAAGGAGAGGAAGGAAGGAGCTCCCATCCCCATCAAGCTGGACATCGCTTCAGTTATGCAGGAAAAGGGTCTTAGCTCTTCAGACATCCTACACGACTTGAGTTCACTCTTCACCGTGGATAACAAAGACAACGATGACCAAGACGATGATAATGATGATGATGATGATGATGATGAGGTTGCTGGGTCGAAGAAGATGGTGACTCCAAGCACCATACCAACCCCTGAGGAGGACGACAACACCACAACCTCCACCTCCACCTCCACCCCTAACCCCACATCATCCACCACTTCCGTCCCTGTGTCCCTCAAGCCGTACATCCCACCCAGGAAGCCTCAAAGGTTCCGTCCACGTCCTTACCATCCCCGAAGCCAACATAATGAAGGACCTGGCCGCCATATCATCAGCAGCCGACACCACACCACCACACGCACCACACTCTTCCCCCCCTACCAGCCCCCCTCCACTACACCCTCCACCCACACCATCACCGCCTCAGAATCAGAAAGGGAATACGCTCCTAAGTTTGATAATAATAAAAACTACAACCGGAACGCCTTCGACAACTACCACTACGACGCCCCGAACCCAAACGTCACCCTCAATATGACCAAGAGTGCCATCATGGCCGCCTCCGTAATGGGCGGTGCGGCCATGTGTGTGTTCTTGGCCATCCTGGTGGTGGTGATGTACCGTGGGCGTGTCAGGCTCCGTCGGACGCCCCTCGCCCTCGCCAGTGACTCCTCCACGTCCTCCACGCCGCCCCTGTACGTGCCCCGCATGAGAGCCAGCATGGGGAAGGGACCACGCCAGACTGCAGGCTTCTGGGGGACACTCAAGAAGAGATTCGATCCTTACTCTCACACCTCTGCCCTTAGCGTTATGAGCTGAGGCAAAGGCGACACACACACACACACACACACACACACACACACACACACACACACACACACACACACATAACTTAGGTTAGTTACGCCCCTCCCCCCCTTTCCTGTCTCAGTAAGCCCCGTCACCCCGCCAGCAGGTCTTGGCGAGGTTTGCACGTGATAGCCCCCTTGTTACGCCCGAAAAAGAGAGAGAGAGAGAGAGAGAGAGAGAGAGAGAGAGAGAGAGAGAGAGAGAGAGAGAGAGAGAGAGAGAGAGAGAGAGAGAGAGAGAGAGAGAGAGAGAGAGAGAGAGAGAGAGAGAGAGAGAGAGAGAGAGAGAGAGAGAGAGAGAGAGAGAGAGAGAGAGAGAGAGAGAGAAACCAAAAAAGGCGTAGGAGGGGTTAGTTAGATGAGACAAGTGGAAGGGAGAAAAGTATGTTGTATAGATAGGTAAAGAGAACTTTTGTTATTATATTTATTGTTGAATAAAAACTAACGATATGATGAGTTTATATTATTTCCTGGAGGAGGAGGAGGAGGAGGAGGAGGAGGAGGAGGAGGAGGAGGAGGAGGAGGAGGAGGAGGAGATCACAACACTATACAAAACCAATAGAATAAAAAAAAGAACACAAATAGACAAAACAGAAAACGCATACAACCCCAAAACACACACAAAAAAAGGAAAAAAAAAAGAATAGGAAAATAATAAAAAATCAGAAGAAAATTTTGACAACCCCACGATGACAAGAAGCTGAGTTACAACACAACGTGCATCAACATCGTCAGGCTGTGGGAGGCGCGGAGGGTCAATTGAGTTCCTTAGACTAACGAAACTCAACCTTCCTGCAGATACCTGGGAAACAGACGACACAGGTAGGTGTCTCTCTCTCTCTCTCTCTCTCTCTCTCTCTTCTCTCTCTCTCTCTCTCTCTCTCTCTCTCTCTCTCTCTCTCTCTCTCTCACCTAATATGACTCCTTTTTATAAGCAACACATTGAAGATAATACACAACTAAAAAACATTAACACAATATAATAATGAGGTGGTAATATCTGTGGAGTTTTATAAGTCATATATATATATTTATTTTTTTTGGTCGAGTAGTCTAAGTGATATTTACTGATAACTAAAAAGTCATGATATCCTCTTGCGTGTGTGTGTGTGTGTGTGTGTGTGTGTGTGTGTGTGTGTGTGTGTGTGTGTGTGTGTGTGTGTGTGTGTGTGTGTGTGTGTGTGTGTGTGTTATAAAGTCTCTGATAAACTAGAGAGGAAGCGATAGACTCATTCCTTCAGCTTCATATCGTGCTACTGACGCCGTTGTACCAGTAGTTAAAATTAATACCTCATTAAAAGAATTACTCTATGTATATAAAGTTAGGTATAGTATAAGTGAGGTCTCTGCCTAACCAAAAACACACATAACAGGTATATAATAAGTAAGGTGTTTGAGCTAGCTTGTCTGGCGGTGAAATATTAAGAGGAAACATAAGTAAATATAATACAGCATAAAACTAATGTCCCTGTGTGGTGGTGCCTTTTAAGGGTTCATTACACGCTCAGTCGGCCTCTCCGGCCGCCTGAGCAAACCAGGACTATTCAGGCAAAACTGAGCATGTATGGGACGTTGAAGTAGCCTGCACAGGACATACACGCTCCCATACACGCGCAGTTTTGCCTGAAAAGTCCTGGTTTGCTCAAGCGGCCTGTCCGGCCACCTGAGCGTGTAATGGGCCCTTTATAGGGTGCTCAAGCCAAGCTAACTTATCTTATGTTATGTTATGATGAATAAATATCAATTTATTTATTTATCTATCTCTCTATTTATCTATATAAATGCCTCTCACTAGGGAACACAAAGCACGCTCCTACGACCACTACTACTACGACTGCCTCTACAAGATACGACAAGAGGGGTGTGTAAGCGGTACATACACCTCTTCCACCCATGATATATTTATTAATACTGAATTATAGTGGAGGAGATGATGACATTGAATAGTCTGCCTTCTACTGCGAGTGTCAAGAGAGTCAAGATTCCCTGCTTCATGTCACCTAGAAACCTACGTGTGATCTACATTAACAGAAACAGAGTCTACAAAAAACTGCCGTACGTTATGTTTATAAGAATCAGTTGGATGATGTGAAGGTGTGGACACAGGCAACGCAATTCAAAGGAAGATAACTACAACAAAAAAGATGATATATAGAAAGCTCTTTTAGATATTTTTTTTTCATCATATGCTTCAATAAGAAAAAAAAATATATTACGGGTTTCTAACTTAAACTTAAACTGAAGAGAATTCTTTAGTCATGCAGTTCAGGTATCATGTTAAGTATACCTGTTGTAATCAAATTTACATATAATAATAATAATCATCAGCTGCATTAATTCACTTCCTCGTTGGTTTCCCTCACTCGCCTCCCTCCTGTAAGTACTAGTTAGTTAGTAAGTACCTGTTTGTCTTACAAGTCATCCACCATGCACGCATCCACCACTCAGTAATCATAATAAATCTACACCATTAAAAACAATTTTATACGTTCAAAGTCACCACAAAAAATGATCAAAGCACATCATTAAGCCAATAAAGGAAAGTGAGAAGACACGAAACTTTCACCAGGGAGTTGCAGGTGGTGGTGGTGGTGGTGGTGGTGGTGGTGGTGGTGGTGGTGGAAACTAACAGATGTAATTCTAAGTGATACATGTGGTGTAATATAGAGAAAATGAAGGAAGAGAGAGAGAGAGAGAGAGAGAGAGAGAGAGAGAGAGAGAGAGAGAGAGAGAGAGAGAGAGAGAGAGAGAGAGAGAGAGAGAGAGAGAGAGAAAAGGAGAAAGATAGAGGGGGAGGGGAGTAATGGACCCCATTTTTGCAATCTTACGCTGCGTCGACTATAACTTTAAACTCTCTCTCTCTCTCTCTCTCTCTCTCTCTCTCTCTCTCTCTCTCTCTCTCTCTCTCTCTCTCTCTCTCTCTCTCTCTCTCGCTCTCTCTCACCCAGGCCTCACACCAGTACAAGGACCAGGAGAGCATCACACGCGAGGCCATCAGACGCAATATTCGTGAGGTGTTCTTAACCTACCCGCCGCCAGACAACCCAGACCTCAGCCTCCCCTCTGACGCCTCCCCGCCTCCCTCAGCCAGCTCTTCCACCTGTACTACGGCGCCAATGCTTCCCCGACGCGCTTCATCAAGGCTGTCAACTCTATCACTACGGCTAACATCAATTCAGACACACACACACACACACACACACTCTCTCTCGCTCTCTCTCTCTCTCGAGTTTTCTTTAGTTACTGTTTATTTGTCGGTCTGTATCGTATGTTACAGAAAATATATTCTTTTTTACGGTAAACAATAGTAGAAATTTGTTTGCGTGTTAGTTTACTGAGTCTTAGCGTGGTGAAGGTTGACTCGGCTTCACAGACAAATAAATACAATATTGACTGTGCCTTCAGGTATGACCCGGCCCTACACACTGACGGGGAGAAGCTAGAAGCCATGCAGAAGAAGCTTACTCCTCCGCACGCTTCCTCCTCGGTTCCTCACTTCACTCCATCCAGGACTTCTACTCCCACTCCACCTGGGTCGAACAAGGCAACACAAACATCCTCGCGGGGCTAGGCTTGCCTGGGTATGACCTTGAAACCCTGGCAGGCCCCGCGGAGGACGTGTGTACACCTTGTCCCTCCTCGCAGGTGAGGCTCTGCTCCTCTTAGGTCTCCCCTTAGGTCTCACTTTACATTTTCCTATTACTTTCACTACACGAATGGGTTAGGCTTTTCATGAACGCCTCAAGGCAACAAGATGAAGTCCCAGCCAGGCTATGTAATGCTTTATCTCTACACGTGACGCAAGACAACCTTCCCTAATATCTAAGCACCTCCCGCCGCCCGCCACCTCCCTCTACCGGAGTTCAAACATTCCCATTCTTGACTTGAAACACTGGACAGGCGGCGGTGAGGTTATTGAATGGTATTTGTGATTCGTCATTCTACAATTTGTTTAAGTATACAGTCAGAATGGAAAAAGATACACATGATATTTATACAACTACAAGAACAATGGGAAGTTGGTTGTGATGTTATACCTTGACAATAAAGCAGCTTCCTCATCTCTTTCCTCACGTCTCAGCCTTCATACCTCTAACATATTATCCTTACATATTATCCATTTTCGTCCTCCTGTCTACTCATGTTCCTCTCTAGATGCACCTCCCTCTCCTATTACATTTCGTCCTCATTCCTGTTCTTTCCTTTCCTTCAGTGCTGTTTCAAAATTTCTCTCTCCCACAGGGTCGATGGGTGAAGACATGGATGCAGTCAAGGCCTAAGTGGCAGAGATCGTGGCCAGCTCGAGCCCCGAAGTGTACATTCTCTCGCAGTTCAATGACCCAAGTGAGTCTGCAACGAGCTGCTTCAGGGAGTCGAGACATGCTCCAAGGCTGCCCATGTTCAAGAAAGCTATAAAGTGTGAGGTTATTCGTGAAGCTAATGGAGACTATTGTTAAGGCGCATGAGACCCTACGGCAGAAATCAAATGGGGCGTGAGTGTAGGAAATAATAATATGTTATCTTATCCTCTACGATCCATTTCCTTTTTTACTGCGTGCCCTTCCATTCACTTTCTCTTCTACTTCTTCCTTTATCTCCGTAATGCAGCCAGCCATGCAACCAGCCATCCACAACCACCTTCCCTTGTGTTTCCTTCCTTCCTTCCCACGTCCTGTTCACTCCTCCTCCCTTGTACACCGCATGAGGAGGAGGAGGAGGAAAAATGGAGAAGAACGGATTTTGTCGTGTTCAATTCAGCGATCATTTTCTTTTCTTTTGCTAACATAACACACACACACACACACACACACACACACACACACACACACACACACACACACACACACACACACACACACACACACACACACACACACCTGTACACTAAAGCTTTTCCCTCCAACCACCAGGTGACGGTAATCCTGAGTGACCTTCTAAAGCATAAGAAGAAGGAGGTGAGACGGCTAAATGACACCTGGAGCCACGGAAGGAAGAGTAAGAGGTCGAACCAAGGGACGGATAACGACTGTCGAGGATTACGAGAGGTTGACGGGTGCCACGGGGGGACTCCTGATCAGCGTGGCGAAATTCGACGTGGGGATCATGGGGAGCGGCGTGGCGACTTCAATGGTGAGGCTGATGATGCGAGACTCACCATCACCCTTTGATATGTGTTCCTTAGATTCTTTTTCTTCTTCGCAAACTAACCAGCCATCCAGCCATTAGTCCATCCCTCTCCCATGCCATTACATAACACATTGTTCTCTCCATCATCTCTCAGGTCACCATACTACAGAAGGAGGTGACGGGGGCAGCCAACATAACCTTCCCTGTTGATGACACACTCGTCGACTTTCAGCTTCGCCTTTCTGGAGAAATCAATACAGCAGTACTCATTGATGATGCAGGTAAGACAGGTAGTGGACAGGGACACTACGCCTTGTATGTACTGTACAGACAAGCAGGTGACCCTAATTATAGACAGACAGACACACACCCATAAACAATCATTCACATAACATAACATATCTCTTATCCCACCTGCAGGATTCTTGCGTGCATCACCTTACCTCCCTTGAACCTTGCAGGGTACACGAGCTCAGCGTGACTCCTGTGTTCAACTATAAGGGCGGGAAGCTGCGAGGACTTGACAGACACACACATAGCACCATCGCAGGTAAGGAGAATAAGGAGTCAAAAGGAAAGGGAGGGAAAGGGAGGGAAGGAAGGAAGGAAAAGGGGGAGAGGGAAGGGAAAGGGGGAGTGAGATAGAGTGTTGTTTGGAGTCTGTTTGGTAAAGGTGAAGTGAGTGGGTGAATGCGGGTGAGTGGGTGAGTGAGTGAGTGAGTGAGAGGTTGATGGTAAAGGAGTGTAGGATGAGAGTAGGAGGATGTGGGAGTAAGGATGCATGGAGGTAAGGAGGGTAAAGTGTATGTGTATGTGTGTGTGTGTGTGTGTGTGTGTGTGTGTGTGTGTGTGTGTGTGTGTGTGTGTGTGTGTGTGTGTGTGTGTGTGTTTAGGGGTGAGGTGACGTTCGCTGTTGATGAGGATGGACGTGTGGGCGTGGGTGTGGGTGTGGGTGGGGAGATAAGGAAGGATGTGAGGGAAGGAAACGGAAGGGAAGATGAGGGGATAAAAAGAGAAAAGGAAGGGGAAAAATAAGGACGTGAGGCAGGAGAAGAAAAAAAAAAATGAGGGAAAAAAGTGTGTGTGTGTGTGTGTGTGTGTGTGTGTGTGTGTGTGTGTGTGTGTGTGTGTGTGTGTGTGTGTGTGTGGATGAAGTGAACAAGTGTCACAAAATTAACCAGTAAGGTGGAAGGAACACAGGGAAGGGGGGGAAGGAAGGAAGGAAGGAAGGAAGGAAGGAAGGAAGGAAGGAAGGAAGGAAGGAAGGAAGGAAGGAAGGAAGGAAAGAAAGAAGGAGGGAGGGGGTCGCCTGTGAAGTCTTGCCGCTGCAGAAGGGAGTGTAGTGTGTGAGTCATGAAGGAAATGTGTGTGGGTGGATGGGTGGGGGTTGGTAGGTGGAGTAATACCACATGGCCACCTCCACCTCCACCCTCCACCCTCCACCCTTGCCTTGCGCTTCAACACTGTCTTTTGTCCACGTGCAGCCCCTCTCAGTCCCCTTCTTTCTGAGCCTTAAGATCCTAAACCAGCTACATCACTCTCATCTTCCTTCTTGCATTCCCCTCATCCTTCTTTCCTCCCCTCATCCCTTTTTCCTTTTTTTCTTCCCCTCATCTGTTCTTCCTTCTTTCTTTCCCTGCAGAACCCGAAGCACCAGTGAATGGGCGTACAGTCTATGCTACTGAGACGTCTATAACCCTTTCCTGGGAGCCTGCTGACCAAGCCTGCAGCAGCCAGTACAAGGTAAGGGAGTATAACAGTACCTTACATCCTTCTAACTCCCTCTAACTAACTAACTCCCCCTCACTCCCTCTCCTCCTTTCCCTCTGGACCTGTTTATTCTCCCCAGACGTGTGTGATTGTAGTGATAAGTTCCATGTCCGTTTTAATAGCGATCCTCATTCCTTACGATACGATGCAGATGAACACTATGAAAAAAGGAATCCCTCAGGGTGATGTTACACTCATCTAATGGACGCGTTTCATTAGTTCAGTGTTGAGGGTCCGACCTTGGCACAGAGGAACACAACACACACACTAGTAGTTCAAGGTCAAGGAGGGTGAGGACCTTCAGATGACCTTATGCATACACACTGTCCATCCCTCAACTCCAGTCCAGCGGTTATATGGTGACACGTTATAATAGTTACTCTCTCTCTCTCTCTCTCTCTCTCTCTCTCTCTCTCTCTCTCTCTCTCTCTCTCTCTCTCTCTCTCTCTCTCTCTCTCTCTCTCTCTCTCTCTCTCTCTCTCTCTCTCTCTCTCTCTCTCTCTCTCTCTGAGGTGCTCTTATACCTCTGTTCCTGGTGTTCAAGGTGATGAATAGGAGGAGGAGGAGGAGGAGGAGGAGAACAAAGATATCCCTAACACTAGTACCGCTACGTGCCACACAGGTATGCATCTACGAGCAAGCTCTAGATACACTGGATCTTGTCTACGATGTGACCACAGACTTGGAGCCAGCGTCGTGTGTAGTGACCAGCAACAACACCCTGACGGTCCCGGGCCTGCTGGAGTGCCATGCCTACATCAGTGACGTGAGTGCCCTCTCCTCCGCCTTCATTACCAGCAGTCCCCTCACCACCTACTCCATGACCATCTGTAACGACTTAGAATTCTCAGCCTACTCGGGCCAGCCATCCTCGCTTCCCATTTTTGGTTGTTGCATGCGGGAGTTTTTTCTTGGTTTTATTGTTTATTTGCTTTGATTATTTTGTATTCAGTTAATTAAACGGTTCATCTGTGTTGTCCTTCTCATCAATTAGTGTTTTGTTGCATGTTTTGATGGCTACGAATGACGAATGAAGGTCAGTGTTAGTAGTAGTAGTAGTAGTGTTAGTTGCCTCACCGTCCACTAGGGGCGTGATGCATCTATCCTGTGTTCTTTCTTATACTCATTGAAGCTGGAACAGACGAATCTATATCCTGCATCACAAACACAATGATAATAATAATAATAATAATAATAATAATCTTATC
>JAPQNM010000002.1:12300412-12372912 GCA_029783475.1 Metacarcinus magister
GCTTTTCAAGGTCATTATACAAGTAAGTAGGGTTAGGCAAGGTTGGGTGTGGGTGCCGCTGAGGGTGGGCGAGGTAGATACGAGGGGAGTTTAACATTAATTAATAAACGAGGGTTAGGTTTCGTTCTGTTAGGGTTGTATATGTTGTTGAGGTAAGTAAGAGTAGGTTAGGTTAGTTTTGGTTAGGTTAGGTTAGGTTAGGTTAGGTTAGGTTAGGTTAGGTTAGGTAAGATGAGATTTGGGATGTAAAGGGTTGTGGAGATAGAGGTAGAGAGGAAGATGAAATGGAGGTATGAGATAAGGAAATAAAAAATAATAAAAAATAAAATGTTGAGGTGAATAGATATAGACAAAGAAGAGATATATGAAAATAGAAACCAAGAATAATGATGATGATGATGATGATGATGATGATGATGATGATGATGATGATGATGATGATGATGATGATGATGATGATGATGATGGTGTTTATTACCATTTCTCTAGTTTGCATCCCTGAAAGTAGTGATGGTAATGGGGCTGGTGGTAGTGACGCAGGCTACACACACACACACACACCTTGTTATTACAGTGTGCTGCACAACATGGCTCTGCTCTTAAGCCACGTCGACACCTTTTTTTTTTCTTCTCTTCTTCTCCTCCCCCACTTTCTCTCTCTCTCTCTCTCTCTCTCTCTCTCTCTCTCTCTCTCTCTCTCTCTCACGTAATTTCCTTAAGTTCACAGTATCAAACAACTTTCTTCCAGCAAACAACTTAAACATTCCACTAAATAAACAAAATGAATGAATAAATTAAATTAAATAATAAAAAAAACATGTATGAATAAAAATATGATAATAAAAAACCCAGAGTGTTCCACAGCCTATAAATGGAAGTTATATTATAGGCACAAGTTCAAAGGGACACTTATTCAGCTTGCAGTCCACGGTCACCTTCCTTACCGACCCTACTAGACAAGTCCTATAAAAAAATATATATAAATTAATAATATAAGCAAGCGTTTGAATGGTTCTCACGAAATACACGTTGCTTGTAACTTGTACTGTGTGTGTGTGTGTGTGTGTGTGTGTGTGTGTGTGTGTGTGTGTGTGTGTGTGTGTGTGTGTGTGTGTGTCGTCAATTTATGAGTCGGGGTAATTTACAAGAGATAAATAATTTACTAAAAAAACAAGTGAATCACGCACTATAAACATGTGTACGTAAGAAAGTAAGTGGGACAGTGTGTGTGTGTGTGGTGTGTGTGTGTGTGTGTGTGTGTGTGTGTGTGTGTGTGTGTGTTTAGGTGTACGTGCTACTACAATTTTTTCCTTCTCTCTCTCTCAATATAATTTCTCTTTATTACAGAATCGCATCACCATCGTTTACATTACACAAGACAACCACCACCACCACCACCACCACCACCACCACCACCACCACCAACAACAACAACAACAACAACAACAAACAACAGAAGAATCAAGACACTACAACAGCAACAACAAAAAGAAAGAAAAGAGTAAGAGAGAAAAAGAATAAAAAAGAAAACAAGCAAACATAAGTGGAAGAGGAAGAAGACAGTCCTAGTAGTAATATTAGTAAAGGGAAGAAGAGATGCATAAAAGGAGCCTTCTTGTCGAGAGGTGAAGAAGAAGAAGAAGAAGAGGTCCCTACATAGGCAGTGATGGGGGTGCGGGGCGGGGTGGGGCACGGGAAGTCCGGGCCGCCGTTGGCAAGAGGCTGCTTCCTGCTGGTGCTGGTGGTGCTGGTGCTGCCGCTGCTGCTGCTGCTGCTGGTAGGGGTGGTGGATGAAGCACACGCCCTCACACCACCACAACAGTCCGCTCTTGCTCTTGTACTGGTGAGTAAACGATGCAACTCTTTCTTTTTTTCTCTCTCTCTTTGATTTGTAGGATAGATTATATTCAATCCCAAAATACTTCTTATAAATGTTCTCTTCATAAAAATAAAGAAGAGAAGGCGGTTAGCAGCCCTGTACGAGTGTCTGTCATTAGCCATACTCAGCAAAGATCAGCAATTGACTCTATATACTGTACACTCCTTATGAAAGCGATACAGAGATACGGTTGAAAGAGTCCTTCAGGTCAAGTAAGGTCACCACTCACGGATGTAAGGTCATACCCACTCGTAAAACAGAGAGAGCCTTCAGCGAACCCATCCTAAATAGTCCTTCAGTGTGAGTCACGGCGGATCCCTAGAGTGTGAACAAAGCAGTAGCATCCACCAGGAAGTGTGCGATGTGTGATGGGGTGAAACTGAACAACACGTACAAGGCCACAGATCTGGGCTTCGCGGGCAGTGGCACAACTCCAGTTTACATACAGAAGACCAACAATGAGGCCAAGAATACGAAGACAAAAAAATAGAGACAAGGTTACACACTTACACTCATGATAATATTTCATTTTTATAACGGGAAGCTTACAGGGCGTTCCTTCACTTTATATATATAAATAAATAAATTAAAAGATGAATTCAAGTTCCAGGGTTTCTCAACTTTTTTTTATTTTTTTTTTATATATATACTCGAGGCCCAGTTGAAGGTGTGTCAAAAGGGTGCGACCTACATATGACTTGTGTGTGTACATATGTGTGTTGGTAATACACTTATATATACACACACTCAGATAAATAGGACTTTAAATAAAAATAAACACATTGAATTATCTACATGTCGTCTTGCAGAAAAAAAAAAAATAAATAAATAAATGCAAATATACAAACATTATATATATATATATATATATATATATATATATATATATATATATATATATATATATATATATATATAAAAGAAACATTAAAACAATTATTCCTATCGAAACACTAAATAAAAAAAATAAACTACAAGTAAAATCTAACATCACTAAACATAAAAACTATAACTCAAACAAATATAGTCGTCTTATGGTATGCAAAATAAAACCTTCCATTATAACTAAGAACACACACGGCCCGCCACATACACGTCACCCTCGCGGTCCCACTGGTTGAGGAATCACCACTGAGTTCAACCCTTGTCAAAGTACACGACACACCACCAGCTGTTTACAGGAATGAAGACAAACGAGGCTGAGATAACACATAACGTTCCACCCCATAACACCCCTAACGATCAACCTTCCACGTACCGTACACCATTTGAGTTCCTCGGGCTTTTTTTTTTTCTCTCTCTCTCTCTCTCTCTCTCTCTCTCTCTCTCTCTCTCTCTCTCTCTCTCTCTCTCTCTCTCTCTCTCTCTCTCTCTGGTCAGTATTACAAGTGGTAGTGTTATCTTTTCTATAGTAGTAATTGCTGATATTGTAATACCAGAGTAGTAGTAGTAACAATAATAATAATAATAATAATAATAATAATAATAATAATAATAATAATAATAATAATCACATTAATTTTGTGTTTGTAGAGCAACAGCAGCGTCAAATTCCGGGGGTCGAGGTCTGCTTTGATGCATCCTACAGCTATGGTCTTCAGTCCTCCTGATAAGTAAGTCTACCAAGGTTTTAATCATTATCATCATCATCATCATCATCATCATAGCTATCTAAACACTAGTCTACTATAGTGTGGTGGGCCTAGTGTTTCGCTTTGCTACAGACATACATACATACATACATACAGACACCGCCCCTCACCTCACACCACCATCACGTACAAATTAACCAGCTCTTGCTACATCCTCTCCTGCCCACGTCGTTCCTATCTTGCAAGGGTAGAAAAAGGCTGTACAGGGCATACCCTTCCCTGCCAGACTTAGTAACTCAACACACACACTGATAACCTGAATCAATGTTGTTACTGCTAGTGATCGTCTCTGCCAGTGCATCAGTTAGTGGGAGAAGTAGTGTTTTCGTATATAATTATTTAGTTCGATGGTTAATTGAGTGTGTTATAACAATCGATACGGTGTGATGATTGTAATTGTTGTTATCTTCGCTAAGGTGATTGTATAAGGTAACGGGACGAGCGCCTAGGAATTCATACTGCAATGGTTACAATATATTAATGCTGACCTCAGGTTCTGAATCATCGTGACTGCAATAATGAGTGCTGAGAATCTATACATGTGTTTTATATTGAGTTTTTATTTCATCCCTGAAGCTTAACGTGCATTACTAAGCTCTACGTGGCGCTGAAGGTGCAGTCTGTGTTGTGTCATTAAGATGATGTGTGTGTGTGTGTGTGTGTGTGTGTGTGTGTGTGTGTGTGTGTGTGTGTGTGTGTGTGTGTGTGTGTGTGTGTGTGTGTGTGTGTGTGTGTGTGTGTGTGTGTGTGTGTTTCTTTGAAGTCAACTGTTACGCCGCGGTTCTTCACATGCACAAAGTAACAGTCCATGTTGAGATTGGTAAGTAAGATGCAAGTGATGTAAAGTTATGTTAAGTGACACGCAGGAGGTGGAACACAGACACCGTTCATTACACATTACACATTATTACTCACTCCATCATCATCACGTCATCAAATCATTATCATTATCATTATCATTATTATTATTATTATTATTTTCATTACTACTACTATCATACTACTGCTTCACTATTGTTTCTACTACTACTACTACTACTACTACTACTACTACTACTACTACTGCTATCACGGCGGGTGGTATGTGGTATAACGGTGGGTGCATCAGTGTGTTGATGGTTGCGTGGTCCTCGCAGGAACTCAGACAGGCAGCAGCAGCCGTTGAAGCACCTTGGCAGCAGCAGCAGCACCTTCCCGTCCCCCGGCGTGGTGAGCCGCGCCCCATCCACCCGCGGCCACCTGGACTCCTACTCCGGCAGCGTGCCCAGCCTCGCCACTCCTGCCATCACGCCAGCGCCACACACGCCACGCCCACACACATGGGCGTCGGGGGCCGACGGCCACTCCCCACAGCCCACCGTGTTTGGCTTCGGGTCGAACAGAGGTACGCGGAACCGCCCTAGGATGGGGGGGGTCGGAGGGTGGGCGGCGATAAACCCGCCCACTGGTCAAGACAGGTGGTTTTCACCCTCCCGGACACAGCACACCCCGGACATGTCAGACTCAACCAGACCCTTCGGCAGCGTGGACACCTTCGGGCTGGGCCTCTCTGAAGACCTGTCACACAGGTGAGTGTATCGAGGCTGCACCACCCTCGCACCGACCACGTGCCTAGGGCTGCATTTTTTATTGGATGATAATGATGAATGATAATAATGGTAATGACACTTATTAATTATCTTAATTATTATTATCATTATCATTATTGATATTACTATTATTACTGTTATCATTATTAACATCCTTGGCAGCAGCATGACTGGTGCACGGCTGTGTTGTGCACGCTGCCCCCACGCATGCCACGTGTCCTTCTGACGGAGAGGACACGTGGCTCCTCCATTTACGTAACTGTAGATGCGTAACACGTAAGGCAGCTACGGTTACGTCTTTGTAAGTAGAATTGCTCCTTAAGATTTTATTATCCCCCTCAGACCTTGACAACTGAGGGGAAGGCTTAGGCAGTACCCGCGCCGCCAAGCTCACCCTTCTTCGTCCCCTCGTCAATATTATCACCTCGTTGTTGCGGCGCCTCAACCTCAATCAATCAATCCATCAATCATCAACCCTCGTCCCGCGCCTCCCCTTCACACCTTTACAATGCCGCCACCCCAATGCTCTCCTTCCTTCCACAACAATCTACTATCTGCGAGACGATTTGTTGAACTAATTATTTACTCCCGACCATCTCAACGCTGTGGCAAACTGTCACCACGCCGAGTGTTTACTGTATAGTGAGTGTGTGTGTGTGTGTGTGTGTGTGTGTGTGTGTGTGTGTGTGTGTGTGTGTGTGTGTGTGTGTGTGTGTGTGTCTGTGTGTGTGTGTGTGCGTGTATTTGCGTGCGTGGATGCGTGACCCCACTGTGACTCCCTAGGAAGGACTGCAGGCTGGTGTGTGAAGTGGTGGGACCCATAATGTATGTATGTACGAGTATATGCCTCCCCACACACCTCATATATAGACCAATTGATTGACCGACTGACTTCTACTCTCTCTCTCTCTCTCTCTCTCTCTCTCTCTCTCTCTCTCTCTCTCTCTCTCTCTCTCTCTCTCTCTCTCTCTCTCTCTCTAAGGATTTTTCTCTCATTACGTTAATCACAATGAATTTCTCTAACACATTAATTTATTTCCTTTATTTTATCCATCCAAGTTTCCTCTAGAATGCAAACTACTACCCTAACATTTCCTTTAAAAAAACAAAAAAACTTGCAGCAATTCTTTCCCCCAGTTATTTCAAACGAGTCTTTTAAGAAATGAATATACGACACACTTCTCTTTTCATTCTGTTTCGGTGAGTTTGCCAATAAAAAAAACGTGGACTCTGCTTTCCCTCCCTCACTCCCTCTACTCAGTGTTAATAACGACCCACTCCGCAGACGATACTCTCAACAAGAACCCCAACCCCCTCTCAAAATAATTACAAAGCACTTAACTTCTGACCCTCGCTATTACTGAGTGAGCAAAGAGAACCAGAAACCCAGAGACCCTCAATACATCCATCGAATAGGTACACCCAGCTAGTCCTCATAACACTACATAATATTGTCCTCTTGTTCCTAGAGATACGTAGCTTTTTACTACTTCCACACCTGTCCTCTACTCTCACTGCTTTTAATAATAATGATCACCTATATATACTTCTTCTATCTAAGTTTCGTGCTCTATATATTTTCAAACTTTTTTTTTGGGGGGTACCTTTCCTCCTCTTCATCACTATTCAGAGGCGACACACACACACACACACACACACACACACACACACACACACACACACACACACACACAGGTGGGACGGCTCAAGGCAAAGTGCGAGAGTGGCGTAAAAACTAAGACAACACGAAGGCGGATGTACAAACTGAGACTATACGTATATTCATCCCTATACACAATGATTTCCTTTTTTCATTTTATACTGCTCTCTCTCTCTCTCTCTCTCTCTCTCTCTCTCTCTCTCTCTCTCTCTCTCTCTCTCTCTCTCTCTCTCTCTCTCTCTCTCTCTCTTTCTCTCCACTCCAATCTATTCCAATATACACACACTGTGGAATCAAGGAATCAAAACCTACTTGACTCATGGACTATCATCTCGTGCTCTATACTTAACACATTCACGTCAATCAAGGAAGAAAGGTCACTCAACTAGCGTCAGGAGCCTCAATGTCATTCACACAACACTCCAAGTTCACAGCATCACACTGACCTTTACTCACACCGGATGACGCTTCAGGAGGTGCTAAAGGTCTATGGCCAAGCTCGCGAGGCTTTCACCGTAATGTCCATCGGCTTTAGAAAGTCGAACCTACTACATCACCAAGCGGCTTTCACCGTAATGATAAACAGCTTCCGAATGTTACAGTTAAACCAAGACTTATCAGAAGCAACACCTGGTGGTAATAATCAAGGACGGATGTCACATTAGTATACAAAAACTGCATCATTAAAAAGATAAAAAAAAAAACGCGGCGTCTCAGCCTTTTAATCGAGGGAGCAGAACGAGCACCAGGAGGGTAGAGTGCATAGAGATGGGGGGGGAACAGGGGGTGATGTGGTGTTTTTACTGTCAAATCACGTATCCCTTTAATGGGAGAGTGTTTGTTTCTGGTTTCTATCGAGAAAATGTCAATTCTATTAGTACAAAGCCCACAGAGATGTCAAACTTTAGCTTAGCGGGAGTAACTCTTGAGTTAGTTGTTATGGCCCTCATCCGCTGCATCCACCTCTCCTACACCCTGGCGGACAAACTGGAGACGGACACAAGACGCTGTCAGCACTGTCCTCGAGACGACTCAATAACCATTACAAAAAAATTTAATTCGATGAAACTCAGAAGGTCCATGCTCAGCCGGACATTGCTGGAGTGGCCATCTCCATGTTTTGGCCTCTGAACAGGATCAACTGTGGCAACTAAGTTATCACAGGTGAACTCACCCCGTAAAGACGGGTGCACAGCTTGTTACAATGTGTGCTGCCTGTCCATGGCGTTACAAGGCCAAGCACCAGTAGGAGGGAGCACTGACACCCTGTAATGGAGGCGCTGCATCACTGAACATAAATTTCACAGTTGATTAGGCACACATGAAAAGAAAGTTTAATTATCTACTCAACATGGCTGCTGCCCAAGATGAGTCACCATAGTTTAGGCGTTGACGTCACGGCCCGACAGAAGAGGACCAGCCCGCTTCCTCGAAATATTTGTTGTTACAAGAGTAACATAAACTTGAGCCCCACACCATCGCGTGCGTGAGGGGCCGCCACAGATGACTCTCATTCACCATTAACACTGCCGACGGTTTTCACTTATTGGATCACTGTCATGGCAACTGAAGGTGCAAAACAAAGCCCAGCTAACAACCTGTGCTGCCCACGTGGTGACAATTACTGGTGCACGATGACGTAGTGACGCGGGCGGTGCGCGATGTCATGGCCAGCAGGGTAAGGAGGGACTCTGCCTCGCTCACACCCTTCCCTGCCTGCCTGCAAGAGTCTCAGTGACCCTGTGACCCAAGTACAGATGGCTGTGATCATGGCATCACCCTAACTCGTACTATAAATGTTTCACAATAAGTGCTTGCTGTGTCTGTTTGTGATCCTGTTTCATAAATGGACATGCTACTCGGATGGTTGACATTAAATAACATACACATACACGGCTAAGGAATTTACAACCAAACATTGATAAGATGCTTGCTGATCGATGTGCCATTTGTCATTCATTATTCTAGTTTACCTGCTTCATTTCTATTGCAACACATTTCACAGACAACAAAGCAACACTATTTCATCAATGCAAGCCCATAGAAATACTTACAATACGCAAACTCAATGAAAAGAAAGATTAGTTTGAAATATTTGAGACTAAAGGCTATTTTGCACAGAACAGCAACCTTTACGTTCTTACGAAATAAATTAAGGGATTTATTTTACAATTTTTATTTTGCTTATGATTTTCTATTCGATGTCCCCTCAAGTGCGGGAAAGAAACTTTGTACTAAAAATATGACAATTGTTACTAATATCACGTTCATAAAGTAATAAATCTCCCAACTAATTTTCTTCTCACATCCTCAGGCAGACGAGATGGCAGCAGCAGAAAATAACGGAGCCAGAAGAGGGTGGGTCTCCGGTCGGTGGCAGGGGCTGGGCGGGACGCAGAGGGACAGGCACTGTATTCAATGGTGAGGTAGATGATGAAGGTGGGCGAAGTATATTTGCCTTAACCGCGACTTCCGAGTACCAGCCAGATGACTACAACTTCTACCATGAGTATGACCACAGCAACATCTCGGAACAGATCCCTTCCCCTACACAAGACCCAAGAATCCTCACCATCCAACACGTAATGGAAATCCAAGGTCTAGCCTCTCTTGAAGACCTTTACGCGCTGCTGGACCAGAGAGGAATTAAGTTAGACAAGCTGCAGAACTTCCTGAACAATGGGGCTCGAAAGGAGGATGTTCCAGAGTTTCTAAAAGCACTAGCTCCTTCTACAACCATTGTTACCACCACAACAAGTCCCCCAGTGCTATCACACCCTCCCAGCGCCCATGATACATCAGTAGTTGAGGAAGGCAATCAAGATGACGTCAGGAGGCAGGTGTCCCTCCCTGCCACCAGCGAGGACGACAACACCGAACAAGAGAGTAAGGAAAAATCCAGGAAAAACAGAAAGAAAGACCGATGCGGCAAGGGAGGAAGGAGAAAGAACAAGAGATGTAAAGGAAAGAATAGGCAGAAAGAGGATGCGTCTGATGTATCACCCACCCCGCAGGTAAACGATACGACAGAGACCCCTGCCACAGACCCTTGGCTCCTTACCACCACGAGCACACTTTATGACACCACTTCCACCACCGCTGCCACCAGGGACATTCTGCTACCCACCACACAGCCACCGACACCCGACACTCTGGCTACGTCACCTTCGTCGGGCAGGACCTCAGACGTGTCCATCGTATCTGTGACCTTAGTGGAGGCACCCTCTGACCCGCAACCAGAGACACCTGACCAAACCTTCGTGGAGAGCATCACGCCCCCCAGAAGGCAGAACAAACACACCACAACACACCTTTGGGATGAACGTAATCCCAGGAAGACTCATCGCCCCGCCAAAGCCTCACCCGAGCCTGAACAAACCATAAATGAAATTGAGAAAGTGAATTTCGTGCGTGAGAAGCAGCGGGACGACTACGTGTTCCCTCTGCGCGGCTTGCTCATCATTAGCGGCCTGATGGGTGCACTGGCAGTGTTCACCCTGGTGGTGCTCATCTCGTATGCGGTGATCAAATGCTCCAAGAAACCCGTCGTCAATAACTATCAAGTGTCGCAGCAACAGAAGCCAGCTGGGACGTGAGCCCAACACACACTTGGTTGAGGTGTCTTGACGCCTATCAAAGTATCAGTATTATACACGCGAGTGTAGTGATGTTTGTGCCTCACCACACCCACCCACATGCAACATTCCTCCTTGGACAATGGAAGTGGAGTGTTTTGATTTAACTATTCATAATTACACTTCACTGTACCCAATAGCCACCATACCCTCCACACAAACAAGGAAACCATAATAACCAAACTCCTAAGTCTAGTTCCAATGAAATGCTACTAATATCAACTTTACCTGTAGTGTCTGAGGCAGGTGAGCTGGTAGGACCAATCTAAGGAACTCGACACAACCCTCAGCTGTCTTCTCGAATTACGGTATCACTGAAAACACGAGTAACTCCTTTATAAAGTTATCACAGTGTAAGAAAACTGCGTTTACTCTGAAGCCACGTGACGCTATGTTATGACTGAGCATTGTGGGTTGAATGCTATTTTTCCATAGTAAATTTGATTTTTTATTTTCACTTGAACTTCACTCAGTATTTATTTTCTTCATTTTTTCTTATTCGTGTGATTTCTATGATTAAAAAAATATAAATGTAATGTGAGCAACGGTAAACTTTTATAACATTGTTCATCTTAATTACTTCCTATACATGATAACTTAATTTCTGGTACAATATATTTCTGTATAAGGATCTACATTTTTCTACATTCCCGTTAACGTCATTATACATTTAAATATAAAATTAGTACACTGCTTCCTATCTGCATATACTAAATCATACTCTTTAATCATTGTCTTCTTCCTTATCACAAAACTATACACCGATAAACGTTTTTTCTTCCTCTTCCGCTGATTGCAATATTCATAAACAAGCTGTGTAACTACTTAATAGATTGTTACACCTTGAATTTGTCTTACGTCACATTATTTTTTTTTCCGTGAGGTAAATTGTATATATGTAGTGCAGTAAAAGGCAAAAATATAAACTTGAATTACGGCTTCCTTGAGAAAATTGGCTTCTTAATTTTAACTTTTTTTTTCTTCAATCAGTCATTTTAGTTTTTAATACACCATATCTAAGGCTTATAGTCTTAATTAGTCTTATGTTACTGTAGGTTATAACTTCTCCAAGTGCATGTACATATTATGTTAATTAATAAATGGTTTTCTATGTAATATTTATATTTTCTTTATTTGACTTTTTTTCTCATTACCTCCTTCACTCACTCTTACTTTTTTTTTCAATATAAGAGTGGATGGTTCAGGGTTTGTTTGATATAATTATAGTTTATTGTCGTTACTTATTAAATCACTTATTATTAGAGTTTTGGGTTCCTAATATACTTAATTGTTGTTTAAATTATCACCGTAGCATTTTTCTACCTAACCTTGTGCGTGGCAGTTGGGTTAGGTTAGATCAAAAACAAAAAATAACAAAATAAATAAATAAGTAAATTATGGCGACAGAAATGGTGTAAATAATAATCAAGTCTACGATGTTAGCAGCCCAATACACTCTTAAGAAATAATGTAATGAATAGTGGTAATAAAGTCAAATTTAAAAGAAAGAAAGAAAGAGAGAGAGAGAGAGAGAGAGAGAGAGATACTATACTACCCCCAGTAAACCCAGTACGTACACTTCAAAACAATACTACTGCTGTGTAATGGTTTATTCATCAGGCATCATTAGCATCTACCAAGTAAATTTGTCTAAGAGGACATTTACACTGAGTAACTAGAGACAAGACAAAAATAACTTGATAGAGCATATGAAGGACCTTTTTGTGCAAACCTCTTCCAGGATCCACCAGCACGGCCTCTGTTCACTTGGTGGTGCGGGAGGCAAGGTAAGTTTCAGCGTCCTTCAGGATTCTCTTCTCACATAGCAGCTGAGATCGCAGAAGGGCATCCAGGCCTGTCGCTGTAGCCATCAACACTTCATCCTCCTACCAACACAATATATAAAGTGTATAAGTATTTAAGTACACACACGCATATATATATATATATATATATATATATATATATATATATATATAATGGGTGAAAGTATCTATATGCTGTACACTTACCTGTAATGTGGTGGGGTAAGCCCGAGTTATGAGGGAGACGCGGGTGTGCAGGAAGGCCCAAGTCTTGTCTTCGACGGTGGTGCCGACATCACAGTCCTCGTGCATCAAGCCACGTGCCTTCTCACCGTCCTCCTTCCATTTAGACAGTGATTCTAGGATGAGATGAAATAACTCACACTAATACCATTTCCAGGAAGAGGTAATTCTTGTCCACTTCACTTATATATGAAGAATTTCTACACAACTGTATAAGATGCCAGCAAATATACCAAGAAATGTATATTTTGGACTTCATGAAAGATTTGCAAATTACCAAATAAAAAAGAATGAGATTCTCCTGCTCTTAGTTTACTATTTTCTGTTTCTTACATAAAAAAATATTTCTGGTGAACATCCTAAGGTGTCCGTTCCCCGGCTGCTTTGCATGAAAAATTTTGACACCAGAATCTCATACAAGCATAGGGTATCTAAGGCATGCTAAACACGAATCTGGACTCTGTTTTCTCATTACTACAATTTTGAACCCTCTTTCACACTATGTTGCATAATAAAACCAATGGGAATAACCATCATTTCCCTCACACTTAGTGATGCTGGTCACCTACATCAAAAATGCAGAGATAACCCACACTTAATCCACACAATACAATGAATGAGTAATTTGGTTTCCCTATCTATACATACATGTAACAGAATCAAAACTAATTTAACCATTTCTTGGGAAGCAAAGGTTCTTTCCACTGCATCTGAAACCAATCATCACATAGGACAACTTTCTAAACAAATATTATTGCAAATTAGAAGATCTAGAATTTTTAGTTCTATAATTTTTCATGAACCTGTGACGGTAATGGATTTATGATTCTGTGACCTGTAAATATTGACCAGAATTAATTTTAAAAGGCTGCATATGTCAGCCATCTTCAACTAATGGTGGGTCTCCATAGTGCATTGTCTCTAGTAGCCTCCTTCAAAAGGCCTACTGGATGACTTTATTCAGGCTTTCTTAGGTTTATATAGAAATTTTACCAACAATGTTCAGACTGCAGACTCGTCCAATCACTCCGCCATCCTCTAGCAGATGATGGTATGTAGATCAATACTCTGAACTGTCTACTTCATTACGAGTCCCTAACCATGAAACACTGATTTTTAAACTCATGACCAGTTCCTTCATGGCAAACATGTGAATGCTGTTATCACATCAACAGCAAATAAAAAAGAAATGTAAACAATCAATCAATTAATCAAATTCTATGTCTTGAACCTATGGCGCCGGTAAGCTTGATGGAGGTGTTGAATGGTTGGCCTCCACCTGTTAGTAGAGCAGGTTAAAAAAAAAAAATTTAAGTGACGCCTCGTTTCTTGTTGAGTGGCTCATGCTGTCTGCGGAAGCTCCTCGTTGCATATGACTTTGCAGTCCCAGTTGAGGATATTGTTGGCAGCATGTGGGTGATCTTTGGCCACTCGGCAGTTTTTCCAAAGAAAAGTGGCCAGTTCAATGCGGGACTCAAACTCGAGACTCTGAGCTGGTCTACCCACACGCTAGCCACTAGGCCACTAGACCTGTTCTATGTACATCTACCAAGAACATACCTTTGTCCATACAGAAGATCCTGGTGAAGGCAAGGAGGCCCGGGGAGATAGGGTGTAGGCCCGGCACCAGCATGAAGGCACCAGCAGCAGGCAGCCCCAACGAGGTCAACAGTGCCACCTTCTCCTGGTTCAAAGGATCATTCTTGCTCACACCCAACTTGATAGGAAGACTGTCATTCTTGTTGTCTGTTTATAGAAACATTTAATATTAACCAAGGATACATCTGCTAAATAAATACATGTTACATATCAGAAAAAGATTTATCAAGGAATGAGGAATGAGATAGAAACAGAGATTTTTATACAAATTATCTCTCTCTGTACATGTAAAGTGTAATGGAAGCAAAATAATTAAAATGTGATG
This sequence comes from Metacarcinus magister, assembly GCA_029783475.1. Classification (NCBI taxonomy): domain Eukaryota; kingdom Metazoa; phylum Arthropoda; class Malacostraca; order Decapoda; family Cancridae; genus Metacarcinus; species Metacarcinus magister. Next base: position 12,314,800 of record JAPQNM010000002.1, read on the forward strand.
TAGACATTTCTGTATTTTTGATGTTACAAAATATAACTAGAAGAGACAAAGACAGAGGGTTGAGAATTTGGTGTTTTCCACAAAACATAGAAATACAGAATTTGGTGTACTTCCAACAAACATTACAAATAAAAAGTAGAATTCGGTACTGTACTTCCAACAAAACATAAAAAACCGAAGGAAGCCAACCTGAGTCTGTGAAGCCACTGTGAAGGAAGAACTCCGTGTTTGGCCGCTGACTGTAGTGGATTGTGAACTGTTCCCCGGCACTGAACTCACGCTGGGCAAGGCACAGACACCCTCTACCTTCTTCATCAAAGGCGGTGGAGTACTGCAAGGAAGGGGGCAGAGCTTGTCAAGGTGGGGGTCGGATGGGTCTGTGGTACAATACTCGGCTCGTGACCTAAAGGTTGTGAGTTTGATTCTGGCTCACGGTAGGTTCTTGGTGAGAGGGGCAGCGCTCTCTTGTTAACCCTAGCAGAACTACATGGTCTATAGATGCCTAGTTCAGGGGGATTATCTTTTTAATTTTGTCAAGGTGTGTCCCTACTTGAAGGCAGGCAGAGACAATAACTGGAGCCATGCCTGCTTAACACTACAATATTCAGTAAATTATGGGGTAAAAATAGGTTCTAAATACCAGACATTACATGCAATTACCCTGTTCTTATGACAAAAAGGGTCACACATAAACTGTTTCAGTGATAAAAGTGACTACAAATATGTTTTAAAAGTAGGGTCACAGTCCTTTTTATATATATTTTTTTCCCCTACAATAATACTGTTGCTGCACATATATATATAACAAATAAGCTCAAGTGATGTATTGGATGGACTTGGTGGATGGGCAATGTACTCTTATGTTTTTGTAATTCCTGCTGCTCACTACACTGCAAAGGAACTCAAACACTGAAACACTTTCTGATTGCTGCATGATCAAGATGAAAATACACTCAGCATCTTTCTATTTTATACTGTCTGCAGTAGTTTCAATTTAGATAACAGGTGACAATTAAAACCATCAAGCTAGTGGGCACATCAAATATCCTAAACCACCAAGCAATAACATGCCGACTGCTTAGGTTCATCATAGAAGCAAACAACAAATAAGTAACACATACAATTCCTTGTTCATGGTTGGACATGTCCCAGGCAGGGATGAGGGCTAGTTGGCCACTTCCACCTTCCATGGGGATGCGGTTCTGGCGGGTCATCACAGTTGACACGGCCCACCTGATGAGACCAAAATGTTAATGTGAACCGAAGGGAAGACATCTGTGTGAGCTTCTTGCATCTTGAAAACTATGGGGTCTCGTTTGGTCTGCAAAATGGCCATGACATTTAAATCATATGAAAATTAAACTAGAGGTTCCACACAATCGTTTTCTATCCTCACCTGTATGCATCAAAGGTGAAGTAGTCTCTGATGGGCCAGCTCTTGGCTTCAGGAGATGAGTGCAGGATGCGGTAGAAATAAGAATACTGCCGAGCTATGTTACGGAACTGCTTCACCGCCTCATCTGCCACACCAAAGCACAAGGTCAACTTCTACGCACACCATCAATAACATTCACCAATCAACTTTCTCCAAGCACTGGTAAATAATCACAAGGAAATCACTAATCCAACATATCAACAGACTGTTTTGAGTATGACCTGGTAGAAGTAATGATAAAACCTACCTAGGACTGGTGACCCTTTGAGTGCTAGGTAGTGTTCTGGGGTGAAGTAAAGGGTGGTGGTGTAGGAGGACGGCAGGAGACGGAGGTATGGCAGCCAGGGTGAGTTTGGATTGACATACTCTCCTAGGACATGCAGGGCCAGACACACGTTGCCCATGTGCTGCAGGATGGGGTCACGTTCAATCAAAGGACCTGAAACATCACAACCAAAGGGGAAAATAAGTTACTATCTGAACCATCCTCCATTGTAGTGATGACATGAATTACTACTGATTAACGGGTGTCCATAAAAGAGATTGAACACCTATCCCTTTGTTGTCACTCACCCAAGTAGGATTTTCTGGCTGTCTCCTCTGCGATCATAGCTTCCTTGGGCACCACAATCACCTCCTCCCCTTGCTTCACGTCCCGGCAAGCACGTAGTCCCAGTCCCAGTGGCCCGTAATCTGCCACTTCCACTCCCGATACCTGACCATTCATCAAAAGGAAATCAAACTTATTTCTGCTCCAGCCTAAGCTAAGTCTCCATACTGTTCCCACCTTGACTGGTCCTACAACATAAGGATGGTGATACTTGTACTTACAATAACATTCTTTTCGTCTAGCCAAGCCATGAAGGGCGCTACTTGTTCCAGCCGAGGGTATTGGGGCAGCTGGATATCTGATGGAGGAAATTTTTTGTTTGTAAGTGACAAATTCATACATAAACACATGTATTAATGCTTACGTACATATAAATACACACACCCATAATACATTACATTGGAGTTTCTCACTTGATAGTCAAGATAATCGTCAAGGTGTTGTTACGTTGAGTTTAATCTCAGGAATTCGACCCCTAGCCCCAGCCTTCTCATGGCTACTTAGATCAATTTCTGAGTGTTTCAACGATATGAGGCATTACAGTGGTAGTAGCGATGAAGAGCTCCAGTTTAAGTTGTAGAGGTAGTATATGTTGTATCATTGGTTATCTCGGACCGTGGCCATTATCTGAAGGAGAAATTGCTACCAGTAGAAGATAAAAAGGAAATGAAAGAGCCTCTGTTGTAGAAACACCAGAAATTGATTGAGGAGGAAAAGCTGCCTTGTGATGGCACAGTAAACATCGATCCTTCACCGCAGCCTTCTTATGGCTACTTACTTATTCCTTTACATCAATTTCTCAGGTTTAAAAAAAAACCAAGGCATTACACCTTCACCTCCAAAAGACACGCACAATTTGTTATACACATTTCATTACTTTCACCATCTATTTTTCTTCCACCATTGTCATTTACACGCAAACAATATTTAGCTTCTTCACACTCAAGGCATTAGTTACTGATGCAACATTTTTTCCCATCTTCAAATTGAGATACAATAATCAAAGATGTAGAATTATACATAATCAACATATAGATAAAACAACACAAACCTTTCTCTATTTCTCTGATCTTCTCAATGAGTTTGTAGATCTCAAGGTGTTCTGCCCACTCCTGTGCTGGGCTGGGCGTGGTGGCGGCTGGAACCTTGGTGCAGCCTGAAGCAATGATAACTCACTTAACACCAATACCAAGGAGGAAGTGATGCTGCAATATGCTTCCCTATAGAGTTAAATTATTCCTGTTCCTGTGCTTAAACACATATCCTTGTTTCCACTCAGCATCTTCCCATATCTCCAAACACACACACTGTCTCTATATTGCACCTACCTTTCGCTAAATCTGTAGAACAACTCCGAACTGATCTGTATAACATTTTAGTACTGCTTAAGATATATACTGTACTGAACATCTGTGTGTCATTCACTTTACGAGACCCACGGTGATTCTAGATAATAGAAATGCAGCGCTATAAAACAAAACCTTGACTCCAGATTGCTCTTCTTGAAATTAACGAAGCTGAACTTTTTGTAACCTGACGTAACTAACCTATTGCAACGTAGGCTACGATAGGTCAGGTCAGGTTACAAAAGGTTCGGTTTGATCAATTTCATGTAGAGTAGTCAGGAGTCGGGGTTTTGTCTCAGAGCGATGGGGTTATAATATCTAGAATTACATTGTGTTTTGTAAATTGTACCGTACACTGAAACCTTCTCGGATGTTCAGTACAGCTTGTATCCCGTGCAGTACTAAAATATTATACAAATCAGGTTGGAGGTGTAGTTATGCAGGTTTATCTCCCCTTTACACAACACAACATAACACAAGCCTATACTACTACATACATTTCCCTTCCTCTCCCATCCATCCCTTTCCTTAACTTCTATGGCAGGGATTCTCAAGGTGAGGGCCAAGGAGTGCTTTCTTATCCTTGCTTTCTTAGAGCCATGAAGGAGTTTGAATTAAATTAAATGTTCCATATCAATATACTGCAATCTTTTCAGTGTTACATTTTGTTTTCCTATAGCTCTGGAATAATTAGTTATTCCTACAAATAATAATAAAATATATAATCATGACATATATAATGGTGTGGGTCACAGTGTTATATTCTAGTTAGAGACCATAGAAGGGAAAGGGTTGAGAAACACACTCTGCCTTATAGTCTACCAAACCCCTTAGCTGCCCTTCCCACCCTGCTTTCTCTCTCCCCCACAACTCACGTTTAAACACATTATCCACCACCACGGTCAGCTCCCCTCGAGTCTGTGGCAGCAGCTTGGCCGGGCCTGAGCCGCGCTGGGCACCCTTCTTTGCATTGCTCTTCTTCCCCATAATGCTGCAAGATAATGACATTTTAACTCAATCAACCATCATTAGTATCAGTGTTGAAATAACGCATCAATATTAGCATCACCTAACATTTTTTTTACAGGAGTCTTCATTAATATTATCACCAAATATTCCTGGAAATAATAACCCAACTTAGCTAAGCCAGAGGTGATTTGGGAGTCAAACTTAACAATATGTGACTTTTGTTCGATACATATCCATAGTTAACTTAAATAACATGATTAAATGGAGATGACACAGTGAGGAAATAGATGATTAATATATACCTTCTATTCGATACATATACATTAGTTAACTTAAATAAGATTATGACACGGTGAGGAAATAGAGAATAAATACATACTTCTATTCGATAGATATCCATTAGTTAACTTAAATATGATGATTAAATGGAGATGACACGGTGAGGGAAACAGAAAATAAATATATACCTTCTGTTCGATACATATCCATTAGTTAACTCAAACAAGATGATGACACGGTGAGAAAATAGAGAATAAATATATGACTTCTGTTCAATAAATATCCATAGTTAACTTAAATAGCATGATGACACCGTGAGAAAATAGAGAATCAATATATACCTTCTATTCATACATATACATTAGTTAACTTAGATAACATGACGACACAGTGATTAAGTAGGTAATTATTATTGTTCATGCTGCAGGTCATTGCTATATAACCACACCTGTCAAAGTGAGGCTGGGTTAGGTTAGGTCAGGTCACAATGATGAGGGTTGACCACTAAAATGATTACACCAGGTTATAAGGTCATGTAACTGATGCTGTAACACCTTAGTCTTGAGGAATAATGTAGATTCTTAATACATAACCTAGGATACGTGAAGGTCAGGCAACTGTATACAGGGAATGAGACAGCTGATAGAAAGGATATGAAAGGCTAAAGAGTGTTCCTAGCTGTCACATTTTATTTTGTTTGGAGAATGTGAAGAAGAAAAGGACATGAAATTGAAAATAATACCAAAGAAAAGAAGTTAAAATAAAAGACTAGCATACAGTATAAACAACAAGTGAAATTAGAGAATAGTGGCACCGTTACGATAAATTTCCAGCACTAGTCAGTACTACTTATACTACTACTATCACTATCTTATACTACTCACCTGTATGTAATTCACCACTCACTCACTTAACTCACCCTGACCACTACCCTTAATATGACACACCAGGGACACACACACACACGCACACAAGGTAAATACACACACAGGGGACGGAGAGGACTGACCTGAAGGCGGCTCCAGTAGATACTTCCTCTTGCTATTTTTGGGTTGAATTTGGTGGCCGCTGGCGAGGGGATGCTGCTCCTCTCACCTCTCACTCTCAGCTCAGTGGTTGTATAAAACATTTAATTACATACAAAACATAACACGTAAACTTTCTACCAAGATTGTCTCTGGTTGAAATTTGGTTGTACTGTATCAGATATCAAAGTTGTTCCGATATGGTTATATGAAAAACTACTTGGCAGAACATAATACATTTCTAACTTGTGTGGTAACTATACTATAGAGTGTGTACTACATAATGACGTCATGTACACGTGAGTTTATGTACCATGTGCCAAATAGGTACAGCACACTGCTCTCTCTCTCTCTCTCTCTCTCTCTCTCTCTCGGGAAAGTAACCCATGAATACACTTTCCATTTCCTCCACATAACTATTGTATTGGATTGATTAATGGATCGTCACCTTTATTTAACACCATAATAATAATGGTGTTTAAAGTGTTATGTTCAGCTTTACGTGGCAGGGGTGTGGCAGGAAAAGTGAGTGTGACCCTGTAGTACCTGTAGGGAAGGGCGGCAGGGTTTGGCAGGTCCCAGGGAAGGTGTAATAAGGTAGTAACCATCTTCTTTTTGTGACCGCTAGCAGCCAGACAGAACCTTTGACCTAGTGATAATATTTCTTCGTTTTAAACCTTCCCTGTTCCTCTACATGTCATTTCGAGGGATGGAGGAGCAGTAACACATCATTCTTCACCATTAATAACGGAGGGATATAAAGAAAACATTACCAATTAAGCGTAAGTAACCTAATATAAGAACATCAACAAGGCGGCCGTGCGTTGACTGCTGGATCACGTATATACAAAACCAGAATTGAGATTATTATTATACACAGGAAAGCAATTATATATACTTTAAGAAATCGTCTGAAATGCCTAACTGTTTCCTACATAAACATTTGTTATATTTGATTCGTATTTATTTCATGAAAATGTTTTTATTTCTAAGATCAATTATAGAATCAAAAAATAGAATAAAGCAATAGTAATGAAATTAAACCAATATAAACCATAAAATAGAATATATAAAAATTATTCAAACAGAAAGTAAATCCTAAATAAGCCATAGAAAAAAGAAAAACGGAAAAAACAATGACAAAATAAGAAAAAAACACCGTAATTATTTGTTTACATCCAAGAGTGTTAATTATTGTGTGTTAGGTACAGTAAAATAAGAGTTAGGACATAGTGACCTACAAGGATAGAGATGAAGGTGAGTGTGTTGTGTTGTAAGTGTGTTATGGTGGGCTGAAGGGCTGACAGGCTGGCGAATCGACAAAAATCGACTAAAATACCGGTATACCGAAGGGCTTCTAATGCCTGTAATACCAGTAATACTGCCCCGAAAATACCGGTATGTCGGTATACCGGATAGGTGCATATCCCTAGACACACACACACACACACACACACACACACTCAGCTGACGCCAGACAATGTAATCTGATTGTGTTTCCGATGAATAATTATAATACTTAGGGCACCAGTGGTGTTACATATCACGTATATATATGGAGTTTGGTGTTGTGTGTATTGGGGGTTGTGTGTGTGTGTGTGTTAACAAGTGTAACATTATGAGCGTAGGTAAAGGTAATAGGCCTGTAGACTACACATTAAATGACACTACCTTAGGAAGGTCATATAGTGTGAGGGACTTGGGAGTTCAAATAAGCAGTGACTTGCGCCCCAGGGAACAGTGTATTATAGCTAGAAATAGGGCCAACAAGATACTGGGATTTATTAGTAGGTGTGTGACAAACAGGAGTTCTGAGGTCATTCTGAGGTTGTATTTAGCGCTAGTTAGACCCCACCTAGATTATGCAGCTCAATTTTGGTCCCCTTATTATAGAAAGGATATAGGCTCCTTGGAGGCAGTCCAGAGAAGAATGACCAAGATGATTCAGGGGCTGAGAAATTTACTCTACAAAGATAGGTTGTAACGCCTTAATCTCCACTCCCTAGAGAGAAGGAGGGCAAGAGGGGATATGATTGAGGTTTTCAAATGGGTAAAATGAATTAATATGGGAAACATTGATCAGGTTTTAGAAATTAGTAGTCAGGAAAATGGATACAAGCTAGAAAAACTTAGATTCAGGACAGACATAGGTAGATATTGGTTCACTAACAGAGTGGTGAACGATTGGAATAGGCTGGGTAGACACGTAGTAAGTGATGAGTCAATAGGTAGCTTTAAAAGGCGGTTGGATCAGAGTATGGATAAGGATGACAGGTGGGATGGCTAAATATTGGATTATTCCAAGGGTGGGGGACAAGGAACTGCCTCGTGTAGGTCATCAACTGGCCTCTTGCAGTCTCCTCATTTCTTATGTTCTTATGTTCTTATGAAATTATCAAGATTACTTTTTGTTACTCCACCTCCACGCTAAAACTACAAAAATATAATAAGCTTCTCACTCCATAGATCAACATTTTTGTCCACCATAGCATTTTAAGAACTACTCGCATATATTTGAAAATATATATGGACGAGTTTCCTAGTGGTGGTATCTTTATCCTAATACAACGGCTGTCAATTTTCTTTGTATTGTCACAAAGTATAAGAATCGCACATCTGCAAACAAAGTTACATACAACCAGCACAACTTTCTCTTAACCTTCACACAACCCTGAGCACACCTGTACTTACACAGTTCTCCCCACCTGTGTGTAAACGTGTTCCTACCGTATTGTACCTCATAACCATTCCCATTAACCTTCGAAATACAGGTGCTGTATGTTTAATTTCTGCTCAGGACTGACTTCCCCCACCGGCCCCTCTCGGTGCCGGCCAGCCGGCCCAACCATCGAGTAAGTAAGTATGTAAGTAAGTATGTAAGTAAGTAAGTAAGTGAGTAAGTAAGTAAGTAAGTAAGTGAATAAGTAAGTAAGTAGGTAAGTGTTCACGGGGTTCAAGCTGTGGGTTCCGTGCATTGCAGGGTACTCGTGCATGTGTCTGTGACTTTGTCAAAGCAATGAACGGCAAGGAAGCAGGGAGTGATAATTACGAAGAATCCAGCTAATATTCATTTGATTATTTAACATTTCTTACATACAATGACTGATTTTATTGATATTTACGAAAGATCCAGTTAATATTCATTTGATTATTTAACATTTTTTATATACAATAACAATGATTTTATTTACGTCGTTAGAGGACATTCACCTGTGTCAGCGGGGAAGACCCAAAACATTTATTTACACAAAATGTGGTTAGCCTTGACGCTTGGCCTATACTCTAGTGTTGAGTGGACCATTGGAAAGTAGTGAACAGCCACGGAGAGGCAGTGCAGTGCAGCGCCACGGGTAACACTGTCTGCACGTGTTGGATGCTGCCATTTGTAACATGGTCTTGAAAAAGAGGAAACATAGTGTGCAGTGTTGTTGTTATTGTTATTGTTATTATTATTATTATTATTATTATTATTTATATTATTACTATTATTATTATTATTATCATTATTATTATTACTATCATCATCATTAATAGAATCAATATTATCATTACTGTTATTATCATTATTCAATTGTATTATTTAAACTAAACCTTGATTTCCTTGTTTACGTTTGTTAGACACACACACGTGTGTGTGTGTGTGTGTGTGTGTGTGTGTGTGTGTGTGTGTGTACAGGTGTGATTCACAGGTGTGTGTAGGTGTAATAAGGCCACGTCGTATATCACCTCATGAAAGGTTGTTACGGCGTAGGTTGGTGTGGGTTACAACAACCTCTGTTCGGATGTGTTCTTTGTGACCTTGAAAATCATATCATGTCATCAATTACGCCATTTACACATACAACTTTCTTCTTCTTTTTTTTGATGAAACACTAGCTGTGGTCGGACACGCCCCTTTTCCCTTCCCTTCCCTTGACAAACGAGTGTGTTTAGGTTCCGCCAGGCTCAGTCATGCTTCGGTATGACTGTAAGGTCGGAGTGACGTGCTAGGCCTCACCTAGGCGGATTTTGGATTGGACTTACTTACTTTTAAAGATGAAAGCTCTCTCTCTCTCTCTCTCTCTCTCTCTCTCTCTCTCTCTCTCTCTCTCTCTCTCTCTCTCTCTCTCTCTCTCTCTCTCTCTCTCTCTAAGCTCAGCATTTCAGAAATTCCTTAACAGTTTTTTACAGACTAGTGTGCATATTATTATTTATTTTTTTTATTATTGTTAATGTACAATAAAGCAAACAAACCCTTTATAATCTGACAGTGCTGCTGATATGGTATACACGTCACGCACAGCACGCACAATACACTAGCCAAGCAGTTAAAACAGTGGAACACTGCAATGTTTTCTTTTTTATAGATTGAAAATCAAGGGTCGGTGACCGTCAGCACAATTCCCGCAGTCAAACGGCAGAGCGGAAAGATTATTATCGTGGGAAACACAGATGGAAGGAGCAGTCTGGACACCGACAAGACACCTCTATAATCATCCTACAATACCTGAACACGTACACAGCTCACTAAAGTGGATTATAATAACCCACAGCGAGGAAGCAATACGAGACACTTCCCACAGCCTGGCAGCACCTTCACACAGACAGGAACTGGAAGCACTACGATGATAGGGAGTGCAGATAAAAGAGCATCACGAAGCACTAATGACCTATTAGTTATGTGACAGCCTGTCACATAACTTATAGGTCATTAGTGCTTCGTGCAAGAGGAGTCTCATAACATTACATACACAGTGTAGTGTGCCCCGTGACATTCAGGTGGCACTGGTGTTGCTGGCAGGTCCTTAAGAGGCTATAATGATGCTATAAGAGGACTCTGAGGTGAGAAGGGCCTCTACTGTCTATTGTTTCTACGGTAAAGACTGTTGCAACAGTCTTTACCGTAGAAACAATAGACAGTAGAGGCCCTTCTCACCTCAGAGTCCTCTTATAGCATCATTATAGCCTCTTAAGGACCCGCCAGCAACACCAGTGCCACCTGAATGTCACGGGGCACACTACACTGTGTATGTAATGTTATGAGACCCCTTGCAGTGTGTGTTTGAGAGAGAGAGAGAGAGAGAGAGAGAGAGAGAGAGAGAGAGAGAGAGAGAGAGAGAGAGATCACCTAGATACAATAAAACAAAACCTTAAGTAGTTTCCTGACTTGCACACACACACACAGACACACAGGCACACACACACACACACACGTCTTGGCAGTAAACAATGTGCGTCGTTGTGTGCATGCGTGTATGTTGTCAGCCACCAACCGGCAGCAGCGCCAGCCCGTGGGAGCAGCGGGGTCGACAGGACAGGTTCAGATAAGCTGATATTATAGTGTCTCAACCAGACCTTTAGAAACAAGTTGGTAAAGATGATGCAATAATGACATTCTATACTTATGTTGCACCATCGCACCTCAACCTTCCTTCCATTCCCTGGCACGGACGGAGATGAACTTGCTTCTACATGGAAGATAATTAAATTCTTCCCACAGACATCCTAAAATAATGAGAGGAAGGAAGTCTAACGTCTGGCAACAGCGCCCCAGCTTCCCTCGTGTACACAACACCATCACCTCCGTTCACCACCACCACCACCACCACTAGCTAGCTGATATCATAAAGCCACTACGCATTTGTTACGTTTGGTGCAATAGTGTCAGTCTTCCGCTTACTAATACTGCATTCATTTCAAGCATTTCCTGTTTCACCAATAAATAAATCACCAAATACCGCCGTTAATCACCATCACGATCACCACTTATTATTGCTACTCCTATCCTCACCTCACCTTGTACGACCACCAATTCAAAGTTTCACGTGATATTATATACTAATGTTACACCGTTGCAAATTTTCACTAATTAATGTCTACAGGAACAACAGTGACAAATATGATGATGACAATAGTGCTGATGTTGACACCACCACCACCATCACCACCACTAACAATAACAATAACAATACAACTCTACATAATACTACCGGTGATTATTTTAGTCTTTTTGTCGTCAAGTCATTTCTTCCTACCACTAACCTAAAACCTAGACAAACAGGTATAGTCACAACACCTTTACCACACTATAACACCACCACCATCACCACCACCACAACAACAACAAGAGCATGTGGCAACGATAATAATAACAACATTTCTGTCACCATTGTCACTTCATCCCTATTATCTACTTGAGTCCTCTAATCTAACATCCTTCACTCATGTCGCTGGGCTCGTCTATAAAAACATTGCCCACAACCCTTCTAAACAACCTAATATTATACCTTCTAACCCTCACATGACACTCTGAATGTATAATTATTTAAAAACATTTACTAACTACCTTATATCAATTAACTATGCAAGGAGACACACGTTTATCTCATCAACCTTATTTTTACTTGTCTTGATCAACCTTACTATACCGTGTCAACCTCATTATTCTCTTCAACCAGTCAGTTATATTCACTATGCTTTATTATTAATCAAAGACCAATCCGCCACAAGCTCCTCACTGCCTATTAGTACATCGTTGTTACCTGTATAGCGTGTGTCACCGTGGAACTTTTAAGACAAATATACACAAGTGTTTTCCTAAGAGACTTAAAAACAAAAAATCATAGCTGGTGGTGGTGGTGGTTGTATATACATGTGTACGTATGTATGTGTGTGTGTGTGTGTATGTATGAGTCACGGCTGAAGGTTGTTGTCTGAGCCAGTTACTAAGACTTCTCTCTCTCTCTCTCTCTCTCTCTCTCTCTCTCTCTCTCTCTCTCTCTCTCTCTCTCTCTCTCTCTCTCTCTCTCTCTCTCTTTGTATTTGAGTGTATTATTGATAGCACGACAGCTTAGATAAGTTTGTAGATAAATCGTTTACTGTTTTACGAATAATTGAACAGGAAAGAAGGAAAAAAACTATATTACATTCTTAATTCAATGCACGTAAAATAGGAGACGTAGTTGGTAAGGAAATACTATGAAGGAATCTTGCCTGAAACAATGCCACACTACTATAAGTGATCAGTCATGTAAAAACAAATGGTATCTATCTCTACTCGTAATAAAATATATATCTTTACTATTCTACGACCCTCATCTGTCTTTCTCCCCAAGTGTGAATGTGTGTGTGTGTGTGTGTGTGTGTGTGTGTGTGTGTGTGTGTGTGTGTTGTAATTCTTCAATAAACGTGTATCATAACCAACTGTTGAGTGGTAGAGATAATAAGTGTGCGAGGGTTACATACTATAATGCACGTGTCAGATATCCCACGTGTCGACCAGCTGACAGGACAACACCTTCGCCTCGACCTACCACGTGTGACCTACTGAATCTGACTGTCACCTAAATAGAGCCGATTACTGGTTACTAACGGAGCGAGGAAATACAACAGAGATTAAACCAGTTGAATCTATCTTATAAAAAACCTTATGGACATGTACGAAAGACAAGGTGATATTGCATGTAGAATTAGTAACATATCGCACAGTATGAGATCACTAGTTCGAGGAAAGACATGCTAGTTTGGCTTCGTAATAGTATATAGAATAATGCTTTGGCTTTGTAGAATCTCTTGTCAGGTGAGGACTACGGGGCCACGGCCACCACTATTTGTTTTGATAATGACGTCATGCAGCAGGACGAGCCAACCAACATCCTGCTACTGAAGGATGGCGAGGCAGCGAATCAGAATGAGCGTTGTATACCGTGCGGGGAAGGTTAAATAACTTATCGACCAATGAGGAGGAGGGTGTGTTGCTCGCAGGGACCTTTAAATACACGTGCGCACTTCCCTTGCGCCACCACTCCTCTCGAGGCAAAGGTAAACAACGGGTGTACTCCTGCTCTTAAGTCTACTTTACGTTGCTATCTGTGTTGCCACTATCACCGCCATGTCGGACGCTTATTTTGACAAGTACGACCACTACAACTTCGACGACAAGCTGGTGCATTCCCGAGGCAGCGGCAAGAATAGGACGAAGATGGAGGCGGAGCAGAACAAGAACCACAACGAGACTGACGGACACACCAGGAAGATTGTCAATAACATGAAGAACAACATCACCAACAACAGGACAGCCGAGGCGACCAGCTTAAAACACTAACTGGAGATAATCTTCTGTTAATGGTGGTAAGTATGACGCTTGATTAATATGACAATTGAAATAATGTAAGCTTGTAGATGCTGGAGAATATAGTTTGACAGAACGCAGTAGCTCCTTAACAGTATATAATAGTACGTCAAAACATATACCTGAAGTAGATACGATTAACAAATGCCTCTTGATATTTATTGTATGTTTTTTGTTATGTGTTTCCTCTCCCCAACCTGATTATTACAGCGGGGTTGACATAAATAACCTAATCGATACACTAGCGTGCGAGGCGGTTGTAATGTCTTATCTATTTAATACGTATATATTTTGGTGCGTTTGGTGCCATCACTTGTTTACTTCTTGAGGCAAATGTTTACAATACAAACAGAGCGTCACAGTAGTTGGCAGGCAGCCCATGATAGGTGGCGCTGCTTGGATGCTGTACCCGTGTGTGGCGAGGCAGCCTATAAAGTCGAGGAATTCTGTATCATTAATTACGAAGACATTGACACATTATTCTCTTCAATTATAATAGTTACTCGTTGGCACGTAACTTGCACTAAAGCACATTAAAGTTAACATTTGTACAGGTTAAGATAGGGAACAATCAAGGCTTTGTCATCTGTAGGGGAGGCGTGTGGTGGATGGTTTAGTTGTACTCCTTTGTTGACTTCACCGTTGAGTTAAAAAAAAAGGTGGAGCAAGTCTAATTCATGTGTCGCGTTGAACTCAGTAGAATTCTCGCCAAGTCAGGGCCAGCAGGAGGGAGTTGCCGGGTAGCGCAAGGTAGTATTCATTATAACTCAATTTGGTTATAACTTTCATACGGAAGTACATAGGTAATTGTGAAGAGCAGGGTGACTTTGAGAGAATATAACATCACTCCTCTTGTTTGTGGTCGACTTGTGGCTAGCAATATCAAGGTGTCGTGTGTGTGTGTGTGTGTGTGTACGTCTATAGCCACCGGTGTGAGCAAGGGACGTGGGTTGCCGACTGCCGTTTCTCACCATTATCTCCAACCACCACCACCACTACCTTGAACAATGATAACTTAAGGGTGCACTGTACTGTCAATCTATATGCATGTATCTATCCTTCCTCGTTCTTTTTTTTATATATTTTTTTCTTATATCCACTTCCTCCTCCTACTACACACCACTTCGCACGTAGACACACACATACCTGAAGCCGTTTGTCTGATCTTACTGAGCAAATCCTTGGGAATTAAGAAAGCTTCCTAGTGACTCATTGCTCAAGTCTCATAGGTAACAAATACTAACAACAACATTTGATATTCAAGGTGATAGATGAAAACTACTCTCCCGGATTTGACTTCCGTTCCATCAAGGTGAATCGGAGGTTGAATGTCACTGTATCTTGTTCTATAGTTACGCAGATTAAAGAAGTATTATATTTTCCATAATTCTTAATGTGTTGTTTTTAAGATTTAAACATAATTAGGAAAGATGGCAACATACTTCTCATCGATTTTTAGACTGAACTAATATAAATCCCTAAGCATTGTTCAAATTCAAATACTCTTCATGACTAAGAATAAAACGTGATGGTAGTCTCATTATTAGTTTTCATTTGAAGGTGACTGAATAATATATTGCGTCGTGGAGCGGTCGGTGTCTGGAGCAGTGTGTGTGTGTGTGTGTGTGTGTATGTATGTGTGTTCGTCCCTCCTCACCTCACCCCGCCCCTCCCCGCCCCCCACATCAACTGTTACCAGGCAGTGCGGATGGATGGATAGAAGGGTGCCAGCCGGTGTAGCAATGATAATATAGAGTACAGCTTGTCGACACGTTCACAATGCCAGACTAGTAACCGTAGATCCCTTACAGTCTTGCATTAAGGAATAATTTAAGTTATATTTGCTTCGCCTCTTGTATCTAGATGTGATCGTTTCCTTCCCCTCCCTGTCACCCCCCAGCTTCCCCTCCGCCGTCTAGTTTGAGTCAAGTCACTGTAAAGTCATTGTCAGTGTCGGGGTTGTTGATGCGTGCGTGTGTGTGTGTGTGTGTGTGTGGTTTCACTTATCAATGTTGTTGATACAGATTGGTTTGAGTCATCGTTAGGTCGCGTGGCACTGATTGGTTCATACAGGTGTTCGGTGATGTACAGAATTGGGTTAATATTTCACAACATTGCATTAGTCATCTTTCTACATACAGGTGTGCGTTGCGTTCACCTGCGTTATGACTCATTTTGTAACTGAAGACCATCTTTAATCACCTGCTGTGGCACCGCACCCTAATATTGAGTTAGTTTAATGATGATGATGATGGTGGTGAGCAAACGATTAGATGTTAACGGGAGTAGGATTGAAACCTGTCCATCCACGATATTATTAAAACCAGGTGCATTGTTATCTGGTCTGGTTTTCTTCATTATATCACTAAAACGCTGATAAGGTGACCATCCAAACAACCGTTAAGTCTAATGTACGACTGAGATATGAAGTTAAGTTATATACGTTGCGCACCTGCATCAATATGTTTTGAAATTGATAACTACCAATGATTCCCTCGCGGTGGTGGAAAGACCATAGTTTCACGGACTGATAAGTGTTTCAGGAGTAAACTGGGGTACAAATACGTATATCAGATGATTAGAAGATGATTGTTCAGCTACTTTTATCGTCAGATGCAAGTTTTACACCAATATTATTATTTTTTTGTTTGTTTGCAGGTACTTGTCATCGAATCAACGCGTATAATTCTGGACCTTGGACGTGGAACGCCTTTGGGATGTGTACGGGACCACCGCTGCCATCACAGTCAATGCTGCTGGCAGGAGGCTGGCGGTGATCTCACCCTTACCGCCTCTACATGAACTTCAAAGAATTCATCGAGGTTATCTTATTCCAATCTTAGTTTAGTGGAGTTATGTGCAGATGCTTCCATGTTGAATGCATAAGGATATTATTTTTTGTTTCCTTTTGTCATCCTCTCGCTAGGCAGTCTTAAACGGGAGCAACAGTCAACAGTCACCTTGTATACGTTACTCAGCTGTTGTGTTCCAGTCCTGTGGCAGCCTTGCAAAGCTGCACACGGACACAAGTTAGTATTTATTTTTTTCTCCGGGTTTGTGGGTTTGATAATCGTGGAGGATCACCTTGTATCATGAGTAGGTTAATGGTGTAGTGTAGGGCGAGAGTGTAGCAGGTTGAGGCTCATCATGACTGCTTATCTTAACGTGATACAAATCCTGTTGATGTGAGAGGAGGTGAGGCTCGCAAGTTTATGTTGCTGGTAGCCAAGAGTTTCCTTCCCTGTTGTGATCAATAAAGTGGTTTTGTAAAATGCTCTTGTTTTCTTATTTAATATTTACGACATTACCTGAATGCCAGTGTATGATACAGAAACTGCAGATTGAATGACATGCATTGTTTTGAAAATCATTACATAACAATTTATATAAAGTACAATCACCATATGTAAGCGGCTAATATTTATACATGGACAGTTTTTATCTCGGGGTTAAGTTATCTTTCACTAATATCAATCGTCTTTCCCTCTAAGGTTTAACAGTATGTCTTTGGCGTGTCTAGCACAGGCTGGAGACCATTCTGATGCTAACATAATGTGGCTATGACTGTAACTGATCACGTCAACTCACTCTGGGGTTGACGGAAGCATTATTCTAGGTTATTTATATAATTCTAAGTACGTATTTTATTTGTTTGAAGACAGCCTATTCGTATGATGTCTGCCAGCTTGGGTCAGACCTATAGTAGTATACCGAACGCTGTTAACCTTCCTTCCTTCCTGCTGTTTGAGGCTACTTTTGACATGGTTAAATTGTCCCTTTAATAATAACAGCTGTCTGTCTGTACACGGTAAACAATATACACCTTCACAATACACGCCTGCATAGTAACACCTGCAATAATAGGTATACATTATTGTCTCTAAACAAATCCAGTAATCATAAAACAACAAATTGAACTAACTATTTTTTTTAACAAGAAGGAAAAACTTACGAAATACAATGTTTTCGTGGTACTAACACATACGAAGTCAACAAAATAAACATCTAAAACCCATTACAGATACAAAATAATTTACATGACATAATAACTTTGTGACAATCTACTGTATATTCGCTTATACAAACAAGCTTAATACTTATAAGCTTTGGTCTGTGTTGTCCTGTCTACAAGCAGCAGGACAAGGTAACCTACTAACCAAACTCAATGCATTAGATTCAGGCTTATTTATGTACACGGCGAGGCTTGGTACATCTTTGGCACAAGTGTTCCCAGAGAGGGATGGAGGCATGGAAACGTCATGCAGCTACAGAAGAATTAACAATATTGCAAAAGTACATAACTGGATCCAAGTCGTCAATACAGAATAAACACCTGTAGTTAGGTTAGTTATTAAAGACTTCTAGCTACGTCCACCTGTGCCAAGATGAACCAGCTTCAGCCACAAAGTTATGGTATCACGCTGAAGTTCCTTACGACTAGTGGACGACTATTGGACGACGTGCGCTCACTTCAGGGGCACACTTGCTTACCAGACCACGCATCATCCCACGGCAGGCAGAGGCGTCTCCACCTCAACCCGACGCAGGGACGGGAGCAAGGCCGGAACTACGAGCTGGTTAACACGATGGCAGAACGTTTTGCCAAAGTATTGAGTATTGTAGCAGTTTATTAGGCAAGGCAGATCCGAGGTAAGTGGTGAGTAGTTAAGTAGTTAAGATGGTTAGTAGAGCATTCCGGACCTGCCCTGCTTACGTACTACAGGTAAATGCACATACATGATTTATGGATTCCCAGGAACTTCATACTTCAACCTCTCTAATTAAGCTCTCGTAATAATGCTTTCAACCCTTATAACGTTATCTTAGGCATCAGCAGCAGCAGCATCATAATAGTTTGTACAGTAATCAGTATTATTATTATTATTATTTGATTATTCTTTTCATATCACTTACTTTATGCATGCTCTCTCGTTTGTTTTTGTTTTTTTGATAATGTTCATCTACCTTGCATAATATGGCTTGAATACTTGCTCAAGATAATAATGAATTCATAATATTCTTCTACTTAAGCGTCCTCCCATTTAAGTTTTTTTTCTTTCGTTCCCTTTTTTTTTGCAACAATGAAATCCAGGCGTAATTTACCTCTGAAACAAACACGCATTCAAAATTCAAATTCACCAACGTATCTATACTATTGAGCACAAGACTCGAGGTTATACACACCAACGTTATAATTTGCCTGATACCTACTGTACTGTACTCTATAAAGCCTAGCAGGGTAGTGTAGCATCAAGAAGGAGGAGGAGGAGGAGGAGTGGGAGGAGTGGGTTGAAGAGTAAGACTACCTAATACTACTCAAGGTGACAATATTACAGTCGCTCTTGTTTGTTCACTGGAATCTATACCAAGAACCTCTCATGCGTCTTACAGCTGTAGAATATTGTGGCAGTTATTTCTACCATTAATTTTTTGGGGTAAAGGAATTAGTGTGAAGTTTTAGATGCTGATAAAGCGACTGTGAGAAAGAGAAAGAATAAAGGTGATATAAGGAAGAGTTCTACTGGTACTGTATAATATAATCTACTGATAGAAAACACTAATGGAATACGAAGAAGAAAAAGGTAGAATAATCGCAATACAAAAATATAATATAACGAAAGACAATGATTAAGAGTATGAGGCGGAAATGAAAGAGTTAACTCAAAGTATATCTGAAAACAAAGGTGAGTGAAAAGTTGCAAGAGAGAGATAGAAAAAAAAATGTGGCTTAGAGGCAAAGAAAAAAAAACTAAATGTCCAAGGAATCAGATTGAAACGTGTATGAATGCCTTAGAAGGAACTGGACACTATTCTGTTCTTGCCACGTATTACACGAAGATAGATAGAAAGAAAGATAAATATAGCTATACAGAATATAGATAGATAGCTATAGATGGGTAAATAGATATAGACTGATAGGTAGATATACTAAGTAGATCAATGGTCTAGAATCTAAATAGTAATACGTGGATAAACAAAGAAATCAACATAACATATGGAACGCGTTACAATACAGCTTTCATAGTACACATAATATTTAGATTTTTGAATACTGTATGAGTATTGCTGATGAGACGCGTGATCAGCTGATTAATACTGTGCTGTTTGTACCTGCGATCGGAGTTATTGCATGACAGGTGGAAGCTATTAGACAAAGGAGTATTTTCCGAACCTTTCCTCACACAAGATTGTACAGGTATGTAAATGTATTAATATAGTTCATAGTATCAAATGAACAACGTATAGTTTTGAGTGTTGAATGCATAGTTGAATATCGTCTGGAGGCGCGTGGCAGATTCACACTCAGTAATAATGAACGCATATATGTATACACGTTCGCATCAGAGTCTGAATGGATAACTTTCCTCACTCGATCATTAGGTTCCAAGGTGTAGTTCAGTACAGAGCACTTAGTTAGTCCTTTCCGTATAATTTCATAGGTGGCCTTCGGGTGGAGCAATTATAAGTAGTAACAAAGAGTATACACTGGTGAAAAAATAACTAACAATCGTGACAATATCAATAGGAGAAAAATTCCCCATGACTCAAATATTTACACCTTCGAGAGGGAATTCAGGAATGTGTGAAAACAACCACGCCAGCTGACCCAGATGTAAACATTAAATCTGTACAGATCGTGCAACGTATGTAAACTTGTGAGCAAAGTTCCTGCGTACAGCTTTACTGGAAGCAGACACATTTGAGGGCGTGTGTTAGTGTGTTTGTGCGTTGTTCACCTTGTAAACTATGTAAAGTTGACAGTTGCTACCACAATCAGATTTACTGATAGGTTGTCTGTCTGGTGCGTGAAGGGTGTGGTTCAGATTGGACGCCTACCCTCACACACCAGCCAAGCTAAGCCCTGCTCACACCCTGCTCCCCAAGGACACCTTCACACGGCATGGATACTTTTAACACAACTAAATTAATGAGGCAAATGTTTGCTTTGACCCGGCTGAGTTTAAATTACCAGTTTATACATCTGAGAGAGATGAGCTGTATTATTGTGCTTCTTATTGTCAAACCATTCCTTTCCATCAGAAGTGAGTATATTGTCGATGCTTATTGACGCTGGAGCCACACGCCCGCACTGTTTCATGTGAGGATGCTGGGACCTGCCAGGTCAATATAGCTCCGGCGTCAGTCGACCAGATGGCAAGGTTTGGTGTTCTGACGCCTCCACAGCAGGAAACCCACAAAGATTCCCACACACGTACCCAAGATGGCCATGGAGAAGCCAAGACCCGCCATGCTGCCCGCCGTGTAGCCAGCCTTGAGGTAACGTATGGAGCGGTGCCTCATGTGCGGGTGTAGCGCCTCCGTGGTGGTGGTGAGCGAGCCACTCTTGATCGTCACAAACTGGTGGGTAGCGGTGAGATGGGAGGAAAGTTTTTATGACGCTGATTAGAACGGGTAAGGAGAAACGTGCACAGGTGGTTATAAGGATTAAATGTGTAAGGCTGAAGAACAGTGTTAACATGGGATTATCAAACGATAAATAATTAACTAAATATTACACGGATATAACTATTTTACACATACCTATACAACATTCAATTTGGTGACTACAAAACAATAACTGAATAACTTGTTCATCCACTTACCAGCTTTTTCTTGGATGAAAGGTCCAACTTGACTGACACGTTGTGGTTCTGCGTGATGTCATGAAGGAGCTTGTACGCGTCTGCCATGAGGAGCTGCGGCCTTGGAGTGATGATGGGCCCAGTGACGTCAGGCTTCTCCAGCAGCACAAACCACACGTCCACCTCTCCTGTACTCTGGCGGCTGCTCAGCTGGTGGGCGAGAGACAGAGGGTGAAGGGCGGATCATGAATAATTTATGGAAAACTGTCTCAAAGTATCTCAAAGCTTATTCACGCCACGCCCTCTGACATCCATGGCCTTGCTAACACACCTCACAGCTTCACACAGACCCACCACCCACACAGACCCACCACCCACACAGACTCACCACCCACACAGACCCACCACCCATACAGACCCAACACCTGCCATCCAAACACTCACAAACATATCGGTGACCCTGAGCGGAGACACGCCAGCGATCCCAGCCACTGCCCGCCGAATGGAGTTCTTAGCGGCCTCCAAGTTGTAGTGAACCAGCTCAGTGTAGGAAACTTCTAACGTCAGGATGAGGAAGAGCCGGTTGATGCGATTGAGGCAAGGCGAGATGTCAAAATGCCGCCAGGAGGGATGACCATCACGGTACTCGTAGAAGAATGTGTGCACCACGGAGGTCCAGTGGCTAGGGTTGTCCTGGGTAGCGGGAGGAAAATGTGGAGTTAATTTTGTATCCCAATGATGGACGGTAACTTTCCTTCTAGACTAGTACAGATATATGTGTTTGTACGTCTACATTTCCACACTTCTTGAATAACTTACCGCGTCAGCTATATAGGAGGAGATGCCGATAGGGACCTGCCGCACCTTGTTGAACACCTCCACCTCCACCGTCCAGTTTTCATGCGAGAAGAACACCTCCACCGTGTAGTACTGACCCTTCCTCACACCGCGTTCAGCCACCCACACGTCACACAGGATCCCTCGCACCACACGCTGAAGATCAATGACAAAACATAGGCTTTCATAAAGTATTCGTAGTTGTGTTTGAATCGACTCTACTTCTCGTGTTGGTTATTCACAGAGGTTCAACGTATTTGTATTAGTATATATATGAATAGTGAAATTTTTGTAAGTGATTAATAAGATAAATGATATAGTGAGTGTTAACTAAGTCTCCCACTTCTCCCCCCCCACTTTATCTATACTATTAGAAGTGTATGGGATCAAAAGGGAGTGGGTGTAGGAGGAAATGGTAAGTGTGGGTCTGAGATGAATGGGTAATGGAAGGTGAAAGGATGAACACATGGCCAAGGTGTTATACTCAAGGTACATTTTCACTCAACAGCGGTGAAAGTGACAGTGACGTGTATATACTCTGTAATGAGGGAAGCTATGTATGTATGAATGTCCAAGATGCAATGTTTGAAGTATAGTTTTGTTTTGTCAAGACCTTATGACACATGACAGCTGATTTTTAGTGGAAATGTCGAAATAAATGCATGATATACGAAGACTTGACTTTGTTTTGCTTCAAGTTCAACCACCTCGCATGACAGGGTGAAAGTCCTCGCAGCTGTCATGCATTCAGTCCACTGCGGTGCCTGGGGTGAATGGAGGCAGGAAGGAAGGGAGGAGAGTTGGGCTTACCGTGCCTTTGTAGAAGAACATGTTGGGGTCGATGGAGATGAGTTCAGAGGCGTGGCGGAGGCGGATGTGTTGGTTCTCTGCCGAGGCTGCATCCAGGGCCGAGACGGGGATGCCCTGGATGCTGCAGTTGGTGGTCTTCTCGTTTATCATGTATTGAATCCCTAACGAGGAGGAGGAACACTGTTGAGACACACACACACACACACACACACACACACACACACACACACACACACACACACACACAAACACACACACACACACACACACACACACACACACACACACACACGTGGAGAGAAACTAACCTGTCTTGAAGTCGTGGATGACGCGGTAAGTCTCAATGGTGAGGTCAGTGAGGCCGGGAATGTTGAGCAGGAACATGCCGTCAGCGTGAAGGTGAGGCCGGTACGTGAAGGACACCAGCTTCTCCTCAGCCTCGTAGTGCTGGGACTCGTAGGCGATGGTACCAAGGTTCTAAATGTATGAGGGAGGATATAAGACATAATTATTCTTTAAAAGTGCAAAATTAACCCAGATAACTGGAAAACTACAACCAAATCATGAATTAATAAGCATAGGACGTCATTCTTACGTGGTGACAACAAGGACTGGGTGTTGGTGAGGGGAGGTGAGGCGTGTGCTTACCTGGATCACTGTTTCCATGGTGAGGGAGAACTGGTTGGATAGTTTAGGGAGGAATTTTCTTTTATGTACAGGACAGACGACCCCAGGCGGCGTGGACACCAGCTCCTGGGTGGGCACGGTAGTCAGTGACCAAGACCTGACTTGATACTGCAGCCAGATGGGACCATTAGGCATCATGAACACACGACCTGGTAACAAATACATCATAACCATTTAATTTATTGATTACATTACTCTACTGTTAACAAATACATTATAACCATTTGATTTATTGATTACATTATTCTATAGTTTACTCCTCGCAGTGTTTGTAAGATTAAAACTGTTATGGGATCTGAATGCATATAATCATGATGTTTTATTGGTATTATGCAGATTTTGTTTTGCTTTTCGTGACTTTCAGATGTGTTTTAGTAATTCTATTTATGTTTATCTATATGTATGTATGCCATCGTTGCCATTGTTATCATTACCTCCACCACCATTAACACATTTAACATCCACCCTATGTTTGGGTGTAATGTGTCACCCTTACCTTACCTGGTCCCTTGACGGTGAAGGAGAGAGGCGTCAAATCACCCATATTGCGAGTGTACACGGCCTCAATGGTCATGTCAGTTGTACTCGCATGCCACACTTCCACCTTCATCCCTCCCTCGCCCTCCATCTCGTGCTGTGGACAAAAACACAACAAGCTACACTCAGAGGACAGACTTGTGGTGATGCAGAAGTATGTTTAGGAAAAGGTTACTGTTTCGTTCCAATTCAGTATGTAATCACCTTGGAGGAACTAGCACACACACACACACACACACACACACACACACACACACACACACACACACACACACACACACCTCTGTATGGGTAGGGATGTGTGTTCGGAGGTACTGTAGGAGTATGCCCAGGGAGATGTAAGGGCGGCAGAACCGATTGGTACAGAAGCATCTCTTAGGCATCCCTGAAGACCTGCCACACTTCACACCTGAGAATTAAATGGAAAGAAGAGGAGAATATTACACATTGCCTTACTGAAAACTAAAATAAAATCCTTCTTCCACCATAATTTAAGTCTTCTCCTTGACCCCAACTAACCTTCCAGCAGGTAACCCTCCGCCTTCAGTGGCATGAAGATACAGGAGACGTTGAGGGTGGAGGAGACGAGTTTGTGAGACGCCCATCCATCGTTCTCACGTTCTGTTACTGTGAACGTCTCGTGGTTGTGGCTGTGGCTATCCAACACCTCCACAGTCATCTCGTACGTCTGAGGAGAGGGTGTGGTGGTAGGGGAGATGAGATGAGAGTAGCAGGACAGAGAGGTGTATCGGTAGAGTCAAGGAAAGGATAAGGAACCATATTCAAGTGTCATGGAGTTGTGATGTGGATTAATCTCTCGTTATAACTTGTAGTAGGTGGAAAAAACAAAAAACTTACGGAAGGAAGCTGTGGTAGAGGCGGGGCGGGTGGAGGGGCGGCAGGTGCTTGGGTAGTGGTGGTAGTGGTGGTGGAGGTGGTGGTGGTGGTTACTGGGGTGGTGGTACTGGAGGTGGAGGTGGTGGTGGAGGTGGTGGATGTGGGTGGCGGGCGAGCGGGAGACTGCTGCTGCTGCTGCTGTTTGCTGAAGATGGGCGTGGAGACAGGGCGTGGGCGTGTCTGAAGAAGGACGATTATTATTATCATTATTATCATTGTTATTATTGTAATCATTATGTATCATCATCATCATCACTGTTTACACTCATGCAACATTGGGTATGCCTGGCTGGGTCTGGCCCTGCCAAGCACCTGTTCCTGTGTCCCATCCCACCCCGGGGACCAGCGACATACTTGAACCAGACGTCTCGGCAACAGAGGCGTTGGCTTGAGTATGGGGCGCTGCGTCAGAAGTGGATGTAGGCGTGGGTGGTGTCGTAGAGTGGAAGAGGGTGGTGTTAGTGGTGGGCGTGGGTGTGTCAGCGGGCTGTTGTGAGGGGTGAGGGCGGGGCGTTGCGAGCCTCATCGCGCCGCCCACCCCCACCCAAACCACCAACACTACCACCGCCGGCGGCCACATGCGCATGGCCTGCAACACAAAGAATGGTTGGGTCATTTTCTTGTCCTGCGGCTCCTGCCTGCATGATTGGAATGTCTTGGGATGCAACCCTTTGTCACTTCATATATCACCGAAAACAAACAAACATGAAAATAGTCAATGAATCATCATGGTTAAATACATATTGTAAAATTAATATAATATTGTAAAATATAAGAATAATGGTGCAGAACAAACTCCTCGTGTTATAATGACCGGACATCCTGTGCAAACCAACAACAATGATGCACAATGATGCAGCAGATCCTTAACTATCCCGAGTTAAACAAAGTGACGTGACTAATGTTCAATGTAACATCTCATTATTACAAAACTAAAATGTGTTGCTGAAAGATTCCTCGTCATTTAAATTATTTTGTCACATTCACAGTAGGATTTACACTAAAAGGAACTAGCTGATTATGTCAAGGCTACAGACTCCTTTACTTCTTTTAGTGTAAATCCTACTGTAAATGAGTGTGATAAGATCGTTCAAATGACAAGGAATCCTTCAACTACACGTTTTTGTTTTGTAATAATGAGATGCTACATTGGATATTGGTCACGTCACTTTGTTTAACTAGGGATAGTTATGTCAAACAGTTTGGTTGGAACTGCCGACGTTATAACACGAGGAGTTTGTTCTGCACCATTCTTCTTTCCCTTCTAAGAACAAACATTAAAAACAGATTTCATTACGATCAGTTTTTTTTGGTGAGAAACGATTGTGTGTGTTTTTTACAGCTAATATTAAAGGGTCACACACACACACACACACACACTTAACTAAACCGTCATAACTCTACGTCCACCCTTCCTCGTGCATACAACTTGGGTGTATTGGTACGCAGACTATAATGTGTATCACAGGAAACTCGAGATACACATTCGATTACAACACAAGGAGGAAGAATTGAAGTTTGTTTCAGGTGGATCT
This sequence comes from Metacarcinus magister, assembly GCA_029783475.1. Lineage (NCBI taxonomy): Eukaryota > Metazoa > Arthropoda > Malacostraca > Decapoda > Cancridae > Metacarcinus > Metacarcinus magister. Next base: position 12,341,460 of record JAPQNM010000002.1, read on the forward strand.
AACAAAACAACCTTTCCCAAACACTGAGGAATACACCAAATATCAATCAAACACTACTAAGATATCAAAATGAAGGCATGGACTGACTGGTGTGTGTGTGTGTGTTTGACAGTCGAACGTAACTATCGATTAACGCCGCAGATAACCACCACAGACGAAGATTTTTACGTTTCCCAGTCCTTCCTATCACAACCACTGCTAAATCTGGTTACCTTTTGTTCTTCACTATTTCACTTAACGGCGCAGCTTCTCTCTTTGCTGATGGATGAGTGTGGAGAGGTCGAGGAAGGTGACAAGGCGGGGATGCTGGTAGAGGAGCAGTAATCCCACCGCCGCGCTAGTTGCCGAATGTCGCCTCCCTCCCACGCCTTGTTTAGATCAGTAACTTAACAGTCTTGCGCCGCCCATAAAAACGAGGATTATTAACACTAAACCAGAGTATAGTTTTCATAATTCTATATAGTATTAATTATAAAGATCACGAACCCAGGCTTTTAAATCCATAGGTGACAAAACCTGGTATTTCTTTCTCATCTTATCATTTTACAAGTATAATAAACATACCATTTTATTACTTCTCAGTTTATCTTACTGTACATCGTTGACATTCGTGATGTTGCCCGGAGGATGAGAATGTAGTACACGTAATGAATAATAAAATAATAAAAAAATGATAAATAATTATGAAAAATCGCCTTCCTCTCCTTGGTTAAAGTTCGCAGTAGTAGTAATAATGTAAGGTTGTGTTGAGCTCCCTGCCCGGTCCAATGAATGTAAAAAAGACAACATACAACCAATACAAAACCCTACAGCTGTTTACCCTCCAACTGAATCTTGTCTAATACCTACTGCAATGTAACCTTTTATAATAGCTCCAGATTCCTATCAGTAGTTAAGGAAAATAATTTGCCACAATCAATCGAGTGAGCAGCTATAGGTCCCTTGCCTTGCATAACTTCTGCCTAGCTTGTTTACCACCTTTCATGCTGTGGTGTAGACTATTATTGTATTCTTGTAGTAAGGGTCTACACACACACACACACATACCTACAGACGGGCAGCATTGTTCTTTAGCTGTAGTAGGGACACACACACCTACAGGAGTGTTGACTTACAACACCTGTCGGGTAACGAATCACAAATCCTCAACATGGTGCTTTAGAGGAAATTATAAACTATTTAATTGGAATGTGGTAATGGAGTTTAAGTAAATGAAGGATTTACTTCATTGTCAAGACCACCTCTCATAATAACACTGATTTCCTGTTTGTTTACTGTGGCACACAATGATGAAGAGTTTGTTTTACGTTTACTCTGATTATTTACATAAACAAAAATACATATATATAGCTCAGTTCATGAATAAATTATTTTTTTTTTAGGATTTAATGAACCAATAAAACAGATCTTGTGTGTCCTTTTACTGAAGAAATGCTTAGTGTACAGAGTGGCATTGTGTAGGAGCTGCTGAGGCTAGTGAGTGCTACTTTTGTAGGGTTACTCTTATAATAAACTACTACAGATACAGGGCCACTGGATCAAACTAAATTTGCTGTCTTAAGTATACAATTCAACTATATTTTACACAGTAGATAGTTTACTTGTCACTATCACATAATTTGTTGTGACTCAACATCTTTTACAGAATAAATTAAAAAAATATATTCAACTCTCTTAAAATAATAAATTTTCTTTCATACAAGTATTGTGTTCCAACTATTCTAAATGAAAGAATTCTTCAGCCACTAAGTGTTGAATTAAAGCTAATATGTGTACTTTGTAAGTAATGTTTCTATTGCTCTAACATTAACATCAGAACTTAATGCTATCCTAACCTTGGGGGGCACTTGCAAAACTTAATGATAAAAAAAGAATATGATTAAACAATCCCCAAACTAGGTAGCTATAGACCATGTAGTTCTGCTAGGGTTAACGAGAGAGCGCTGCCCCTCTCACCAAGAAGCTGCCGTGAGCCATGATCGAACTTGCAACCTTTAGGCCACGAGTCAATCACTGCATCACAGAGACACCCGACACCCCAAGGCTACTGATGATAATTCAATACCACACAAAATTGGGCCCAATGCTGAACAACTGGTATGATAAGAGATTCCTGATATCACTGCAAACCTTCAGTACACAGTAACTGGGTCACTTCTGGCGACCTGTGGGACATTTTACTTATGGTATCAAACTTTCTCTCCTTACAAGAAATTTAAGAAGTCAAAATAACACTCGTATTAATAGTAAGAAGTAATAATAATATCAATAGCATAAAAGTAGTAGTAGTAGTAGTAAAAGTAGTAGTAGTAGTAGTAGTAGTAAAAGTAGAAGTAGTAGTAGTAGTAGTAGAAATAGTAGTAATGGAAAATTTCACAACTTCAGCACCCAATCACTCCTCCAATATGTCTACAGATGCCATCAAAAAGTGCACTAAAGTAGTAAGATCTAAAGCAAGTCTACACTCCTGGGCATGTGTAAAAAAACAAAAACAAAATTAAAATAAATAAATAGTAAAAAAAAAAAAAGCCGGCCACATAGAATAAATAAAATCAGAACAGAAGAGTATTGTCATCTATAATAATAATAATCAAACCCGGTAGTATGGTCGGTACATTACCATTGATTGGGATAATAGTAACAACATTAGGTAACTCCACCACTCTCTGACTCTGACTTGTTACAGCATCCCTTTCATCGCTTCCATACCCGACAACTCTCAGTTGGGTTGGCGTGAGGTTAGCAAGCAGCTTTTTGGACTCTCCTACTTGGGGTTGTCTCTAAAGTCTAAACAACCTCATGAGTGGGATTCAATTTTCTGTATGCCAGCCACATGATTATTGATATAGAAAAAAAATTATCATTCTAGTAATTGAAAAAAACACTATGATGTACTTACAATCATGGTTTCCCTATCTATTTCAGAAATTTACCCCTATCCCACCACCACCACCACACACACAAAAAGATCTTAAACATAATGTGAGACTTAAAAATATTGTGGGTAAGATTTGGCATCAACTCTGCTTCATATGAACTCTTTTTGGGAACTGGTGACTGGTGATTATGTTGGATGTGTAAAAACATGCATTGCAAATGGAAAATGAATAAATACATAAGTGTAACTAGATGCACACTGCCACAGATACGTGATCCACCATGCCTTGATAAACATTCAATAATCCCTCTGAGTTAGGTAGCCAAGACCGTATAGGTGTGCTACAGTTAGCGAGGAGCTGCCTCTCTCACCAAGGATCTGCCAAGACCCAGGATCAAACTCGCAACCGACGGGCCTTTGAAGACACAATACATAACAAAGTTTAGCAACACTCACTGGCCCAAGAAAAGTAAGCTGCCTAGAAATAACTCTCCTTAGCTTAGAAAGCTTCACTCAAGAAGCTAAAACCATTCATAAAGAATATTCTTTCAGTTCTGGTAAATCATAACTTCAGAATGTTCTAAGCACAGTTGTGTAAGGTATTATATCCAATAATACCGAATCATCAATGTATTAGCCTCATTTCAGCTTACAGTCCCCATACCAGTGAGGTCTGTTGTGTTTGAAGCACTCTCTCCCTGTACTAATGTTACGTAAGCCTTGGTAAAGCTGTCATCATGGATCCAAGTAGTATTCAATACAAAAATTATACATATATTTTTTGTTTGAAGCTGAACTAGAAGATCTTCATATCTTGTTAATGGTGATTGTCACACACTTTGTTAATTCTTAATAACCCTCTGAGGCCGGGCATGAATCACCAACAAGCTTACATTCTATGTTCCTGAAGGAAATATTCTATTTATTATAAAAAGTTATGAAACATGACAAATCTAGAGTTAAAACTACTAGTTCATCTTTTTTATAATCCCAGGCATTGCCACATTTCCTTTAACATTGAACAAGCCACATGTTATATACATGTTTTGTCACTCTACATTTACCTAAGTCTTGCTTTCAATATAAACTATGATTAAATCTAGAACTATAGAGTATTTCTTTTACTTTTAACCTAAACTGAAAAATTTGTTACAAAAAGTGATCAAAATTTTTTTCACCACCCTTAATATTTTAGTTAGTGATGGAGTATTATTGAGGCAGTAGTACATAGCAGGTGTAGAGACGACACCAACAGTATGATGGAGGTAGTAATAATAGTAATAATAATAAAAAAAAAGAGCAACAACAAAAGATCTGGAAGAGATGGAGTGTGGCTGACCTAAAGTACCCATACAAGAACTAAACAAAATGTTCTACACCTATGCTTCACCTTATGTACACCCCAGACACATCAGCTGCCCCGTGCAAGTTGGTTGGGTGGATGGGGAGCTTGTTAGCCGTCCCCACCACCACTATACAAAGTCAAGTCGTCGAGTCTTTCTATCAGTGAGGTTCTCCCGGTACCCTTCATCCAGCGCCAACTCAAGCATGTCTTCCGGCACCTTGAACACCATCCTCAAACCTTCCTTGATGGCCTGAAACGATCAAACAAAGGCGACTTTCATATAAGGTTATGACGGAGGGAAAGAAAAGGACAGAACACACACTTTTGAGGTTGCAAGAATACTATCATTGTATTCACTATGGGTCATAAAAGGAAAACCAAAAGTGATGGAGCAAGGGGTCTCTGAAGCCCTTCCTCTGTATTCACTCCTTTTAAAAGACAAGGCAAGGGGAGGAGAGAATAAAGGCTCCCTGAAACCTAAATGCCTTGTCTTACCTAACCCTCTATTAATGGGGATATATGGCAGGTACATAGATAGATGGATGTATGATTAGCAATTCTCTAATCATGAACATTAATAATGATCTAAGTGAATTGTGATGAGACATGACATACTACAAAGACGTACCTCAGGCATCCACACCTTGAACACATAGTCTTGAGCCAGGTTGAAGTCTGGCCGCTTCTTGTTCATCTCCGTGTGCAGAAAGTCGACCACAGAGAGAATCTGTGAGAGAAATAAAATGGATATTCAACACGTTTCCTTTTCTATATAACATTAAGACATTTTGAAGTAAAGAATATATATAGTTAAGCACAACAAATTCCGACATTACTGCTATCTTGGGCTCAGTTCAATGGAAATAGTAGAAAGAGCAGGAAAGAGAGAAAAAATCAATAGTTAGTCCCAACCCCCACCTGATCATCATCTTGGTCCAGCTGGAAGGGTCCAATGCCAGACCAAAGGAGGGAGCGTCGTGTGGCCTCACTCTGGTACAGTTTGTGGCGTTCACACTGTGTTTGTCCGCTGAAGATCTCCCAAAGGTGCTCCATGCAGGCGGACGACTTCATGTACTTGATCAGTTTCTCGTTCTCTCTCCGTCGGGATCTGAGCGCCTTTTGCATCCTTCTGCGGTCCCTGGCAGACATGTACTGGTGGGAGGGAAGGGAAGGGAAGGGAGAAGAAGTGTCATGTTAGTCACTGGCTTGGGACTTGACTGTCATATGATTATATCTCATACATAACATTCTTAAAATTATTACCTACTAACATTTCCCTATTTATAATTTTTTATGATCTAATGAGGCAAGAGTTTATTCATAATTTGCAGCCTTTTAAATAATAATCTATCAATCTATATACCAGACCAACATCTCCTTAAAAGGTGGGTAGCCAAGACAATATAATAAACAATAAAAATAATAATAATAATAACAATAGTTTGATTATGAAGACTCCTGGTAAACACATTTCCTGTTGTTCCAGAAATTCCTGATTACTCCTACACTCTGTTGATGAACCTACCTTGTCCTCCCCCCGAGCATCCATTCCATCCTCGCTATCAGAGTTGAGGGATTCACAATACCATCCCTTGAGGGGCACAGGCTGCTGTTCCCCCCTGGTCTGGCCCCTTGTCCTCTTCCCTGGAGGTGAGGTGAGTGCAGGGTCATCCTTTGGGGTGAAGCTCACGATGATGAGTGCATCTTGCTCTGGGGAAACAAGAATTAATCTGTTATCTACAAGAACAGGTCACAGCTTAGGATGTAGAAATTGTTTTGTAGGAGTTTGAACTCATAATGGTTAATTGGAGAAGCAACTCACATATTGATTAAGTCAAGGCAAGCATGACAACCCTCTTACTAACCTTCCGGCGGCATGGTGAAGAACTTGTGTGAAGAGATCTTGTTGCCATGGTTCCTTAAGAGGCAGAAGGACTCGATGACCTGCAGGGCCTCCGTGAAGCCACTCTCACTGCGGTCCTGTGTGGGTGTGTGAGAGGAAGGGAAGGATACTGGGTCAGTGTAATGTTTGTAAAGTATATCTATGCATCTACATACCTAACCTACTGTTCACTATTACATGCTAATCAATCAAGGAAATCAACTCTTTTAGAAACAATACATAAAATAGTTTCCTATAAACGGTATATTCCAAGGTGTAAATCTCTCCATCAAGTTGTAGGACTCACCACAAAGTCTGGCACATCACCATATAGGAAGGACTTGACCCTAGCTAAGTCCACCTTGGTGCTGGCTTCCTGCTTGAGTCCCACCCTGTACACTGACACCCTCCTGGTCTGAGGGTACACTTGGTCCACGTAGGCAGGCCACCAGTGGGTCTCCAGCTGAACCCACACCAGATCTCCACTTTTGTAAGGGTACGCAGGCCGACCTAACGTAGCAGGACGTGAAGAGGAATTATATTTATGATTATTATTATTTTTTTTTTTAATATAAATGTTCATAATTGTCAGCATTTTCTTGAACAGTCTTTGATGAGTTTGTAATTGATGTGTTTATTATTCATTTAATTATTTGGTCTAGACTGTCAACGAGAACCTGATAAGTATAAAGAAAGCATCTCTTGACTCACCTTTGTTCACTGTTGTCTTGCCTACATCAGACAGTTCTTCTTCCGAGTTGACTAGCGGGTCATCGGACGAGCTGTGTGTGTGTGCTTGCTGTTGCCTCTCCAACTCCTCATCCTTCTCCTCTTCCGTATCTCTCCTAACTTTCTTTTTCCTGCCTCTCTTTTTATGTGTTTTGTTTGCAGTCTTAGTCTCCAGTCTGGACCTTCTGGTGGCATTATTGTTGTTATTATTATTGTTGATTGTACTGGTAGTGGTGGTGGTGGTGGTGGTGGTGGTTGTGGTGGTGGGGGTGGGAGTGGGGGTGGGGGTGGTGGTGGTGGTGGTGGTGGTGATGCTAGGAGAGTTGTGACGTTCCCTTGACCCCCTATTCCTGCTCCCTGTGTGACCTGTTTCCACGGCCCATTTCAGTAAGTTGTCAACCTCGGACGGTTTTCTTTTCCTAGAACGCTTCACTGGAGGGTTTACCAGAGGGGCAGACTGAGCTGTTCTTATCTCCTTCTCCCTTACCCCACCCCAATTCCTAGGCTCTCTTGGCTGGGCTTCAGAATACGCAGTTATATCTGGACTGTGGGCAAACCTCTCGTAGGAATCCCTCGTCTTTTTGGTTGTGGTGTTGATCTCCTTCTCCCTCTCCTTGTCACTGCTTCTAGTTTTCCGCTTGTCTGCAGATCTCTCAGTGCTGTTGTGTTGCCTATGAAGTGTTTTTCTCCTGAGTGGTGAGTGGCTGAGTTTCCTGTTGGTTGGTCTGCCTCTACCATACCTATGTTTCATCCAGCCACCGCCTCCTCTGCTTCCCCTTCCCTTGAGTGATCTTTGGTGTGCACTTTGTAGCTGGTCTTCCTTCTCTACATCTGTGTCGGAGGTGATGGGTGTGGTAGGGGTGGTGGTGGTGGTGGAGACATGCCACTGGTTCCTCTTCCTCCTAAGGGATGTTCTACCAGGTTTCTTTCCCTGAGGATCCCCAACACGTCCTTCAACGCGTCCTTTGAGAGGTGGTCTTCCTCTTCTCTTAGACACGGTGTTAGCATTCAAGGCCTCGGGTTTACGCTGTGGTTGGGGTTGCGTTGCTTTTAATAGCATCAAGAGGCGGGCACTGGCTTGTTTTGTCTTTTCCCGGTCAAAGCCTTCAAAAGTCAAAGGTATATCAGAAGATTTTGAAGTGGAAGGTCTCTCTAAGACTGAAGGATCAAGGGTAACAGGCTCTTTAGAATGTTGTTTAGGTTTGGTTTTCTTAGAGGGTTTAATGTCCTGAAAGTAGGTAGTCTTTTTGGTGGTAAAGGGAAGATTTGTGGGACTCTGATGATGATTCGAGTCCTCATCCTCCACTTCCTTAGGAGCCTCTTCCTCTTCCTCCTCCTCCTCCGCCTCTGAGTTCTGTCCTCTCGTACAATGGGACTTGTGATATGTTTGGTTCCCAGGTGGTTCCAAAGGAGTTGGTTCAGAAGGCCTGGAGGGTTTGTGAAGGGGGGAAAGTGTAACCAAACCTTGTGTTCTCTCACTAGGGCAGGACTCTTTAACTTGTTCTTCTTGACCCAAGGCTGTCTGTTCCTTTGCAGGTTCCTCTTTACCTGTGTCACCTCTGCTAGTGTTCATGCCCGCCTCTGTAATGCCTTTCAAATGAGTGGAGGTATCAATCTGCATCTGGTTATGAGTCTTGTTCTCCACCTGTGTACCACTTTGCATCCATCCCACCTCGTCTTCATCTGTGGCAGAAGCTGAGGCCAAGTTGCGGTACAGCTCCTCCTCAGAGTCATCATCACTCTCCCATGACTGTGACGGATGCTGCTGGTCAATCTTCTCACTCACTTCATCATCATCTTCATCACTAATCATATCAGAATCTTGCATGAGGGAGTCTTCATTGTCATCAGCTGACCCACCCAAATTCTCTTGCTCTGCCCCTGGTAGTGCAGAGGAACCATCATCCTCATCTTCACCTTCCAAAGGGAAATCAAAATCACTGTCACTATCCAGAGGTTCTCTTTCACCTTCTGAGATTGGTTGGTCTTGTTCATCCTCGTCACCTTCCATTTCTAAGTCTAAGTTCAAAGAGTCCTCATCCACGGATTCAACAAGCTTCTCACATTCTGAATTCAACTCGGTATTCAATGAATCTTCCTCCTCCTCTACCTCTTCTTCCTCCTCTTCTTCATCTTCCTCCAACACCTTCCCTTCACTCCTAGCCTCTAAGGGCGTGACCCTGGTGGTAGGACTAGAGGTCACCTGTTCCTTGAGGGATAGGGAACCACTCTGTGAGAAGCCTACCTCCTCCAGGTGACTGACAGACCTCTGCTCTTCCCTTTTGGTGTTATTGCAGTGTTTAGTAAGTACAGATGTCCCCCCTAAGTGAGGATGAGTCTGCTCTTTGTCCCTCCCACCACTGGCTGCCACGGAGGAGAGTGAGTTTGTGGACAGACGGGCAATTTGGTGGTCACTACCGGCCGCCTGGCAATTCTGGGGGTTTCTCACCTTGCTAGTGTTACAGCCTAAGCGTGTGTGACCCTCTACTCTCTCTGGCCACAAATTCTCCTGGGGTCTGAAACCAAGAGAAGACAAAACATGAGAAACCCCGCTACTACGAATTTAATTTATTGATATGCCAGACCTAGCCTGTGTTGACCACCAAATGCCTGACTGTGTAACTAACATGTTCCTTTCATCCTTTCATGGGGACAGTTTTCATCGTGTCCTTTTTTAACACTGCAGTTGCTTACCACTTTCCTCCAATGCCTCCCAACTTTCCTAGGCCAAATAAAAGATAATCGGTGTATCAATCATAGTTGTGTTTATTTGCTCTAGTGCTCTACAACCCCAAAGAGAAAAATATTACACGTTACTGGCAATTTCCATGACAAAGCCACATTCCAACAGCCAGCGTTGCTGTTCACCAAAAATGCCTGACTCCAAACGGGCTGACCCAACTTACATACACGTCGGTAAAAAATGTAAACTAATAACTAAACTTCTGCACTATCTATCGTGTGATGGAATTTCATCCTCTAAAATATAATAAAGTACAGTTAACATCGGGAATTTAAGAAAAGAAAAGATACGGGTATTTGAAAGGATACGTAAGGATAAAGAAAGGAGGTGAAAAGGAACACAACTAACTATGTGATATATAGATATATATATATATATATATATATATATATATATATATATATATATATATATATATATATATATATATATAATATATATATATATATATGTATATGCTGAAATTAGTTTTACAAAAGATACTAAACACACAGACTCCTCTTATGTTATTACCTTGACTCAAACTCAACACCAGCTGGACAGGGTAAGGGCAGAGCAGGCTGCGAGGGCTGGCCAGACATTACCCTATTATTGGAGTCAAGGCGAGGACTGGTGGGGGGGCAGTGAGTAGTGTGGAAGGCCTTATATGTGTCTGAAAATTTTCAAGATGGTCATAACACAATTCATATAATTCCCATAACACACACTGGGGATACTGATCCTCAAAGTTGAGATACAAAATAATATATATACACAAGTACATAAACAAGGGAGCAACAATGCACACACACACATATCGTAAGTATCAGTTTGTCCAATTGTACTTTTCTCCACCACATTGGGTTTGTTCACGAGTCACCAGCGACGGGCAAAGTGTACCACCAATCCAGTGTAACATACAAACTGAACAGGGAAATGAGATCCTGAAATAAAGATTGGCCCAGCTGGTGTGGTGTCCCCGTGAGCCCATGAAGGTGTGGTGTAATAACTGGTGTGCTGGTACTGGCCACTCCATGCACTCCTCAGATGGAATGACTACCAACACCGGCCTCATGTGCATACACTGTGCACACACTGATAAGCAAACTGATGGATAGACTGACACACACACACACACACACACACGTACACAAAAACCGTACTTAATCAGCCCTTGACTTTTCATTTACGTAAATATCAACTTTTGTATATACTATTTCATAATTATTACAAATGTGAAAGTCCTCAAACTACCAGAAAGGTAAAGCCTCTTATGAACAGACTAATACAAAAACCAAGACACTAATTGGAAGAAGAAGAAGAAGAAGAAGAAGAAGAAGAAGAAGAAGAAGAAGAAGAAGAAGAAGAAGGAAAATCTGAACATCAAATATGCTTAAGTTTACAAAGCATCAATTTATCATATTAATCTATCTTGGCTGTTTGTCTGTTTTATTGAAGTGGTTTGTTTTACAGTATGTACTAAGAAAGGTAGAGATAAGGCCAGTACTACCCATCCCACCCCCAATAATCTTTGACAAGTTCTGTGGTGAGGTGAGGAACAACTATCTATAAACTAAATAAACCAATGAAACAAAAAGGAGTAAGATGATTAGAAATTATGGACTAAATAAAGGCAATATCAAAGCAAATAAATGTAGTATACACAAACTCCGTTAATAAGCAAGTATATATTCCTGAAAGGCTTTAAATATATTGATTAGTAGCCCTTGTGTGTTTTTCGTTTTTCGTACTAAAACCGTTTTTAGTCTTTAAAACACTGAGGTCTTTTGAACCGAACCCGGATGAGACTCAAGACTTTACAACAGCAACACAATCAAGAACAACCAGGAATCCCTTGGGTGTGGGTGATGATCTTGGCTACAAAGGTAAAGTGTCGTGTAAGTACCTTGAGTGTGGTGCCGGGCCTTCAATCCTGACTCCTCCTTCTCCTTCAGATCAATTGTCAGTGTTTCAAAGGGATGTTAGAACTTTTAAACGCATGAATCAGCAATGTTATTTTAAATTATGATAAAAAAGCTTTGGTTATTCTATTTCACTGATCAATGTGCATGTCTTTGCTTTGCGTATGTGAAAACAATATCCATTTACGCATTTAAATATGGGGACATTGGATGTTTCTCGTTTGAGTAAACATATTAATACATGCATGTTAAATAAGTATGACCGTGAAGATAACCATGACAAAAATTATCAAGACATACCGTGCTTTGACATATATGTGAGTGTTTGCATCCAGATGACTAGAACAGCTCTTACCAATACACAAAACAATTAAATTTACCGTCACTTTGGCCAGAACACGAGAATACAATAATTTGGATGAGAGCTTAGCAGAACAAGCCAATCTTGACACAATAATGTGATGACTTGAAGTGCAGCTGGATGTGAAACACTTCTATACCTTGGCACTAAGCACAGTTTTAGTCATTAATTACAAGGAAAGGAAAGAAAGGAAAAAATAACGGACATGATAAAGGCAAGTTTGAAAGTGGCTGGAATAATTGTCGCTTAAAAAATACCGATTAACAGGAAATCGTTTTTTAACCGAGTTTGTGTAAGATCTGGGTGACTGATGGGTGTAAATGTAAGGCAGAAGGCAGAGCAAAATATTATGAATAAAGAAAAGTGTGAAGAGACACCTACATGTGAACAGACAGAATTGCAAAGCTCTGCTAAGGAGGATCAAGGTTGTTAAGGCAAGGGAGGGTGGTAACATTATACCTCACAGGGACACGGAAGGAAAAATACAAAAAAAAAAACCTGAACATTTCAAAACTTTCTAGTCTGCATGAGCATTGGGTTGTCCATCTCGTACTATCTTACTGGAGTGCGTCTGTGCTTTACATCCACACACCTGTAACTGTATTAACCTTCCTCCCCTTTAGTTTGTGTGAATGAACCCTCCTCTCACAGCCCTGCCACTCTCAATGATATAAACATTCCTCCTAACTGATGGGAGGAACAGAGGTGCATTAATATTACCTTCTCTATCTCTAATTACAAACATTTCTGTACACTATATTACCCTTTGCACATCAAGCCTCCAAGGTAAGATATTTACATTGCTATATTTGCAAACCATGACTGAACGTCAATCCCATAAAATGTGGGTCAATATGATAGACTCTACTGAATGAAGCCTGCAATGGTGTTAAGGTTGTGTAGCTCGTCCGTCCACTCACACCAACACTCTCGGCCGAGTGAGAATATCTACCGATCATTGTACTTATGAGTTAACAAATTTTTGTGGCAATGGTTAAACAAACATCTTGTTCATACACACATACATAACAAGAATTACAAATTTAAATACAAAAATAGTTTCATTATACATTGATTAATAACCATAGAACATAATCATGAACCAATGATAAGAAGATAAAGACAAGTACCATGGATTCCATGATTAATTCATACGCAGCAGCAATAAAGAACAAATGTTCATGACAAACAAAGCACTTCACTAGGTCTTACTTATAACGATTTGAAATCATGATATTGCTATTCAAATCTGCAAAGTACAGTAGTTTTCCCTTTTCATAAGCATGCACAAATGCTTGTACACACACACACACAGACATACAAACGCGTGCACACACACACACACACACACACACAAAAAGATGGCAGTGTTCCAAGAATTACATACTACAGATACTTGATGCAAGATGAACTGCCAACAATTCCAAAATTGCACAATATAATACAAAGGCTAGCATGGGATTCTGACGCCTGGTTATGTTATCTGTATCTCCCTTCTAATTTCTGTGAGTTATATATCTTTGTGGTGTGGAGGTGACTGACTGAGACTGCCTTTCTTCCTTCCCTCCACCACTTAGTAAGCTAACACAAGGAAGTATCACCTTTCCATCACCTCTTGACACCAGCAAGTATTGGTTGGTGTCCTGCAGTGCTGACGGCTGACACAGGTGATGGAGGAGGAAGGGACAGGAGAGAGTATGACTGACTGTTCCCTAGTGTGAGAGGAGTGACACTACATCCAGGGTACTAATGCAATGGTTATATATGTAAGGATATTACTACACAAAGGTATATTATTACACAGAAAATAAAAGGGAGGGGCCCCGGGTGGAAGAGTTGCCATAACCAACACTATAAGTATATTTTGTTGTAAATTATATGATATAGAGTATGCTGTATTTTGAAGAAGTCAATGGAAACTTAACTTCCTCACAAGTCTTTACTTTGACTAAGATGTACACCGGACGTAATATTAAGTTTTCACGTTTTCATTGGCTGACGATGAAAAACTTGGGTAAAATATCTATCTTTTCTTTGTCATTAAATAAAAATATCTTTGCTGCTATTTAAATTAGAATAAAAATAAAAGAAAGTGATATGCCTTCATGAGAGTTCTGGAGACGTCTTCACAATTTTTCTTTCTACTCCCTCTGTCTAGTGTCCAAAATATTCCCTTTTATTGTCATTCTGTTACTCTAATAAAAGCTTATCTACTATATCTTCGTCCCAGATTGTCTTGAACTTTGGTCTGCTCCCTGAACCTAACACTCTCTTTCATTATTCTCTCCATTACTCTTTGGACACTTAATAATGATAACAATAATAATAATAATGGTGATAATTATATTAATAAAAATAAAAATGACTTAACAGCAATAACAACAATGATAATGATGAAAATGATAATTGATCTGTTTATCTATACACCTGGTTTATATACCCATTAAAAGTGGGTAACCAGACACGTAAAAGTGAATACAGACGAGGGGGTTCCTAGACCACTCGCTCCATTAATTTTTAGTCACCTTTTACAGTGGTTCATTCCACGTTACGGCAATTAAGTGGATTTTTTTTTATATATATATGTAGTTTTTTTATGCCCTTGGCTGGCCCGGTTTTTCAATAGCAATACAAAATGTTGAGCTATCCTTGCTTCTTAAATTAAATATATATATACAATAAAAAAAATTAAAAAATAATAATAAATAAAAAATAATAATAAAATAAAATAAATAAATAATAATAAAAATAATTAGCTTACTGAAGACCACTCACTGTCATATGTACGTACGTGTGTGTGTTTCTGGATCTGTACGTACGGTGATGCGATGATCAACTAACTACATCAATCTGAATAAATTAAACCAAATTACAAACTGTTTTGCCGCAGTAAAAATAGATATGAAAATGTCAGCCATCAATAATTGTCTTTCTAACTGTGTGATATGCCTGATGAACCATGCACACACACACACACACACACACACACAGAGACACACACACACACACACACTTAATACCGGAATCAATTACAATTACCGGTAACAGATGACAAAAAAGTAGAGAAGGATTAATTTACACTCACACTTCCCTAACTTGTGGATACTTAACACACCACAACACTGTATTATTAACTCCCAAAATGAACAGCCTACACCCACACCATCCGCAACACTTGTACTACTACCTGCATTCAACACCTACACTTGCAACACATTCCTATACAATATCTGCAACATCACTTACTCAACACTTGCACCAGCAGCGTTTTAATGAGTGTTTCAACCCTACGACACACCCACACCCCAGCGCCTGTCTCCACAACACACCTGCACCTCTACCACTACTCAACAGCAACAGTCAACACCTTACACCTGAAACACACACACTTCCTCGGCACGTCACGTCACGTCACACAACGCATCACACCCCCAACATGGTCAACTTTTCAACACCAGGGCCAGATCTCTTTCACCAGGTTATGTTATGTAAACTCTTTAGATAAAAATATAATCCCATGAGAGCAATTGGCCACACGGCACTAAATGGTGCCCTCTAACGCAGTGGGTGGGCAGGACGACCCCACTGCTGCCCCTGTTATGCCCATCCCACCCCACATGCTCAAGAGTCACTGGTACGGCTAGGGCTGGGGTGTGAGGGGCTGGCTGTGGACTCCTGCTCCCCACGCCCATGACTGTGGGTGGGGGAGGTGTGTGTAGGTGGAGCAGGGCGGGCAGGGGCACCTTCTGAATCTGATGATGATGATGAGGGAATGATGACATGTTCCTGTCCTGTAGTGTCAATGTGTAACATAAGGTTGCTGAGATCCACATTGGGTCCCAGCTGGGCGGGGTCAATGTACAGTGTGCGAGTACTGCCGTCCTCCATGGTGGCCTCTACTGCCACCAGATCACTGCCACCTTCACTCAGGGAGCGTGTGGGCACTGTGGGCACGGTGTTGCCATGGGCATCCACTGCCACCAGCATGTAAGTAGTACCTGAGCTGGAGGTGGTGGCCAAGTCCCCTGATCTGACGGGTGATGCAGACACAGGGCCGTCTTGGCTGGCCTGGTGCAGTCTGGGTGAGGCTGAAGCTTCAATCACTTGCCGGGCCACTCTGGAGTACTCCACGGTGCTGGCACTCACCTCCTCCTCCTTGGCCACCGTGGTCTCAGAGAACTCATCAATGTAGCGGCTGAGGCGGGTCATGTTCTGTGGCTGGTCACCATCAGAGTCCTTGGAGGGTGGGTGAGTGGGTGTGGAGTGTTTGTGGTCATCCTTGTCTTCTTTTTTCAGTGATGATTTAGTGTGTTTGTGCACGTCTTCCTGGCAAGGCTCACTACCATCTGTGGCACCTTCTGAATCTTGTGTGTGTTGGTTCACCTGTGGCTGGGCTGCATCACTGCAATGCTGATCAGACTCTTCATCACATTCCACCTCGTCAGTGGTCATGGCTGAGTCTTCCTCAGCCTGTGTCTGTGAAGGTTCAGTGGCTGTCACCTCCTCCTCACAGTAGTCAGGAGGGTTGGAAAGCCCTTCTTCCATCTCCATGTTCTCTGCCACTTCCTCCACAGCTTCCTCCACTTCCAGGGGTTCCTCTGGAGGCTCACCCAGACCTGATGTGTCCCCTGCGTGAGGCTCAATACACTCCCCCTCTCCCTGCTGCTGGTCTGATTCAGGTTCTGGGGTCAGGTCAGGGCAAGGGCAAGCTGGGTCCTTTGGTGGAGGTGAGACTCTATCCACACTCACAGGCCTGGGAGGAGAGGGAGCAGCTTCCATCTTCTCAGGTTCTTCCTTCTTCACATCTTGCTTTATCTCCTCCTTAGTACTATGGCCCTTGTTTGCTGCCCCCTGCTCCCCCCCCTTATCCTCCCCTTGGGCTGCAGCATCTCCCTCCCCAGTGTTGCCCTCACACAAGCTCTTGATGTCACTTTCCTGCTCCACCTCCTCCTCGTCCTCTGAGCCCGAGCCAGAGTCCCGTGCATAGTACTTTTCCCAGTCACTGTAGTCACTGTCCGAGTCATTGTTGACGTAGTTGTTGGTGGAGGAGGAGGAAGTGTTGAGGTTGGAGTGTGTGTGTGTGGCAGCGAGTAGAGCATCAAAGGCAGAGTTGAGGTCAGCTGCCTTGGGCATGGGACGCCTCTCATACCTGGGCTGGGGGGGTGGGTAGTCATCATCAGCATCACTGTACCCACCATCAGACTGCCCCGTCTTGTTCTCACGGCTCTGAGGTGTTCCCGACTCACCACCTGCGGCTGCGGCATCATCCTCATCATCCCAGTCCATCAGGAGCTGCTGTGTGTCCTGCAGATCCTTCTTCACTCCACCTCCTGCACCTGGCACGTCTCCATTGGTGTGGGCGTGATCCAGGTTCTCCTTACCCTTGCGCACTTTGCCTTTTTTCCTGCCGTCCCGTCCCCCTCGTGCTGCCCCCGGCCGCCGCCGCCGCCGCCCGGGCATCTTAATGCCGGAGTCATAGTTACAAACCTTGCTGAGGTGAGCCTTGTTGTGCCACACTATCACGTTGAGGCGGGTGCAGGTGAAGCCACACTGTTGGCACTTGAACCAGTTGGCGGCGGCTTTCATGTCCTCTTCAAAGTTTTCTCGGTGTGGCTGTTCCATTATCCGTACCCGGTGTTCCACCACCACCCTGTGTCCCCCCCGGCCCCCCCCACGCCCACCCAGCCGTTTGTACACCACTGCCTGCCCAATGTCAGAGCCTTGGCGGTTGGCTCCGTCCTCACGCTTCTTCTTGGGCTTGGGTGGACCAAACCCCAGGTCACTATAGTCTATCCTGCGCTTACCGGCCCCTTCCACCAGGGTGCGGAGGATGTCCATGTCACCGCCTGTCAACTTCTCGGCCGTCACTACATCGGCCTCAAACTTGGCCAGCAGGTCCACATCACCATGACTCTGATTCTTGTTCACCGCTGAAATAACATTAAACATTAACTCACACCAATAACTGACATGTAATAAGTTATTCTCTCTGCTGCAACAAAGTGAATGAATGACAACTAAACACTTACACAACATAAGGTTAATAGTAGGTGTACTTACACTGTCCCTTCCTGATGAACTCCTCCTTGCGGTCACAGTTGTAGGGGAAGATGTGCTCTGTCTTGTGCACATCCTGACTGGGGGTGACGAGAGGTAAGGTCACATTAAGGGTCATTATGTAAGGGTTTCATGTATGTATCATATTATAACATACGAGTCTGTAGTGTGACATCATTTGATATAACTCTTTGCTATGAGAAAACACAATTAAAGCCAAGTTGATAATACTTACTACTCATTCTCGTGAAAGAACTTGACGATGGAGATGGGAGTCTTGCGAATGGCTTCCACAAACTCGGGCGGACACTTGGCGATGGTGGTGATGGTACCCGGCCACCACGCCTGGCCCAGCCGCACCCACACCACCGACCCACACTCAAGGTGACTCATGCTCTGGAAAGGAAAGGGGAAACTGACTCAGCACAACCACACATACAACCTTAACTATAACTAAATTAAATAATGCAATGAATACAACCATAACATGTACAGTCTTAAAAATGTGTAGAAATGTGTTGTACTGTAGTTTTACATGTAGGTATATACTGTAGTTTTATAAGTATATTCCTTAAGAAAGAAGTAAGAGCCCAATCCAAAGCAAGTTTCTTTTCTGTATTACACAAAAAGATATAATAAAGTATATATTATTATTATTATTATTATTATTATTATTACAAGTAAAGGCTTATAAGATCCACCCAGGAATCCTCGTAGCCCTAAACAACAACAACAATTACAACTAAACTAAATAATACAATCAATACAACATACCTGCAGTATACTAAGCATGTATGTGTGTATGTACGGTGCTCGTATGGGTAATGTGTTAGTACTTAGTGTTAAAATATTATCATACTGGTAGTACTGTGCTGGTAATGAATATATTCCATTTATGATAGAAACACTGGGTCCACATGTCATCTTTTCCATTGTTTTACTGGTGACATTCTGGTGAACATTTGGAAAGTCAGGAAATACAGTATGTATATTTTCTCCTCCATATAGTGTGAGACAATATTCAAAAGCAAAAAATATATATTATTATAAATTTAATGAGTTTTGAATAAACCTGAACATTTCTTCCCATTGAATTACTTGTCGAAGGGAAAATTCCTCGTAAGACTGACACAATTATCAGATTAATTCACATCAGATTACAGTAAATTTTGCCAACATAATCAGATTAATTCACCACATATTACAGTCAACTTTGCTGACATGTATGTGTATGCACGTTATGTGTATGTGTATATGGGTGTATGTGTATGTGTGTATGTATGTGTATGTGTATATGCGTGTACTGTCAGCAGGCCTGGAGACCTTACAGCATAATGGAGCACACCTAACTTCAAAGACGCTTGGCACCGCCTGAAAACCTTCACAGATGTGTTCAGTATATTATGTATAGTATGCAGAACTTCATATGTATACCGATAGTGTCTGTTCAGTAGTTAGGCAGCAATACCCATAGACTGATCCGCAGATAAGGCGGCACTATGGGAAGCAGAGAAGGCTTACGTACTGCCCCGAGCCTGAACCGACCACCTCCTCAAGTTTACTGAAGCCGAGGTGAAGCTGGGAAGACTATGCGCGTGTGTGTATGTGTGTGTACGTGTAACCAAAACATTCTATAAGTATTTGTGAATCATATAATTCTACCTTACATATAAACAATCTTCTAAAAACAATGAAATGACAACAAATAAACTTAACTATGCTAGGAAGCGCAAAATCCTTCTAGCTCTCGTCCACCCTGCCAACCCTACCCCCCCTTGCCGCCCCCTAACCCCTCTGCACTTACTGAGGTTGTGGTGATTAATGCTTCAGGTTAATTAAGGTGAGGAAGGTGTAATTAGTGCATGATAAACAAGGGAACCAAACAAACGCGTCCTCACAACACCCACAATGCTTTGCGACTGACTCGCTCTCACTCTCTCTCTCTTCTCTGGTAAATATATACTGACTCTTATCTCCTCTCCCTGCCCCTTGCTAAGGTTTATTATAGGGAAGGTTAGGTTAGATTTTATTTCAGGAATTTTTTTTGTTCAATGTTTTTTTTTGTTTGTGAAATTTTAAGGTAATTTGTGTGTTTTCACCCTGCCGCTACCCTGTTTGGCCCCCCTGCCAAGCTTTATTATTATTATTATTGATGTTATTATTGATTAAGGATTTGTTCTTATCCTTAACTTATTTTTTTCTTAATGTTTTTGATGCTGGATGAAAATAATTTATAGTTTATGCAGTTTTCTATGCTGCTTTTTAATGGGGGATGCTGTTATTATTACCCACACACACACACACACACACACACACACACACACACACACACACACACACATTATTATTATTTATTTATTATTCTTTATCTATTAAATTGTTGTAAGAATTTCCCTCACTACCACCACCACCACCACCATCACCATAACGGTGAATAAATACCATAATAATAATAATAATGAATATGAGGTGATGGTAACGGGCATAATGAAAGTATTTCCTGTATCTCTTATTTTTTTCTACATATTTTTTTAATGTTTGATATTATAGTAATGATGAAACTGAGTCCAGATTCGTGTTCAGTATGACCGAAAACCTTTATGAACAAATTTTCATGAAATTTCGAGGTGTGGAAATTTTCATGAAATTTCCAAGGTACCACTTTAGATTTTTTTGACAGAAATCATGTATTTTGAAATAACTCGAAAACTGTGAGGTTTACGTAAAAAAAGTATGGAATATAAAAGAAAAAGCAGGACACGCCCGATCATTTGAGCTATAGTGATATGGAATTGGAACATATTTATAGATGTAAGAATTGAAAAAAGAAAACATTAGTTCTGTTCACAATAATTAACTTTCCTCCTAAGGTATAATAGATATTGGAAAGGTGATGACATCAATCGATAGATCTTTTCAAGCTGCATAACTTTGTTTCTAATCCTTTTTCCTGTAGGAGTAATAGTTTCGTAGTAAAATGGCCAAAATATATTCGACCTCAATTCTGGTGGACATTTTCGGACCACATAATCAAAAATTCCTCACCGTCACAGATACGTGAAAAATGACTTCAATAAAACGTTTAGATATTCCAATTTACAGTAAAATTAGTTCAAAAGGTTCTCGTGTATGACAAACAGTTTTAACGGCAGTAGCAAAAAACCTTCTACCCTATACCTTAAGGGGGGGGGAATGGTTAAGGGGGGGAGGTAATGATGAAAATAAGACCAGATTCGTGTTCAGCATGACCTAAAACATCATTGTAACAATTTTCATGAGATTCGGAGGTGTTGAGTTTCCGCGGTGCACAGCAAGAGTAGACAAGAGTAAAATGGTGAGGTTAGGTTAGCTGTGGTGCCACATGTATTACTAAACCGGACCAAATACCATACACACTCGCTAATACTATATACTTAATGTAGTCTTATAGTATATATTGTATTAGTATAGTATTATAGTAGTATAGTATATAGTAATAGCGAGTGTGTATGGTATTTGGTCTAGTTTAGTAATAGATGTGGCACCGCAGCTAACCTAACCTCACGTCTTTACTGATGGTTACTCTTGCTGTGCGCCGCGAAAACTCAACACCTCCGAATCTCATGAAAATTGTTACAATGATGTTTTAGGTCATGCTGAGCATAAATCTGGACTTATTTTTATTATTACCCCCCCCCCTTTAACCATTTCCCCCCCCCCTTAACACTTTCAGGTATAGGGTAGAAGGTTTTTTGCTACTGCCGTTAAAACTGTTTGTCATACACGAGAACTTTTTAAACTAATTTTACTGTAAATTGGAATATCTAAAAGTTTTATTGAAGTCATTTTTCACGTATCTGTGACGGTGAGGAATTTTTGATTATGTGGTCCGAAAATGTCTTTCCTGAATTTGTCACACTATGTTGTCACCATCTATCCAACGCACACTGAACGAAAAACTGGAACTATGGAACGAAATTTTGATCAGGGGAAAAGAAAAATTGTGTATGTGGTTAAGATTGAAATATACTAGAGGCAGCACATTGTTTGAGCATGACTGACTGACTGACTGACTGACACAACAACCTGTAACTCCTGACGCTCCGCGCTGACTCAGGCTGATGATGACCAAGGAGGATGTGTGTAAACCTTTAGTGCTGATGGAACCATGACATCACTTGCTGGCCGCTGCTGTGATGAAACCAAGACATCATCAACATCATTATTGGTTATTGATGATGATGATGATGATGATGATGATGATGATAATAATAATAACAATGATAATAATAATAGTCATTCCCAAGTGGTGATGATGATGATGATGATGATTATGATAGTAATAATAACAATAATAATGATAATATTAATTCCCAAACAGGGAATGGCGAGCCAGATGTGAGGTGTTGATGTGTTGCTGGTGTGTGTGTGTGGGGGGGAGGGGGGGGTGAGGGGGGAGCAGGCACTGATCAAAACACACCTGTGGATGAGCTCAATCAGGAATGATCTCATACGTTGATATAAAGAATCTAGAAATGCTGCGCGTAACTTATTTTTTATGCTATTGGAGAGCCGGCCAAAGGCAATAAAAAAACGTTATAAAAATGACCACTTGTGATTGCCGGTTCCTTAAAGATAAAATAATAATAAAAAAACTGAAGCCAAATTAAGGTTGCAGGAAGTTGTAGAAAGAACTATTTAATTTCTACCTTATGGTCTATCATGACTGGTAACATTCTTGCACTATAGATGTATAGACACTATCTTATGTGTATCCGTAGCGTGTGTGTATGTGTGTGTGTGTGTGTGTGTGTGTGTGTGTGTGTGTGTGCTGCTATCAGGTGTTGTGGATTGGCTTTGGGAATGGATCGTGGTGGTGATGCAGCTGGTCCTGCTACCAAACATTACCAAACATCATCAAGCATTCAAATATTAACAACCATTATCAAACATTCAAATATTACCAAACATTACCAAACATTCCTACGTCGTCATTCCTTTATTGCTTACCATGAAGGTGACACACTATGACCCTGTGGTGTGCTGCACGGGGAATAACGACCAACAACACCAATAACAACGAAACCAGCAATACCAATAATAATAATAATAATGATAATAATAACAATAACACTATACATCATTATTATTATTATTATTATTATTATTATTATTATTATCATTATTATTAACCTTATTATTACTACTACTATTACACTCATATTTTTTTTATGGTTATTCTTCATCATGGTCTTGCTGTGTCTATCCGTGCTAGAGCATAACTTCCTTAAAACACCACCAGGGGTTTCGTTCTGCGAGACTGTGCCGCTATAAGCATGTAAGGTTAGTGACATGCGCATCAGTGACTTAATTACCAGAGTGACACCAGGAACCTCTACTATACAGCCTCTCCCTGACCCACGCATTCACAGGGAAACCAATGACACGAGTCTCACTTAAAACAGTCTCACTTGATGGCCGAAACACAGTAGCCTAATCCACACTTCCGTTTAGTCAAAGCATCATAACTATAGTCTTCCCGTTTTTCGCTGTGTTTATACTTCACCCGCCCTTCCCTTCCCTCGTTTTCTTCGAAGGTGTGGTCTAGCAGTTTTCCGTATACCTCGCGCCTGTGGTCTCCCAATTTCCTGCGAGTGGGTGCTGAGGGTGTGTGCGTCGGCCGCGTCTATCTTTAGCCAGCGGGGAGGAGGCGGTGTGGTGGTGATGGTGGTGGAGGGGCAGGAGGCGGTGGCCAGTCTTGGCTTGTGGTGGTGTGGTGTGGGCGGCCGTGTTGTCAGTACGTGGAGACTTGTGAATCCCCCCACAGTGCCATACCGTTAGCTCTGCAGTGCCTCTAGTGCCCTCCCGTGAGGATATACCTATTCTGGTGTGGATTGGCGACCAGCGGTGTGAGTTTGAGTGGATTATAACTAGCGTGGATATTTAACTAGGTGTTTGAGCGTCGTCACTGCCTGCTGCCCCTCGCCGCACACCCTCCTTGCCTGCTAACACACATTCCGGTCGCTGGTGACTGCTGCCGCTACTGCTGGTGAGTTTATCTAAGTTTCCCTTCAGTTTCCCTTCTACACCACCACTTTAGTCTCTGTTTTGGTGCCTTTTTTCCCCCTTCCGTACGTGTAGTTTTACCCCTCGTGCCCACATACAGTCCCACCCTCGTGCCTTCACCCCGGCGATCAGTGTGTCGGGGGAGGGAGGGAGGGAGGGAGGGATGGGTGTGAGGTAATCGTTAATACTGAATCCTTTGTTTTTATCCAATTTCTCTCTGGCTTCCTTCCGCGTGTGGGTTTTTCAAATTTTTTTATATATTGTGTATGATGTTTGCTGTATTGTAACTATGGTGGTGTGTCTGTCTGTCTGTCTGTCTGTGTGTCTGTCTGTCTATCTGTCATCTGTCC
This sequence comes from Metacarcinus magister, assembly GCA_029783475.1. Classification (NCBI taxonomy): domain Eukaryota; kingdom Metazoa; phylum Arthropoda; class Malacostraca; order Decapoda; family Cancridae; genus Metacarcinus; species Metacarcinus magister. Next base: position 12,365,751 of record JAPQNM010000002.1, read on the forward strand.
TTCTGTGTGTCTGTCTGTCTATTTCACTATTTAAATATTTTTTTTTAGAATTTGGGTGTCTGTCAGTTCACATATTACGTTCTTATGTTACTGTCTACGCCTTCCAGTGTGTCTGTCTGCCTGTCTGTCTGTCTGTCTGTCTGTCTGTGTGTCTGTGTGTCTGAAGCCATACGAGATAACAACTATAAGACCTATGATATGATATAATCGTAGTTGCATTCCCCCCCATTAAGCCAATGTTAATCCGATACACGAGGGTAACGTACACACACACACACACACACACACACACACACACACACACACACACACACACACACACACACACTAGGCATCACTATACAGCCATCACATCATATAATAGTACAGTGTTGCCAATTCAGAGGTAATAGCACTAAAGACATGACTCACACGCCCTCGTTCAAATAACCTTGGTAACCCTGACTAAAGGAATGGGGGTGTGGAGGGGGGAGGGGGAAAGGGGGTACTCCACTATTTATGTTTTCTTTGTAAGCAATGGTTTTCGTTTCATCACACTAATAATCTAAGCTAATGGAAATTTATTAGGTTATTGGGTTCAGAGGTTATACTGTCCATGTATATTAGTTTAAACAGATCAAACATAACTTGCCTGAAGGGAGTATATAATAGTTAGTTAGTTAGTTAGTTAGTTAGTTGGTCATCAAAGGGAGTTAATAAGTATTGGGCGTGGCTCTCCTCGCCTCTCCTCTCCTCACTGTCTGTTTGTCCTGCACACGCCTCGTCCACGCCTCATACACGCCTCACCACACCATCACCACCACCACCACCACCACCCTTCAAGCCTCCTGTTCTCCTCCCTCGTTAGATAGATAAATAGATATATATTTTATAGACAACAGCTTGCATATCAATCATACTTTACTACCTAGCGAGCCCGTTACTCATACCAGAACGTAAAGATATCGGACAAAAATTGAGAGAGAGAGAGAGAGAGAGAGAGAGAGAGAGAGAGAGAGAGAGAGAGAGAGAGAGAGAGAGAGAGAGAGGAGGAGGGAGTGGCAGGTGGCGCCCAACAACACACAAGACATCAACAAACCATTTCTGGACAATCTTATATATACGCCAGTCTAAAATTTGCATATAACAGACTGCTTCTAAGTTAATATCAAGGTTGTTCTGCCCCTTCCTGTTGTCCCTCTCGTCCCTGCTGTTCCCTGTTGTCCATTTTTTTGTCCGTTTTCCCTGTTGCTGTCCCTGTTGTTGTCTCTGTTTTCCCTGTTGTTCCTGTTGTCCCTGCTGTTGTCCCTCTCGTGGCGTGGGCAGCAAACAGGACTGACAGTTTGGGCAGCAAGGCAAAAAGTATAAAACGTCAGCACGAGGTGGAAACTATAGCTTATCAGCCTCGTTATCGTATTAGTAGGTTAGATTAGGTTACGTTAGGTGAGGTTATCGTATTAGTAGCGGCATTGACTGAGCTTTGAGGTTATACTAAGGGCTACGGCACCACCATAAGTTATCGTATTATCGTTAGGTTACGTTGGGTTAGGTGAGGTTATTGCGTTAGTAGCGGCACTGAGCTTTGAGGTTATATTTTAAGGGCTTCGGCATTACCCTAAGTTGAGTGTGTTGTGGTGGTGTTCTTAACCTCCTTCTTCTTCTTCTTATTATTATTAACATGTTACGACCGTTTTTTGTATTTCGTATTATGTGATGAGAACTGAATGCGAGTAAGTAAACGGATGAATTTCAAACATTTTATATAGACAATTGTTTAATAACAGACAATAAGAAGAGAAAGAACAAAGATTACTACTAGATTTTACGCATGAAATTTCACCGTGAATATTAACTAGCTTCTGGACCCAAGGTGTACTGTCTTATCTATGCCACGAGGACAGAAAACATGAACTACTTAAAGAAAAAGATTAGTATACTAGTGTGTATTGTCTCTTTTCATCCGCGTGAGGGAGCTAGGAGAGGCGAGGTTAGGCGATGTGAGGGGAGGTGAGGTGAGGTGAGGTGGCGAGGGGAGGTGAGGCACTGAGGCTGCAGGGGAAGGAAGGTAAAGTCATAATAAGGGCAGGGCTGTGTCTGGCCCTCTACCTACCTACCTACCGTCTGACACCTACAGGATAAAACCTTGTGTGTCTTGACCCAGTTTGTGGCGCCGCTATGCCACGCCCCTGTACCCCGCCCCGCCCCCGCCCCACCCTACCCTACCCCGCCTCCATGTTACTTCCAGGCAACTTGTGTGTCCTATAGCCTTGATTTTTTTTTATAGCTTTCATAACCCATTGAGGTTGATCTGGTTGTGTGTATCTATTTATCAAGGCAGCAAAGATTGTCTAGGTTGTGATACGGGGGTGGAGCAGGAGGAGGAGGAGGAGGAGGAGGAGAGGAAGACTTGGCACCACCGCCCACACTCCTCGGGTAAATACAGACCCGCCGACATAGCTTCATACTTTTAGACCATCTCAAACATAACTCACCTCGCTGCTGCTGCTGCTGCTGCTGCTGCTGCTGCTGCTGTTACAGTATTCACACATATCATACATGCATGCAACAGTTGGCCTCACGGACGGACGGACGGACGGACGGACAGACGGACGGACGGACGGTGATCCATTTTAACTATTGAATGACTTGGTGTCTGGCTCGTTTGGGGGTGACGTCACCACCCAAACAATGACGTCAGGCGTATACTAAGTCAAGTGGAAGGAAGGCAAGGTGGAGATATTCCCTACTGGGCCACGCCACGCTCACCTCGCTCAAAGGGAGGAAAGGAAGGGAGGAAAGGGAGGGAGAGATGAAGGAATTATCAGATAGTCTCGAAATACTATGTCGTCACAGGCCAGTCAAGGGCGTGATAAGGTTTATGGTGGTTGTAATATTTCCTTTCCTTTATTACTTCTTTGTTTATAATGGTGGTTGTGGTGTGTCTTGGTTGTTGTTGTTGTTGGTGTTGTGTGGTTGTTTAACAGTGAGGTGGAGGCTGTAAGACACGTGTGGATGTGATAGGTGGAATTACGTGCAATGACTGACGTGCAGTACAAGGGATGGGTGGTAGGTAATTTGGTGGTTTGTAATGTTTTGTTTACATGCACGTGTGTGTGGCGCCATAATGAGAGAGAGAGAGAGAGAGAGAGAGAGAGAGAGAGAGAGAGAGAGAGAGAGAGAGAGAGAGAGAGAGAGAGAGAGAGATGGTAAAACATATGAAAAAGAAAGGTTTGGCAATCGTCTTCATTCTGACATCAAGTTTGTGTGTGTGTGTGTGTGTGTGTGTGTGTGTGTGTGTGCTTCGTAATGATCCCCAAACTATGCCAGTCTCCCCTAAAAAACACCCCCTCTCCTCCTCCCATTCCCTTTCCCTTCACCCCCAACCCCCCCACCACGAAAAAAACCCCAATAATAATAGCACCAATTAGGAGGACGGAAAAAGGAAAGGAAACATGTAAAACAGAACAAGCAAACATACATCTATATAAATATAATAATAATAAAAAAAGGAATAAATAGTTTGCATTGTTGTGTGTGTGTGTGTGTGTGTGTGTGTGTGTGTGTGTGTGTGTGTTTGGTGTTGAGAGGGACTGGTGTGTTAGCTGAATTCTTGGCTTGTGGAGTCTTCAACAGATGCCAGATACCTCCGCGTGTCTCCCTCGCCGAAGCCTCTATGCATGCACGGCAGCGAAAATATTACTTCTTGATCAACACAATTAAGGAGATAACGTTAACTACCACCTCGAGACAGAGAGAGAGAGAGAGAGAGAGAGAGAGAGAGAGAGAGAGAGAGAGAGAGAGAGAGAGAGAGAGAGAGGGCGTGGGGTAGGGTTGGGTATAGGTGCCCTAGGAGTATAGTATAAGGGAGGTAGGTGTCGGGCTAGTAGTATAGAGTATAGTCCCGTCCTAGTAGTCTCATCCTCCCTACACCCACCAACCTTCCCTCTCCCTCTCTCCCTCCTCTCCCTCCTCTCCCTCTCCTCCCTTTCCTCCCTTCCCCCCCTATACGTACGTGGCATTCCTTACGTGCATCTCCATTTTAGTACAATGTGGGTCTGCTTCTGAAAGAGAAATACCAGTGCAAATAAAACACATATTCATCTACGCAGTGAGTCGTCTCCTCCTCCTCCCTCCCTCCCTCCACCCGACGCAGACGCATTATTTGTAGTCTATATACGCATGTGGTTGTTCTTCTTTTTTGCGTTTATGTAGGGAAGGTTGTTGGGTTGGGCGATGTGGGTGACATACATACACATACACACACATATACATATACATACATACAATAATGATGAGTGATTTTTTTGTGATCAATATTTGTTATTTTTAGTATGTCTGTCTCTCTCTCTCTCTCTCTCTCTCTCTCTCTCTCTCTCTCTCTCTCTCTCTCTCTCTCTCTCTCTCTCTCTCTCTCTCATGAAGCGTGTAAGAATGCATATCCATCTCATTTAATTAAGTACAATGGCCAATATCCAAGTCATTTCACCGCACTTATTACTTTGTAGCAAGACAGACACGTAGCTAGCAAGTCAAATAAAGTGATTCAACACAGTACAGTATAGATCAAAGCCTTACCAGCCAGGTGACTCCACTTGTCTAATCTATTTGTACCGTAAGAAAGAAGGAGACCAAACGTTAGATCATTCAGGTTCAAAAAAAACATCCAGCACGTTTGGTAGAAGATTTAAGTTTACTGAGTTTACTGATAGTGTTACGGAGTGTGCTTTGGTGTCAGACGAGAGAGTAAGCAGACAGACAGACAGGTAGGCAGGTAAGCAGGTAAGCAGGCAAGCAGGCAAGCAGGCAGGAGGGAGTTTAGCTGACCGTACCGTACCTATTGCGAGATGGTACGTGAAGCAGAACCCTTGGTAAACAAAAGGCAGACGGCCCCAGCACGCGTTGCCTCTCAGTTACAGTTCATACACACACACACACACACACACACACACACACACACACACACACACACACACACACACACACACACACACACACACACACACATGCATACATACACATACATACAGTTCCTTGATCTTTACGTTCACATCCACAAAAGTTTTCATTGATTATCTAATTATTCATTTTGCACGTGTCCCATTCTCTCTCTCTCTCTCTCTCTCTCTCTCTCTCTCTCTCTCTCTCTCTCTCTCTCTCTCTCTCTCTCTCTCTCTCTCTCTCTCTCTCTCTCTCTCTCTGTGTGTGTGTGTATGGTTCATTCAACTGTTTATCATTACGCGTGCAAGAGCAGTTTTTAGGGTACAGCTAGAACCTCAGACTCTCTCCCTCTCCCTCTACTCATCACTATAGTAAGGAAATCTTCCCTCATAAGCTTATTCTACTGCACTAAAACCCTCGTATGTCTGTCTGAAAGGAAGGAAAGTAGGTCGTATGTTGGCTATAGACTACTCTCTTCCTCCTCCTCTTCCTCTTTCTGATTTCTTCTCTTTACCTCCTCCTCCTCCTCTTCCTCGTCCTCTATGCACCTTGTCGGTCAGTGGTAAGCAACGTATGTGGAGTATAGACTTTTCCTCTTCCTTTTCCTCCTCCTCCTCCTCCTCCTCCTCCTCTATGCACTTCATCGGTCGGTAGTAGGCAAGTCACCGCTAAAGATACGCTCTCACACCGTTGCCTTGCCTTAACCTGTACACTATATATATTCTCCTTCCGTCTCCTTATTAATTTGTCAGCACGGCCGCCGCGTTGGGTGTCCGGCAATGCGTGACGCCTGCAAGTCAGCTCTAGCCATCCGGAAATTACCTCCTCCTCCTCCTCCTCCTCCTGTTGCTCCTCTTCCTCTTCTTCTTCCTCTTCTTCCTTTTCTTCTGCTTCTGTTTCTGCTTTACTTCTGACTTACCTTCCTCTTTCTCCTCCTCCTCCTCCTTCCTCTCTGCTTCTGTTTCTGCTTTTTGCTCCTCCTTCTCGTCAACTCGAGTTACAGCAAGAATCATTACACATGTCTGGCTCATGGTGTTGTTGTTGTTGTTGTTGTCTTGCTTTCTTTCTTTCTTATTTGTTTGTTTGTTTGTTTGTTTGATTATGTTTGTTTGTTTCTCTTTTCTTTCTTGCTTTCTTTCTTCCTTCCTTTCTTCCTTCCTTTCCTTTTTCTCATTTTTTCCTTCTTTCCTTACTTCCTTCCTTTGTTTCTTCCTTTCCCCTTCCCAACAGTATGTATATAAAGAGGGAGCATTCACATGTCCGGCGCCCCCCCCCTCCCCTCCAACCTCACACACGCAATGCTTGTATTAAAGGTTGGAGATTACATGACAATTTACACAAAACGATGACGTGTGTGTGTGTGTGTGTGTGTGTGTGTGTGTGTGTGTGTGGTGTGTGTGTGTGTGTGTGTGTGTGAGGATTTTTTTTTATCGTTATATCTACATTACTTTTTTTCTTGTTCTTTTTCTTATTGTTATCATCATCATCATCATTTTTCTTACTACTACTACTACTACTACTACTATTACTGCTACTACTACTACTACTACTACTACTACTACTACTACTACTACTTCTTCTTCTTTTTATATCTATGGGTTTCATCTATAAGTAACCTATCTAGTGATAAGGAATGTCTTATCTTCCATGACATACTTTTTCGTTCCATATCTACTACTACTACAACAACAACAACTACAACCACTTATACAACTACCACTACTACTATAACTACCACTACAACTACCACCACAGATGTTGTTGTTATTGTTGTTGCTATGTCTGTCTCTCTTTCTAACCGTAAACCAGGTCTTTGGGTAACAATAAAAATAATGAGGCAAGCAATTCACTGGAGAGCTACACACACACACACACACACACACACACACACTCCGTTCGCCTTCCCGAGTGTGGGTCAGTTGAGTGGCTAGTCAGTCTCGAGAGGCGACCCACATTTTTACTCGACAGTTCTCCGTCCTCCGCAAATTACTCGGTTTCCTGTCGGTGGTGATAATAGTGAAGAGAAAACAACGGCAATAACTCTCTACTAGAAGCTCGTTGAAGGGGATCGTAATGCCTGTTTGGTGGGTTGGAAGAAGAGATGTTCCTTGATGAAAGTTTATAGGGATGAGTGTGTGTGTGTGTGTGTGTGTGTGTGTGTGTGTGTAGTGGGTAACACCGCGCGTCTGGGAGTGTAGTGTGAGAAATCTTCAGTTAGTCTGGAACCGCGACCCAGACAGCACGT
>JAPQNM010000002.1:12377912-12382912 GCA_029783475.1 Metacarcinus magister
GTGTGTGTGTGTGTGTGTGTGTGTGTGTGTGTGTGTGTGTGTGTGTGTGTGTGTGTGTGTGTGTGTGTCCACCTCCTTACCTTCCATCCCTCGTTGAAGGCTCTCTCTCTCCCCTCTTCTTCACCCCTCCCTCAATCATGGTTTTTCCTCCTCCTCCTCCTCCTCCTCCTCCTCCTCCTCCTCCTCCTCCTCCTCCTCCTCCTCCTCCTCCTCCTGGGCCAAGCGAGGCAGGTAATTGGCCGGTGATTACAGGTGTTAATACTCATGAAGTTGTGGGGAGGTTGCTACTCCCTCCTCCTCCTCCTCCTCCTCCTCCTCCTCCTCCTCCTCCTCCTCCTCCTCCTCCTTGCCCCTCCCTCCCCCTTGCACCTCCCTTCCTCATTACTATGTGTCACGGCACGGCAAAAGGGAAACACACACACACACACACACACACACACACACACACACACACACACACACACACACACACACACACACACACTGGGAGGCGTCGTGGTATTTCTGGAAAGCTTGGTGTTGGTAATTGTAAGAGTATGTATTGAGTGTGAGTGAGTGAGTGTATTGAGTGTGAGTGGCTGAAGGAATATAGGAAGAAAGGAAAGAAAGAAAGAAAGAAGGAAAGAATGAATGAAGTAAGGAGGGAATGAAGGAATAAATGAATGAAGGCAGGTAGGAATACAAGGGTCTGCATATGAATGAAGGATGCACTAGAATAAGAATAATCGTGTTTACATTACCTCAAGTTACGTGTGAACAGACAGACAAATGCAACTCAATCCTAAGAGGCTGAAGTGGAGGTATCAGTGAAGTATGCATTCTGTGATGAGAGGAATGCGTACGATAAACATAAGAATATCAACAACAAAACCAACAACAACAACAATATAGATACCGTGTATGGTTAATGGAAGAAGATATATAAGGTGGTGTGAAGACGTAAGGTGTAATAATAATACATAAATCCTCATTATGTGTAATTGGAGATGGGACGTGAGGGGGAGGAGGTGGAGGAGGGAAGGGAAGGGAGGGTGGGCGTAGAGAGAATGTTGTTGTGTAAATGGTAGAGAAAGGAAGGAAGGAAGGAAGAGTGTAATAGGAGCCGGAAGTACGTAAGGTAATAATTGAGAACAATGAAAATCTACGTCATATGTGAGAAAGGTGATAATGTCCCATAAAACAACGTAAGAGATTGATAGATATATAGATAAATAGATACTAGAAAGATAGAGAGAGAAAACAAAATTAAACTTGCAATATATTGGTACAAAATGCATAATAGAATAGAATTATAAGCAATATTTTTTACAACTTAAAAAAATAGATAAATAAAATGCTTAGGAATATTAGGAAAAATTACGAACCACGAAGGTTAGCAAAGTAAAGGAATGCGATGATTAAGATGGGCGTAGCCAGTATAAACTATAATTGAATGATTTAGAACATAATTATATACAATCAAAATTATAAAACCGTGAAGAGGAAAGAAGAAAGAAGAAAGAATATAAAAGGAAGGAATTCTAAGCTTGCGGAGACTGAAACAAAATTAAAAAAAGAAAAGAAAATTAGAAGATGCATGTAGAGAGATAACTATTATTCTTATTTAAGTGTGGAGGTGAAAGTGGATTGTGGGTTACGATAATTGTTATGTCAAAGGTTCTGTGTGTGTGTGTGTGTGTGTGTGTGTGTGTGTGTGTGTGTGTGTGTGTGTGTGTGTGTGTGTGTGTGTGTGTGTGTGTGTAGTTAAATAATACTACCGCTATATAAGAATGATTACACCTTGAGGAAGATTGACTACTAAGTGAGAGAGGTTCAACAATTACTTTACTGATGATGATGATGATGATGACAACAAATATATATAAATGTATGAAAGTTGGGTGGAGTTTGAAGTAAATTTTTCTTTTATTGATTCAGACATTTATCAATCTTTTATTTTTATATTTTTAGAAGACAATTTTTATTTAGGCAGAAGTAGAAGTGAGAAAAGTGCGCCACGAAAGATGGAATTTCTATTTATAAGTAATGAGTTATAGTAATAAATTATAAGTTATGAAAGAGCCATACCTACAAGAATGATTCCGTGAGATGTGTATTAATAACTTCATCAATAACAAAAGTATACTGAATAACACCCTAAATTAATGTAAACAAAATATGAATAACCATACCATAACCAGACATGAATTACCACGTTTGTATGTTCACCCTTTGACTTTAATAAGCTTAAGTGTATACGTACAGCTTGAAGGGTCAAAGTTAACGTAAAGAATTAAGGTGATAGCACTGGCAAGGGTTAAAGAATCTAACCCTATTGATCCGGTAACACTTAGGATAATAAGATATGATAGATAGTAGAAAAAAGATAGATAAGAGAAGCGTAAAAATGAAATCGTAATAATGTGATATGATAAGCAGTGTAAAAAAAAAGACAGATAAGATAAAATTTAAATTAAAATCGTAATTATAGCATATGATAAACAGTAGAAGAATAAAAAAAGATTGATAAGAGATCAGTAAAATAAAATCGTAATAATGGTATATGATCAACATTAAAAGATACGTATAGGAAGTGTAAAAATGAAATTATAATGAAAGAAATAAAAGAAAAAAATAGTGTTTGAGAAAAGTGCGTAATTTATGTATATATATTTATATAATGCTTATTACATACAGTTGATGATATACATTTAGTGTAATAATATTTAAGGCTTAGTTATTTAATGTAAGAACAAAATTAATGTGAATAGTGTGTGTGTGTGTGTGTGTGTGTGTGTGTGTGTGTGTGTGTGTGTGTGTGTGTGTGTGTGTGTGTGTGTGTGTGTGTGTGTAGGACAACCACCATCTTGGAAGTGTGAGGGGAAGTATGATGGAGTGTGAGGGAGAATAGGTGAGGAAATGTGAATGGAAGTGGTGTGAATAAGTGTGAAAAAGTGTGAGAATGTGTGAGGAAGTGTAACGAAGCGTGACAAAGTATGAAACAGTGTGAGAAAGTGTGAGGAAGTGTGACGACGTATGAAAAAAAGTGTGAGAAAGAAAGAAAAAATACGAGGAAGATTTACAAACAAACATGGAATAATGAGAGAGATAGAAAGGAAAAAAAACAAAACAAACAATAACAACCACAAAAACCACGAAAAATATTCCATTAAAACAAAGGAACCGACGAGAGAGCGAGAGAGAGAGGGCGAGAGAAAAAAAAAGAGAAAAAGAGAAAGAGAAAGAGAGACACACATAGAGAGACAGAGAACAAATCGGAAACGAGAAAATTCACCTTTGATAATACAGCGGAATGAAAACACATTTATCACAACAGCGACAGAAGAAGAATGTCACGTTAAGGGTAACAACATTTTCTTAACCACAATACACTCACTTGATTACACGAACCTTTGACTCTTTATATACCTACACACAAAGGTGACGACTGTGTGTGTGTGTGTGTGTGTGAGAGAGAGAGAGAGAGAGAGAGAGAGAGAGAGAGAGAGAGAGAGAGAGAGAGAGAGAGAGAGAGAGAGAGAGAGAGAGAGAGTGTTGGAGCACTATTATTATCTTCACCTTGCATGGAGAAGGTTGGGTGAGAGACAGGCCACTTCTGGTGATTGAAGGAAGGGAAGGAAGGGTTTGGTTATGACGTAACTTCTCTCTCTCTCTCTCTCTCTCTCTCTCTCTCTCTCTCTCTCTCTCTCTCTCTCTCTCTCTCTCTCTCTCTCTCTCTCTCTCTCACGGACTTTTTTTTCTTCAAGTTGTTCATTAAATTATTGACAAAGAAAAATAAATCTTTCTCCCTTTCCCTCTCACATTTTTTCCCCTCCGTCTCTTATCTCCTTCCTTTCTCCTTTCTCTCCTTCCCCCTCCTCCTCCTCCTCCTCCTCCTCTCCTCCTCCTCCTCCTCCTCCTCCTCCTCCTCTTCCTGTCCCCATAAGATAAGGGAAGGTACGACAATTGGTAGAGGAGTGGTGTGTGCCCTATCTGGATGAGAGAGAGAGAGAGAGAGAGAGAGAGAGAGAGAGAGAGAGAGAGAGAGAGAGAGAGAGAGAGAGAGAGAGAGAGAGAGAGAGAGAGAGAGAGAGAGAGAGATTTTACAGTAAATCCGAAATACAAGATCCTAAATGTATATTCTTGAGTTAATATTCTCTCTCTCTCTCTCTCTCTCTCTCTCTCTCTCTCTCTCTCTCTCTCTCTCTCTCTCTCTCTCTCTCTCTCTCTCTCTCTCTCTTCAATACCTGTGATAAGGATATATGTAGATCACCTGCAGTACTTACCTTTATACCTTAGTGATTTATAACCTTAAGTCTATTATACAAGGCCGTCAGGTAAGGCCAGGTAAAGGTGGTCCCAGGTGTGTTGGGTTAGGTTAGGTTAGGTGTTAGGTTTGGTTAGGTTAGGTTAGGTTAGGTTAGGTGTGTTGGGTTTATGGAAATACTACGTAGATATAACCTTCTCTTAGTGTTGTTTATGTAAGGAGAGAATAAGTCTGTTATGATAAGTTATTTGTCTTATTTTGATTATGTTTCGTAAGGACGTGATGGAAATGTTTATTGATTTTTTGATATAAATGTTATCTTAAGTCTTGTTATCCTAGATGTGTTTTTATTGAAGTGGGAAAATAATGTTTGGATTGTATTGTGTTTGTTAGCTATTGAGAGAGAGAGAGAGAGAGAGAGAGAGAGAGAGAGAGAGAGAGAGAGAGAGAGAGAGAGAGTGAGAGTGAGAGTGAGAGAGTGTATGCGTGTTGTGTTTTATGCATTATTTAAAAAGGGTACTAAGGGGGACAGGGACACACACACACACACACACACACACACACACACACACACGCACACGCACACACCTTCCTAAACGGGATGGGACGCACATACACATCAACGATTTTTTCCCACTGAACGAATATGTATGTATATGTGTGTGTGTGTGTGTGTGTGTGTGTGTGTGTGTGTGTGTGTGTGTGTGTGTGTGTGTGTGTGTCTAGCCTTTCCGGGAACTATTTAGTCAGGGAA
>JAPQNM010000002.1:12387912-12397912 GCA_029783475.1 Metacarcinus magister
CCTGGTGTACTGCTGGTCATTGCTATGCTGAAGTCTCTCTCATAGGTTCTCTCACTCCTAGGTAGCACTAGCTATCACTCCCTCACTCACTGCCTTGGATATGAATTACGGTTTATTTTTGTTGAGATAGAAAATATATTGATTCGTTGGTTTGTAAGGTGGTTTTGTATTAGTGTTTTCATTACCAATAGTTACTGAAATATTAGAACTTATTGAAAACTTATTGATTCGTTGGTTTTCATGTGATTTTATATTAGTATTTTCATTAATCAATAGTTAATCAAATATGAAAACTTTATATCAAGGAGTAATTTTCTAGATGGCGTCTTACTTTACCCACCAGTTACCTCCACCTGTTTGTTATTCGCTCTATCCACACACCCCCCCCCACACACACACACTGACCTTGGGTGGAGTCACAAGCTTGTCAAGGTGGTACACTCAATAAAAAACACAATGATGATGATGATGATAAAGTAGGAGTGACAGGTGACCGTCAACAAATAATACAACAAAACAACGCACGTTTTGACAACAAGATGAAGTTGAGAATAAATAAAGTGACAGAATCGTGGGAAGTGACTGACTAGAACCAATAATTTTTCACTCAATGTCAAGGTTTTGTATGAGGTTCTATTCAGGGTTCAGGGTTTGCATGGGGGGCAGGGTGTTATTTATGTCATCACGTGCTTTCTGTATGTCATATCATTGTATTTTTGAAGCTCTGAATCCCACTGTGTGTATGTATGTATGGTGCACTGTATGGTTAGAGTAGGATTTCAAGTGTTATTCATTCTGCAACAGTGTCTTCTCTCTCTCTCACTACTACTACTACTACTACTACTACTACTACTACTACTACTACTACTACTACTACTACTACTACTACTACTACTACTACTACTACTGTTGTTATTGTTATTGTTACTGCTGTTATGGTTGTAAGGAGCACAGTGGTAAAGTTCTCTCGCTCTTTCACACACCTTATTGACCACACACACAGCTGTCAGTCAGTCATTCTATCTTCACTCTCTTCACTGCACTCATAAAAAAACGCAGTCGATTTAAAGGTAGTCAGTTGTTGGTTTCTCTTTGCTATTAGTTGTGTTTTGTGTCTACAGGGCATTGTGAGTCATATGTTCTACTGGAAGTGGGCGAGTGTTCAAGGGCAAACTAAACTAGATTTTTAAGAATCATTAAAACTTTCTAGTTCTTGTGTTCCTCGAGGGGATGGGATGGGAGGAGATGGTTGGTTTCTGGTCTGAGGTTGGTCAGTGACGATGTGGTTTTCTTTTTTGATGCGAAAGTCTTAGTTATTAGAAGAGTTTGTGTGTAAATAATAAACTACAGCTGTGTAAGGTAACCATTGACAAAGTTGTAAGAGAAAGTTTACATTCAACGATATCTATATGGAAAAAAAATATGATAGGTTAAGTTAGGTTAGAAAAAAAGTATGATAGGTGGAAGTATAAGTGACATAATAATATAGATGTATGTAAACGTGAGAGGATCGACTTAGTAAACATATCCTCCTGAATAGCATTTCCGGAATATACAACTGAGACACTTTCTTCCCCCTTTCTTTCCCCTTTTTTTCCCTTTCTTTTTTTCCCTTTCCTTCTGTCATGGGTTCAGAAATAAATGCGTTATGGTGAAGGGGAGTATAAGGGTGATCCTACCGCGTCAAGGAGTGTTCTAGGAAGTAGGTATTGGGACTGAAAATAAACAATAGCTAGAAGGTTTTGAACTCCACTATATTTACCTCTTCTTCTCCTCTTCAAGCTTTACCAGGAAACTCAGAAATAAGCAAAGTTGTTCACTGTCCTTCCTTCCTTCCTTTCTCCTCTTGGCCTTATTCTTGTTCTTCCTGTTATTGTTCTTAATCTTGTTCTTGTCTTTGTTCTTGACATTAATCTTGTTTTGTTCTTATTGTTCTTGTTCTTGTTCTTGTTCTCTTGAGGCCGTTACTCTTGGGGATTCTGAGATTGTCAATTTTTGAAACTTTGGTATTAGATAATTTGAGGTGATATGTATACATTTTTTTTGTAGATATAGAAGTAGATGTTATAGGTTTGAATTATATTTTAGTGTTTCGTCAAAATTTATCATATGGTGAAATTGGTGCAAAGGTATTAATGGTAAAATAAGAAAGTGTAAATATTTATTTGATCTTATATGCGAAATGTTCTATACTTTCGTTTTTACAATGCCTGTATGTATGTTTCACCTCCATCCATCCCTTCCTCTTTATACACCACCACCACCACCACCACCACCACCACCACCACCACCACCACCACCACCACCACCACCACCACCACCACCACCACCACCACTATCACCATCACCATCTTTATGACCACTCCAGTATCCTCTCCATTATCTTTACACTCCCTCTACTCTTACTATATACCACCACCACCACCACCACCACCACCACCACCACCACCACCACCACCACCACCACCACCACCACCACCACACTCCTTACCTGTGTTAATATGACCTTGACCTGTACCATGACCCCACGTGACCTTCCCTCCCTCCGCAGGTGCCGCAAGTGGAAGAGGACATATTGAATGGTTTGGGCGGCGTGGGCGGCATGGAGGGCGCGGGCGGCAGGTCGGGCGGAGGGTCGGCGACGGGCGGGTCACGAGGCTCCTCCAGCAGCGGCTCATCGGGGCCAGGTGAGTGTGTGTGTGTGTGTGTGTGTGTGTATAATTGAAAATGGTATACTTAACCTAACCTAATCTAACCCAACCCTATACCTTGACTATACATATACTTATGGTTGACGGTAAAACTCTACGGGTTTATTATGCCTGTCTTCGATTATTAGCGGTGGTGAGTTTTCATTATTCTTTAAAGTCTGCCATCACTAGCACACTGACTCTACCTTTACCTATCTAAGACAACACTAGAGGCTTTCAAGTATTACAAACAGAAAAAAGTAGATAAATAAATTAGATAACGAAACTAGGAATGACTGAAAAAAACAAACGAAGGAATGAATCAGAGAAAAAAAAAGTATGAAAGAACATAAATGAAATAGTAAATCAATAGAATAACCAGTAGCTTAATAATTTAGAGACATATGAATACGAATAACTCAAAGTCACATCTTGAATTAAAACTATGAAGTGTATAACAGGCCGTGACATCACCATACTAACACACTTACAGTATTAACACGCATACCATTACTACCACTCCATAACCTCACCATCAAACTATATGTATTGCCATCTTAAACACCTCAAACTTACACTACAAACTTACAACTCACCCTCAAGTCGTAGGTGTTGTCATCTTAACCACCTTAAACCTAAACTACAAACCCTTACAACCTCACAGCATCACACACCTAACTGACTGACCCAGAGAAAGCCTTGTCATGTTACCTTCCTTGCCTAACACGACCCATTACCTTAACCCGGTCACTCACCTGTACTGTTATAACTCTACCACATTCACCTTCACTCAACGTAACCACAGTGGATAGGTAACATGAGTCTTGATGTTTACTCGTTGGTTAGTCTGTTCATGAGTTCCAGCAGAGCCACCACCACCACCACCACTACCCTGCCGGCGGCTAGGGTGTGTCTCTCTCCTATTCGCCCTCAGCGGTGGTGGTCTCCTGCAATTACTCAGCCGTGCACTACACCCACGGCAAGCCTTGACGGATCGCTGGGTTGGGCTGGATAGATAGTTAGGTAGATAGTTTGGTAGATAGATACACAGATAGATCCACACACGTATACCATCACCACCACTACCATCACCACCATTATCACCATTAAATTTATGAACCCAAGATTAGTTTCAGTCAATTTTTTGGTTATAAAAAATTGTATCTGTGAATTAGAGGAGAGTTTTTTCAAGTGTGTGTGTGTGTGTGTGTGTGTGTGTGTGTGTGTGTGTGTGTGTGTGTGTGTGTGTGTGTGTGTGTGTGTGTGTGTGTGTAACTAACCAACACACGCTTCCAGTATCACATAATGGTGTTAAAATAAAAAAAAAAGTTTAGTAATGATATAGTCGTAGTCGTCACCACACCTGCCACCCACACCTGCCACACCTGCCACACACCTGTCACCTAATTACTAGTGTTGAAACGAGATTCATGCAGGTGATGTGGTTATTCCGTGCCCTTTGATCTTGATTCCACTGCGTGTGACGAGGGCGTGAGGCAGAGCTGGAAACTGTGGGTTAAATTACTATGGTTATAACGCTGTTTATACTGTGGTGGTGGTGGTGGTGGTGGTGGTTGCGTTGTCAGTAGAAATAGAAATATACAGTTGTCTAAATCACTCCCGTATCATACATAAATCTGTTTGTATTAAGCGTTTTTGGATGTAATATAAAAACACGAATTGGAAAAATAATGGAAGATAAGAGAAGTAATCTATAAAAATCAAATACGTCTAGTTAATAAAATGTAAGACAATGAATGATACTATGATCTCTCCTTGTTTACATTCTTCTGGTGTTTATTTTAGAATGTTCTGTTGGGTGAAGTGAAGCTTGTTTGTGACTCTATTAAGTAGGAAAAGTGAGGGTCATCTAAGTGTTTGTGATACGTGTTTGAGGGGGGAGGAAGAAGGAGAGAGAGGGAGGAAGAGGGAGGGGGGTAGGGAGAGGGAAGGAGGAGGGGAGAGGGAGAGAGAGGGAAGGGGGGGAGAGCAAATCATGTACTGGAAAGAACCGGATCAGGTCGTGTGTGTGTGTGTGTGTGTGTGTGTGTGTGTGTGTGTGTGTGTGTGTGTGTGTGTGTGTGTGTGTGTAGTTGTGTAGTTGTGTAGCTGATCACAAACAGCCTCGTAAGAACAAAAACAAAAACATCTACTGCTCTTTGTTCTTCCTATATACACCTTTATACTCCTCTTCTTATTCATATCATCATCCTCATTCACCTTCCATGTCTTCCTCTTCATTCTTCCTTAGACTCATTCAATCTCACTCGTCTGGATTCACATAGATATCATCATCACTTTTCCTTCACCAGCGTCTAGAATCCCTGAGTCGTGTTAATTAACCTTAAGAAGATACCTTGCCTGGCCTTGTAATCCTCTTTGCATTCCCGTCGCTGTAGGATCGCGTTCTGTATTAACGAGACATCTACGTGTGCTATAGAAGGTCTGTGTGTGTGTGTGTGTGTGTGTGTGTGTGTGTGTGTGTGTGTGTGTGTGTGTGTGTGTGTGTGTGTGTGTGTGTGTGTGTCTATTGAACCGAGTAATTTAGGCTTGAGAGGATGAAACAGCAAGGGAAAGGAAGGAAGGATGGATGGATGGATGGATGGAGGTGAAGAAAAGGACTGTTTGCTGATTTGTGTTTTGAGAGAAAGGGAAGAATAACTTACATTGGTTTATTTATTTATTTATTCATTTATTGGTTTAGGAGGATGAAGATAAACAAAAGGAATGTTTGTGTTCGTTAATCTTTCTTTTAAATGAGGAAAACATAGCATGCATAGTTTTTTTTGTGTGTTCTTATTTAATTGTATTTTGTCACGATCGATTACGTTTAGTTTATTGTGTCTCGTCTTTTAATACAATTTTATTATATTATCCTTTAAAAATATGAATGGTTTTTTGCACACACACGATCATATTTTAACCATTTTATGTTTATTATTAATTTTCCATCCATCTATCTCTCCATCCATCCATCCATTTATCTCTTCGAAGGTCTATCATGTCAACCAGTCAGTCAATCATTCAATCAGTCAGTTAAAAAGTCTGTCAATCAGTCAGTAAGGCAGTCAGTCAGTCAATACATCCCTCCATCCATCTATCCATCTGTTTGTCTTTTCATAAACATACCTAGTTTGATATTCTTACAGATAGATTATTGAAACTTCCAAGTATAAGTTTTGCCAGACACTTTCCACTGCATTAAGTAACATAAGGGAAACCATCTCACCCTATGTTTGTCTCTTCGTAAACATAACCAATGAGTAATATCCTCCCAAATAGCTGGCTTATACAAAAACTGATTGACAGAATTCCTTCGAGACTCTTAATGTTGATGGACAAGAAAAAAATAAACGGTATGCATATAACATTAAGCTTCTTACTCTAGCCACCACACGCAATCAAATGTATAAATTCATAAGAAAAAAAAATAGAAAGGAACGCACTCTATCGAAGGCGTGTGAGGCGGTTTTGATAGACACAAATTCAGTTTTCTTCAAGAGAGCGCAAGGAAGATTTGAAAAGTGTATTCCTCCGCCACTGATTCCTCCACCACTCTCACTCCCGCTCTCACCTCCGCTGCTGTAAGTAGTTCCCAGGCTTGCTTATCACGTTTCACTCATTCTCTTTCTTCATGGCTTTGAACTTCTTTTCCTCCTCGTTGTTATTTGTTATTCCTTGGACATCTTTCTCTTGCTCTAGTTTTATATCTTTTCTTCTCTTTCTTTCTGTCTTTCTTTCGTTTCCGTTCAGTCCGTCGAGTGAAGATTATTGTCTTCTTTGTCTTGCCACGTTTCTTTGGTTGACTTTATGTTGTTTTCATTCCTCTTTTTATTCTCTCTCTCTCTCTCTCTCTCTCTCTCTCTCTCTCTCTCTCTCTCTCTCTCTCTCTCTCTCTCTCTCTCTCTCTCTCTCTCTCTCTCTCTCTCTCTCTCTCTCTCTCTCAACTCATCTTCCTCCTCTTTCTCCTTTTCTGTTTTCTCTTTTTCATTGCCATCCTCCTCCTCTTCTTCCTCCTCCTCCTCCTCCTCCTCCTCCTCCTCCTCCTCCTCCTCCTCCTCCTCCTCCTCCTATCCCTCCTTCTTGACGTTGCCACACCCGTGTTGAGGTAAACATTTTCTATCCCTTGTTTTCCATCTTTCGCTTACGCAGTGACAAACAAACAAAAATTGGACATGTGTTTTTGTCCTTGAAGATGATTAAATGTGAATATTCATAGTCTTTCTCTGCAATATAATATGATCAAGACTAATCTCACTAAGACTGCAAAGTGTTGTTTCTTAATACTTCGCCTGATTATTATTCTTTTCTGAAGCTCCGGAGACAATATTCCAGTTTTTTTTTCTAACAATAGTACACATAAACACATACACACACGCACACAAAGGATGGCAGGATTGCTAGCCTTCCGTTCCCGCCAAACCAAACACACACACACATGAGGATAGGATTGTTGGCCTTCCACTCCTGCTAAACTAAACACGTATACAAGAGGGCAGGATTTCTGGCCTTTCACTAATGCCGGGTTAGTCAAAGCTCAATTCCTTAGCTTTACATCCTGCATCTGTTACCTACAAAGGCTACAATGTGAATAGAGATAGAATAGAATAGAGAGAATAGAATATAATAGAGAGTGAATAGAGATAACACAATATTATCTCTACAAACCAAGAATCGAACCCCGGAACTATATGTTGTGAGCCAAACCTTTATACAATACACCACCGGGGAGCTAAAATAAGATGCATGGAAGTCATAAATAAAGGCAATACAAAGTAACATCCACACGAGGATTGAAAGCAATATCAATAAAAAATGATATATAAACTACACTCAATGAAAGAGAAGAAACAAATATGAAAATGACAAAAAGGTATGAAAACAAAGTGATACAACCAAAACGGTCCTAAAAAAGTATAGCAGAATTTACATATAAACCACAAAAGGCAATTGACTGTAAAACCAAAATACTGCCAAATAAAAGAGAGTGAGAGAAAGAGAGAAATAAAATACGGACATAACAAAAGAGGAAAGTTATGGCTTTGCATGAAATTTCCCTCACGTTTCAAGGTTGAAATATTCCCTTGTTGACATGAGAGACAGAGAGAGAGAGAGAGAGAGAGAGAGAGAGAGAGAGAGAGAGAGAGAGAGAGAGAGAGAGAGAGAGAGAGAGAGAGAGAGAGAGAGAGAGAGATACACACACACACACACACACACACACACACACACACACACACACACACACACACACACACACACACACACACACACACACACACACACACAAACAGACACACACACCGATAGAAATCAATGCCTAAACGAAAATCAATAAATTTTAAACACGATAAAAGATATTTAAAGCTTGAGATCAAAAAGAAAATACGCACAGATCGATGGATTTTGTCGTTACCTTGATTGTGTGTGTGTGTGTGTGTGTGTGTGTGTGTGTGTGTGTGTGTGTGTGTGTGTGTGTGTGTGTGTGTGTGTGTGTGTGTGTGTTACTGTGGTCATTGGTACTGTGGTAATTGGTACTGGGGTCATTGGCACTGTGGTAATTGGCACTGTGGTCATTGGCACTCTCTCTCTCTCTCTCTCTCTCTCTCTCTCGCTCTCTCTCTCTCTCTCTCTCTCTCTCTCTCTCTCTCTCTCTCTCTCTCTCTCTCTCTCTCTTTTCGTTAGGCGAGGGAATCATTACGTCCAGCGGGGAGGTTTTATCAAGTGGAATGAATGGCGTATCAGAGTCAGTCTTGAAGTGATGTTGAATGAATGGAAAGATCAAAGAACTGTATCTGTATCGCCTTACACGTATAACCTTTTTTTTTTCCATACTACTACTACTACTACTACTAATAATAATAATAATAATGCTAATAACAATAGTAATGATAATAATAATAATAAACTATAATAACATAAACCTCATCTTCCATCTAATCACAATGGCAGACTCCTTACTACCTTCCCTTCTTTCATTTCACCTTCAGGAGGCAGCGGCAGCAGTGTGGGTGTTGCTATGACGACGGCGGGAGTTCCCTTCTCTACCCAGACGCTGGCCGTGACCTCCACCCCTCGCTCCCTCTCCCTGGCCTCGATCTCCTCTGAAGGCAGCACGGACAGTCACCTGGTGGAGAGGGAAGACATTGTTGCCCTCACCACCGCCGTCAGGGCTTTCAAAGACGCGCTCGGAAAACTTAAGCGTATATTCCACCCTGAACGAGGTACGTGGAGGGTGATGGAGGGTGTAGGTGGAGGGTATAGGGTGGAGGGTATAGGGTGGAGGGTGTAGGGTGGAGGGTGGAGGGTGGAGGGTGGAGGGTGAAGGGTCAACAGACAGCAATAGTTGTCATAAAATTCAAACCAATCATTCAAACTATATGATTCTAATAAATTAATTAGTCATGTGCATTCATTGATGCATTTATTTTTCAATGATACGCTTGAACTCTGTGATTATTTTTGTCACTTAATAGTTTTTGAAATATACTTAAACTCCATAATTCGGAAAAACAAGGTAAAAAATAATAAAAGCAAAATAAAATCACGGTATTATGAACATATGACAATAAATTATTAAAGCTTGGCATCATAATTTGCAGTGTCAATAAACTTACTATATATATATTAGCATAACTATCAATGACACAAAGATGTAATATGTACTGGTATTGCTGACTGTGAAGGTGCAGCATAGAAGCGTACGTGTGTGTAAGAATGACAACAGGGAGGCAGGAGCAGCAGCAGCACTCAGCACGAAACACACTATACTATACTACACCTCCTTCCTTCCTTCCTTCTGCTGCAGACAAATCAGAGACGCTGCGAGTGGCGGGGCACGAGCGTCTTGGTGAGGTGTTGAGGATTCTGAGGTCTATCCTAGAGAAGTACAGTCCCATCCAGCACAACGAACTGCTGGCTGCTGCATCTCGCCTCATCTCCCACGTTAATGGTGAGTGTTAGCATCTTGTTCTTTGAGGGGAAGTGATTGTGGTGTGTGGTAAGGAGAGGTTTAGTTAAGTTACGTGTGGTGTCTTTGACTTAATGTTTGTTCTAGTGATTGGTAGTGTTAGATAAGCTTACACTCTACATTCTACATCCTACACCTAATACTACAACCTCCACCTATAGAGTCCTCCACCCACCCACATCCCCTCAACCTCTTACACTTATACATCCACCACTTACAACCTCCTCCATACACATTCCCACAACC
Source organism: Metacarcinus magister (assembly GCA_029783475.1). Classification (NCBI taxonomy): domain Eukaryota; kingdom Metazoa; phylum Arthropoda; class Malacostraca; order Decapoda; family Cancridae; genus Metacarcinus; species Metacarcinus magister. The sequence continues at coordinate 12,397,816 of JAPQNM010000002.1, forward strand.
TCTTAACCTCCTTCACTGCACATTCTCACAGCCTTCACATAAATTGATAAGTAAATTCACATAGAGTGGGTTGAGTGTGGTTGTGGTGGGAAGAAGT
>JAPQNM010000002.1:12402912-12412912 GCA_029783475.1 Metacarcinus magister
ATGAGAGAGAGAGAGAGAGAGAGAGAGAGAGAGAGAGAGAGAGAGAGAGAGAGAGAGAGAGAGAGAGAGAGAGAGAGAGAGAGGAGGGGTAAGATAAATGAGAAGGTAAGATTGTGTTGGAGGATTTGAAGACACATTACGGAGAAAGAGGAAGAGAAGAAAAGAAGAAGAGGAGGAGGAGGAGGAGGAGGAGGAGGAGGAGGAGGAGGAGGAGGAAAAATATAGAAAGACGTGCGTAGAAGAAAAAAAAAAAACAAGAATAACAAACAAAGGTAGCAAGAAAGAAAGAGAACCAAAAAAAAGAAAGAAAGAAAGGGAGAAAGAAAAGAAAATAATAAAAAAAAAAATAAGAAAGGAAAGGAAAAAAAAAGATAATAAGAAAGAATAAAAAGAAAGAAAGTGAAAAAAAAAGAAAATCAGAAAGAATAAAAAGAAAACGAGAGTAATAAGTGTGAGTGCATGTAAGGGGTGACTAATAGGTTACTGGGTACTATATAGCTACGGTGTGTGAGGGTGTGAGGGAAGGAAGAGACGGAGAGAGAGAGAGATTGAAGGAAGGGGGAAGAGAGGGGGAAAAGAGAGGGGGAAGAGGGGGGTTATGTGGGAGGGAAGTGTTGATAAAGTGGCTTAGAGCTGTTTATACCCAAAGGGGACGTGTAGATGGTACCCTTAGGCGCCCCGGAAGCTAGTTCAGGTTAGTACGCAGCGTGTGGCAAGGGGGAGGGAGGGAAGGGAAGGGAAGGGAGAGAGGGAAGGGAAGGGAAGGGAAGGGAGGGGAAGGGAGAATTAAGGAAGAGGAAAGGAGGGCGTTAGGAGAAGGGAGGGGAAGATAGAAGGAGGGATGAGAAGTTAAGAAAGGGAGGGAGAGGAAGAGGAGGGTAAAGGAAGGAGGGGGAAAGGTAGGGGAAGGTAAGGAAGGAAGGGAAGGGAGTTTAGGGAGGGAGAGGAAGGTAGGGGAAGAGGAGGAGAAGGGAAGGGGAGGTAGGGGAAGGTAAAGGGAAGGTAGGGGAGGGTGGGGAAGGTATGGAGGGAGGGAGGGGAAGGGAAGGGGAAGTTGTGTTGAAGGAAGAGAGAGGACGAGGTGTTGACTACGCCCACGCACCCACGCCGCCCCTGACGCCTCTCTCTCTTTCTCTCTTTCTTTTTTCTTTCTTTTAACTTCGTGGGAAAGACTAAGTAAGAACGCCAGCCAAGGACCACTACTCTTGTTTTTGTTTTTTCTTCTTTTTCTTCTTCTTCTTCTTCTTCTTCTTCTTCTTCTTCTTCTTCTTGCTCCTCCTCCTCCTCCTCCTTCTTCTTATCTTAGTGGCAGTTGCAAATATTTTTGTTTTGGCGGCTTGTTTACGTCTGGCTCGTGTGTGTGTGTGTGTGTGTGTGTGTGTGTGTGTGTGTGTGTGTGTGTGTGTGTGTGTGTGTGTGTGTGTGTGTGTGTGTGAGGCCTCCACCCACGCTGCCCATCATGACCAGGTGGTGGAGTGTGTATGTTGGCCACTACCACCACTACCACCACCACCACCACCACCACCACCACCACCACCACCACCACCACCACCACCACCACCACCACTACCTTCTTTCATAACCATTCAATATTAGCCACAACTATTTCTACTACTGCTACTACTACTACTACTACTACTACTACTACTACTACTACTACTACTACTACTACTACTACTACTACTACTACTACTACTACTACTACTACTACTACTACTACTACTGCCATTCTCACTAGATACAATAAAGTACATGAATAAATTAATGAATATATTGATAAATTGAATCAACCAGAAATGAGAAGAGAAAAAAAACCGTTAAAAAAAGTTCGATTTTCTTGTGTGTGTATGTGTGTACGTAATTTTTATCCTGTGTACGCAATTTCTAAGTCGTGTAAGTAATTTCTGACCGATGTACGCAATTTCTTTCCATCAAGCAACTTTCTATGTACGTAGATATCCTTCCTTGTACGTAGTTTTCCTCCCTGTGTGTATCTATTTACTTTTCATGTGCGCATTGTCTCTTCCGTGTAGATAAATACCCAAACGTGTACGTATTTTAATGTATACTTTTTTTTTGTAATACTTCCCTTCCCTTCCTTTCACTTCCCTTCCCTTCCCTTCCCTTCCCTTCCTTTCCCTTCCCTTCCCTTCCCTTCCTTTCCTTCCCTTCCCTTCCTCTTCCCTTTCCATCCCTTCCCTTCCCATCTCATCCCTTTCTTCCTATCCTCCTTCTCTCTTCGTTCCTTCTCACCTCTGCATACATCCTCTATCCCTTCCTTCATTCCTATCTTCCCTTCCATCCTATCCTCCTCCTCTCCTCCTCTCCTCCCTCCCTTCCTCCATCTCCTTTCCCTTCCTCTCTCTACACAAGACCCTGGCGAAGAAAAACTAGACTTCTTAATTATGGTCAAGAGAGAGAAGAGAGAGAGAGAAGAGAGAGAGAGAGAGAGAGAGAGAGAGAGAGAGAGAGAGAGAGAGAGAGAGAGAGAGAGAGAGAGAGAGAGAGAGAGAGAGAGAGAGAGAGAGAATAGTGCCAGTGCCAAGTCTTTCGCTAGCTGGGCAGTCCCCTCAGTGCCCGCCTGAAGAAGGGAAGTGCCAGTAGTACCCTGCATCGTCTCCTACAGTGACCTCACCTCACCTGCAGCTACACCTTCAGGAGAGACTTCCGTTTTCTTTACCGTCAGGAAGAAAACGATTTACCGCAACGCTCATTCAGATAACCGAGAATATTTTACTCTCTCTCTCTCTTCCTCTCTCTCTCTCTCTCTCTCGGACGATAAGACTGAAGGGAAGAAAAAATCAAGTCTACTAGCAAGATAAAGACAGAAATGAAGTGTCGATTGAATTTTGCTTGAAGATAAAAAGGACAAAAAAAGAAAAAAAAAGATAGAGAGCAGTAAATAAAGAGTGATATACGAATATAAATGAAGAAAATATTAGAGAAGTTTATCATATGAAGATTTTGATATAATGACTCTCAGAAGAACCATAATTGTTTTGGTCTAATTGCGTGTGTGTATCTTCTGCCTCCACTACCACCACCACACTCCACCACACTCCCTGCCACTATCCACCTCTCATACGCCCTTCATTGTATTAATTGTATGAGGAACGTGGGAGTAATAAGAGAAGAATGCATTGTAGAAACGAAAGGAAAATGAATCGGAGAGAGAAAAAATATATATGACAATGCAATTTTTTTGTTCATTAAGAAAGATTTAAGAAACAGCGAGTGTCTTTAATGAAAAAATAATAATAAATAATTGAAGGAAAGAAAATATTATGCTCATTTAATTAATTAAGAGCACGAGAGCAAGACAAACTGAACTAATTAAGGTTATAAATGTGAAACTAATTATAAAACACCTGAAGGAGTGAACCGAAAAAAAAGTAATAAAAAAAAGAAAGAAAGAAAGAAAAAAAAAAATAAAGAAATAAAAAAAAATTGCCAACAAATGTTACCTCAAGGAAATAATTTCATTAAGAACTTCATGTAAAAGGAAGAAAAAAAGTGATAACAATAAAAATAAAAAACTGGAACAGAACTTTGATAAAAAAAAAAGAGAAAACTAAAGAAAAATGGCGGGAACGGTGTTGGAGGGAGTGGGGGGGAGGCGAGTGGGGGGTCAACTCCGTCTATACCGATGTAAGTTGTGCAGGTGTAGGGGGGGGGACAAGTGAGAGAGAGAGAGAGAGAGAGAGAGAGAGAGAGAGAGAGAGAGAGAGAGAGAGAGAGAGAGAGAGAGAGAGAGAGAGAGAGAGAGAGAGAGAGAATATTTTAGTTCACATTGCATTGTTTTCCCCTGAACCAGCTTTTCCCAAATTTATATGTACGTGGTCCTCGCGGAATTCTTTTCTCCGCCTGATGACGTAAAGGATTTATGTGTGTAATTATATCTGGTTATTATTATTATTATTATTATTATTATCATTATCATTATTATTATTATTATTATTATTATTATTATTACTATTATTACTTATTGTTATTATTACTACTACTACTACTACTAATAATAATAACAATGACAATAATAGTAATAATAATAATAATAATAATAATAATAATAACAATAACAATAATTTACACATAGTGCTCATTTCATGCTTAATTTATTCAAGTAACGAAACAAAAAATATAATTATATTCCTCCTTAAAATGCCAAGCGTAACTTTCCATTAGCATTCATTTCACTTTCTTAACAGTTCCCAAAGTTTCATTACCTACTTATAAGAACACTATTACTTTTTTACTTCCTACACTTATATATTTTTCTGCATGACTTTTGGCGCGACTCTTATAAGGAAACACACACACACACACACGCACACAGGCTTTCCTTCCTGCCTCTCCCCGTGGTGACCGTCGCTGGGAGCCGTTGCCTTTAAAACCATGAAAGAATATCGTATATATAAAGGAGTACAAAGGAAATACAAAAGTAAAACAAAGGAATAACAGTCAGTAGGAATATATTGATGAACTAGTTACCAACAAAAAGAAAAAAGAAAAGAAAAAGGTGCTCACGGTTATATATTTTCTCTCGTTGGGTCGTTAATATGCATGGCAGTGAGGTGTGTTGCCAGGACGAGGTGTCTGGATGCTAGTAATAACACCACAGCATATAAAACAAAGGCGTACCGTGTGGTCGTGCAGTAGTAGTAATAGTAGTAGTAGTAGTAGTAGTAGTAGTAGTAGTAGTAGAAGTAGCGTAACTCTCAAGTGGATAGTTAATTCATTTCCAGCGAGTTAGATTATTAATTAAATTTTTCCGATATCGTTAAGTGTTTACCAAATAATTCACGTCAAAATAAGTCCCCCTCATGTATGTATATTTGTGGCGGATCAGCTGAGCATTTTGTCTAATCTCTCTAAATCCTCTTTATAACGAGTGCATAAGTAGACCATATTAATTATTTTCCCACATATGTTTGAACTCATTTAATAACTAACTAACTAATACTTCTTTTTTCAATATCTACCGGATCCAATTTCACCTATTTCCATAATCCTCATTGGGAAAATTTAGTATGCGAGTGTGTGTGTATATATATTTCTAGCATTCACTATTTGACTCAGGAATGATAATACTTCACCTTTAGTGCGTCGAGTCTGTCCCTTCTGTCCCGTCCTGATGCTTGTGTTGGGTTGGGTTGGCTGAGGAAATGAAAGGACACAGCACAAGGGACACAGGACACAGCACACAGCACACACATCACCCTTGAACAGCATTCATTATCTTCCTTAAATATTCGCCACATAATGAGTAACTTTCCAAGCTCGTATATTTGTTCAAAGTGACGATATCATAAAGTTTGGTAATATTTCAGCATTTTATCATTATTTATTACATGCATTTATTAAGGATGTTTTGGGGTCTTTTATTATATACTTTATTGTTTTATACGTTATTACCGTCGCATTATTCTATTAAACCGAGCTTAAATAAGATTAACTGCCACTTACACTCTCCTTTCTGCCACATACAACGTTAATGAGGCAATTAAGTTATTATATTTGATGTTTAAACCTGAAAGCAACCATAAGATTAGGGCATAAATAAGAAAGAACAATAAATTTGAATAATAACCTAGATTTCTCTCCTATGACAATCTTAAGAAAGCCACAAATAATAGTAAAATGCATGAAAAACTATACTTTATCAACAATCACGTAATATAAAACGTTAGGTTAAAGTGTGCTAGCATGTAATTGAGTGAAGGCGTGAAGGCAGGCAGTCAGTCAGTCCCACTTCACTGCATGAGTTGGGTGGGAGAGGGCGAGGGAGGGAGAGGATGGAGACGGAGAGGAGAGGAGGGAGAGGGTCTGCATGTAAGTTGGGTGGGAAGGGGAGGGAGAGGAGAAGAGAGAGTCTGTATGTAAGTTAGATGGGGAGGGAATAGGTAGGGTCTGCATGCATCCATCAAGCTCATTTGAATATCCGGTAATACTTCTCCCCTTTGGCTCTGAAAAGATTGGAATATCCGCCAATACTCAACACGATGTTTCTAGAATATTTCAAAATGGAACAAGAAGTAATGCAAGTGTTAGATCCCCTTGTATCTATACCTGAATACTTATAATACTCTTCCTGACACCTTATATTACGATCTAAATTGTTTTTTATATACATTACGATCCTAACAATACGATATCTGCAATAAAGAAGATAAAAAAAACTTGACAATTACATTTAAAAGCATAACCGTCAGTCGTTAAGATATATTATAAGTCCAATGAAGAAATTAATGAACAATATTGAAATTACTGTTTACTTGATAGTCGATAAGATATAAACATACGTAGAATAAGTCACACATGGAGACTTAGGTGCATGCAGTGTGTGTGTGTGTGTGTGTGTGTGTGTGTGTGTGTGTGTGTGTGTGTGTGTATGTGTGTGTGTGTGTGTGTTTGTCTCTCATTCAGTCCAGTCATCACAAAACTGACATAAAAAAAAAACTGTTAGATCAGCGAATAAGAGAATAGAGGAAGAATCATTGAAAACTTAGCACATAAATCCAGTTTTAGGACCCGTAAAAGGGAGTCAGTATGCACACACACACACACACACACACACACACACACACACACACACACACACACACACACACACACACACACACACACACACGCGCACCCCCACCCCAACACACGCTATAGAAACCCCACGAGTGCATTAAAGTACAACACAAAGGTAAACCAAGGTAGGTAATAATCCGTTTTATAGCTGAAGGTGTGTGTTAGAAAATCTAGTAGTGAGACCTTATACTCTAACAGTGTCTCTTGTTGGGTTGGGTTGGGTTGGGTTGGGCGTCCTGTCCTGTGCTGTGCCGTGATATTCTGCCTATATTGAACACAGTGAAATTGAAAGCCGTGCAGCCCCCAGCGGTGAAATTGTTACGTACCTCACGAAAGAACCCTTACCGTGAGAGAGAGAGAGAGAGAGAGAGAGAGAGAGAGAGAGAGAGAGAGAGAGAGAGAGAGAGAGAGAGAGAGAGAGAGCAATATGAATGTCACCCTAGAGAGCAGTAAAATTGAATACAGTAGTTTAAAATATTCAAGGATTCACACACACACACACACACACACACACACACACACACACACACACACACACACACACACACACACACACACACACACACACACACAAAGAACAACAAATAGTAATACAAATGAATAAGAGAAGAAAAAAAAATCAACACGTTCTTTTATATTATCTATCTATTTTATCACAATATTTTTTTTTATATATAGTCAGGAGCCACAACCACAACAACATTTTCCATCCCTGTACCTTCAACATAAACCAAAATATAGTTGTATTTCTACGTAAATTCACTCGAGGCGTGACTTGCCTACAATTCCACAAGGAAGAAGATGTCAGCTCCCTCATCCCACTCTTCTTCCCTCCCCAAGAAACCTTTACGTGGGCCGCCCCTCATTCCCCTTCTCCCCTTGGGCTCAGCTTGTTTAGGTCTTTCTGTTTATGGGGAGAAGGGGAGCGCTTGGCAGGGTGGGAGTTGATGTGGACAGTGTTAAGGGTGTGGCTGTGTGGTTGGTGTTGTCGAGGTGCAAACAGAAGGGGAGGTGGTGGGTGGTTACTGCTATTGGATGGGCACCGGACACGAGATGGAGGGTGTTGGGGTAGGTTGGAAGGAGGGATGGATGGATGGATGGTAGGTAGGATAGAAGGAAGGAAGGATAGAAGGAAGGAAGGAAGGAAGGAAGGAAGAAGGAAGGAAGGAAGGAAGGAATTAGTACATACATTGATCTTGAAACTAGAGGAGACTATTTGTTCTGTTTGTCCTTGCTGTGTGTGTGTGTGTGTGTGTGTGTGTGTGTGTGTGTGTGTGTGTGTGTGTGTGTGTGTGTGTGTGTGTGTGTGTGTGTGTGTGTATTGCTTCTGCTTGCCTGCCTGCCTGCCTGCCTGTCTGTCTGGCTGTCTGTCTGTTTGTTTTTCTATCTGTTTGTTCATTGTGTGTTAGGAAGTGAGTTTATTTGTGTGTCTATCAAATTCCCCGTGGCTCTCTTCGTGTGTGTGTGTGTGTGTGTGTGTGTGTGTGTGTGTGTGTGTGTGTGTGTGTGTGTGTGTGTGTGTGTGTGTGCGTGTGTGTGTGTGTGTGTGCGTGTGTGTGTGTGTGGGAGTAAGGGATTGTGCCTTTTTCTTTTTATTTAGGGTAAACAATTTTTATTCTGTATCTGATTTATGTAAACACTTCCATAACCTTTTACTATTGTTCTGATGAAGGTGGACAGATGAAGTTTACTGACCTTACTGCTCTCTCTCTCTCTCTCTCTCTCTCTCTCTCTCTCTCTCTCTCTCTCTCTCTCTCTCTCTCTCTCTCTCTCTCTCTCTCTCTCTCTCTCTCTCTCTCACACATACACACCTGGTAAATGAATAACCACATTAATTAATACATAGTTAAATAAGTTTTAGTATGCAAGGCAAGTTCACGTCTGAGGAGTGACCACCGCCATAGTCTGACAGTCCTTCCATATATTGACACTGAGGGAAGAGGGAGAGACGGGGAGAGAGGAGAGGGAAGAGGGAAGAGGGAGAGAAGGGTAGGTAGTGAGAGGGAAGGGCAGGGAAGCGTGGGAAGTAAGAGAAGGAAGGGAAGGGAGACGGGGAAGAGGGAGAGACTGATTGAGAAGAGAGAGAAGAGGGAAAGGAAGGGAAGTGAGAGAAAAGGAAAAGGAAGGAAGGGAAGGAAGGGAAATGAGATGAAAGTGAAGGGAAGTGAAAGGAAGGAGAATGTTGAACAGATACTGATTAATGACATCAAACTCAATTAATTAACCATCCAATTAATTAGCTTGATAACAACTAATACCCATAACAGTGTGAGACAAACAGATCAATACGTAACACACAAACACACACCCCACACACACACACACACACACACACACACACATACATACACATACATACAAGCTGAAGGGGTTACACTTACTGGTTCCTCTGCTGTTTTCTTTTAATATTCCATCCTATTCCGTTTGGCTTATTAGTGAGAGGTAATGAGTTTATCTTGCTATAATTAGGATGTGTTTTCTTTGTTTAGTGGTGTTTAAACCTTTGTCTTGTCCTGTCGATGGTGTTTGGAAGGGCCCTTATAGCGTGTTTGTTTATTTGAGAGAGAGAGAGAGAGAGAGAGAGAGAGAGAGAGAGAGAGAGAGAAAGAGAGAAAGAGAGAAAGAGTTAGTTCATCCAAATGTTCTGTGAGTGGAAAGTGAAATATTCAATTATTTATGGAATTAATGAGTCAGACTGTGAATTGATAAACGAGGATGGTTCATGTTATTATATTATTGCCTTTTAGTAGTAGTGAATGTGTGTTGTTGTTTTGTTGTTGTTGTTGTTGTTGTTGTTGCTACACTCGTGATCTAAGGTTTGTTTGCTTACATGGCTGTTTACCTTCATGTGTGTGTGTGTGTGTGTGTGTGTGTGTGTGTGTGTGTGTGTGTGGTAACCTAGGAAGGTGAGGGAGCGTACGTGTGGTGACAGGGATGGGAACAGGTGTGGAAAGACAGGTGTGGGAAGACAGGTGTGTGTCGCAGGAAGGAAAAAGGAGGAGGAAGAGGAGGAGGAGGAGGAGGAGGAGGAGGAGGAGGAGGATGGGTCTAATCAAGGGTGAACGAAAAGTTGGCAACAGTGACATGTCGAGAGAGAGAGAGAGAGAGAGAGAGAGAGAGAGAGAGAGAGAGAGAGAGAGAGAGAGAGAGAGAGAGAGAGAGAGAGAGAGAGAGAGAGAGAGAGAGAGAAAAAAAAATCAGCGCAGATGGGAGAGAAAGAGATGAAGTGGAGGGAGGGAGTGAAAGGAGGGAGGGAGAAAGATACTAAAAACAGAAGGGATTACAGGATGGAGGAAGGTGATATTAGGAGGGAAGGAGAGAAGAAAAAAAGGAGAGGAGGAGGAGGAGGAGGAGGAGAGGAGGAGGAGAGGAGGAGGAGGAAGGAGAAGGAGAAGGTTTGTAAACAAGTCACTGATGAAAG
>JAPQNM010000002.1:12427912-12435412 GCA_029783475.1 Metacarcinus magister
CTTCTCCTTTCCCTTCCCTTTCCCCTTCCCCTTCCCTTTCCCCTTCAAATTCCAAGCCACGCAGCGAGCCTCGTGGTGGGCTGCGGCACACTAACATTCAAAGCTCGAGGCTGATGGCTGTAGTGGTGGAATGAGAGAACCTTGTGTTGTGTTGTGTTGTGTTGTATTGTATTGTGTTGTGTTGTGTTGTGTTGTACCTTCATCAGTGGCGTCGAGCTGGCTAGGAGGCGACAGGGAAGTTTTGCCTCCTCCTTCTTCCTAACTTTTAACTTTCACTTGTTTAAAATGCCAAACATGGATACTTGGATACTTTGCATGCACGACATTATCAAAAAACTATAATAACAACACATTCAATATTAAATCGTCTGCGTAGAACAGTAGTACTATTATGCTACAACCTCATCTACAATCACACACCAAATACTTGATAAATAAACAAGTCTTTACACTACTCAAAACACAGCTGCACTAAGTTAGGAGGAACAATAAATATCCATCTATCGTTTCAACCCCCCGACGACCCTCTATCATAGTGTCGCCTCGTCGTCCTGGTGGTGGTGCGAGGCTGAGACGAAAGGCTTGGAGCGTCCTCGTCTTCGTCCTCGTCCTTGTCACAGAAAGTCAGAAAAGTTTATGACTGACGGAAGTAAAGAAAATGGTTGAGGAATAAAAGTTAAAGATACATGACTGGCGCTATAAGATGTGTGTGTGTGTATATATATGTGTGTGTGTGTGAGTGTGTGTGTGTGTGTGTGTGTGTGTGTGTGTGTGTGTGTGTGTGTGTGTGTGTGAGTGTGTGTGTGTGTGTGAGAGAGAGAGAGAGAGAGAGAGAGAGAGAGAGAGAGAGAGAGAGAGAGAGAGAGAGAGAGAGAGAGAGAGAGAGAGAGAGAGAGAGAGAGAGAGAGAGAGAGAGAGAGAGAGAATTATAGTTGACATTTCTGTTGTTTGCAGTTCAGTTCTGTTTGTGCTATTACTGTTGGCACCAGTTTATAGGCGTGTAGTATGTATGTGTGTGTGTGTGTGTGTGTGTGTGTGTGTGTGTGTGTGTGTGTGTGTGTGTGTGTGTGTGTGTGTGTGTGTGTGTATACCCACGAATTTCCCAAACGCAGTTCCACCTCGTGACTTCGTTTTAAATAAATGGTTTTGCTGGTGGGCGGATGGGTGAGTGTGTGTTAGGAAGGTTGATTCACACGAAGGGCCAGCCAGCACAGCGTCAGGGTGGGTGGCTGGCTGAGTGGCTGGAGGAGTGCGACGCCAACCTCACACACACACACACACACACACACTCGAGACCCGCCCATTCCCCACCCATCACTGACTCTTTGAACAACATTAAGCTTGACTGGGATCGAACACGACTATAGTATGAATTGTACATGTTAGGAAGGGCCTTTGAAACTCACTCACTCACACATCCATGTTTTTTTTATCCTCCCTTCCGTCCTCTCCCTCTCTCCCTCCCGCGCCCTTCCCACCCTCACTGTCGCTGATGAACAGATAACGACAAACCTTGAACATTGAGGAAACTAGTTCACATGTTTTGCAAAGGAAATGCCTAACACATCCCTTTGATAGTATAAAAAAGATTGGAAAATAAACGAGAGTAATAAACATTCGAGGAAACAGAATAAAAAAAAAATGATTTGCCCTCGTGACAAAGTAAATCAGATAAGTAAAAATTAGAACCAAGTATATGTTAGTTCTGGGTGTAGTTTATGTAGCGTTTAAAGAGCTGTCGGGCTAAAGGTGGCTAGTCGCTTCTGAAATATGGTCCACAAATCACTGCAAACAGGCAAAGCATCAGCAATGTGTGTGGGGAGCCCGCTTATGTGGTGCCGATTTATATAATAGAAGTTAACTCACTCACGCGAAATGATAGCCAGGTTTTCCCAAATTAACATGTATGCATCAACTCTTTCTTTTTCTCTTTCCCTCTCTCACTAAGCCAAGTTGTGACGTGGTTATAGTCTGGTTCCTGTATGTTCGGTTGCATACTTGTGTCTATTAGTAACCAGACCTCACTTCGTATTTTCTTTTCCTTACACTATTTAAGTAACATGACCTTTATAACGAGGGATTATAACTCAACTTGTTTTCACCACCGTGCCACATTATCATCCCTAGAGTGCCATTATTAAAAGTGTACATAACCTGTATCACCCACCTCACTGTCCGTCACCACCACTGAAACAAACGAGTCAGCTTGTAATGTCAAACTGGATTTACAAGGGTCAATGTATCTTGCAGTGTCAATACGTGTGTTTACTAACTTACTAACGTGTTTTGAAGTGGAAAGGAATGAAATCACTTGTTGTCGTGATTTCCTCAATGTTATTAAAGTTTATGTGATATCTTTACCGGTAAGACGCTCAGGTAATGATGACTGGGAATCCTGGGTGGACATGGATGTTGGGACCAGTGACCAAGGGGTACCTCAGGGCTGGTTCTTGTACCCTTGCTGTTTATTTAAGTGAAGTTATTGTCACACTAGGGTATATAATCACTAAAAATCGGTGTATGTGACGGGAATAGTGAGTAAGGGATGCCTCAGGGCTGGTTTTTGCACCCTTTCTGTTTATTTCAATGAGGAAAACATGTCCAACAAATATTAGCATTTTCCACAGCATTATCGTAAACGTAGTATAAGTTCTCTAGATGTATTCATACCTAAAGAAGTCACTGTTTACTGTAAAAAACGTCACTTGTTTACATGGCAACACAGCTACTTGCTTACATCAAGCCGGAAATGAGATGATGGGACCAATCTAGACACAGATATATTGATAAAGTCACGAATTAAAAAAAACACAGACAAGATAATGATAACGAGTTGACTGACTGTAAGGGATGACGGAAGCAGTATTGTAAGATCAACTTGGTATCTGTCTGTCTGTTCCTACTACAACAACAACAGTAGCTAACCTAACCTAACCTAACCTACCCTAACAATAACAGTAGCATAAAGTAGTTGTAGTAAGAGTTATTGTGGAGAAACAAGACGTAGAACAGTAACTCTTAACTCCATTATATCAAGAGTGGAGGAAGGGAGGCAAGGGGATGAGTTATGTTGGGAGTCCATTAATGGTGAGAGAGAGAGAGAGAGAGAGAGAGAGAGAGAGAGAGAGAGAGAGAGAGAGAGAGAGAGAGAGAGAGAGAGAGAGAGAGAGAGAGAGAGAGAGCACAGAAGAAGTTGAATTATTAATCCTCAATACAAAAAAAATAGATAAAAGCAACTAAATAAAACAAAAATAAATAAATAAATAAATAAACGACAAAATAAATAAATAAATAAATAAATGAATGAATAAATAAGTGAACCCCACACACACACACACACACACACACACACACACACACACACACACACACACACACACACACACACACACACACACACGTTCCAGATGGCCTCTTCCCCACTTTCTTCCTCCTCCTCCTCCTCCTCCTCCTCCTCCTCCTCCTCCTCCTCCTCCTCCTCCTCCTCCTCCTCTCCTCCTCCTCCTCCTCCTTCACCAGGCACGTTCCCTCCTTCCTCCTTCTTCACCTTTAAAAAGAATGACTATACTTTGTGCATCCAAACACACTACTTTCATCCACTTCTTATCCATTTCATCCACCAACCCTGCCTCCCTTCCTCCTACCTTTCCTCCCTTTCTCTTACCTTCTCTCCCTTTCTTTTATCTTCCCTCCCTTTCTTTTCCCTTCCTTCTCTCCCTTTCTCTTACCTTCTCTCCCTCCCTTTCTCCTACCTTTCCTCCCTTTCTCTTACCTTCCCTCCCTTTCTCTTGCCTTACTCCTTCCTTCCTTCACTCCTTCCCTTACCCTTCCCTTACCTCTAGTCACCTTCTGTCCCTAAAGTTTCCCTATAATATGACGCAAAGTTTCCCTTGTTTTACCTGCCTAAAACTCTATTCTAGCGTCATACACAACCCTACAACAACAACAACAACAACAACCAGTAATGCATGCGTGTGTGTGTGTGTGTGTGTGTGTGTGTGTGTGTGTGTGTGTGTGTGTGCGTGTGTACTTGAGCATAGGGTTCGCGGGTTAGTTGGGTTATATTAGTATGTATTTTTACGACCTCGATGCAGCAGAGTCTTTTGTTTTCAGCGAGCGAGCCGTGGTGTGTGTGTGTGGTTTTGCCTCTCCCTTTCCCCCTTCCTCTCCTCTTTCCCCCTTCTTCTCCCCTCCCCCTGCTTCTCCCCTTCCCCTTGTCTCTTCCCTTCCCCTTGTCTCTCCCCTTCCCTCTTCCCTTCCCCTTGCCTCTCCCTTTCCTCCTTGCCTCTCCCAGCATCATATTTTTACTTGGAGGTTAATTTGTATAGCTCGTTATGGTTAATTATTAAAAGGTGCATTGTAAAGGGAAGTAAGAGAGAGAGAGAGAGAGAGAGAGAGAGAGAGAGAGAGAGAGAGAGAGAGAGAGAGAGAGAGAGAGAGAGAGAGAGAGAGAGAGAGAGAGAGAGAGAGAGAGAGAGGCGTACCACAAGGCATTTCTTTGGTCCTTCATTGTTTTACAGAATTTTCGTATCAGTTTAAATCCAAAGTTTTTTCCTCCCTCCTTCTCCTCCTCCTCCTCCTCCTCCTCCTCCTGCTCCTGCTGCTCCTCTCCTTTCCCTCCATCTCCTCATATCCGCCGCTCCTCCCACCTAAACCTTTTGCCCCTCCCTCTCTCCCTCCCTCCCTCCCTCCCTCCCTCCCTCCCTCCCTCCCTCCCTCCCTCCCTCCCTCCACCCCCCAGCGGCTCTAAGAGGAGGGTGCCCTTCGCGCCTGGCACTGTATGGCATCCCTAAGAGGAGTGCCAGTGGAGGGAGGGTGGTGAAGAGTGGTCAGTGTGTGATGGTGGTGGTGGTGATGGTGGTGGAGGACGCAGCGATGGTGATCATGGTGATGTTAGTGATGATTGTGGTGGTGAATAGTGGTGATTAAGATGAGTGATGAAAGTGATGATAGTGATTAGGAAAAAAGTGGGTTGTGGTGGTGGTGGTGGTGGTGAGTGGTGGTGATGGTGATAGTGTGTGCGTGCGCGTGTGTGTGCGTGTGTGTGTGTGTGTGTGTTAAGTGATAGTGAAGGTGATGATGATAATGATAATGATGATGATAATAATAATGATAATGAACTTCCTTTGATAATAAGATGAACGTGTCTGGTGCAGTGATAATGATAATGATAATAATGATAATAATAATAATAACAATAATAATAATGATAATAATGATAATAGTAATAATAGTAACAACATTAATAACTCTAGTAATAAATAAAGAGGGAGTGAAAGTGGAGGTGGAAGTGGTAGTAGTAGTGGTAGTAGTGGTGGAGGAATTAGGTGGAGGGGGTGTGGTGGAGGTGGAGGTGTTGGTGGAGGGGGTGTGGGGGGGGGTGGAGGTGTTGGTGGAGGGGGTGGAGGTGTTTGTGGAGGGGGTGGAGGTGTTGGTGGAGGGGGTGGAGGTGTTGGTGGAGGGGGGAGGAAAGCGATAAGGTCGGTATTATCTTCTAAATCATAAACATAAATTAAATGGGGGAGGGGAGCAGAGAGAGAGAGAGAGAGAGAGAGAGAGAGAGAGAGAGAGAGAGAGAGAGAGAGAGAGAGAGAGAGAGAGAGAGAGAGAGAGAGAGAGAGATACGAACACTTTCCCCTCACTCTCCTCTCTTTCTCTTCATTTCAAAGTCTCTCTTTTAAAAGGATATAAATTGATGTTTATGTTATGTGTCGTTTAGGGAAAGATTCTCTCTCTCTCTCTCTCTCTCTCTCTCTCTCTCTCTCTCTCTCTCTCTCTCTCTCTCTCTCTCTCTCTCTCTCTCTCTCTCTCTCTCGTTCTTTCTCTCTCTCTCTTCCACTTCAGTAAGAAAATAAACTACTTAAGATGACCCTATTGTTTATTCTGACCTCACTATTCTCTCTCTCTCTCTCTCTCTCTCTCTCTCTCTCTCTCTCTCTCTCTCTCTCTCTCTCTCTCTCTCTCTCTCTCTCTCTCTCTCTCATAACATAAGACGCAAAAGTACACAAAAAGTCATTATACTAAGTAGTTGACGTTAAGTTCCTTCATCAGTCAGTCAGTCAGTCAGTTAGTCAGTCAGTCCTTCAGTTACCAGCCAACCAGTCGTGTCAGGAAGGCAGGCAGGTAAACACACACACACACACACCACACACACACACACACACACACACACACACACACACACACACACACACAGGTACACAGGAAGGAAGGTGGGGGGGGGATGAGGAAGGTATAAGGAATGCAATGAGGCTTTCCAGGAACATAGTGAAGTGAATAGATGCATTAAGGCAGTGAGTGAGTGAGTGAGTGAGTGAGTGAGTGAGTGAGTAAGAGAGTGAGTGAGTGAGTGAGTGAATGAGTAAGAGAGTGAGTGAGTTAGGTTACCTTGTATGGCGTGGCACGTCTTTCCTTCCTCTCCTTTGGTGCTGGAATTCTTGGCGTTCCCTAGAAGAGTATCCCATTGTGTTTTGTAATGTACCTATAGATGGATAGAAGGATGGAAGGACGGATAGATATATGGATGGATGGAAGGATAGATGGATGAATAGGAAGATGGATACGTAAGTGGATAGATTAGGAAATGGATAAGTGAATAAATAGATAGATAGGTAGTTTGATAAGTAGTAGTTTGATTGATAGATAAAGTGAAGAAGCACGTACGTAGATAGATATATATATAGATAGATAAAGAGATAGATAGATAGATGGGTAGGGAAATGCGTAGGCAGGTACTGAAATAGATGCAAGTGAAGAGGAGACTTGAGAGAGAGAGAGAGAGAGAGAGAGAGAGAGAGAGAGAGAGAGAGAGAGAGAGAGAGAGAGAGAGAGAGAGAGAGAGAGAGAGAGAGAGAGAGATAAACATGCCACAGGGTCAAAACATAGCCCCCTCGACTCCCCTTAATCTCCTAGCCCCTGCAGCGTCCACTCCTAAGGGCTTGCTCCCCCTCCCACGGCCAGGGGTTACGCCCTTCGCTCACCAACAGGAATATTCCCACTAAGCCCCTGGAATCGCTAGGAATGGGCTCGGAATCCCCAGGAACAAGGGATAGCCAAGGAAAGGTGGAGGGAGGGGGAAGAAATATGTATGTAAAGTATTGTATTATATCCTATTGTATTATATTGTATTGTATTGTATTGTATTCTCTTGTGGACGTTCAGAATATATATAGTAATAATAATAATAATAATAATAATAATAATAATAATAATAATAATAATAATAATGATAATAATAATAATAATGACAATAGAAAAAGTGAATAATAATAATAATAATAATAATAACAGTAATGCATCGGATTTATTTTCATCATCTTCATCAACACAGTAAATGTATAAATAAATAAATAAATAAATAAATAAATGAAAAAAAAACACACTTGAAAAAGAAAAACAGTAGAGAACTAGAGAGAGAGAGAAAAAAAAAGAGAGAGAGAGAGAAAGAGAGAGGGAAACAGAAAGAAAAAACAGATATAGACGTAAAAGAGGAACAGGAGG
>JAPQNM010000002.1:12442912-12445412 GCA_029783475.1 Metacarcinus magister
GCTGTAGAGGAGAGATTAGCATAGAGAAAGTGCATGAATGAGTAGAGATGAGAGATAATAAGTCTTTTGGTTAATATTATGATAGAGAAAATGACCTTCTTAGTGCCTTTCCTGTCTTTCTGTCTCCTTCACTCCCTTCTTCCTTCCCCCTAAAAGTGAAGTGACTCCTTACCCTATAATAAAAGTAACGCAACCTCTCTCTCTCTCTCTCTGCTCCACAATGCAACACGGAAATAAGAACGTTGTCTCTCCCTGGTTAACGTTCTAAGTGTGACGTACTAAATAAGATGAAAAAAGAAAGAAAGGTGTGTTTAGTTTTGAATTATTTTAGAACGAAATTGGTGGTAGTCTTGCGAGTGAGGTGAAAATTACTATTCGCGAGTATTATTAATTATAGAAGAATATATTGAAAAAGGAAAGATCAAAGCATTATTAGTGAATCAGTTTTCTATTTTTATATATATATATTTTTTTCTCTCTCTCCAGGAGTTGGTTAATTAAGATTATTGAAACAAACTCTAATACCACACACTACCACTACTACCACCATCATCCTTAGTGACTCACCATCATCTCTAGCATCACCACTATAGTTACTTCCTGACACCATCATCACCACCACCACCACCACTATCACCACATAAGTATTTCCTCCTTCTCTTCCACATCATCACTATTATTACCACCACAAACTAAACCTCTTTTCACAACCACACCACCACCACACACACACACACACACACACACCACCCACATTTCACCTCCTCCCTACCCTTCCTTCCCTTCCTTTTCCTTTAAATTGAATCGTTTTAAAGAGAGAGGAAAGAAGTAAGAGGTGTAAGTGGAGGTGAGGAAGGGAGGGAAGGAGGAAGGTAAGGAGGGAATGAGGAAGGAAGGGAGGGATAGAGAGAGAGAGAGAGGGAGGGAAGGAGGGAAGGAGAAGCCATATGTTGCACTCTTAACTAGGTCTTGCTTTTGATTAATTGTAAGCTGTGAATTGCCTGTATCCTGCTATACTTCGTGGCTTATTCTGTGCCTTTCATAAGAGACTTTTCATTTAGTTTATTATGTTGACAAAGATGCTGCTGTTTCATCTAAATCATCATCTTCATCATTATTATCATTTTCACTTTTCCTGTTTTTGTTCTTGTTGCTCTTCATTTTCTTGGTCTTGTTCTTCTTTCGTTCTTTATCCTACTTCACCTTCCTCCTTCCTCTTCCTCCTCCTCATCTTCCTCATCATCATCATCTTCTTCCTCCTCCACTCCATTCCACCATCACCTGTTTTCATCTTTTTCCTCACTGAGTTTTCCTTTTCACTCACATTCTCGATTCTATTCATTAGTGTAGAGACGTGTTCTTACTTTTACTTTTTCTTTTTCTTTCCTTGTCAGTCATCTCGTTTCAGCACCAAACTATTTTTATTTTTGTTTTATTTTTACGTTTTTTTTGCTTGTTTATCTTTTACATTAGTTGCATTTTGGTTACATTTACATTTACAATATCATTACCTCTTTGCCTTTTTAGAATTAAGACCACCATCACCACCATCATCATCATCATCACTATCATTATCAACACCAAAGTCACAATCAATTAAGAGAGTGAACAAGACAAGACAGGTATTCATTATCATTACCTTATGGCATATTAACTCATGTATTATAATCACCCTCTTCTTCAATTACGTATATGAAGCTTAACGTAATTACTCCTTTGTATTAATCAACATTGACTTACCTTAACGTGCAGGTATAGTAATTAGTCTAATGGTATAATCTTCCTCCTTAGAAACACACACAGTCAAGGTAGATTTACAGCTGGAGTGAATGGGTGGTAGTCTTTCTTAATTCAACCACACACACATACACACACACACACACACACACACACTCTCATCCATCCTTACCCACAATTATACTCCTCTAGTACTAACTATCATATATACACACACAAACCACACAGTACAATACAATCTCAGTCTCTCTCCTCCCTCCTCCTCATTCTTTTATTACTTCCATCCTGTTCTTCACCTTCCAGACTTTACCGGGAGCTCTATTTACGTTCGGTGTAATTGGCTGGCGATCCTCCTTGCGTTGCGTTGCGTTGATTTAAGAGTCGCCTCCCTTCTATTCAGCTCGGCTCAGAACCACTCAAGGACCCTGTAAGCTTCGTGCATTGTCAGGCAGAGTGTCTTGAGCCACTCGTGCGTCATTGTTGGCCTTGCAGGAGGAGGAGGAGGAGGAAGAGGAGGAGGAAAGGGAGGAGGAAGGGTAGGAGGAAGGAATAAGAGCAGTGTAGGCTGAGATCGGATGCAGAGAAGGGATGATATGCAATGAGTGAATGAGAGAGAGAGAGAGAGAGAGAGAGAGAGAGAGAGAGAGAGAGAGAGAGAGAGAGAGAGAGAGAGAGAGAGAGAGAGAGAGAGAGAGAGAGAGAGAGAGAGAGAGTCAGTGGAGGGAAAGGAGATAGGGAAGTAATGAGAGAAAGCGAGGATGAA
>JAPQNM010000002.1:12450412-12460412 GCA_029783475.1 Metacarcinus magister
GCCCTACCTCCTCCTCCTCCTCCTCCTCCTCCTCCTCCTCCTCCTCCTCCTCCTCCTCCTCCTCCTCCTCCTTCTCCTTCTCCTCGTCCTCTTCCCCCTCTTCCTCACTCTCTCATTTCCTGTACTCCATCTTTTTCTCCCTTCTCCCTCTTTCCCTTTTTCCCTTCCTATCATTCTCCCTTCCCTTGGTCCTATTCTTCTCCCTCCCACAACACCCTCATCCCTCCTCCTCCTCCTCCTCCTCCTCCTCCTCCTCCTCCTCCTCCTCCTCCTCTTCACATCACAGCCTCTTCCATCTTCCCTCATCACAGCCTCCACAACATCTCAGCCAATCTATCTCCCCTTCTCTCTCTCTCTCTCTCTCTCTCTCTCTCTCTCTCTCTCTCTCTCTCTCTCTCTCTCTCTCTCTCTCTCTCTCTCTCTCTCTCTCTCTCTCTTAGTGTTTGGTAATCCCTCTCGTGTTCTTTTTCCGTTGTGTTGTGTAGTGTTACTTTTAGAAGGAAGTGTTGTACCTGGAGGGAGGAAGGGAGGTATTTCTATTTTTATTTTTCTCTCTCTCTCTCTTTCTCATCCTTAGGGAGAAGAAGATTAATTTTGTTTTCTCTCTCTCTCTATCTATCTATCTTTCTTTTTATTTATCTATCTCTCTTTCCCTTTCGTTCTGTTCGTGGGATTTGCTGCACAAGGAAGGAAGGGATTAACACGGTTGTCAGTAAGGGATTAATACGATTCAAACATGTTCTTCAATGCTCTCTGGAAAGGGCAAGGACGAGGAGGTTAAAAGTTAGATTCATATTCATTCAACGTTAACTTTATTATTTTTTTATTATTCCTACGTGACCTTAGAATATACTTTTTATTTTTATTTTTATAGCAATACGATACCTTGATGTCCTTCCTTAGTGTTGGGAAAATGTTTTATATTAACGTGAAATGACTGTTCTCTGTAGCTGTACCTGTTGGTTTTTTTTTCTCAAGTGATTGTCTTCTCAGTCTCACGAGGATCTAAGTTTTATTCTGTACGAGTGTTTTAATCTGTCTTGAGCTGTGTTGCCAATCTATATTTTTTGTCAGAAGGTTAGGTTAAAAAGAAAGAAGGAAGGAAGGAAGGAAGGAAGAGATCAACAGATAAACAGATAGAGAGATAGACAGATATAGACTTTTTATTAGTTTTCAATTTTTTTTCTTATCATATAAATCTTCAGAACATATACAAAGAGAACGTGTGATATAAAGATTGTGTCCCCTGCCTTGACAACCTTTTATTTTCTTCTCTCTCTCTCTCTCTCTCTCTCTCTCTCTCTCTCTCTCTCTCTCTCTCTCTCTCTCTCTCTCTCTCTCTCTCTCTCTCTCTCTCTCTCTCTCTCTCTCCCTTCCTTCCCTCCTTTCCATCCTTCCTTCATCACTTTCCTTCTTCCTTTCCTTTCCTTTTTTTCCCTTCTTTCTTCCTGTTTCCTCTCACCTTCCATCCTTCCTTCCCTCTTTCCTTCTCTCTCTCCTTCTCTCTCTCCCTCCTTCCTTCTCTCCTTCCCTCCTTCCTTCCCTCCCTCCCTTCCATTCCTGCTGCCACAATAGAGGACCTGCATTATCTATAGAACTGAGAATCGGCAGCAGGACCCCGCAGACTCTTCATTGATAGAAGGAAAGGAAGGGAAGGGAAGGGAAGGGAAGGGAAGGGAAGGGAAGGGAAGGGAAGGGAAGGGAAGGGAAGGGAAGGGAAGGGAAGGGAAGGGAAGGGAAGAGCAGCAGAGGAAAGGGAGAGGAGAGGGAAGAAAGGACGAGAGGAAGAGAAGAGGGAATATGTATTGAAAGAGAAAGTAGAGAAACATGAAGGAAGGAGAAGATGAAAAATGAATCGCTAGGGAAAGGGAAGAGGGTAAAAGGCAGATAGAATATAAATGAAAAAGAAAAAAGAAAAGTAAGAGAGGAGAAATTGAGAATAATAGAATAATAGAATGGAAGAGAAGTGAAAATTGAATAAGGGAAAAATGAGAAAGAAAGAAAGTAAAGGAAATGGAAGAAAGGTAGGAGATAAATTGAATATAAGAGAAAGAAAAGAGAAGAGAGAATGGAATTAGGAGGAAATATGACATAGGAAGAGAGAATAAAGAACCAGAAATGTAGGAAGAAGAGGGAGAAAGAGAGAGACAAAAAGAGAGAAAGAGAGAAAGGGGGAGAGACGTGGTAGGTTAGGGAAGGACATGTAGGGTCGAACTCACTCACTCTCTCTCTCTCTCTCTCTCTCTCTCTCTCTCTCTCTCTCTCTCTCTCTCTCTCTCTCTCTCTCTCTCTCTCTCTCTTCCCTCAGTAACTCAATTTAAGTCTCTTTTAGTCGCCTAATTCTTACCAAACATCAATTACTACTGTTGCTCTTTCTGTTTGTTTGTTTATTTTCTGTATTTCCTTTCCCTTTTGTTGGCACTTGTCTGTTTTTTTTATCTGTTTTTTACTGTTTGTTTTTCTTTTGTTTTCCTTCGTATCTTTTTTTCTTTATTTATATATGTATGTGTTGTTTTATTGTATTTTCTTCTTCCTCGTGTCTTTCTTGCTCTTTTTCATTCTTTATTATTTTTTGTTTGTTTTGTTTTCTTTATGTGTGTATGTCTCTCTCTCTCTCTTTTTTTCTCTCTTTCTCTCTCCCTCTCTCTCTCTCACATACAGTTTTCATCTCACATCCTTTGATATTTTTTTTTCATTTTATACTTGCAGGAAATATTCACACAAATACTTTATCGTTAACCCTTTTCAAATAATCTATTCCCCCTTCCTCAATGTTTTTTTTCTCTCTCTCTCTTCCTCCTCCCTATATATATTCCTCCCTGTCTCCCTGTACCTCTCTCCTCTCTCTCCTCTTCTCTCTTTACTCTCTATATATTCCTCAATCCTTATTTTTTGTCTTTTTCATTACTTTTTGTTCTCTCTCTTTCATCACTCTTCTAATCCCAATATATTCCTCAACCCTTTTTTTTATATCTTTTCATGACTTTCTGTTCTTTCTCTCTCATCACTCCCTCTTCACCCACCACTCACCGCCCCTCACTCACTCTATCTTCCCCCTCTCTCCGTCTCTCCCCTTCAGCCGCTTGCCACACGGAGGAACGAGCATGACCGTGCCCGCAAGGTGGTCAAGGAATCGTGGACCAAGGAGCTCAAGAGGGTGACGGAGGCTCTCAGCAACCTGAAGAAGGCGAAGATGAGCTACGACCAACGCAACCAGGTCAGGAAGTCTTGTAGGATGTTCTCTTATTTTAAACAACACATTTTTGAGAGAGACTACTGGAACATTATTTTTTTTTAGAGAGACAACTGGAACACCATTTCTTTTATAGAGACCATCTGGAACATCACTTTTTTTTTTTGGAAACCACTTTTAGAAACCATTGGAGTACTACAATTTTTAGAGACCACTGTAACACCATTTTTATTTAGAGAGACAACTGGAACACCACATTTTAAAACACCATTCCTTAGAGAGACAATAATTATAACACTACATTCATAGACATAGGGAGGTTGACCTTAGCTACATTTCAAAAGCTAATCTGATTCTGGTGACCTTGCTTTACTAGAATCAGATTACCTTTACTAACGAAGCTCAGAAGTCACCCCACCTCACGCCCTCACCCCACCTCACGCCCTTCTATCCTTCAGGAGCTGGGCAGGTTGCGGGAAGCAGTGCCGCGCGGGGAGAACCCAGAGGCGCAGGAGAAGCTTGAAAGAAAACGAGATGAGGCCCTCCAGAAGGTAGGTGTGACTCCGCTAAGTGAGAGAAATAGAATACAAAGTTGACTCTTATATCACTGTGGGTTAAATTTTTTGGGGTAAGGTAAAAGAAGATGTCTATTGATGTTTTTTAGTATTATAAAAGGGACAATTTAGTGATGTTTTGTGATTAGTTTGAGCGTTTAAGATGTTGAAGAGATGCGCTGGGGAGGAAGAAGGGCTTGTTAATGCTTGTGTGTGTATGTGTTTGTGTGTGTGTCTCTTCCCGTAATCATGTATTCTTTCCCCTCATCATCATCATCATCATCATCATCATCATCATCATCATCATCATCATCATCATCATCATCATCATCATCATCATCATCATCATCATCATCCTTCACCCCTACAGACGAAGGAGGCTGAGATTTGGTACAAGCAATGCGTCACGGAGGCCAACGTGCGTCACGCCTCACTGCTGCGTCTTAAGCGGGACGTGTTAGTGCAGCTGCGAGAACTAATCCTCCTGTGTGACCAAACCATGAAGGGCGTCACCGTATGCTACTTCCAACTCCAACACACCGTCGCCGCCCCCGCCCCTGTCCAGGTATACGGTGCCCTAAGGTGTAAGAGAGTCTCAGAGGGTCCTACCTTTAATGTTTTTGGGGTGCCATAAAGGAGAGATTGTGTGAGGCTTAATGTTCATGAAGGTAGGTTGGATTTAGGTTTGGGAAGGTATATGTAGGGTGAAGGAAGGGTGTGTGGTGAGGGTAAGGTGTGGTGGAATCTATTTAGGGTGTAGGGTTGTTGATTTGGGTGCAGTGAAGTTGGGTTTCTGGTTAGGGAAGTTGATGGGAATGTGGCTGGTTGGGGTGAGATGCTGAGGAGGATGAGGTGAGGGGAAGGGGAAGGAGCGAAGGAAGGTAGGAAGGAAGGAAGGAAGGAAGGAAGGGAAAGTGGGACAGAGGGAGGATTGACAATTCAACCTGAAAAGAAGTAATAAAAATGTTTGACCTTCAATGTTTGGTCTTAACTCTTTCTCTTCATTTTTTTATGACTTTTTATCCTTCTTCCATTCGCAAGTTCTCTTCTCTTTTCCTTTCTGCTTTTTTTACCTCCTTTTTTTAATCTTTCTTTTGTCTATCATTCCTCCTTCCCTGTCTCCATAATACCTCATTCTCTCCCTTCCTCTATACCCTTCCCCAACGTTCCCTCTCCTTCCTCATTTCCTTTTTCACTCTTTCCTCGACCCTTCCCTCAATAACTCACCTAACCTCATCATTCTCCTCTTCCATCTCTTCCCTTCCCTCTCCTCCACGCCTCACTCTCTTCTCTCTCCCACAGTTCCAGACGCTATGTGAGAGTTCCCGTCTGTACGAGCCGGGTTCTCAGTACATGGAGTTTGTGAAGCGTCTTGGACCTTCCCCGGGACCTGAGCAGCCGGAGTCCCCTTTCACATTTCAATCTTACCGCCCCGGAGCCCCCAACCTGTCCCCACACCACGACCCTGCCGCCAATGGGTCTGTCCCTCCCCATGACGATCTGCAGGGTGAGTAACTGAGACCTTTGTAGTTTTGATCTTGTATTTGCTTCCAGGTATTAATTCACTAACTGGTCATTACATCACTGTGTTTATCCTTGGGTTTTTAGTGGGTCGTCTACAAGGACCAGGCGGCAGTGATACGGACAGCGTAGGATCCTCGGCCAAGAGTATGGAAGGATCCCCAACGGCCTCCCCGCTGCCCCCGCCTCGACGCCCTCATACCGTGTCCTCTGGGGATGAACTGGAGACCGACCCTGACACCGGTAAGGAGGGGAGGAAGGGAGGGACAGGGAGGAAGGGAGGAGGGAGAGAGGAATGCAGGGAGAGACAGGAGAGAAGGAGAGGGAGAAAGACAGGGAGGGACAGAGAGGGAGGGAAGGAGGGACAGGGAGAGGGAGGAAGGAGGGAGGAAGGGAGGGAGAGAAAGGGTTGGAATGATGAATAGGTAAAAATGATAGAGAGAAAATAACCCGCAGATCAAAAAGTGGAAGGCAACTGAATAATACAAGCACAGGGAAGGCACAGAGGAAGGGAAGGGAATAAAAAGAGAAGAAAAAAAAATGCACAACAAAAACAGGAGTAAAATTAAAAAAAGAGATAGAAAAAAAAAACTATTTCTATTTCTAACTTTTCCTCACCACTACATTCCCTTCCCCTTGTTTTCCCTACACTAGATTAGGTTACATAGTATATTATAGTGACATGCCTCGTTTCCCCTCGTCTCCCCTCAGACACCCACTACCTGTTCCCGTCGAGGCGTCAGGTAATGAGCAAGGCTGCCATCTCACACTCCTTCAGGAAGCTCATCACGCCATCTAGGTGCCGCGAATGTGACTCCTATGTCTACTTCCACGGCTACGAGTGTACTGAGGTGAGGCTGGGTGTGTGTGTGTGTGTGTGTGTGTGTGTGTGTGTGTGTTTGTGGATTACTTTTTCTTCATATTTTCAGTATTATTACATCATAAATACAACACACAGCAATATGAACGAACCGAGATGCCTTGTAGTATTATCTAGGAGACTGAAATTAAAAAACACATCTAATTTACGTAACACAGGAAGGGTAGAATAGCAGGGGTGGAGGAGCCTTGCATTACAGGGATCCAGACGGGTTCAGACGGTCAGTATTATAAAAAATGGGCTGCAGGAAGGAAGGAAGGCTAGAGAGAGAGGGAGAGGGACCCACCTACCCACCACCAAGCCTGCGATGCGATGCTCATAATTCAAGCACATATTAGCGAGGGGAAGCTTGACTTAATTACATCCTCGACTCGACCCAGCTTGGAGGTGCTTCCGAATATAAAGTAGAGTTGAGAATATTACTGAACATAGGAAAGATAAGGAGGATACTGGGAATAGGAAAGCATGGAAGAGTGAAATAAGGATAATACTGGAAATGAGGAAAGTAGTAGAGGGTTAAATAAGGACAGTACTGAGAATAGGAAAGTATGAAATAGTAAATATATATATATGGATAGTACTTGAAATAGGAAAGCATAAAAGAGTGAAACAAGGACAGTACTGAAAATAGGACACCATTATTTTTATTTATTTTATTTTTTATTTTCATGCTATCAGTAATTATAGGAGGAAGTAAAAAAAACAAAGTTGCCTAATTATAAAGACTGAACAATAACTTCAAAGCTCACTTATTACACGAAATATTAAACTCTTTCTTTTTATTTTGTTTATTCCACAACATAATTTTTTGGGGTTAATGACACACACACACACACACACACATACTGGCACGTGGAGGTAGTAATTGACGGGTGTATAATAATACTAATAATGAGGTGTCATCAGCGTTAGTTGGTTGGTGGGTAGTCAGGTAATTAGGTAATCAGTCATTCTAGACACCAATAACAACACTACACAACACACATAATAATGCAAACAAAAAAATAGCAATAATAAATAATAATAAAAAAGTAATAAATAAAATAAAAGATAAATAATAATAATAGAAAGAAATTATTAATGTATGAAAAAAAAACATGTCGTAGCACCACCAGTCAGTAAAAAATAGTTTAAAATACAAGAAAGAAGATATAACAAAGAAGAAATAAAAAGATGAATTAGAAAGAATACTAAAGATGCAAGAAAGACAGAAATATAAGAAGGAAAGAATAAAGAAGAAATAGAAAGATGAATAACAGGAAATACCAAAGATACACAAAAGACATTTAATAATAAACTTTTGAATTCTATCACAATAGGAATTATCAGACAGCTGGCAAGAGTGCATCAGTATCTATCTATCTATCTATCTATCTATGTATCTACTGACAATGACCTGCTAGAGTAAAGAGAAAAAAAAAAAGAGAGAAAAAAAAGACCCACCCGTAAATCCGCATCGACCCCAAGACTGACAATTTATGTGAAACACGAAACAGGATCTCAAGGGAGTAAGTATTGGCAGCCACACGAGGCTCGACTGGCGATCAATCTTTGCCTTCAAGCAGGGACGAGGCTGTGTGGGGGGTGGGGAGAGGGTATGAGGCAGGCAGGCAGGTACACACACACACACACACACACACACACACACACACACACACACACACACACACACACACACACACACACACACACACACACACACACATTTGCCTATTGGGTTCATTTTGCTTTCAGAATAACAAGACTCGTGACCTTAGATTTATGCTCTCTATCTGACCTTTTTTGATTTATTTATTTATTATTTATTTTAGTGTCTCTTAAATAACAATATCTTTTAGGGTTTTGTTTAGGTTGTCATTCTTTTTTTTTATCTTACAAAAACTTCTTCCTTCATCGACAATTCTATTTGGGATTTCATGGCATTACATTCTATAAGTCTTTACAAACATTTTACACTTAATTTACAAAAAAGTAAGTCCCATCTCACCTGTAGTTACCTGTTAATCAATGCAATACAAGTTTTTTTTTCCCACCTATATAATAATGGTCGACGAGGTAATATCTTCTATAGATGTGGCGTGAAATGAAATACTAGTGAAGGTCAAAGTTCTTTTTTTTATTTTGCTCGTTTCATCATCTGTCATTTCACTTCAAGGTCAGTGCGTGAGCGTCGGTTATTAACACAACCTCACCGGAAGTAATCACGCCATCAAAATTAATACTCCGGTCAGTCATTTTTTTTACCATTTCATGCTCATAGATTTTCCATTTGACTCACTTCTCTCTCTCTCCACGGACAACGGATATTCATATTAGTTGATTTTGTTTTGTTTTGTTCGTAAAAGAAGAAAACTTTAAGACTATTTTTGCGTTCTGTTACCTAGTTTGCATTGTGTTGCTCGAGAGTGTTCCAAAAACGTGTGTCAAGCATAGTAAGTACAACACTAATTATAAAAACAGGTAGCAATTCTAATGACTTTTGTTGGGATTAATTAATAACAACTGACATTGAGCATAACCTTGAAAAACTACACACACACACACACAGGATCTAGTTGAGTGCGTGAGAGATCATAACCCTAATTAGCGTGAGTGTGCGTCGGCTTAGTGTTATCAAGGCAATCATTCACACGTGCTTGCCTTTCCCTTGCATTCTGCCGCACATAACATCCTAGCGAGTCATCCCAGGGCAGGAGAAGAGGCTGAGAATGCTGGTAAAATAGCTTGTTATCAATATTTATGTAACATCACGAGGGAAGATGTAAATATAGGTATAGCTGCGAGGATGGAATGAATACCGTTACGTTATGTTATCTTTCCGGAGCTGAGCGTTACATAAGGGAAGGAAGGAAGCTCCAGGCTGGAAAACACTCCTGGAATGGACACTAGGACGAGGGTTTCCAGGGTTTCCAGTTGTGGTTGCGAGACACGTGTGTGCTGAGTCGTCTTGGCGTGGATAGGGTGTGAGAGCGGCGGTGACGTGTTCTCTCAGTTCGTGCACGTCCTCTAAGTGGCGCTAAAAGGCTCATTAAATAGGAGTTAAAATGCAAGACATCAATGATTTCAGATTTCAGGAAGTAGTGGAAAGGTGATGGTGATGTATAAAGGGTGATGGTGATGTGTAGAGGGTGATGGTGATGTGCAAAGGGTGATGGTGATGTGACAGATTGAATTATAGTGAAGCTTTGGTAATCATTAAGTCTGATGTGTTAGGTTAGGTTAGGTTAGGTTAGGTTATGTTAGGTTAGGTTAGGACAAACCTCAGCGGTGTCAAAATGAGTCTGTGGATGACCTTACTGAACATTTTCTTGCGTCTCTGTCTCCATGTAGGCCAGACGACGCCCCAGGAACATTGAGTGTGTGTGTGTGTGTGTGTGTGTGTGTGTGTGTGTGTGTGTGTGTGTGTGTGTGTGTGTGTGTGTGTGTGTGTGTGTTTAATCCGCCTGGGCGCTGCAGGCTGTGTACACAAATTTGTAATACACAGGCAAACACTTCATTTTCGAGTGGCACTCCAGCTTCTCGACGCGACGTCCTCCTCGACCCTTGCCACACACTCGCCAAGGTGCAGTGTGGTGTTCAGGTCACTCTGGATCGCTGGACTAAGGGGTGGAGGCGGCGGCGTGACTTTCCAGGGCACGAACCACGGCCATTTGATTCTTGACTGAGGCGCTGCAAACACACAGCCACGTGCCTTGATATGACTCTGTGTGTGTGGGGGGGGAGTGTGTGTGTGTGTGTGTGTGTGTGTGTGTGTGTGTGTGTGTGTGTGTGTGTGTGTGTGTGTGTGTGTGTGTGTGCGTTGGTTACAGCAAAGGTTCATTAAATCCGCTGCTGTAGGGGTCGACGAGCCCC
>JAPQNM010000002.1:12470412-12520412 GCA_029783475.1 Metacarcinus magister
GTGTGTGTGGTAGTCCTCACAGTCCCTTCAATGCCATGTGCTTCAAAGGGTCTTAACAACAACAACACACACACACACACACACACACACACACACAGCCTCACGTCACCACCTTTCTCCTCTCACATCCAGGTGGCGCTGCACGTCTCCTCCGGCCTCCACTCAGCGCATGACGTGGTGCATCAGAAACTTCGCAAGACCGTCAGCGACATTTCCTCGTCTTTAAGATCGTCCTCCCCAGCGGCGACGGCGACCACCACCCTCACCACCACCACGTCCGCCATGCCATCTACCGCCACCACCACCACCACCACCACCACCACCACCACCGTGCTCATTCCTTCCCCCTCAGCACACGAGTTGCAGAGGAGAGGCACTTTGGAGGATGTGAAGAAAGTGGTGGTAGGGATAAGAGGAGGAGGAGGAGGAGGACAACAAGAAGAGAGAAGGAGCCTGGACTCTCCTCTTCGGAAACCACCACAGCAAGAAGAGGCCACAAGGAGAAAACCACCGCTCCTGGAAGAGACTGGAAGGAGACTGACGATAGAAGAAGTACCAAGGAAGACCGAGGAGGGGCCGAGGAGACCTGAGCAGGAGGCAAGCAGCAGACCCCTCCAGCAGGCGCCCAGACCCCAAGTGTACAAGAGTGAATCCAAGGGCAGTATGGGAGAGACTGAACTAAAGGTATGTGTGTGTGTGTTTGTGTGTGTGTATGTGTGTGTGTGTCCATTACGTAATGCAATATAAAAAAAACCCTCAACTAGCTTCCTCCCTAACACGCCCTTGGTACCGATTCTGCAGGTGGAGGCGCGAGTGGGCGTGGTGGGCGGGCAGGACCAAGTGGTGATATCCGGCCCCAAAAAAGTGAGTCCTTTACTGGGTCAACGTGCAGCCTTAGCCCAGCACAGCGGCACAGACTCTTCCTTAGACTCAGACCACAGTTACGACTTCCACATCCACACCCACACGCCCGCGCCGCCCTCCGTGCCCACCCACAGACGGGCGGAGGTTGGGTACAGCGCCACTACACGTTCCTTCTCCACCTCCCGCGACGCCTCCTTGGATAACCTCACGTCCTCCGTCACCTCTTCGGATTCCTCGTCGCAGGAGCTCGATTCAGCCCACGCCACCGAGGACTCACATAGCTCAGAGGCGCCAGATGACCCACACGCCCTCAGTCACGCCCTCACCTACTCCTCAGGTACTTAATTAAAGACGTCTTGGTGCGAGGCTTCATATTTTTTGCTTGGTTATATATATACATACTCTCTCTCTCTCTCTCTCTCTCTCTCTCTCTCTCTCTCTCTCTCTCTCTCTCTCTCTCTCTCTCTCTCTCTCTCTCTCTCTCTCTCGCACATACATACACACACACGCACACACAGACAGGCACACAGGCACCATATACATGTTTATTATATTATTATTGTTATTATTATTATTATTATTATTATTATTATTATTATTATTATTATTATTATTATTACGCTTTTTCTAAATTTTCGACTATATATGCTGTGTGTGTGTGTGTGTGTGTGTGTGTGTGTGTGTGTGTGTGTGTGCGTGTGCGTGTGCGTGTGCGTGTGCGTGTGTACGCGTGTGTGTGTGTAAATGAGAGAGAAAAATAAATAAAAGTCCCACTCTGTATATTTTTAAAATCATGACATCTTTCATTGTATTGTTTCCCCGTCGTGAAAAATAATTGGATTTACAGAAGATTTTTTTCAACTGTGACTGCCTATTTTTTTCTACCTCTATCCAGGATAATGTACACAATGACCTCCCTCCCCCCCCCCTTATCCCGTGTGTGTGTGTGTGTGTGTGTGTGTGTGTGTGTGTGTGTGTGTGTGTGTGTGTGTGTGTGTATTGATCATGGTAGGAGTCTATGTTTGCCCCTCACAAAGGTTGTCCTCCAAGGAAGCGTTGGTTCATAAAGGCGTATATATATATTCTTAAGACTCCCATTTTTAGGGTATTTTTTGAAGGTAAATGTTGAATGATAAGATATAAAAATGTTTCGCTCTTTCACCTTTAAGTTCTTGAGGGACTGTTCTCTTTATTTAAGGTTGGTTCTCAACTCGGAACTTTCCAAAGAGATAAGCTTTTATTTGCCTTAACGGATCGCTGGCGTGGCTGGCTGGCTGGCTCCCGTGTGTGTGTATGTGTGTGTGTGTATTAGAGCGAGAGAGAGAGAGAGAGAGAGAGAGAGAGAGAGAGAGAGAGAGAGAGAGAGAGAGAGAGAGAGAGAGAGAGAGAGAGAGAGAGAGAGAGAGAGAGAGAAACAAAAAAGTATGAAATGGTCCCAGTATTCAACCCTAGCCAGGTAAACACTCAGTCTTGGATCAGTGTGACAAGTGTGTCCCCCTTAACTGATTTCCATTCATCACGTCTGTAAATACCACTCTGCCCCCCACTCCCCCTTAACCCTTACCCTTTATCTACCCTGTAATTACCGTGTTAGGCGGGCTTAACAACCATAGCAGAGCGTGGGCGTAGAGAGGGTAAGGTTAACCTGAATACCAATGAGGGAAAATATATCACTAGAGCCTTGTCGTCACAGTCTGGCACCATAAACTTTTCTCGTAAGGAGCCTAACTTAAACACAGCCTCTCATTCACGGCCCCGTTGTAAAGCTGCCACGAGGGTTAAAATATGTTCCAGTGTACCCCGCTGGTGTTGTCTCCCTCCCTTCCAGCAGGTTATAAGGAGGAGTAGTTATGAGTGATCTTGTGTCCTCGTGAGCTATGGCAGGTTTGTTTTTAATGCTATTGGAGAACCAGCTAAGGGTAATACAAAACGTTATAAAAAAAGCCTAAAGAAAATAGTGTGATAAAAGAAGGGAAGACAAATAAGGGTTGCAGGCGTCTTGATACTCCTCTCCTAAATGAGTTCAAGTCGTAAGAAGTATCAGAGTATCAATATAAATGGAAGTTATAGCAAAAACAAGCTGTATCTTTGTCTATTTTTCTTAAAGAGCAAAACTTGTGCTCTACGCGGCTCCTCACGACATCAGAGTGTGTTTACCAGAAGACAGACACGTTATTTACAGCATCGATATAAAGTAATGGTCAAAACAAGCTGAGTTATATTTAAAAGTGACTTGTAAAACGTGTAATGACTAGCCAGTGATGTTCATGAGATTGTGAGGTGAGAATAGACGAGTTCCTTTGAAGAGGCTGAGGCTTTCTACCCAACAGGAAGGTTTTGGGCTGAAACACACCTTAACGCTATGGTCCAGGATGAAAAGTAAACCATTCTCAGAGCAGTTCAATTCAGCACCGCGCAGTTTTCAATTAGAGGAGATGAAGAGGAAGGAAGATCAGTAGATACCGCGGCCTTAGGAGGAATGGTGATGGTGTGAGGTGGTGTGTGGTGATGATAGTGAGGTGGTGTGTGGTGATGATGTATTAGAACCAAACTTTGTCTATATGAAGCAACTAATGAAAATAAATAAATTCACATATATATGGCAACACACACAACTGACTATCTGTTAAAAAAAAATAAAAAAAGAAATGGAAAACACAGACGGGGAAATAGGAGGAGGAGGAGGAGGAGGATCTCAGAACATGCAGGGTATCAACACATTTTTTGACTTCCTAATGCCCTCTCAGACACGTATATGTGTAAGAACAATCTGTTTTTACGATTCGCAACACAAAGAGAAAATCATACACAGGCTATTTCTTGGAGAGGAGGAGGAGGAGGAGGAAGAAGAATAATAAGAAGAGTAGTAGTAGTAGGAGGAGGAGGAGGAGGAGGATGGTAAAAAGAAAAGCCTCTTCCAGCACAACATATAGCTGGCATTACTGACTTGACACTCCCCGCTGCCACCATTCTATCCCTGCCAGTCAGTCAGTGGAGCGTGCAGTCGAGGGTTCAGGGCAAACTAGAGAAAATGAACCCAGCTACACGCGGTTCTATAGTTCCATACTCTCATTTATTTACTGTAACTGTTTTTATGTTATCACCAAATATAGCAATTAAGTCCAACAAGTCCTTCGTCACTGCTGTTGTTTTGTTTAGATAGTGTTACTTACGTTCGTCTGTGTTTTTTTTAGCATCTGTCGTTCTTGGTGTTATATATCTTACCCTCTCCACGTACCAAATGCTCAAAGGATAATGTGATGTTTTATTAAAGGTTATTCTATGCTATTATATTATTTAAGATCATGTGTATATAGTCGTGTAATTATTGTATATACTTTAATCTTCTATCTTATTATTCTATATTTTTCCTTTTCCCTTTTTACCTTTTTCTTCCGTTTCTCAGGTCCCTTCCCGTCCTTCCTTCCTTCCCCTCCCTGACCTCCCAATTCCCTGTTCCCTCTCACCTCTCTCTCACCTTCCTACGCACACACGCCTCGCTCTCACTCTCACACTCAATATATATTTCAGGAAAAAGAAACAAAGGAACCACCTTCCTAGGATACACTATATATGTTTTTCCCTTCAAGAGAATAAGACAACACCAGAGACACGTGGAGGCTTACTGGTGCTTTGGGAACACACACACACACACACACACACACACACACACACACACACACACACACACACACACACACACACACACACACACACACACACACGTCCAGGGTTTGCCACTAATGTCTTGCCACACTTTTCAGCCCCTCCGCCCCGCACCACCAGGGCGAGGTCCAGCTCTAGCTCCTAAAATAAAAGCAAACCAAACTTAAACAATTCCACACGCCTGTAAGCTCCTCCCTCTCTCTCGGCCTCAGGTAGACAGACGCAGCGGTGGTAGTGGTGGTGGTGGTAGTAGTAGTAGTGGTGGTGGTGGTGCACTAACCCAAGTGTGGCGCGGCTCAGATGTCCTTCCACCTCCTTCACTCATGTCCTAGCTCCTCCTCCCCCCGCGCCTCTCCTCCACCACACCTGTATCCTTCCCAGGTGTGGCTCGGGTTAAACAGGACTAAATTTTGTTGTAAATGTTAATGTGTTTCCGATAGAGTAAAGGAAATGTTGGGGAAAAAAGTGTGTAGCATTGTGTGTCAAAACAGCGGCTCCCCACTCTCAAAAAAACAACAACACACCTATCGCTGCCTGAGTGAGGATGAATGGCTCCAGTCACACACGAGCCTCTCCAAAAGACATGAGTTCAACGTTATTTTTTATTCATTGATCCTTGTGATAACTTATTCAGCCTCCAGAGAGTCCCACGCACCTTTACATACATTATTCTTAGGTATCCTGTTGCCCTTTGACTACCAAGTGAGAGGCTGTGGCTATACTGACACTACTAGAAGCGTTATGCGTTCCGCTGGATCAGTGCAGCTTCCACGTTAGGGAAAAAGGTGTTAAATAGCTTGGAAATGATCGTGAAATGGTGCGACAAGATGTAGGAGTGAGTGAGGGAAGTGGAAGCAGAGCCTTTTACACCACTGCATGTCCTTCCGCACTGCATGGTAACCCTCCACAACACCATGACAACCCCTTTACACTGCAGGCGAGGGAATGATGTTGAGTTTTGTTATTACTACCGAGTCAGTTTGATGCAAAATAACAACTCTTATTTTTAAAAGCCTATTTTTGTTCACTTGTTTTGTTTTTACTAATAGTTTTATCAGAATTTTATATTTTGGTTGTACTTATAGATAAGCTCGCTCACACATACATGCATAAACACACACACACACACACACACACACACACACACACACACACACACACACATAGACACACACACACACACACACACACACACACACACACACACACACACACACACACACACACACACACACACACACACACACACACACACACACACACACACACACACACACACACACACACACACACACACTTTAGGGTACAGCATGGGTACACTCTGGATTGGATCAAGGAAATAAGTGTTGATGCACATAACAAATGACTCCACTCTGTTGTTTTTTATATGAAATGTTTTTTTGCTTTTACTGTTAAAATATATGAGTTTTTAATTAATGGTGTAGTGTTTATTTTTATGTTGGTGCAATATAGATGTAATGTTACTTAACCTATTTATTTTGAGTTTTTTTTATTATTTTTATTTAGATGTAACATAGTCATAATAATAATAATAGTAATGCTTCTTCCTCTTTCCATGTTTTTGTAAGAAATTAGTAAATCCCTTTGACATTTAACCCTTTACAACACTGCCTGTGTCTGTCTGTCTGTTTATCTATCTGTCTGTCTGTCTGTTTTCTTTGCCTATCATTCTGTCTATCATTCCCTACTGCTGTCATTCTGTTTGTCGTTTTGTCATGCCATTTTTGAGGTGAGTCAGTTAAGCAGTCAGTCAGTCAGTCAGTGTATGTATGTATGTATGTATGTATGTATGTATGTATGTTATCCCACAGACACAAGGCATAATGGAACACGTGTATGTATTTCCCTGAGTGACAGAGGCGTGTGAAAAAAGACAGGTGTAGGTGACAGGTGTAGATAACAGGTGTAGATAACAGGTGTAGCAGACAGGTGTAGCAGACAGGTGTAGACAGGTAAGTTCTTAGACGGGAATGTATACACCAATGGAATAAGAAATAAGAAGGAACAATATTATCACATTTCTCATTGTTATTTCATTCCAATTCCTTTTTGTCTCGTTTTTTTTTGTTGTTTTACTGTTTTTATTTATGTTTAACCTCGACTGTGGGAAGGAATGCAAAGGAAGGCGAGTATAATGAATGATGATGAAATAAATAAATATACTTGTGAATGTATACGTGTTTGGTTTGTGTGTGTGTTTATTTTGATTATGTTTGTGTGTGTATGTAATCAATTGAAAGGTAGTGGTGTTTTTATTTATTTATTTATTTATTTATACATTATATTTTTTCTTCATTTTGCTGGAAGCTTTGCACGTAAATGACTGACAGCTCTCTCGTGTGTGTGTGTGTGTGTGTGTGTGTGTGTGTGTGTGTGTGTGTGTGTGTGTGTGTGTGTGTGTGTGTGTGTTCGTGTTTATAAGCGGTATTTTTCCTTCCTTCTCTTCCATGCTCTGCTCTATCTCTTTGCTCGTGTTGTTCTCTCACTCTATCTCTCTTTCTTTTTTCTTTCTTTCTATCTTTCTTTCTGTCTCTCTCTCGCTCTCTTTCTCTCTTTTTGTTGTTTGTTGTTTACATTTCCAACTCTACTTTGATGTTAGTGTTTGTTTGTTTGTGTGTTGTGTGTGTCTGTGTCTGTGTCTGTGTGTTTTTTTAACCCTATTTTTGGTGTTTTTCTTTTCCCACTGGATTGGTGATGCTACAATGCGCTTCATTATATTCCTTTGTTTCGAAGTCTATTGATCTTGTTTTTTTTCTTGCTTTTTTTACACATTTTTTCTTCTCGTCACATTTGATTTTATGATTTTTTTTCCCCTCTTCTCTTTACTGTTATTATTGTTGTCTTATTTTTTTTTCCCTTTGCTTTACTAGTTAATCTGTGTGTGTGTGTGTGTGTGTGTGTGTGTGTGTGTGTGTGTGTGTGTGTGTGTGTGTGTGTGTGTGTGTGTGTGTGTGTCTTTCCTTTCTGTTTTACGCTGTTCTTTTTTTCTCGTTTCCTCTTCATGTCATCCTGGATTCGTGTGTTGCTCTCTCGTCTCTTTCCAACTTTCCTTCCCATTGGTTTTTCGTTAAGCTCTTGTTCCGGCGACCTGCTGCCTGTCCTTTTACGTGTTTCCGTTTCTTTCTGCTGTCACACACACACACACACACACACACACACACACACACACACACACACACACACACACACACACACACACACACACACACACACACACACACATATAATAGCATAGTATTGTCAATCTAATTTTTCTTTAATTAAATCATACAATAAATCAAAACTCACTCCACTAGCTGGTGGAGGCGGGGCAGTGTTGCCAGGTGACTGAGGACAGTGGTGTGAGCAAGACGTGGCATCACTGTCTCACCCACAAAGGCGGGTGTGTATGTGTGTTGATGTTGCTTCTCTCCTGCAGGTTGTGGCGGCAGCAGCGGCGGTGAGTCTGGGTATGTGTCGCCGTACCTCGGAGCGGGTCCTTCACCGGGTCCACTGGTGGTGGGTCCTTCTGTCCTGGTCACTCGGGCCACCATTGCGCAGTACGACAAGCGGCGCACCATCACCACTGTGCTGGCTCCGAGGACAACTTTTGATGAGAATCGCGTCAGAATCCAAGTTCCTCCCGCCCCTGCCGGCGGGGGCAGAACTTGTGGGAGTGGGAGCCTCGTGACCGTAGGCGTGGAAGAGGGAGGAGCGGTGTCCCTGTCTCCAGTATCGCCCAGGGGCGCCATCCAGGAGCCTTCCTCCCCGCCCGCTAGACTCCTGCAGCCTCAGACTCAATCACCTACTCCCTCTGCACCTTCCTCGCCAAGGACCACCGTTGTAACGCCAGGCCCTCGATCCCCAACCATCCAAGCAGAACACCCTCGGCGGCCCTCCCCTAACAGGTCTCCAAGGTTTGTTTAGGCGGATTCATCTCCTTGGGGACGGTGGTGGCTGACCCTTAGCTGGAGTATCCTGCGGCAGGCCAGTGAGTGGTGACGTGGAACAACGAGCCACTAGCCTGGTAGGTGAGCCTGGTCAAGGCGCCTCAGGTAGTGCATCATGCATCTACTGTGGCTACTTGGGTGCCTGTAAGACTTGTCCTGCAGCCACCCATGCACCTTGTTCGCCTCGGCTGTGAGTGCGACGGTGTGTTCGCTACAGTGAGTTGTCTTGGAAGCATCGGTGGTGCCTGCACATAGAGGCAAGACCGCCGCCTCAGATCCT
Organism: Metacarcinus magister; assembly: GCA_029783475.1. NCBI lineage: Eukaryota > Metazoa > Arthropoda > Malacostraca > Decapoda > Cancridae > Metacarcinus > Metacarcinus magister. The sequence goes on from JAPQNM010000002.1 coordinate 12,479,173, forward strand.
CCTTCAGTGATGAGTCACTTGATAATTTCGTCAAGAGTGATTGTAACAGAGTGAATCCTCAGAGTGGCCGCTGTGTGCCAAGGTCACAGTGACGCTGAGGGACAACTGAGCTGCCAACGCTCTGTACTAATTCTTGTATGATAGAAACTGACCAAATAACATGAACAACTGTACATACATGTGTACCGACCTTTGTACAGGCAGGTGTTTAGGCGCAGCTGAACTGTGTGCGTGCCGAGCCGAGCTGAGACGAAGCCCGTGTATACATAGACCAGAGTCGTATATATGTAAGTGTTGTAAAGCTTAAGTGGTGTGTGTGTATATGTATGTATGTGTATACGTGTGTGTATGTGTGTGTCGCAGTCACACAGGGCCAGAAGAACATAACATCCTCTACTATCTGCGTCACTCCTCTCTCGGTGGTGGTCCGAGCGTGTGCCGGCAGTGTGGTGCTTGAGGGCAGAGGTGAAGTGAAGCAGTGAAGCAGTGGGAGGAGGGACTGCGCTGCACCATCGCTGGGCGTCAACTGAGGTGAGTGAGGGACGCGCCTACACTGTCCACTCTGTATATATGGTGAAGTAAATGTGTTATTACGTAGATGACTTTTTAATTTCCCTTCAATGTTTCCCTGAGCACCATCACAATCACCATTACAATCACTACCGCCGCCACCATCACCGCCACTATCACCACCACCACCATCATCACCACTATCACTGCCGCCCTCACAAAGGTTCTTGGTAATGGTAACACGAAGGAAAGTGATTCATTCAACCAAATTAATTAGTTAGATAAACATCTGCGGGCTCTCTCTCTCTCTCTCTCTCTCTCTCTCTCTCTCTCTCTCTCTCTCTCTCTCTCTCTCTCTCTCTCTCTCTCTCTCTCTCTCTCAGATAAGAAATGAGACTTCCTAAACTTCACAAATGTGCACTAATGTGTGTCTCGTTATCACAATGCAACACAATCTCAACTTAAAAATTCACCCATAAACATCTACATTAATAGGAAACTTTAGGTTCAAAAGTATTACGGCTCGAACATTCCATCAAGAGATTCGGACGCGCAGTTTAGGAGTGACGCCGCTGTGGTCAGATCTGCGGGGAGACCAGCTGTGGAAACACTTAATATTTCACGTTACACGCAATACTTGACCATTGGGACATTTTAGCGACGCACGGGTGAGGTTGATTAGTGTTTAGAGTGCGTGATTGACAACTAGAATCGCGTATGAAGACTAGAATCACGTGTGGAGACCAGCTATCCCCGTGCAATGGTGGTGGTAGTGGTGGTAACGCGGCCATGATACACTCGGAGGGTTGCCAGCTGACCAACACTGATTTCAAGGTACGTATGGTTGTATGTCCAAGCTTATACTATTGGTAACAACTAATAACTAACTTTCCTGATGAATTCACACTATCATGTATAGCGTTTGGTAATGGAAACTTTTATGGAAACCGTTATACATGGAGTTGTGATGATGTTTAGAATAATATTACTGACAATTTCATTCGAACGGAAATTTTATATACGAATAAGACCAAAATCACCTCGAATTAGACAGCGATTCTAGGTTCAAATATTACTTTTTCAAATATTTTATTATGCGTTTATCATACTTTCTTTGTTCTTTATTTAAGGCAATTACTTAATTAAAAACACACTATTATTATTATTACACCATCCTCAGTAACTATCCCAGACAACATTTACTCTCCATCAACACACACACGGAAATCACTGCATATTGCACCGAATTTTCACGTATCTCTGCTCTATAAACTTTTCTCCGTCGTGATTGCCTGAGGTGCAATTGCATGGACGTGAGGGAGAGCATCGATCAAGCTGTCTGAGTGGCTGGCTGCGTGATGTAAAGCCTCAATTTGACTTTTACATTCTTTAAATTAAGGCGGTAGTTGCGAGCCCACCAACCAACCACCTCGATGCTGCTGCCAAGGCCTCGAGGTGCAGGGAGGAGTGAGTTAGGGAAGGAAGTGTTTCTCGTTAACCTCATTTACTTACACCTCTACATGCTTGTCATAGTGAATTATTGCTGCAGTATAGTTAGTTAATGCAAAAAAAAAAAAAGGGGGCAAGCACGTAATATAGAATAAAAGGAAAGGTAACGCAGTAATAAAAAGAAGATTTGCACTACACTAATACTATCGAATAACGTTAATAAATAGCTGTTGATTGGAAGAAATAAAGACTGTTAATAGAGGTGGGATTGCACTCTAGATAATTAACGTAGCTGCATATGCATGACGTGATTAAAAAAGTTTATTCTACAACGTAATAGTTAATTGCTATGTAACTTATTTCCTTGAAGATGAGTAAATACAAGTACAAACGTTACCTGTTGCGTTCTGTTTGTGTGAGTGTATTAGGTGAGTAAGTAGTGGTTTGGTGCACTAATTAGACCTCAAAGCACGTCTCTAAGCCCTTGATGTGTGTGTGTGTATAATCAGGATCAGGGTCGTTGGTGCTTAAAAGTAAATAGCAAGTTAACAAGCCAGTTTACGACGTCAGATGGTAATGAGTAGTAACAGTTCCCAGGGAGGAAGACTGTACGAGCTAACGATGTTGTATAGAAAATGTGGGAAGGGAGTGCAAGGGAGAATGATTTAAAGGGAAACTTAAGATTTATGAAGTATTACGCATTATTATCTACTTTTTTTTCTTCTTTATGTCTGGGCCAGCGCAGGTGAGCACCGCTGCTGCCTCGTCTGTATAGAATGTGAAACAACGATTCATGGAAGTGGAGTGTGCTGTTATGCTAGTGGCAATGATGATAATGATAATAGTAATAATGATAATAACAATAATGATAGATTTTATTTTTATCATATCAGAGAGAGAGAGAGAGAGAGAGAGAGAGAGAGAGAGAGAGAGAGAGAGAGAGAGAGAGAGAGAGAGAGAGAGAGAGAGAGAGAGAGAGAGAGAGAGAGAGAGAGAGAGAGAGAGAGAGAGAGAGAGAGAGAGAGAGAGAGAGAGAGAGAGAGAGAGAGAAAAAAAAACCAATCATTTCCCTCTCCCTCTTCATGATAACTTCCTTCACTTTGATCACCACACTGCACCAGATAACAGAACAACCCAAACGATCTTCCTTCCAACGACTTAAATTATCTATCTTATAATCGATAGTGAGGAATGTGATCAATTGTGAAGGTTTGACATTTCCACCAGAACTGCTTCCATTTTTCATTCCCTGGAGCTTTTTTCTCGTATTCAAAATCAATATAACGTTTCTTTGATATTTATTTCGATGTCACTAAATAGGAAACAGTTCGCTGGTTCCCTAATTGTTGTTATGACTACTAACGCTACAGTGCACCACGCCAAGGTTACAGCCGCGCCGGTGATCGTAGCGCCATCTGTGAGGCGGACGAGCAGTGAGCCGAAAGAGGTTACAATACTCTTCTACAAATCACTGGTTCTTATATACGTTCCTTGCCTGATGGAACAATAGTATCAACAGTAGTAGTAGTAGTAGTAGTAGTAGTAGTAGTAGTAGTAGTAGTAGTAGTAGTAGAAAGAATCAGTGTAGCACAATGTCAACCTTACCACCAGGATTATATTTATGAGCTAAACCTAAGAAATAAGACCATCGGTAAAGGAAACATTACTTACTTAGGAAACTGTTTTTAAGGTCAAGCAAACATAAAAGAACTACACTTAACACGCGTAGCCTTGACACTCCATTGGCTGGGAAAAAAGAGACTCGTTAACGGGGGACTGAGAGGACTGTAATGAGCTAGTTACCATAGTTTACCCTCCATAGGTACCTGTTTATAGATCAGTACTAAGGGAAGGCTGAACAGGTGGTTATACTGCACGTAATGACCTAAACAGAAGCGTCCCACGTTGAGGCCATATATAGCCAGCCCCTTGACGTGTATTTGCAGCCCTGAAAGGCGGTGAACAGTGATTTAGTATAAGTGGAGGACGGAAAAAAAACTTAATGAGGCTCGTAATTACTGGTGTTTTTATGTCGTAATTTCCCTGCTGTGTTCATCGGGCTTTCTCATCCATCGAAACCCACTGGAGTGTTTTAGGGAGGAAAGCGAGATGCATAATTACTGAAACATACCAACTTTATATAAATATGCACCCAGTTTCTGCAATGTATATATCCTTAGACTCACCTTCAAAGCATAATAACAATAACTTTCTATTAATCATCGTATTAGTGAAGAAAGAACGTAAAATAAATAGGAAAAAACAAAAAATGTGCCAGAAAAAGAAATTTGTTGAGTATCCCATCGATTGTGGAAAACGTCCCCTGCAGCACCACGCTTCTCTAATGGTGTGTTGTTCACGGTGTTATAATCCCATTGGTGTCGGCTTAACGGTGGCACACTCGCCCACCTCACTCCCGGGGGCCGCCTAGGGACAGTGAGGTGACGTGAGTACCAGTGTGTGTGTGTGTGTGACCGTCCTCCAGGGAACTTAAATAATCTCTTATGAATTGATTATAATAGAAATAAAATCCTGAATAAGCTTGTGATTAGGATCCTGCGTTCTAAGTTACTGAGTTACGGAGTTACTGAGAGCGACATGAACCTTTACGAGCATTACTAAGAAATGAAAAACCATCCTGTCTCACCATTGCTTCGAGTCGACCATGAAGTGTGTCCGTAGAAAGGGCAGGGATGTAGCGAAGCCTTGTGAGGTTTGGAACATTCGTAGGTCAACCCCCAATAGGAACTGGTGCGCTAAGTTCTAGGAATAAGCCTACAAACCACCCATCCAAGCTTCCAAAATAAGCCTACTGGTGCTATAGGCCCAAGACGTAAAAATAAAGAATAGTAATCAAGGTGACGTTAAAATTACTGCTGTGAGGACAAAGTTTAGTGGTAGTGAGAGCTCTGGAGGCTGCGAGGAGTGTGTGGAAGTGTGTGGGAGTGTGTGGAAGTGTGTGGGAGTGAGTGGGGGTGTGTGGGGATGTGTGGGGAGGCTGCGAGGAGTGTGTGGGAGTGAGTAGGAGTAAGTGGGAGTGAATGGGAGTGAATGGAGTGTTTGGGAGTGTGTGGGAGTGTAGTAAAGGTAACATCCACTTCAGTCTTTTCCGTAACGCCATTGGTTCTAATTACAGAGTTTAATTTGTATTCGAAAGCTTTACTGTAAACCAAATAAGGAATTGAAAGCCGAGAAGCCAAACCAACACAGATAAACAGCAAGACAAACACACGGGAGTAAACACACAGATAGCCACACACACACACACCACACACCACACACACACACACACACACACACACACCCACACCCACACCCACACCCACACACACACACAGGCGATTGCAAACATACTCCATACGTAATTATTTTTCCCTTACGTAACTTTGAGGTGTGTGTGTGTGTGTGTGTATGTGTGTGTGTACGTACCTTCATGACCCACACAACCCACTCAAGGGCTCTTTACTCCCCTCCATAACACAACTTTTTTCACCGTCGTTCCCTCTCTCCACACAGTCAAAAATAAAATCCATAAAGGAGCTGAAAGTTGTCTCGTTAAGAAGCTTCTCGTTTGCGACCTGCTGACCCCGACCCGACCCTCCCACGCTCCCTCCCACCGGCACCCAACTTGGAATGACTTGAGTCCTACCTTTCTTTTCTCTCTCAAGTTTCCCGCCGTTAACATTATTCCAAGTTGGTATTATTATTACACTCGTAGCTACACTTTTATTGCGAAAGTTTTTTTTGCTATTTTTTATTTTTTACAGTAGGATAGTTATGTCGATTACCTGAAGTTATGAATAAAGTTTAAAGAAGAAGAAGAAGAAGGGAAGAAAATATTGTGTGAGTTAGTCTTTAAAAGTACCTAGATACGTGTGTGTGTGTGTGTGTGTGTGTGTGTGTGTGTGTGTGTGTGTGTGTGTGTGTGTGTGTGTGTGAGAACGGTCTCGAGAAACCTCCATCACCACCCATTACTTATCACCACCCCATTACCACCCATCACCACCCATCACTTTTATTGCCTTTATCACCATCCCTCCCATCACCCGCCAGCACCCCATCACCCTTAGTCCTACCCATACCCCATACCCCATCACCCATCACCCAATAAAACACTAACACACTACCGTAAAGCTAATCCTTAACACATCATTATAACTACGTAATTGATGTGTTATTACGTCACCCAATATTTCAAAAGGCTTTATCTAGGCCACAGTTGCAGTTACTTAAAGTTATGGAGGTAATCACTTTGAGCTTCGGTTGCAATTAATTAGTTAGTCTGAGGAGGTTAGGTTCTTGAGGTGAAGGCGGCTGGCGGGCAGATGGCTGTGGCGGAAGGCTGGTGAAGACGGTGAGGCTTGAGTGAGGAAGGAAGAAAGTGGGTTACGGCAGAATAATGAGACGAGAGGATTCTGAAGAGGCTGTGGGGAAGGAGGTAGCGGGAAAGGGTGTGAGAGGAATGTACTTGCCTGCTTGTTTGCTTGGAGGGAGTAATAATAATAATGATAATAGTTTGTTTCGATTCTTGAACTCGTACACTAACCATTAAGTATAAAAAACAATAATAACAATAACAACAACAACAATTACAACAATAACAATAATAACAGTAATAACAGTAATAATAATAATAATAATAATAATAATAATAATAATAATAATAATAATAATAATTCCCTCCACTACTGCTGAGTTAGGTTCCAGCAAGTCATCAATCAAAACAGACAGGTAGATAAAGGAACGACTGATCAGAAAAAAATACTTGGAAGAACACATAGACGGAGAGATAGATAGATAGATTCACAGATTGATTGAAAGTTATATAAATAGACACATGAAGGGATTGGTACTCATCCACATCACGTCCTTGGGAACAAAGCTTAGTTGTGGTGGCGAAGGTCTAGAAATACAATTGTGATTTCAGTCGGTAGGTGAAGGAAGAGGAGGAGAAGGAGGACGAGGAGGGTAGGTTAGGTTATAGATAGGATTTCAAGAAGGGATGCTGAGGGATGGAAAGTGAGGTATTAAGTGTGGCAGCGGATGAAAGGTTGAAGAAGGGATGAGTTGAAGGAAGGGCATAAAAAGGCCGAGGATTTAAGAGTGCATTGAGGGAAGGTGAAAGGATATCGTTAAGCTGGCGTGCGAGGGATGGTTCAAAGGACGAGGTGATGTGTAGGTGGTGGAAATTGTGATTCTGAAGATGAGTTTGGAGTGGAAGGGAAAATATTATAAAGTTGAGAATGAAAAGGAATGAAAAAATATGAAAAAGATAAGGGAAAAAAGGCTAATTTTAAGGGTGTGAGGAGGCGTTGATGAGGTTTTATGAGTCGTGTGTTTTGTCGGAGAGTGAGAGAGTGTGAGAGACAGAGTACTCACAACACGTCCTCATAGAAAGGGAAGAGCCTCACCTTCCCTGTGTGTTATTCGTGTGAAGGTGATCAGTGTGCTAGAAAATGTGCCGTATCTATTAACCTAACTGACACTTCCATCAGGGCGGGTCACTGGGTAACCTTCACCACCCTACCTACTGACTGACACTTCCAATACAGTATTTCGTCCTCGCGACCCTAGTGACTCCGAGCTGGAAGTCTAATTGGAGATCGCTCGTCACGTACTATTTTCTCTCTCTCTCTCTCTTGATAATGTTAACCTATATCTCACATACTTTGTTTTATATTTTTTTTACCTCGCCAAATTGATGATGTTAACCCTATATACAGTACCGTAAATAACATCACCTTGTTTCTATAACGTATATTATTGTAGTGTATTGCTATAACGATAATTACTGAATCCTAGGCTGTAGATAGTGATTAAAGGGTGACTATATTAAAGGGAGGAAGGTGGAGGAGTAGTGCAAGGGTGTGTAGGGGAAAGGGGTGTAAAGATGTTTTGTAAAGGGAAGGAAAGTGGATGGTGATGCTAAAGGAATAGAGGAAAGGTAAAGAAAAGAGTGAGTCTATAAGAGCAAGGTGACTGACTGAAGGGATTTTTCTTATTAAATAGAGTGGAGGCATTTGGACATAGCTTTCACTCTCTCACATTTTTTCTTTATTTTCTTTCGTTTTTTATTTTTTATTTTTATTTTTCTCATCGTTTTCGTGCTTTTGCTTGCCTGCTGCACCTCTCTCTCTCTCTTTCTCTCTCTCTCTTTCTTTCTCTCTTTCTCTCTCTCTCTCTCTCTCTCTCTCTCTCTCTCTCTCTCTCTCTCTCTCATGCATTATTTCAATATATATTTTTTCAGGAACACTTGTTAGGATTCCATCACATTTTCTTTCTCTCACTGTCTTTCATCTTTCTTTCTTTCTTTCGTTCTCTCTTTCTTTCGTTCTCATTCTTTTTATAATTTTTGTTTTGTTTTTTTAATTTATATTTTTTCTTACCTTCTCTTTTTATTTCACTTTTTTTTTTTTTTATCTTCTCTTTCATCTCTTCTTCCTCCTCCTCCTCCTCCTCCTCCTCCTCCTCCTCTTTTGTTCTTTCTCTTTAGTTTATTTATCTTTTATTTTCTTTCTCTCCTAGTGTTTTTTTCTTTCTATTTTTCTTGTTTTTTCTTTTTATCTCTTTCCAATTCTTTATCTTCCCCTTTCTACTCCCCCATTCTTTCTTTTATTCTTTATTTCTTTCACTTTTATATATACTGGCCTTCTCTCTCTCTCTCTCTCTCTCTCTCTCTCTCTCTCTCTCTCTCTCTCTCTCTCTCTCTCTCTCTCTCTCTCTCTCTCTCTCTCTCTCTCTCTCTCTCTCACATTTCTCATCCTGTGCATCCTTCCTTCTTCCTATCATCACTCTTCCTTCATTCCTCCCCCTCCTCCTCCTCCTCCTCCTCCTCCTCCTCCTCCTCCTCCTCCTCCTCCTCCTCGGAACAAGGTCGTCATAAGTAACTGGAGAGTCTGATTGGAAGACATAATTATGGTCTTCTTATCTCCCTTCTACGTTCTCTTCCTTCCTTCATTCCTTCCTTCATTCGTTCCTTCTTTCATTCCTTCCTTCCTTCTTTCATTCATTCATTCGATAATTATTTCATTCCTTATCGCCTTCCTTAATTTCCTCCTGTATTATTGTGTTAGATTATTTTATTTTATTTTTTCTATTTTTTCCTTCTATTTAATTTGTGTTCCTTCCCCTCCTTCCTTCCCTCCTTCCTTCCCTGCTTCCTTTCCTTTCTTCCTTTCCTCCTTCACTCCTTCTAAGGACTTGAATACTTTTGTAGATACTGTAGATACGTCAAGGAATGCCCATCAGCTTTTATTGGAGGAGGAGGAGGAGGAGGAGGAGGAGGAGGAGGAGAAGAAGAAGAAGAAGAGGAGGAGGAGGAGGAGGAAGAGTGAAATAAAATAGATGGGTGGAAGGTTTGGTTCAGAGGGAAGTTTGAGTCTGGAGATAGATAGATAGAGATAGATAGATTGAGAGAGAGAGAGAGAGAGAGAGAGAGAGAGAGAGAGAGAGAGAGAGAGAGAGAGAGAGAGAGAGAGAGAGAGAGAGAGAGAGAGAGAGAGAGAGAGAGAGAGAGAGAGAGAGAGGAAGCTATCAGAGAGTTCAGATGGAGGAATCTTAATTGAAATCTCCTGCAGCGTGCGTGTGTGTGTGTGTGTGTGTGTGTGTGTGTGTGTGTGTGTGTGTGTGAGAGAGAGAGAGAGAGAGAGAGAGAGAGAGAGAGAGAGAGAGAGAGAGAGAGAGAGAGAGAGAGAGAGAGAGAGAGAGAGAGAGAGAGAGAGAGAGAGAGAGAGAGAGAGAAAAAAAAAATTAAATCCCAAAGGGAAACTCAAGGTGATGGCGAAAGACGAAATGAAAAGGTGTAGAAAAGACTCACTTACTTTCCTCCTCCTCCTTCCTCCTCCTCCTCTTTCTCCTCCTCCTCCGTCTCTTCTCTCCATATCCTCTATCAATGGCAGAGGCTTACTTTCCCTCCCTCCTCCTCCTCCTCCTCCTCCTCCTCCTCCTCCTCCTCCTCTCTTCAGCGTAATGTATCTCCCGAGGCAAGACTTCGTGCAGGATTTCAGAGTAGATTTTGAAAAGAAAAAAGAGAGAGAGAGAGAGAGAGAGAGAGAGAGAGAGAGAGAGAGAGAGAGAGAGAGAGAGAGAGAGAGAGAGAGAGAGAGAGAGAGAGAGAGAGAGAGAGAGAGGAGAGAGAGAGAGAGAGAGAGAGAGAGAGAGAGAGAGAGTAAAACGTCCCTCTCTCTCATTTTTCCTCCTGTAGGCCCGGCAGGACGGGGGGCGTGTTGGGGTGAGGGGGGGGGGCGGGGGCGGGGATGGGCGGGCCTGAAGCTGCTCCTGTCGGGTGCAAAATGGAATCCTCGTTTTCTATTTCATCCTTGACGTGAGACAAAGAAAATGGGATCACGACGCCGAGGTCGACATATTTTTTGTTTTAATTGAATAAACTATTTTTCCATAAACTCATTTTTTGGACTATTTTCCACTTTTCTGTTGATTTTGGAAGTAATATCACCTTACTTTTACTACTACTACTACTACTACTACTACTACTACTACTACTACTACTACTGCTGTTGTTTCTGTGCGGAAGGTCACTGACTAGCAATTATTCATCCCACATGCTGTGCGTCTGTCCAGGGAACGACAGACACGTGTAGGAAAGACTCGAGAGTTTTCAATTTACAGATGTGAAGGTTTTTTTTTCCCTGAGAAGTATTTGCCTTGGAGACATCAGACGTGAATGAAAACTCTTCCTTTACCTTAGAAAAAAAAGGTTGTCAATCATTCTATCGGTGTAATTCTGCCTTAAAAAAAAAGTTTGAAATTTTAGTAGGTAGTGACAGATTGTATGTTTCAGCGGCGGATCACTTGGATTAAAACATACTCACACACTCCCGTTAAGGTGGGAAGCAAGGACGTTTGATGAAGGAAATGAAGAATAGACTAATATTTTTATGATTTTCTTGTTTTCCAATAAATGAATCGGAGGACTTTCCTTGTCCATTGAATTTTTTGTGAAGTAAACAAGTAAAAAAAGAAAGGCGCAGCTATTTAAAAACTAATGTTACAAATGACTCGTTAAACTGGTGCACAGGAAACAGGTCACAGGAAACATTGATTAAGATGCAAACTAGGACGCACCTCTCATCCTAAACTTAAGCAATCCATCAAGTCTTCACTCCGCATTAAAGGCTTCGGAAAGAAAAAAAATATCGATTCAGGAGTGTGCGTGGCAATGAGATGAAAACCAAGCGTAAGGGGAAGACATTGAAAAAATACCAAAGGTGTGAAAAATAACAATTGAACCTAATATATATATAAAAAAAAATACTGTTTCGTGTTTAAAAGTAAATAATAAACAGTTTAGATGCGTGTACACTTGGATAGTTAGATCAAGGAGTGAAGGAGAAAATTGGTTTGTAGAAGATACTAAGGCGGCGTGTTAGTTTAGTGGGAATGACTGGTGTCCCCAATACGTTCAAACCTTAGAACGTGTGTGTGGCGACTCAGCAAGGGTGGGCATCAGTAATTCAGGATGACTGTCATGTCTTGGATACTAAACACAAACAGATTTGCAAGACACAAAGAATAATGTATCCTGTTATTTCATTTGTTAAAGTTCGGTCCGGAACAGGAAGGTTGTCTTGCTGTGACTATCCTTGTTCTTCCACATCCGAAGTGCCAGAAATCCTCGGATCAGATGGACACCTCCGTCCTTCACCGCTTGCTCGCCGCCACTGGTTTTAAAACTTTTACGCCTTTCCTGCTGCTCCCTCTGCCCGCCACTGCATTCCACTTTTCTATATACTTCGTGAAAAACAAATTTCAGTATATTTTCGATTTCAAATGTGTAGAATTATTTTCATATTGGCAGGATGAACTATGTAAATTGTAAATTTTTTTTTCGTTGTACGTTATTGAAGCATATAAAGTTTGATATATTTTAGTACAAATTGTTATGATGTTACAACAATATATTCGTTTAATGTGTGACCTTCTGTACCGCCTTGTGCTCCTTGACAGGTGTTCTGTTTCCCTTTACACGGGAAAAATAGTGTGTCGCAGTCACCTGATGCTTGCACCTGCTTAGCTGACTGAGGCTCTGACTTCACACACACACACACACACACACACACACACACACACACACACACACACACACACACACACACACACACACACACACACACACACACACACACACACACACACACACACACTCTCTTCAACTACATAAACCTAGACTTTATGAAACTATTTATTTTTTAAAACTCTTACTGGAAAACTGGAACAGTCTGCCACTGCCTGCCTCTGTTTTCCTCCATCCCGAGACTTAAACAGTTAGCATAACTTCGCCACCATATAAAAGTTTTGAAAAACAAGAATTCACTTTATTTTTTTTATCAATTTTACGAATTTATTGGAATACACAAAAAGGAATTGATCATCATATTATCATTGCTCTCTGGCCATCTTGCCTAAATTTTTACTCCCAGTCTTTAACCCTTACACTGCCGAGGTCTTTTCTAAGTGTTCGATTAGGAAGGTTATAATCTTTAAGGAATTAAATACTTAACATAATATTATTCACATAAAAAATTAAGTGTTTTAAAACGCAACGAAAATACTGTTAAGAAGACCAACACACACTGGTGGGCAAACTCATGAATATTCAGGGAGTGTAAGTGTTAATAAGTTTCGTTTGTAAGAAGCAGGAGGTGCCTAGAGTGGCTGGTAGGTGGTGCTGGGGAAAAATAGAGCCGAGAACCTTTGAGAAAATTTTCTTTGCGTGAAAAGTGACGATTTGAAGATTGTTTCGTAACTTTCAACGCAGTTTTTCTTCGGAGTGCAATCTTATGGCGTGACACGAACAAATGTAAAGAGAATCAAAACAATGGAGGAGAGTTAGTTAATAGACAAGCGTGAGCCTCTTCGCTGCAACATATCCTCGGTGTTAAAACTATGTAGTGAGAGAGTGTGGGGGCGTGTGTAGGCTTCCTGAACTGAATGGAATCTTGAGGTGTTGCCGCTGTAGTTTTTCTGATGACTCTGGAATTTCATTTTTTGTGTGTGACGTTTTCTCAGCAGTGGTTTGGCGCGTTGAGGCAGTGTTGTGATTGGCAATTTTATGCTTGATTTTGTGGGGAAGCCGACAGGTTGTGTGTGTGTGTGTGTGTGTGTGTGTGTGTGTGTGTGTGTGTGTGTGTGTGTGTGTGTGTGTGTGTGTGTGTGCGTGCGTGTGCGTGTGCTTGTGTGTGTATGATTTGGTGTTATGTCTAGGTACAACGTGTTCAGGGTTCAAATCACTGACAGGACATAGATGGAACTAACACTACGCGTTCCCTAGTGGATGTCGTGGATGTAACCTGTGTACGTTGCCTCAGTCTTGGTCTCATAATGAAGGAGTGATTAATGTGGTTCCCTTCACACATAAGGATAAGGATATGTAGTTAATCATCGCGCCTCAGAATCTTATGCCTTGATTCTTCCTTTAACTGAAACTTAGCTGAAAGTATTACATTATTCCTATGTACAACATAGTTTAAAAAAAACAAAATCGAAGAGGAAATTTTGCAAAAAATTTCCCAGAGTAGAGAAAATGACAAAAATACACCATATTTTGAGATCAATTCTACACATCCACGAGGGTCTGTAAGATGGTTAAATGTGTCGTAAGCCTTAGTTATGAACTGCTTTGAGCTGTAACAGTCATTACAAGAATATTCGTGGATGTTAAGACTATATGTGTTTCTTACGGGGTAACGCGTCGTGTGTAGGAGTATACACGGGTTACTGATAGCTATCATATCCTCTTGATGGAGCTTGACGCTGCAATAAAAGTACATCATTACATTTTTTTAATGAAAATAAATAACTTCCATGGCCATTGGCACCGGTGACAGAGTCAGTAGTGAAGATTTTGATCGGCCGGTCATGACCGAACGAGCGGTGGGAATTGAATTGTTTTCTGCCTCTATATACCTAATTCTAGTGAGCCTTATCTTGATGCAGCAGCATTTAAGAAGGTCAGAGGAAGGCTATGTACACTACAGGAGTTTTCAAACAGACTCTGCCATCCTGAAATAGTGTATAAAAACTTGTTTTCATCACATTTTCTAATTAAACTAGCTGTAACTCCCTTAGTTTTACTCGTATTTAATTTTCAATCCCGGATTCAAAAACTGCACATTTTACCGATCATTATGGTATGTAACAAGTATTGATAAACAAATTATTAAGAAAATGTTATGTTGCGTCATTACGTAAATTACATAGATTATAAATAATGAAAAAAACAAACTATACGCAGGATTGGAATGAGATATGGTTTAAAAAAGGAGAAAAATATTTATGATTTTTCAGCATAACTCTTTGTTATATTTGATGGGTATCTATCTCATGAAAAATAGTTATTTACTAAAATAATGATTCCATTAAACAAAAAATATTAGCATTTAAACTAAGATCCCAATTGAACAAGGTGCTTTGTTTATCAATTGGTAATTTTATAAGGAATAACTGCTATCTTTTCCATCAACATGGTCAAGTATTAAATTCACCATAATGAAATGCCTTACGGTATTGTGTGAGTGAGTGTGTGTGTGTGTGTGTGTGTGTGTGTGTGTGTGTGTGTGTGTGTGTGTGTGTGTGTGTGTGTGTGTGTGTGTTTTTGTTTCTTCGCTAAAATCCTCTGCAGTCAGGGATGTGCACCTGCCTACACCAGACGCAGTGTTGGTCTCGCTGAGTGTCATTGAGTTTCGTCCTCGTCCCGCTGCGCATTCCTTGTAATATCTAGAAAACATTCGAGAAAGTTTTCGTCAGAATTCTTCTCTGTAAAGGATTTTTCGGAGCATTATTTGGAAACATAATAAGATGCTCGACTTGTTTTTGCTATGAGGAAATGTTGCAATGCATATTTTTACGGGAAAATAATATTGATTTTTGGAAATATTCGAAGATTCACTCCAAACAATTGCTTCTTCTGTTGCATTGTAACAAAGAAAGACGTGAACAGATGCACGATTCTGACAATCACATTTGTAATAAGAAACTAACTTGATTAAACAAATGTTAAGAAAGTCTTGAGTATTTAATTAGCATGAGCTTAACTGAACAGCGAACAGATCCTCATTAACGAAGCCTCACGGTGAAGCTTTCAAGCCACGATAAGGAATTTGTAACATCAGTGTGTATGTCGTTTGTAACATCCGGTTGAGAAAATGTTGGTTCTTTTTCGCATCAAAGTTTTTTCCAACTCTGGTGAGCATTTTCCAGACCTTGGCCTGGTTGAGGTGGCACTGGTCAGCCGCGCGTGGAATGATGAAGTCAGAAGTCACAGGTCTGAAACCAAACAAACCTTGTGATGCAAACTACATTTACGGAAGCAAAATAATGGGTTTTTTGAGTGGGATAAAGGGCGGAGGGTGGAGAGGAAGGCGAGAGGAAGGGCATGAAAGGGTCCGACACTGTCCTGAGGCGAGCAGAGAATCATGTTTTGTTCGATACAACCTTGCCGTGACCTCAAGCTCGATTCTGTTTCAGGTCTCAGTAATAATAATAATAATAATAATGATAGTAACAATAATAATAATAGAAATGATAGTAATAATAATCTAATCATATTTTTGTTCCTACTACCATTATTATCACCATTATTATCATTACCACTATTACTATATGTCTGCAATGTTGGTTAGGTTACGTGGTCGTCTTATTTGAGCGAGGATTTGTGTGTTGTACTTTGCATGAACATTTCCTTCCTCCTTCCTCCATCCTTTCAATGTATTCTCCCTCGACCTCACCTCAACAACGATGATATTAGACCCACGGGAATCTTTTTCACTCTCTTTTACTTATTTTTAGCACTGCGGCATGTGAGAGGAAGCAGTGTGTGTGTGTGTGTGTGTGTGTGTGTGTGTGTGTGTGTGGGTGGGTGTGGGTGGTGGGTGTGGTGTGGGGGTGTGGGTGTGGGTGTGGGTGTGTGTGTGTGTGTGTGGGTGTGTGTGTGTGTGGGTGTGTGGGTGCGTATGAGGTAGGATGCTGGAGGCTGTTGGGGATTTGGTTACGTGAGCGGCAGATGGTATTGAGTATAAGCAGTCTTGTGTGTGTAATCCCAGTTGTGTTGTACCCCAAGAGTTGCTGGAGATGGTACGATGCTGTAAAAGGTTTGTGTTGGATGCTTCTCAAGGCTATAGTAATCATCCTCTCACGTACCTCTGCAGCATGGGGGTAATGGTGCTCCGGGGATGAATTTTCGTGACAGTAGTCGTGGTGGTCGTAGTGGTCGTGGATGTAGGAAGCTTCGTCTAGTGTTGTAATGGTTAGCAGGAGACCAATCATGTCTGGTTATTGTTATGTAACTGTTGTTGCTAAATAGCTTTGGCGTAAGACCCTTGCTTCCGTGTGTGTGTGTGTGTGTGTGTGTGTGCTGTGTGCGTGTGCGTGTGCGTGTGCGTGTGCATATGTGTGTGTGTGTGTGTGTGTGTTGGCAGGGCTCCCAAGGGTAACCTCCAGTCGTTGCTCAACTTTCTGACCACTTTCGTCACTTACGATAAAACTCTGACTCGGAAAATGAAAGTTGGCTTAATGTTACAGCAGAGCGGAAAATGACACATTATTGAAGCGTAGGGATTGGTAGGAAGCCTTGAAGTTTGTTTTAAAGTGGTGTTGAAAGGTGAGGGAGTGGAGCCGCCTCTCATAAAGAACTTGTCGTGAGAATGCTACAAGAATAGAAAGAGAGAAGCTTCTGTTATACGTCCACGTCACTCGTTCCCTTTCATGCTTTAGACAGACCGTGAATGAGGATCTCCATTTTACCTTGAGAGTGACCTTCAAAGAGACTTGTCTACCCTCTCCTTCTTGACGAGCGAGAATTAGGGCAAGGAGTGGAGGCTGAGTGGTTGGTCCGGCCTCTACTCTGTCTTTCTCCATCCCTTCCCCTCCCACTTCAAAGGAAGGGCCCCACACCCTTCACTCCAAACAAGAGATTAGACATGAATATACCTAGAGAGGTTAGAATACAACAAACACATACGTGATGACTTACTCCCTTGAACCGTAGCCTCGTCATAGTGAAAACAGTCTCTCTTTATCTCCTTCTCCCCTTCACCTACAGTGTTACTCAACCGGGGTCACTCGGCTCACCCTGCAGGAGCTGTTCACCAAGTAGTTTAAATTAGGTTTAAACTCTCCCAAGTGGCCGATGGTTACATAATAGAGGAGCGAGTAGCAGAGAGCAACGACGCACAAACCTTGTTATCTAGCCAGTATAACCCTCTTCCTTCTTCCCTCCATCTATCCTTCCTTCCTTTATTCATTAATTAATTCCTGCAATCAATCGACCCATCAATCTCGCCTTTCCACTTGACTTCTCCATCTCATCCGCTTGTTTGTCTTCGTTTCTCGTCGGTTCGAGGCTCAAGGATGTTGCTGGCAGGAGGAGAGGAAGGGGAGGGACTGTCTGACTCTTCCTCCCCCCTCCCCCACCCTCCTCCCATGCCCTATCCTTCCCTCATCTCTTGTGTCTGTGTTGTGTTTCCCGGAAGATGCTCCCCGCTGCTCCCTGCCGGACTCTTTTAAGAACGTTCATATTGTGGAATTTCAGCCTCATTCTGTTTTGTCATTCTGTGGAAAATGTAATGGGAGAAAGAAAGCAAGAAAAGTTATCCCTCTGAAATATAGTGTGTGTGGGTGTGTGTGTGTGTGTGGGTGTGTGTGTGTGTGTGTGTGTGTGGGTGTGCGTGTGCGTGTATTCATAATTCGAACATCATTATAATTTCTATGAACTTATAAACAAAACAAAACAAAAACACTATAACGACTTTCAATTGTTTCATGTATAGTAAGTAACCAATCAATATAATTCTTTAACACTCACTACCACACTACACCATCATTATTATTATACAAAGAATACTCCACAACTTAACCGAACCCAATCACCCCTTCCACCATACACCAGACACACACAATCCTCTCCTCTGAAAGACACAACAACACCAGTATAATTAGTTCCATAACTCAATCAACAGGTGCCTCGTGACTCACCTGTGTGTCTTGTCCCATCTCTGCGTTCAATAATACCACCAATCGATACCGTTGTGGCTGGTTTGTTACGCTAAACACCTCCCTTGTATGCATGGCTTGAGGGAGTCTCCGCTAACCAGGTCATAGTTCTGTTGATGGAAAGCTGTTCATCACCTCCACGACCCTTTAGAAAGTTAGTCATGTTAGGTTAGGTTATCATCATCATTGTTAAGTGAGTGATGGCAGTCGAGTGTGATGGAAATACTTGTTCTTGTTGGTTTCGTAATGATTCTAGAGGTAATAAGTGCATGTGTTAGGTTGCTTCTGATTATATATATAAAAAAAGGTAATCATTAATGCTTTTGTGTGAATGTTATGTGAGTCCTCAGTGATTACAATGCATCTAATGGTAGTGTATTATATTATATCACAATACATATTATGATTGGCAAGTGAGCTCTAATGATTGATTATACGAAGCTTGGAATACTAGTTATGTGTTTTTAATATGCTAATGAGCCAAGGGACAGACAGGTGTGTGTACGTACAGGTGTGTGTGTGTGTGTGTGTGTGTGTGTGTGTGTGTGTGTGTGTGTGTGTGTGTGTGTTAGTATTGTTCCGCTCGATAGCCTGGAAAAAGGTAATCACTGGAACTGGAAAAATACTCCCTTTGCTAATGGATCTGGAGTTGTTGTTTTTGTTCTGTTTTCAGTGTGTTAATCCAGCTTAGTATTGTTATCTTGTATATTCATGGTTATCTATTTTTGTTTCTCTATTCAACTGTCTATCTGTTTATTTTTCTATTTATTTTTCTATTCATATATCCACTTTTTTCCTATCTATCTATCTATGTGGCCATCTATTTATCGATCTTTATACATACTTATTTCACTCAAACCGTTTCCATCTATCCATCCATCCATCCACTCTATCGTTACATCAATGCATCCATTTTAGTATTTCAAGCGACGAAAATTCAAGTCTTAAGTTAGCGTCTCTCGCCTGGCAGCCCCTCCGTTCCCTGTCACCTCTGAGAAACATGCAGAGTGTGTCCATTACCAGCAAGGGAATGGCAGGCAGACGCGGCCGCCCATTGCCCTGGGATGCAGCGGGAAATAGAGGAAAAATAAAACTGGTGATGGAGAGCAAGTGACGAGAACCTTTTCCCTTACCCTCGAGTCGAAATAATAATAATAATAATAATAATAATAATAATAATAATAATAATAATAATAATAATAATAATAGACAATGATGATAATAATGATAAACTTTCGTCTTCATATTCATTATCTTCATCACCATCATCTTCATATTTCCTTGTCTTCCTTATCTTACATCTATTTCCATCTTCCCCTTCTTCCAATATTCCTTCCTCTATTCACATCTTCCTTCCTCATTTTCTTTTCTCCTCTTCGCTTCATTGCCAAGTATTGTTCCCCTCACTACCTCCCCTCTACCCTTCCCCTCTACCCTTCCCCTCTACCCTGGGCGCCCTTTCATTCTTCTCTTTAATAACTGTTTGTTGTTAGTGTCCTTCAGGAAATTGTGTGTGGGCGGCGTGTCCTTTATTATCGATGAGGGTGGAAGGGACGAGGAGGGAGGGCGAGTTGGTGAGAGGCAAACAGGTGGCTGGAGGTGGCTACTTGATGGGAAACAGGTAGGTGAATAGGTATATTTTGGACAGGTGTGCCTCGTGGCCTCTTGTGTGTGGAAGATGGATGGTATGGAGGTCAGTGTGAGAGTGTGGGAATGTGTGTGTGTGTGTGTGTGTGTGTGTGTGTGTGTGTGTGTGTGTGTGTGTGTGTTGGTGGTATAAACAGAATACTTTACTGAGCTAATGAAAAAGTTAAGGAACGTCCAGCCAGGAACGTCGCGTGTTGGGGTTATGTTGACACCGTTAAGTTGTGTCTTGCTTGTTGTACGCTGTGACACGTGGCACCACTAATTGGATACCCTTCCCCCCCCCCTCCTCTCTTTCTCTCTCTCTCTCTCTCTCTCTCTCTCTCTCCTCTCTCTCTCTCTCTCTCTCTCTCTCTCTCTCTCTCTCTCTCTCTCTCTCTCTCTCTCTCTCTCTCTCTCTCTCTCAGGAAAACATGATTAAGAGTACGTCAGGTACAGCTATACAAAAAACTGTTTATAATAAGGACATCAGAAAAATTAGGTCGAAAAAATTGGGTGCATTTCGTGGACCTCAAGTAGAATCACATTATCTACCCATTATTAATCCATTACCAACCCATTATCAGCGTATTATCATCCCATTATTAACCTTGCATTCGTTACCTTCAATGCTTTCATCTATAACCAAAGCCAGAGCAGATAATGTACGTACAGCTTCATGATGGAGAACTTAGTGGTGATTTCAGTATTCTCATTGACGTAACATAAGACTCACACTTCCACACCCTTGCCAACAGCGGGTGTATATCGGAGTCATTGTTTACAGGGTCGCACTGTGTCATCTGTTTTGTTTACTTTAGGCATTCTTTGTTTCCTTGGGTCCACGACGCTCGATGCACCACCAGCAAGGGTCGCACTAGATGATCCTCCACACACCTCCACCAACGCCTCGTGCGCCGCCCAAGACTTTTTCTTTTGTTTTCCTCTCTTTGTTTTGTTTTTTGTTGTATATAATAAGCCGGGAGTGATGGTGTATATCACAATGCATTTCCGTAAACACCAAGAAGGTCGTTTCGGGTGAATGGGTGTAGTCAAGCAAGATCTCACTTCCATCAGTCTGTGTTCCATTTAAATGTCTTCCTTGTTGGTTTTCCTCGTGATGTTTTACAAGAATATGCTGCTCTTCTAAACAACCATCTCCTGTTACATGTTATATAAATATTTTCTTGGTAAATATGAAAATATCATAAAATGAATATTCGATTACATTTTCATATTTCATTCTATCATATTCTTATAATTATTAGTTCTAAAACTTAGTGTCTCGTCGTGGTGTTCTTAAATTTCAACTTGTTCACACAAAAATATGGTAAATTCTTAGTTTGTTTAACTCATAACTGGTGACAAAATTAAAAAATTTTACACTATGTAAAAGCATTATGAAATGTGTTGCAGCTTTCTGAACAATGGGATGTGTGTTATGGGAGGAGGGAGGGGGGGGTGGGGGGTGGGACGAGACGTGCATCAGAAGGCCTGCAGAGCTCCTGAGCGAGACAAAGAGGCGACGGTCTGCTCCTTGGGAATGCGTCACGCCCTCAGACAACCTGACATGGGCGCGTCGGTGACACAGGTTTATGATACACTGGAGTCAACAGGAGGACGTGACCGTGTGGTGTGGAAGAGGCGGAGCAGCACGGCAGAGAGGCAGAGAGGCAGCGAGGCGGGGAGGGTGGAGGGGGGGAGGGAGGAGCTACGCCAAGTCACGTATGATTTGTGAAAAACATTTTTTAGTATTTCGGTGCTCGTAAAATCGCAAATTTCAGTTTATTTGGTGGTTGGTGTGGCCGCTGCGGAGTGTGTGGAGGTGAGAGTGTGGGAAGGGAGGAAGGGTGATGCAAGGCGAGTGGTAAGGGTGATGCAAGGCGGGGAAACATTTTCTCTTTTAAGGTGGCAGTAAGTGCAGCAATAACTCCACTTTTCCTGCCATTCCAGTCTCAGGGAATAATGGAAGTAATTTATAATCTTAGATAAAATAATTAGACTCACTTTAAGTTCATTTTCATCTTAATGAAGTCATTAGACTCTTCAATACGGGATGTCACATGAGGGTCAATATTTACTCTTTACAAGGAGAGCCTAATGAGACCTCCCACACCACATCCACAGCCTGCCAGCCTTGATTAACAACCTTCCTCCACACCTACAGCCTACCTGCCTTGGTCAACGCCCTTTCCACAGTCTCCCTGACCTGCTTGATAACCCCAACTCTACAGCCTCGTTGCTATTTGATAATGTCCATGAATATCTAAAATGTTCTGCACCTAAACTATGATTGCATTAATTTTCTCATTAATTAAGAGCATTCGATGTAGATGTGGAAGAAAAAACAGAAAAAAATCACTATTGCAACTCCTCAAAGGTTAACATAAAAGGGTGAGAGAAAATAAATATTGAATGATAAATCGTGAAGCTTCCCAAAGTAAAACATTTGTAAGTAATTTTTTCTTTTGGTGGATGAGGGGAAGTAGGGAACAAGCAGAAGCAGGAAGAGCAGGAGCAGCAGGAGTAATAGCAGCATGGTGTTAGTAAACGAGAACACACACACACATAATTAACACTTCAGGCGCATGGTTACACAACAGAGAGAGAGAGAGAGGGAGAGTCAATGGCCGAGTCCTGTGATGCATCTCTCACACTGCCAACCTCTCATTTCCACCCTCAAGCAACGTCAGGAAACATGCCTTGCACTGCGTTATTATTATTATTATTATTATGTTCCCTTCCACGACTTTGTGCAGGTGACACGCTATTCACGTCAGACTGCAAGCACGCCGCGAGGATAGACAGTAAAGACTCACTAATAATTCTGTTTCGTTCCGCTCAGTTCAGTGTTATATGTTGGGTAATTACGGTAATTTTATCTCCCTGTTCTAATGTTGAGGTAGAAAGATGGTGTAAGTGATGGAGAGAGGAGTGCATATTCAAGGGAAGTGGAAAAGGGTGACATGAAAAAGCGACTCCATATGAAGATGAAAATACTTGTAAACGATGAAAGTTAATGTTGGAAAGAGAGGATTGTGTTCATGAGCGTGGTGAGGATCAGGTGTGTGTGAGGTGTGCTGAGGCGTGTATTCTGGCAGGTGAGGTGAGGCGAGGCAGGTGAGTTGATGCAGATGTGTGGAAACAGGTATGTGAGGGTAGGGACGAACGCCCACATCACTCACTCACGGGTGCAGGAAGGCGATCGATCCTGCAGAAAGTTGTTGTGGATGGGAAGGATGAGCACAGAGAGACCTGCTTGGAGTAACCCTTGGGAATGAAGTTAGGGATCTGTTTTTGTTTATATATCTTGGGTTATATTATGGAGTCTTATGTGATCAATGAATTATGTGATTGAAGTTCCAAATGATAAGAAAAAAGATATTCCTTAATGAAAATCTTAAAGCCATAATTGCATCGTATAAAATGTATTTGGAAAAGGTTTTAATCATACTAACATGAAACACATTGAATTAGATTTCATTTTGGTCCCCTCCCACAGCACTTCACCACCAGTGTGTGTGTGTGTGTGTGTGTGTGTGTGTGTGTGTGTGTGTTTGTGTGTGTGCGTGTGCGTGTGCGTGTGTAAGTGGGAGTCCTTATTCAAGTTATTCTGGTGTCCTTTCATAATGATTTTTACCTTCCTGCCTTGCTCTGCTTGCCTTGGTGTGTCTCATTTTCCTGAAACTTACCTGGTTGTAATGGTTCTCGTAATTAGCAGGCAGTTTGACCCGTGCAATTAAGGTAATTAAAGGGTTCTTTTCTTACATGTTTGAGAGAGAGAGAGAGAGAGAGAGAGAGAGAGAGAGAGAGAGAGAGAGAGAGAGAGAGAGAGAGAGAGAGAGAGAGAGAGAGAGAGAAAGAGAAAAAGAGAGAAAGAGACTGACTAACTTGCTGTCATTTGGTTAAAAAAATAAAATCATTCATGTATGTTTGTTTTATTATTTTTTTACACGTGTGATGTACAACAAATTTACACAAGCGTTCAACATTCCATTTATACTTGCAAACAAACAATTACAGCAGTTCCAGAGAGTCGATAAATTTACAATATTACCCAAGATTTGAAGACGACCACCACTCACTCACTCACTCACTCACTCCCTCACTCGTTCCTGTAGGTGAAAGGTTAGGTGGAGTTCAAACGACAGCAGATGGAGTGTGTTACCAACTTACCATCTTACCATTCGTTCGCTCCATTAACCTTTAGTACTTGATGGTGTTAAGTTCCACAGTGAGAGAGAATGTTGTGGAATCGAGTACGCATCCGTGTGTGAGACAAATGGTAAAGGGAAGTTATTAAGGTGTGACAGGCGTGTGTTTGGTGGTATGGTCTGGGATCACGTATTTTTATAAAGAGTTACTGTGGAAATTGTCTGGGATGAAGTTAAGTATGTAGCTTCCTCCTTCTTCCTTCACTTCCCACCGTAAAGAACATTGGAATGGGGAAAGGAAGTGTTAAGTTAAAAAGAGATTGGTTATTTATATGTCTTTTTGTATTCTTTAAATTGTAATAGCATATAGCTGCTACATTATTATTATCATTGGTAGGAGTAGTAGTATTGCTGTTATTGTTGTTATTGACGATTATTAATGGTGGTGTTGTTGTGGTGGTATTTTTGTAGTGTGTCGTGTTTCTTAATGTTATGTGTCTGTTTTATGTCTTCAGATCCCTGGCAACACGTATGAAGGTCGGCATCTCGGGTGGCTGGATGGCTGGATGGCTGGATGGCTGACTGGCTTGGTAAGTACATATCCTCGTTGCGTTTTCTTCCACACTTTTCTCATATTCTCTGCTCTTTGCTTTCCCTTCCTAATAATTCCCAGCTCGTTTCTCCCCTCTCTTGACTTCCGCTTCCCCTTCCTCTGCCCACACAACCCTAAACCGCCTGCCACTCACTCACCTCTCCCGCTCCCATCGCCCACTCTTAATTGGCCGCTAGTAAAAGAAAGGAATACTAATTATAGATAGGATAGAGACGTGATTATAGATTAATGGCTCATTTTGTATGATGCTGGTAACTTTTTTGCTGTGTGGTTATTATCAGATTCCACGTATTGAAGAGAAGGTTTATTTAGCTGTTTTTTGTGTTCCTTCTTTACTCCTTCGCTTCGTGGGTTGAGGTTCAAACGTTTATTTATTTAGTTTTGGACCAATGGAAAATGATGGAGTGAATTTATATCTTTATCTTTTCTCTCTTTCTCTCTCTCTCTCTCTCTCTCTCTCTCTCTCTCTCTCTCCTCTCTCTCTCTCTCTCTCTCTCTCTCTCTCTCTCTCTCTCTCTCTCTCTCTCTCTCTCTCTCTCTCTCTCTCTCTCTCTCTCTCTCTCCAGGGGTATGCTGATATGTGATCCGGTTTATACATATACATATCGTTCACGTGGGAGGATGCATTCACGCACATCCTCACCTCTCCGACCTAACTCTCCCTCTCCCCCACTTGGACACTCACCCTCTCAGCTTACATGTGGAAATGACTTAGTGCCCCCTCACTTTGTCACAGAAAACGGAGAACAGGAGTCGCCGAAGTAGTAAAAAGGGAGAGAGGTCGGAATTAAGTCCCTTTGTTGAAATATGTAACTTAGGGATTAATTATTCTTCATCTGTTTTGAAAAGTAGTTATTTCGAAGTGGAATAGTTTCTTTCTCTCTTTTGGTTTTGACGAACTGTCGGTGTGTGTGTGTGTGTGTGTGTGTGTGTGTGTGTGTGTGTGTGGGTGTGGGTGTGGGTGTGGGTGTGGGTGTGTGTGGGTGTGGGTGTGGGTGTGGGTGTGGGCGTGTGATAGTACTAATAATGGCGACGGTTGCAGAGCTATAGCGGTGGTATTTGAGAAAAAGATGGAAGAGGAGGAGGAGGAGGAATAAAAGGAGGAAGAGAAGAAGGAGGAGGAGTTGGAGGAGACGGCGGAGGAGGAGGAGATATAAGACCAAAACAAGGTATAATAATCCGAGGATCAAGGCTCTTCATCCTGGCTCCGTTGTTCCCACCGTGGATACGTAGGCTGGTGGGGGGTTGGGGGGGTGATGGAGGTTTGGGGGGGACGGCAGGACTAGTGTAAAGGGGTCAAGGGCCTCTCGAGCTTCTCCTTTTCTCATCCATTACCTCCTCTGGCCTCACAGTTTCCCTCACTGGGGTCAGGAAGACATAAGACACCCTCTCGCTTTCTCTCTCTCCTTCCCTCTCTCAGTCCCTCGCCTCTCTCAGTCCCTCGCCTCTTACGTCTTTTATATCTTCCCTTTCCCTTCTCCCAACCAGCGTCATCTTCTTCCTCTTCCTCTTCTCATGCTATTACCACGTCCTCCATCTTGTTTTTATGCTCCTCCATCTGCATTATCCCTGGTTCATTCTCCCTCTCCTCTTCCCTCAGCTAATTTACTTCCACCTCCTTCCCCGCGTCGCATCCCAGCCTCACACCGTCAGTAGACCAGCCTCGTGGATCTTAGAGGTGGAGACGGCGGCGGTGGTGGTCACGGAGTCTGTTTTCTCGTCATAGAGTAAGAGGTGCTTGGAGTCCTCTGGCTCGTCGCTGCTCAAACCTCGGCGTCGCAGCGTAGTGCCGACCAACACGGCGATGATTACCACGTAGAACACAACCACGATCTGGGGACGAAGGGAGAGGCGGGTGTAGTGATGTGGAAAGGTGTAGTGAGGGGAGTGGGATGGTAGGAGGGAGAGAGAGAGAGAGAGAGAGAGAGAGAGAGAGAGAGAGAGAGAGAGAGAGAGAGAGAGAGAGAGAGAGAGAGAGAGAGAGAGAGAGAGACAGAGAAAGAGAGAGAAGAGCTATTCTGACAGTGTGTGTTAAGGTAACTTTGGTTCCGCTAACAAATTGAGTAAATGAAATGTGGCAGTGCGCGACCGTAGACTTTAGTAGAATTATTGAGTGCGGGCAGGCGGGAGGGCGGGAAAGAGGGAAGAGGGTTATATAGGACAGGAGGGCAGGAGGAAAGAGGGATCAGAGCGGTAAATGGAGTAATGTTTTAACGTCAATTAAGAGAAGAGGTGTGAAATAGAGAAGATAGAAGAGAGAAGATATAACACTGGAGAAAGAGACCGGCAAGGGAGGGTAAGGTAAGGGAAGAGTGATTTAAGACTGTCGGACTAAGGAGGAAGGAAGAGGAAGGTGGAAAATTATGGAAGGAGGAGGGAGGAAGGGATGGAAGAAAGGAAGGAAGGAGAAGTAGGTATCGAATATCCAGCAGGAAAGGAGCAATCTGGCTGATGCATTGTGGGAGGTGGAAGCAGGAGGGAAGTGGAGGGAGGAGGGATGTGTGGAGAAGGGAAGTGATTTCATTAATGTAATGGCACCTCCCTTCTCCCTTCTCTCCCTTCTCTCCCTTCTCCCCTCATCACCACCCCTTCACACACCCTACCCCTGCCAACATTAACGCACAATAACACACACACACACACACACACACACACACACACACACACACACACACACACACACACACACACACACACACACACATATAATGAATGGCCGGTGCACACAGGACATTTAGCCATTAATCAACTCTATCATTAATTAAATTTTCACTCATGTATGTAATTTCCTTTCTTCCCTCCTTTTCTCTCTCTCTCTCTCTCTCTCTCTCTCTCTCTCTCTCTCTCTCTCTCTCTCTCTCTCTCTCTCTCTCTCTCTCTCTCTCTCTCTCTCTCTCTCTCTCTCTCTCTCTCTCTCTCTCTCTCTCTCTGTGAAGCTCTCATATTTTTATATTTTTTCATCACTTTTTCAGTTATTCTTTTTCCTACCTTTCTTTCTTTCAATTTATTTTTCCTTCTTTCTTTCTTTCTTTTCATTTCCACTTTTCTCATTTTGTTTCTCTCTCTTAGACAAGCACTCAAAAAAAAATTATTTATTTCTCTCGCACACCACCACCACCACCACCACCACCACCACCACCACCATCACCACCACCACCACCACCCCTCCAACGCACGCACGCACACTAATCCTTCACACAATAAAAACACCACGTTGTACCGTCACGCCTATTCTACCACACACACACACACACACACACCACACACACACACACACACACACACACGTACACACACACACACTCACCGACACGTAGATGATGGCTGAAGTGCTTTGGTCCGGCGCGAGGCTGTGATTAGGTCGATGATGATGTGTTTCTGAGTGTACCAAAGCCGCTTCATACACAGCAGGAAGCAGCCCCTCCACACACCCTCCTCCAGGCCTGTCAAAGGAAAGCAAAGCACTGAGCTACCGGGCACTGCTGACAGACGGCTTGGGGGAGGCTGCGAGTGACTTGTATTGGGTAACAGCGTGACAGATGGCTAGACGAGAGAGTTTCAAATATGTTAGAGAGATGGATGAATTTATGGATACTTCTAAACCTACAGAAAGGGGATAGCTAGCCAAGGGGAAAGGTTGCTGAGGTAAAGAATATATATAAGGGATGGGATGTGTATTCTAAGAGGAGGTGAGGAATAGGTGTGTTGTAAGAGGAGAGGTGAAAGAGACACTTGTTGAGGAATTTTTTTTCATCTAGACAGATGGAACGGATGCTGGTGAGGGTGAAGCGACTGCTGGAATGACATGGACTAAAGAGAGAGAGAGGGAAAAGAGGCAAGGGGAAAAGACAGGAAATGTGTTCAACAAAGGATGGCAAGAAGTCATGTGTAGGAAAGGGAGGTAAAGGGGAAGAAATAAAGGACGAAGAAGGATGGGAAGGAAGGAAGGAAAGGAGGACAGAATAAAAATGGAGGGATGAAAATGAAAATTGTAAGGTAACAGCGCGAAATGGAAGATTAATGGAAGGGAAATGAGAGAAATAGAAGCAAAAGAAAGAGGATGGAAGGAAGGAAGGAAGGAAGGAAGGAAGGAAGGACCCCGACAAAAATATCAGTTTACATTTCACTCTTGATGTGAATTCCTTCCTCTTCCCCTTCCTCCACTTTCTTCCGTTCTTACACTAAAATCCTCTCTCTCTCTCTCTCTCTCTCTCTCTCTCTCTCTCTCTCTCTCTCTCTCTCTCTCTCTCTCTCTCTCTCTCTCTCTCTCTCTCTCTCTCTCTCTCTCTCTCTCTCTCTCTCTCTCTCTCCTTCCTCCCTCTCGTCTTCCTTTGCTTGCTCAAAGTGTAACAGAAGCCTGACGTTCCTTCCCTCGTCCTACCCCGGGATGCCGCTGGAACGCTCCTCTAACACACACAGACTTTGCGAGCCATACAAATCCTGCTTCACATTGCACACCACGCCGCCGACTGGCACTCTCTATTTGCTGAGGCTGGGGGCGGTACCGGGATTACTAGGGTGTGCGGCACGAGAGAGAGAGAGAGACAGAGAGAGAGAGAGAGAGAGAGAGAGAGAGAGAGAGAGAGAGAGAAAAAAAGAGAGAGAGAGAGATATCGTGGGTTGAGTCGCCCCAGCAGCTGTCAGGTCCCGCCGCTTGTTAGGTTGGTCAGCGGTGAAGCCCCACGGTGGCTGTGTTCAGAGTAGCGGTCAGGAGTAGAGAGGCGTAGAGCAGCACCAAGGGGATCAAGGCCACCCGCCAGCCCCCTACCACTCCCCCATCCACTCCCCCAGCCACTCCCCCATCAGCAGCACGCCACCTAATACACAACAACCCCGGTACAAGGAAGCGAAACGTGGTGTAAAGGAGACATAACACACGAGTTTATGCAGAGTCCGACGCAACCCGCAATGGGGCGGGGCCGGGCGTGGCGCGGCGAGGGTGTACCCGTTAGTGTTTCACCGCAATGCTCGAGGGGTGAGGGGTAGGGCGGGGCAGGGTGAGGCAGGGAGTGAGGGGAGAAGGTGAGGGAAGAATGATGAGGCAGGCATAGGCTAGGAAATAGAGCGGAGGGGTGGAGGGAAGGTTGATACAATAGGGTGGATGGTTCTGCTAGGTGAAGGTGGCAGAGTGACCGAGGGAAAGACTGACAGACTAAGGGGTTGGATGAAATGAGAAGCAGGGGACGGCGAGGGGTCATAAGGGAAGAGGTGAAGGTCCCTATTAGGATAAATGGGCTTGTTAGTCTGGGTTGAGGAAGGGGACACAGGATAGGATGGAGGGAGCATGAGGGAGGAAGGACTAGATGTGGGTGAAGATTAGAGGACATGAAAGGAATAGGAATAATACAGTAAAGGAAGGGAATAGAAAAGGTGGAGAATATATACAGGGTTAGATAGTAGATGTGTGTTGGTGACTAGAATGTGATGAGGAGGAAGGAAGGAAGGAAGGAAGGGATGAAGGAGGAGCTGTAAGGAGGAGGAGGAAGTAATGTAGGAATAGGAGGTTGATGAGGATGTGAGAGGAAACTAAAAAGGTTAATGAGTAAGAATGAAGCAACTCAGTACGTGTTCTGATGAGAGAGAGAGAGAGAGAGAGAGAGAGAGAGAGAGAGAGAGAGAGAGAGAGAGAGAGAGAGAGAGAGAGAGAGAGAGAGAGAGAGAGAGAGATTAAAGCAGCGAGAAAGAAAGAGTTAGAGTGAAGACAGGGAAGAGAGGAGGAGGAAGAGGTGGAGAAGGAGAAAAAGAAAATAATCCCTCCACTATCTTTACTCAGCGACCCTCAAGAGGCAGCCGAAGCGAGTATCTTAAAACTAGAGAGAGAGAGAGAGAGAGAGAGAGAGAGAGAGAGAGAGAGAGAGAGAGAGAGAGAGAGAGAGAGAGAGAGAGAGAGAGAGAGAGAGATAGAGAAAAAATAAAAATACACACACACACACACACCCACACACACACATGAAGCCTTTGTATCCAAGCTCAGATTATATAAAAAAAAATATTAGTAATGCAAAAATACAGCATCCCAGCTTACCATTATCCTCCCTTCTCCTCCCTTCTTCCCCTCCCTTCTTCCCCTCCCTTCTTTCCCTCCCCTTTCCCCTCTCTCCCCTACCACTCACTCTACACTAACCTCACCCCTCCTAACTCTTCCCCAACTCCCCTCTCTGTCCCACCTCCACCTACCATCCCCTTCCCTTCTCTTTCTCTCTTCACCTCTCCTTTATTCCTGCCTTTCCTTTCCCTTTCTTTCTCAGTGCTTTCCCTTAATCCCCTTACCCCCTATTTTTTCCCTTCTCCCTACCTTGCCTCTCATAATTGTCCATTCCTTTCTTTCCCTCCCCTCCCCCCCTCTTTTTCTTACTCTTCATCCCTCCCTCATTCTGCACCTTTGCTTTCATTTTCTTTTTTATTCTCTTTCTCTCTCGCCATCACTATCACCTTTTTTACCTCTTTTTTACTTCCTGTCACCTTCTCTTTTGTCTATATTTTCATTTTTCTTTCATCCAATCTCCTATCTACCTTCCCTCCTTACCTCCTTACCTCCCTCCCTCCCTTCCTCCCTCCCTCCCTCCCTCCCTCCCTCCCTCCCTCCCTCCCTCCCTCCCTTCCTCCCTCCTTCCCCTCCTTACCTTACGTGGATGCAGGGTCGCTGGTGGTTACTCGTTCCGTTTTCTCTCATGATTAATCTGTCGGAAAAGAAACAAAAGAAGGTAAACTTTAGAAAAAACAGGTATGAGGGAAACTTTTATTGGAAGAGACCCATTATTTTTTATTAATTTTTGTTATCATCTTTACGTGCACAGAGAAAAACAGGAGAAGAAGAAAAATACAATGAGAGAAAGGTAAACAGAAGAGAAGTTTTGTGTACGTGTGTGTGTTTGGGTTTGTGTACGTGTGTGTGTGTGTGCGTGTGTGTGTGTGTGTGTGTGTGTGTGTGTCTCATCATAGTACTGAGAAATCGAAATAACCTGAAAAAAATAAGAAAATATAGAACATAATTACCTTACCTCTTCCCCTTCCATCTTCCCTTCCTCCCTTTTCATATCCTATCTTGCCTTATCCTTCTCTTCCTTCTCCTCCTTCTTCGCTCCTTCCATTCCAATCCCATCCCATCCCTACCCTTCCTTCCCTGCCTTTAGGATATTAATTTCTCCTCTGAAGCCTTCTCAATGCCTTCCAAGCAGCTGTGAATGTTGATATGTAATCGAGAAAGGAGTTAAAAAAAAGGGAAAAGACGATCTGTAGAGAAGGTTCGTCTCCTTTAGGTAGTATCGGGTGACGGAACTATTTATTATTTTTCTAAGTTGTGGCGTTTATCAGAATGTGGCAACTTATGTTATTTTCGTTGGGAATGGAAAGTTTAGGGAAAGAAAGTAATAAGTAAGTCTTGTGGTACGAATTCAATGATGTAAGGAGAGAGAGAGAGGAGAGAAGGAAGGGAAGGGGAGGGAAGGAGAAAGGTTAGATTGAGGCGCTGGTAATGGAGGTGAGGAAAATATTTACTAAGAACTAACTTTCTTATTGTTATTATCATTACTATTACTATTATTAGAAGAGAATGATTTTGAATTATGTATATATTTATTTATTCATTTTTATTCTTCCACCATGTTCACTCTTGAATAAACAAAAGACTGCTTCAATAGACGACTTGGAAGCAGACGATGGATGTTCATATTTATCAACAGGAAATTACAACAAAGACTTTATGGCGGAAGGAAAATGTTTTGAAGAGAGAGCGAGAGAGAGAAAGATAAAAATGTCGACAACAAAACTATGAATGTTAATGAAAGCGAGAGAGGTCACACACACACAATACACGCTGCGGAAAACATATTATTTTGCTGCTGAAGTGAATTAATCTGAGACAATAATAAACGTTCTTTTGTGAGGCGGCACAAACTTATTACGACGGAGAAATAAGTGAGTGAGTGAGTGAGTGAGTGAATGAATGAGTGGGTGGATGAGTGAGTGTGTGAGTGAATGAGTGAGTGAGTGAGTGAGTGAAGGTCGGTCGCTGCCTCACACGCTCGCCAACCCGGAATTAGAACTTCGACGCTACAACGCAACCCGGACGGAAACTAAATCTTCTTTGAACCAAATAAATTAAAAAGTTTTCAAGGGACGTTAGAGAGAGAGAGAGAGAGAGAGAGAGAGAGAGAGAGAGAGAGAGAGAGAGAGAGAGAGAGAGAGAGAGAGAGAGAGAGAGAGAGAGAGAGAGAGAGAGAGAGAGAGAGAGAGAGAGAGAAGAGGAAAACAGGCATAGAATGAACCAGAAACATCAATCAAACTTCTTCTGTCTAAATTGATGATCTGTAACCGAATCTTGACGGTAAACATGATCAACGTATAAAGAGAGAGAGAGAGAGAGAGAGAGAGAGAGAGAGAGAGAGAGAGAGAGAGAGAGAGAGAGAGAGAGAGAGAGAGAGAGAGAGAGAGAGAGAGAGAGAGAAAGAGAGAAAGAGAGAGAGAGAGAGAAAGAGAAAGAGAAAGAGAGAGAGTCTTGTAATGTGGGGTCGTGGGGTGATGTGTTTGCGGAAAAAAATATAAGCCGGGGAAATGAAATATAAAGAAAAAAAATATATGACTGAGTTATTTAAAGAGGAACCCGCAAGAGAGAGAGAGAGAGAGAGAGAGAGAGAGAGAGAGAGAGAGAGAGAGAGAGAGAGAGAGTGTGAGAGTGAGAGAGTGAGAGTACATGGTCTGAGCTCTTTCAAAGTTATGTCAGTCTTCCTCCCGGGGCTTCTTAAGGGGAGAGAGGAAGGAGGAAGATAAGTACACCGCTACTAGAATATTTGCCATAAGTATGTATGAGTGACGCGAGGCTCGGAAGGAGAGTGACATTCCATTTCAACCTTCCCAGCCCCAATACGATTACTAAAGAGCGCTGCGCCACTGAGGAACGGGTGGACTTAGCGTTGGGGTGCAGAGGTGACATTGCTCTGACATCATCTTACTGCTACTCATGCTGCTGGAGGAGGAATAACGTGACTAAAGGGAATAAAAGTACGTTTCCTGATGCTTTTATTCCTATAGTTTATTTTTTTGTGTTGATTTTAGGTTTGTTTTACGAATTTAAATTTTATTAGTTGTTAAATTATTCTAAACACACTTAAAAATATAATATACCAAGTACTTTTAACTCCCTCAACCTTGACGTGTTGACTATATGTTTTATTTCGTATACATTACATTCTGATCCATTTCAGAAACACAGTCTTTTGTTTACAGGAAGTAGCGTCACCATTGATAAAGTTATTCACATTTATATTGATAAGTCACTCGGTTCGTATCAGGAGGAAGAAGTAACATAACGATACATTCACAACTTCACTATTTTTCTCCCCCACTCAGTGTAGAGATAGCGTGTGTAGGAGGAGGATGAAAACCGGAACAAAACCGAATAATTACAGCGAACCAATGATGATATCCGGCTGTAAGGGTGATGCTAATCTATTGACATTTAGTGGACGACCAGCTGTTCCTTGTTTCCCGGTGATCAGCTGTTTTTGTGCAAGGTACCATTAACACTCTGGATACTACCTCACATTTAGCATTAATGAAGTGGTTTAGAAATTAATATAATGCAGGTATAGTAGTGTGACTGTGAATAGTTGTTTGCTAGTACTTACATATCTCTTCCCTCTCCAGCTAGTGACAAATAGCTACACACGACACCATACACACCACACACAAGCAGTTACACACTATATACACCATACACAACACACACAAGCCTGCTGGTAAACTATACGTACGTTGAAAGCTCCTAAGATACACTGCAGCGATCATCTCCTTCCTTCCTCAACTCTCTTTATCCTTTCCCTCCTTCCTCATTGCTCCAAATCCCCTTCACTCCGTTTGTCCTTCCCGCCTTTCTTTCCCTCTTTCATCTTCCTCCCTCCTTTCTTTCCCTCCTTCCTCACTGCTCCCACATCCCTTCCCTCCGTCTATCCTTCGCTACTTTCCATCTCTCTTCCGTCTTCTTCCTCCATGTCACTCCCCCTCGTCTCCTCGTCCCCTCGCCCCTTCGCCCCCTCGTCCGATTTAAGCTGTCACTCACATTTACTCCGCGTTCCCCACCAAATGGCAACTGATCTCTTGCCAAAGTTGGGTCAGAATTCGTTATTACCAACAACTTCACAAAATCACGATTGGGAACTTTTAACCAATAAGAAAAATATCCAAGAGCTCTCAGTGGGAAGCAGTTTGTTGGGTGGTGACTGAATTTTGCTCTTAAGTGGTTCCTTTTATAAGATTGGGAAGAGTAAACAAATAAAACAAATACACATTCGTTTGAGAAATACCACCGTTTTGGATTTTCTTTTCTTTTTCTCTCACAGTCCTGATAACTTGGTCTAATAATAATAATAATAATAACAGATAATAATAACAATAATAATAATAACAACAACTCATAACAACTCATAATAATAACTGCAGTATATACTTCTGAAGTTGTCCTATGCAAATTTTCCCCTAATCCAGAGCTGCACGGCTGCCCACCTCACATCGCAACGAAATATTGACACAACAACAGAAATTCAGATAAAAATGTATGCAACACGCACAGCCACTCTTTTGCCCGACATTCAGAGCTCCAAAAATATATTAAAAAAGTTCATATTCCGGGATAATAAAAGAGTTCCATCCATTAGGGTGCAAAAATAACCCTAATGGAAAACTGTTAATAGCTCGCAACGTGGAAAGAATTGACCAATGCTTCCAATTTACCTTCCCGGATACACACACACACACACACGCACACGCACACACACACACACACACACGCACACGCACACGCACACACACACACACCACACGCACACACAGTCAGCTATGGTCTATCTTTCTCTTCCTCTTAAGGTTAACAGAGAGTCATTAAATATCTTTGTAAGTAGATGCAAGAGGCTGTGTTTGTAATCTCTCAAAGGTGCGTTGTGTGTGTGTGTGTGTGTGTGTGTGTGTGTGTGTGCGTGTGCGTGTGTGTGTGCGTGTGCGTGTGTGTGTGTGTGTGTGTGTGTTTCTCTCGTAAGTGTTTCGTCTTTGCAAAATATTCCATTAGTTTTTGAGACATTTGAGCTTTGTCTGTGATGTGTATTTTGTCTCCTTTGATGTGATTCGAAGCTTCTTGATGTGTATTTATTATTATTATTATTATTATTATTATTATTATTATTATTATCATCATCATTATTTTCGTTCGCCTTTGAAGTATTTTGTGAGTTTTCTTAATTTCCTTCCAGTCGGATCTTTTTCGTTCTATTTAACCTTCCTCTCTCTCTTTTATTTATTTTTTTTCTCCTCTCTCTCTCTCTCTCTCTCTCTCTCTCTCTCTCTCTCTCTCTCTCTCTCTCTCTCTCTCTCTCTCTCTCTCTCTCTCTCTCTCTCTCTCTCTCTCTCTCTCTCTCGACACTTTCGTTCCTTTCATCAATTTCTTTAACCCGACTGAGTAACTTTTCTTTCTTCATTATTTCTGTAATTTTACGCTACTTTTGCATTTTTATTACATATTTATTTTTGGAAGTGTGTTATCTCCCTCCCACTTTGCAGTAATTTATTATTATTCCCCTCACTACGTTTTTTATTTTAACATAGCATAATTTTTTCCTATTATATATATATTCTCTTTTCCTTCTCGTAGTGAGCTTTCAACTTTATCATTCTCATTCTTTTTGCAGTCTCGTCTCTTTTTCTTTTTCTTTTCCTTTTCCTTTCCTTCCTTCCTGCTATTTCTGTACCTTCCAGCTTTCTTTCTTTCTTTCTTTCTTTCATACTTACATTCTTTTCTTACCTTTCTCAAACTTTTCTTGGCCGTGCTACCGTCTCTTACATACGTACCTGCCTTCAGCACGTGTGTCTGCCTGCCTCACACACTCGCCTACCATTCAACTTGCAAGCTTTTAGGCTCCTGCGAATACCTTTTTAAATCCTGAAGACTCGCTGCACTCTATCAGTTATTTTTTTTTTGTAGTTTTTTTTTCATTGATGTTTTCAGGCTTGTGCTCTTAAGCCTCTGATGCCTTAACAAGACCTCCTCCTCCTCCTCTTCCTCCTCTTCCTCCTCTCCTCCTCCTCCTCCTCCTCCTCCTCCTCCTCGCACGCCTTACCTACTTTTTTATTCGTATACTTTTTTTTTTTGTCCTTACTTACTAGATGAATATTAATTTTTACTTGACGTTTTAATGTGTTTTTTATTTTTTATTTCATGGTTTATGTACATATTTTTTTTTGAGTTTGTATATGTAATGGTTTCCTGGATGTCGCACATATTTGATTTATTCTGAACTTTTTTTTTTTAGGAGGGAGAGTGAAAAAAAAACACACACACACACACACACACACACACATACACACACACACACATGACTTGCCTTCTCCCTTCAACAACAACAACAACAACAACAAAAAAAAACAATTAAAAGTAAACAAACAAAACAAATAGGGAAAAAAAAAAAGTCAAAAGATAGAGAGTGAGTGCCTCGAGGAAGAAAGAAAGAGAAAAACACACCTCAACCTTATCACTACAGAGAAGACGAAGAAGACCAGCTACACTTCCATCTCGTCTTTAAAACTTTTCCTTGTGACATAAGAACCAACATCTGATTCTCCCCAACATGAGGCACTCTGGGCGGGGCTAGAAAAGGGGGAGGGGCTAGAGGGGGTGGGGGGCGGGGAGCTATGATCTTAACGAGACTAACGGGGCTTATTTACATATGTAGGAGGGAGAGAGAGAGCGAGAGAGAGAGAGAAAAAAAGAAAAAAAAAGAGAGAGAGGCTGTCGTTGTAGTCGTTGTTGTGGGTCGTTGAGGTCGTCGTAGTACCTCCAATTACAGCTGCGTTGATGCCGTGGTCGTTGCTGTTCTTTTTGTGCAATTTTTTTCACTCTTTATAGAAGGCCGCGTCCATCAAAGAGCATAAAGAAAAGACTGGTCTGCTACATCACCTTGAGGGCGTGTTGGCGGAGGAGGAGGAGGAGGAGGAGGAGGAGGAGGAGGAGGAGGAGGAGGAGGAGGAGGAGGAGGAGGAGGAGGAGGAGGAGGAGGAGGAGGAGGAGGCGCCGTTGGGGGAGGAAGGAGAAAGGACGAGCTGTTGTTTTGTTTGTGTGTGATTTTACGTGATTGTGCAATGTGTTATCATTTTTCTCTCGATTTTTTCTCGTGTCCTTGTTGTTGTTTGTTTTTCATTGATGGATAGCAATGGTGGAAAGAGAAAGGGTTCACGAGTATAGAAGGAAGAGGAAGAAAGAGGATGGTGCGTCCTTCCCTTGCAGTGTATTTCCGAGTTGAAGGTGAGGACGGAAGGGCTATAATAAGGGAGTATGTGCTGGGTCTCAGTAAGCAAATTCTTTCTTTCTTTTTTTGACTCCAGGGATCATCATGCAGCGTTGTGTGTTTGTGTAAAAGTTGCAGCGTCGTCTCCTGAGGCTAATGTGTCATTCCAACCCCATGTAAACTTTCCTCTGCAAACAACATTCCACTATACTTTAGATTTTCTTTCTGTGTGTCATGTTTAGTTTTGTTTTCTGGGTTTCAAACGGTGCCAGCGATGTCTGCAGCACCACCAACAGCACCACTAGCACCACCAGCACTACTAATGAGTGTATCAATGCAGGACATACCAAGCCTTATTGCCATGCAGCACTCCCACTTGTGAACAATTGTATGCAAAGGAAAGTTTCAATACATCTAGTGAGCTGGAAATTCCTCCCTCCCTCCACACACAGACACACACGAAATAGAAAATGCCAATAATCCTATTTTTCAGTTGGTGTCGAGTGGGACTGATTGACGGCAAAGCCTCCTGTCTCGTGAAAGTATTTAATTTATCTTGTGATGGATTTTTGCCCGTCTGTCTATCTGTCTGTCTGTCTCTCTCTCTGTCTTTCTCTCTGTCTTTCTCTTTGTCTTTTTTTTCTCTCACTATATATATATATATATATATATATATATATATATATATATATATATATATATATATATGAGAAATTGATAGAAAGCGATGTTTGTCTGCCTGTCTACCTTTTTTCCCGTGTGCCGGTGTTTCCATAGCTGCGAAGCTGTTCCCTTCAGTGTTGCAAATACACTTGCATGTAAACTAAGGCATCATTTGTCTTGACTGTACTTTCATTATATATTGTAATGACTCGGGGAGGAAAGACGACCAATAAACAGAAGGTACAGGGAGGACATGTATGCACAAAACATGCAGTAATAAAGGGGAACTGTGCAATTAGTCAGAACCTGAATCTATAATGAGACACAAGTACAGTTTGTGTTGAAACGTGTTATGGTTCTGAACACTGAAAGGTATATCGCACACTGGAGCTGCTGGTGTGGCTGTCGCTGATATTTTTTATCATTTGATGTGTGTCGCGCAGAGGATGTCAGAAATATTTTGCTTTTAATGGGTTGACAAATTCATATTTCAATTTTTGTACCATTGAAGTGAAGGACGAGCAAACAACAATTATTTGAACGCAAATGCGAGTGACAAAGTGGTTTATATTTCTTAAATAATTACAAGCTTCAGTTCCCGTCGGTAATCCAGGGACTCGAAGCTTCATTACGACGCGGTGTTGATGAGTCGAACAGAACACCACACCAACTTTTTCTTACAGAGTTGTTGTTATTTGTAAACTGTAACATTACATCCCGTTGGGGTTACATGAGGATTCAGAAACACACAAGGAACAGAAAGCATAAACGCAGGAAAGGAAAGTAAAGTGGCCGTGCAAATAAGCCTTACAGTGACCTGCCCTTCAAACACACACACACACACGCACACGCACACGCACACGCACGCACACACACACACACACACACACACACACACACACACACACACACACACACACACACACACACACACACACACACACCATTAATAAGCTTGCCTAGTGTGGTGGGCGTCAGGCCTAGTGTTAAGGCGCCGTGACCTTTCTTCGGGGAGATAAAGGACAATTCCCCCCCAACCCTCCCTCCCCCACCCTCCCCCACGCCATGTTCCTCTTTATGTAACACATGAACGTCTTTGTGTTTCTGCTGGGTCGTCAAGGCGTGAGTGTCCCCCCTTGAGCAGCCTCGACGGCAACAGTTTGCGCCTCAGTGAACACACTTGGACAGTGATGCCGAGGGAGGAAACTGTGAGAGTCATGCTCGAGGAGGTGAAGCATGGAGACGAGAATGTTTGTGTGTTTGTGTGTGTGTGTGTGTGTGTGTGTGTGTGTGTGTGTGCGTGTGTGTGTGTGTGTGTGTGCGTGTGTGTGTGCGTGTGTGCGTGCATGTGCGTGTGCGTGTGTGTGTGTGTGTGTGTGTGTGTGTGTAATAGGATTGACATGGGTCTCTGTGGAGACGGGTTGAACAAGCTTTCCTTGTCTTTGAAGGAGTGTGGATCAAGGTAGGGGTCAGAAGAGCTGCGGTGACGCGATAGGACGGTGAAGGGGAGGAGTTGGAGGAGAGTCACAACGATGCAGTTATCGAATAAAGTGCTGAGGCGAGTTTGTGGCGTCGGGGAGGCGGCTCGGTGGTAGTGGTGCTCTATCTCGCTGGTGCAGGAAGCATCTCCGAAGAAGCAGGTGGATGGACGGATGTAAACGCAATGAGGGTGTGTTGTAGTGGTGTGGTGGTGTGTTTGTGATGGTGTGGTGGTGTGATGGTGTGTGTATGTGATGGTGTGGTGGTGATGTGGTGTTGTGGTGGTGTGGTGGTGGTGTGGTGTTGGAACGCACGGAGGGTGGACAGCTGGCAGGACTGGGCGGACAGTGGCGCTGCGGCATCGCCCTCACGCTGGGATATAAATGGACTGTTTGTTTAGGCCGTTTGCATCCTAACACGGAACAGTGAACCGTTACGATATTATCCACTTTACGAATAATCTTGATATAGTGTCACAATGTCATTCTAGCTGCTCCTTCCAGCTCGGTAACTGCCTGCCCGTCGCTGGATGAAGGGGAGATGGAGTAAAGAGAACCAAACTTTATCATCTTTCTCATGAGTTTTGCGTCGAATTCAGACTCAACCAATATCACTGTTGACTCACGCGTTTTACTGCAAAATTCTAGAACATTTTATCTTATATTTTCCCTTCTTGCAGCGACTTACAGCTCTTTGAAAAGCAGACTTTCAGAACATTTTCAAAGTTTTATAAAAGGATTTAGGATTAGCGTCTCACACCTTCTGCGGAGGAATTGCAATGGCAGGTGTTTGTTTTTCGCCTTGTGTTATCCCTGCAGGCAAACATTCACTTCATCTATGCAG
This sequence comes from Metacarcinus magister, assembly GCA_029783475.1. Taxonomy (NCBI): domain Eukaryota; kingdom Metazoa; phylum Arthropoda; class Malacostraca; order Decapoda; family Cancridae; genus Metacarcinus; species Metacarcinus magister. The sequence continues at coordinate 12,519,783 of JAPQNM010000002.1, forward strand.
CAAACATCTATTTAATTTATGCAGCAACCATTCACTTCATCAATTTGTCTATTAGCAACACGAGAGTTAGTGTTTAAAGATCTACATAAAAGTATTTGACGCCTCCACCCAGTGATGTAACAGAGCTGTCTAACCTTTAGTTGTGACCTTCATTCCGACAACCGTAGAATGTAATAGTTATCTAGTCAGGAACGACTCACTATCTAAATACAACGTGACAATAATCATCTTTAATTACGAAGACTTTCTGCACCCAAGCCAATCATGAACAGAATACATTACTGTCCACCTCACTCCCACCTACCCCACCGACCCCCTCCCTCTCAACCCTCCCCACCCCTTCCCTCAGCTGTCACCCACACGTCATGACATTATACCAGCTGCTGGACTACGACTTAACAAAAGTATATAAGTAATTTCATCATGACAATATTGTGTTGTGAGGTAATGAAAGAGACACACACGTACGTACACCTCTCTAAGTGACGGCGTTCTTTGAGGGATGATAATAATGATGCTGAAAATAACATCCTTGACGCGTAGAGTTATGCTGCAATGACGACACAACAACAACGACGAGTCTGGAAATGACTTACAATATTATATACTTTTCCTGGAATATTATACACG
>JAPQNM010000002.1:12522912-12525412 GCA_029783475.1 Metacarcinus magister
CGGGGTTTGTTCACGCTCTGCATTGGAGCGTCTCTTGAAGCAACGCCGGATCCAAGTCCAGCATCCCCGGGTCCTGCCGCTCCTTGAACTGGTTGAATTTTTACAATTCATCGTTGTATATTATTTACAGATTTGACGACCTGTCAAACCGCGATGCCGAGAATATTGAGGTAGTCCTTGGAATGAACAGTATTACCATTAACTCCAAGCTCCTTGTGATTGGCTCCAGCATCGCCAAAACCCCGCCCACCAACGCCAACTCCAATCTCTCACACTGCCACAACCCAAATACACACAACAACAACACACACACACACACACACACACACACACACACACACACACACACACACACACACACACACACACACACACACACACACACACACACACACACACACACACATATACACACATACACAGATAGATAGATAAATACACTGCCAGACACAGACCAATTTATATAAAAAAAAAGATAAAATACAAAAACAGACCAACAGGTAAATAAGTTGATAAACACACACAGATAACTTGATGAACAAAAAAATAAAAGGGCAAACAGGAAAAGGAAAAGTTTTCAATGCAGGAAATTGCACAGAGGAAAACACAAAATAGAATTACTGGAGATGAAAACACTCACACACACACACACACACACCACACACACACACACACACACACACACACACACACACACACACACAATATCCTGCCGGTACGAAAGCCTATAAAGAAAATAAAAAAAAAGGAACCTAACGAAATGGAAGGGAAGAGAGAGAGAGAGAGAGAGAGAGAGAGAGAGAGAGAGAGAGAGAGAGAGAGAGAGAGAGAGAGAGAGAGAGAGAGAGAGAGAGAGAGAGAGAGAGAGAGCACATTATATTATTTATTAGAACTGTTTAACACTTAATTAAATATAAACGTTGCAATATTATGACTTTGTAACTCAGAGGTTCTTCCATTTATTTATCTATGAATCTATCTATCGTAGCAATCAAATATAATGGAGGTGATTGTAATGAGTTATTTTTTTTTTCCTTTCTCTCTCTCTCTCTCTCTCTCTCTCTCTCTCTCTCTCTCTCTCTCTCTCTCTCTCTCTCTCTCTCTCTCTCTCTCTCTCTCTCTCTCTCTCTCTCTCTCTCTCTCTCTCTCTCTCTCTCGGTACAATGACGTAACTAAGCTCCATTTTTTTTCTTGTTTTCTTTCATCGTCATATAAATAGCAAATGTGCGTGTTTTTGTTGACGTTAATACTCAAGTTTTTTTTCTCCCCCTCCTCTCTCTCTCTCTCTCTCTCTCTCTCTCTCTCTCTCTCTCTCTCTCTCTCTCTCTCTCTCTCTCTCTCTCTCTCTCTCTCTCTCTCTCTCTCTCTCTCTCTCTCTCTCTCTCTCTTTCTCTTTTTCTTTCTCTTTCTCGTGTCTGGAATGTCATATTATCATTTTATTCTTTCATATTTTCTTGGTATATGTTTTTTTTTTTGGTCCTAATTATTTTTCTAAGAGGTAATTATGTTCTTTTCCTGTGACCTTTTAACTATAATGTCATTGGTGGTGGATTGACGTTTGGCACACACACACACACACACACACACACACACACACACATTCATTTTCATCTTAACTACCTACTCTCTTATATGCTCTCTTCACTCTCTCTATTTCTCTGTTCTTCTCCTTCACCATTCCTTGTCTTACTTTCCCTCTCTCCTCCTCTTCTGTCGCCTCCTTTCAAGACACTCGCTAGGAAGGGTCTTGGGGTCTTGGGTCTTGGGGTCTTGGGTTTTGGGTCTTGGGGTCTTGGGGTCTTGGGTCTTGGCAAACATCCCTGCTAGTGGAGTGAAGTCTTGAGGGTCGAACTCACACCGCTAGACATGATCAGTTTGTATTCAGAAGGAAATCCAGTGTGTGTGTGCTCATGTCTGGGAATAATATACGTGCGTGCGTGTGTGTGTATATATGTGCGTGACTGGAAGCGCACATACAGACATACACAAGCATACAGTCACGGCATTGCAGTCCTCAACTCGTATTTTTTTTTTACCAAGAGATGTGAGCGACTTTGGCAAACTCAAGTCATCTTGGGATTCATAACTCGAGCTAAAGGAAGCGGAACGTAACTTTCCTCTTCCACCTTACAACACAGGCGAGGCGGCAGAGTCGAGCGAACGCAAGCCTCTGCAACAGTTTCATTTCGTTAATCCCAAGCCAGTACCGGGGTCGTGTTTATTAGGAAGCTCTGTCTGGTTGTGGTGGTGACCTTCCCTCGACTCTTAGCTGATAGGTTGATCCGAAGGGGAATTGACGGAAGTGTTGTGGCGGGAACGCGTCTGTCATTTTCTTTTCTTAATGCCCAGCGGTGGAAATTAAAAGTCAGAATATAGGCAAGAAAACTGACAAAAAGGAATACCTGAATTTGAGTAAGAAAACAAAACAAAAATAGATTAGTTAGAATACCGTAGCACTGCCTTAGCAATTAGCCACTTCGAGGAAATAGACGCCAAGTAT
>JAPQNM010000002.1:12527912-12545412 GCA_029783475.1 Metacarcinus magister
AATAACACGTGGAAAAGAAAGAATAGAAGAAGGATAATAGTGCAAGGAAGAAGAAGAAGAAGAAAAAGAAGAAGAAGAAGAAGAAGAAGACGACGAAAAAGAAGAAGAATAAAGAAGAAAATGAGAAGCACAAGACAAAGAAAGATGAGATGAAAATAGAAGGCAGTTCGAAGAATGAAAATAATAGAAGAAAGAAAAAAAGGGAAGGCAAGACAAAAGAAGAAAAAAAAAACAATAAAAAGAAAATTAGACGATGATGGAAAAAAAAAAAGATAGAAAATTGAACTAAGGAAACACACCACGAAGGAAGAATGGAAAGGAAAGAAAGAAAGGAAAAAAAAACAGAAAAATGACAAAGGGGGAAAAAAGTCTATGAAGGAAAATACTCCACAAAGGGAAAAAAGTAAAAGTACGAGGTTGTGAGAGCGGAAAAAAATAATAGTTCAGAGAAATTAGGTTTTTTTTCTTCTTCTCTCTCTCTCTCTCTCTCTCTCTCTCTCTCTCTCTCTCTCTCTCTCTCTCTCTCTCTCTCTCTCTCTCTCTCTCTCTCTCTCTCTCTCTCTCTCTCTCTTTTTTCTCTTCCTTCTTCTCGTGTTTCTCTTCCATCTTCTCTTCATCCTCCTCCTCCTCCTCCTCCTCCTCCTCCTCCCTCCTCCTCCTCCTCCTCCTCCTCTTTTGAAACATTCGACCTGCCCGTCATTTCTCTTACACTCAACACTTTTATCTCCTCCTCCAAGCCCCACCTTTTCTCTCTCTCTCTCTCTCTCTCTCTCTCTCTCTCTCTCTCTCTCTCTCTCTCTCTCTCTCTCTCTCTCTCTCTCTCTCTCTCCACCTGTCTCGTTTCATCAAGGCTTCGTTCTGTGTAGCTCTCGAGAAGGTGATGTTCCCGCCAGGTAAGGCAATTTACCTGCGTGTGTGATCATTAGCAAGATGATTGGGAGAAAGGGATGAATGGAGGGAAGAGAAGAGAGAAGATTGGGAGATATGGATGGATGGAGAAGAGAGAAGAGAGAAGAGGAGAGATGATAGGGATAGACGTTAAAAGGGAAAGAAATGAATGAAAGTGTGAGGAAAAGAAAAAAGTGAAGAGGAAAAAGGGAGAGGAATGGAAGGAGGGAAGGAAGAATGAAAAGGAAAAGGGAGGAAGATAGAAGTTTAAAAGGGAAAAGAAATGAATGAAAGTAGGAAGAGGAGGAGGGTGAAAAAGGTAGAAAGGAAGGGAGGGGTTAAGGTAGAATGAAAAGGAAGGAAGGAAGGAAGGAAGGAAGGAAGGAAGAATAGCTTAACCTTGGAGAGATATTGAAAACAAGAGGAAAACTTCAAATTAGGAGCCATTTCTTCCCCCGCCAAACTTTCAGACAGCCCACACGTATCATGTCCAATTATGTGTGTGTGTGTGTGTGTGTGTGGGTGTGTTTGAGAGAGAGAGAGAGAGAGAGAGAGAGAGAGAGAGAGAGAGAGAGAGAGAGAGAGAGAGAGAGAGAGAGAGAGAGAGAGAGAGAGAGAGAGAGAGAGAGAGATAACACAGATACACGTAAAAATGAAAGCTAGTCCGTACCGATGCACCAAACAGGAATATCTGCTCTTTGCTTTGGGTCTAAAAATGAGAGAGAGAGAGAGAGAGAGAGAGAGAGAGAGAGAGAGAGAGAGAGAGAGAGAGAGAGAGAGAGAGAGAGAGAGAGAGAGAGAGAGTGAGAGAGTGAGGTAACAGCATTTAATTTCCAAACAAGGGACGTAATTGGCAACACTGTATAACAACATCCATCCGAAACCTATGTGCTATATACTCTCTCTCTCTCTCTCTCTCTCTCTCTCTCTCTCTCTCTCTCTCTCTCTCTCTCTCTCTCTCTCTCTCTCTCTCTCTCTCTCTCTAACTTGAATATTACGCTTATCAAGACTTCCTCCAAGGATCACGCAGTCTTGAGGAGGAGGAGGAGGAGGAGGAGGAGGAGGAGGAGGAGGAGGAAGAGTAGGAGGAGGAGGAGGAGGAGGAGGAGGAGGAATAGGAGGAGGAGGAGGAGGAACAAGAACAAGAACAAGAACAAGAGAAACAAGAACAAGGAAGGGAAGGAAATAATATGGAAGTGTCAGAAGGGAAGGGAAGGAAAGGAAAGGAAAGGAAAGGGAAGGAAGGGAAAGGAAAGGAAAGGAAAGGAAAGGAAAGGGAAGGAAAGGGAAGGAAAGGAAAGGGAAGGGAAGGGAAGGGAAGGGAAGGGAAGGGAAGGGAAGGGAAGGAAAGGAAAGGGAAGGGAAGGGAAGGTAAGGTGCATTTAGAGGCTTAGAGGTGAGGGTGGATCGGGGCTTAAATTGGTCTTGGGGGAGATAACAGCAGTCAGGGCAATTATATCGTAACGAAGCTAGTGTTAGGGGGAGGAAGGAGGATGTGTGGGGGGGGGTGTTGTTATCTCTATTTGGTGATATCTTATGACCCTCTTTTGTTTTATGGTCATATTATCTCTCTCTCTCTCTCTCTCTCTCTCTCTCTCTCTCTCTCTCTCTCTCTCTCTCTCTCTCTCTCTCTCTCTCTCTCTCTCTCTCTCTCTCTCTTTCTCTTTCTCTTTCTTCGCATGTAAACACGTTTCACTATAATATATAATTGCTTTTCTTGTCTTAGATTGCATTCCAGATACGAGAGTTAGTAATCAACACGACGTAGCACATACACACACACACGCACACACACACACACACATACATACACACACACACATACCCCCCCCCCCCACACACACACACAAGGATTTTTTTTTCATGTTTGTCGTCTGCTAAACATCGTATCAACTTCCTTGGTAAAAGCTCGTGTGTGTGTGTGTGTGTGTGTGTGTGTGTGTGTGTGTGTGTGTATGTGTGTGTGTGTGTGTGTGTGTGTGTGTGTGTGTGTGTGGGTGTGTGTATGTGTGGCAGCGTTGAGTCTATCTTATTACAGTCATAGAATGTGGAGGTGTGTGTGGTGTGTGTGTGTATGTGTGTGTGTGTGTATGTGTATGTGTATATGTGTATGTGTATGTGTATGTGTGCGTGTGCGTGTGTGTGTGTGTTAGCGTTCCCCTTCTAGCCTTGTATTTGTCATGATAACTATTACGTAGTGTTATGGGTTTCGATCCCTTGTCTCTTGTTTATATATGTGTCTGCATGTGTGTTATTACGTTAGTCTCTTTGCCTGTCTGTCTACCTTATACTCTCTCTCTTATTATGTATGTTTGGCTGTGTGTATGTGCGTGTGTGTGTTATCGTCTCTGTCTATCTGTCTCTGCCCCTCTATCTGTCTTACTTTTGTCGATCTATCTGTCTGTCTGTATGTATGTCTGTCTTTTTTTTCCTCTCTTTCTCATACTGCACCATTCATTGGAAATTCCTCCCTCCTTCAGCCTTTCCCTCCTCTTCCTGTAACTCCCAATCCATCCTCTCTCTCTCTCTCTCTCTCTCTCTCTCTCTCTCTCTCTCTCTCTCTCTCTCTCTCTCTCTCTCTCTCTCTCTCTCTCTCTCTCTCTCTTTCTTTGGTTGGTCTGGTCGTCATGGTAACCAGTTTGTTTACAGTTATACATATTCCTTCGATTCTTAACTCTATTGGTATGTTGGGTTCCCTTCTCCCCTTCGTACCCTGTCCACACCACATAAACCAAACTATAAATGACCTTTTTTTAAATATATATCTTGTGAGTTATTCATGTACTATATTTCCTCTAGGTGTTAGGTGTTGCGTGTGCACTGTGTTTTTTCTCCCCCCCTTCCCCTTTCCTCATGTGTGTATCTGGGTCTAGGTTGCTTGTAGGAGGTGTTGTAGGTGTCGTGTGTGTTAGCATGTGTTCCTTCCTTCCTTCCCTCCTTCCCTCTTGGTGTAATGCATGTCATAGTTTAGTCTTGCTTCCCTGAGGGCCATGCGTCGTGACATGTTGCCGATGGAGACTGACTGCACAGAACCTTACATGCTTAATGAAGTATTGGAAACGGATAATTGTGGCTCTCTCTCTCTCTTTCTCTCTCTCTCTCTCTCTCTCTCTCTCTCTCTCTCTCTCTCTCTCTCTCTCTCTCTCTCTCTCTCTCTCTCTCTCTCTAACAGTATCCGAAACTCGTAATTAGTAACAGGAAAGGAACATAGATGATTTATACTGAATGTCTGAGTTAGCATGATCCAAGGGGACATGAATGCAAATGGGCGCGGAGAAAGTAATAATAATAATAATAATAATAATAATATATAAAAAGTGAATAAAAAAAAAGAGGTGAATGAATTTTGGGGTAAAAGTCTGGATTCTAATTTCATGGGGTTTTTTTTTATGTATGAATTTTTTCTGACTTTCTAGTTTTTTTTTTGGTTTCTATTTTTAGATTTTTGGTGAAGGATCTAGTCTCAATTTTTCGTTTTTCGTTTTCATATATTTGAGGATTCAGACCTTTTTTGGGGGCTCATTTGTTTTATTATTTTCATTTTCCTATATTTTTATCATATTATATTTTAGGTATGAATTTTCTTGATCTAAATATTTCTTAGTATGAATTGTAGAGTTCTGTTCTATTTTAGATTTCCAGTTTATTATATTTTATTCTTCAGGCACGTGTCTCTTGCATTCATTTTTAATCAATTTATAGAAACGAACACATAAGTTACTGGACAGCAAAATGAATGAAGAAATAAAGCAAATTTAGTAGAAGTAAAAATAGAAAATGCAGGATGAATTTTGAAATACACTGCAACTCCTACTACTCCGCGGCGCTCGGCTCGTTTTAATAAAGAAACAACCCAGTGAGTTTGATATTTAAAAATACAACAATTTTACATACAACACGTAAAAAAATGTACATGTAGTGATGTTTCCAGGAATAAGCATTAATAATTATCATCACGAACTCAAAAAATTCCAACAAAGGTGTAGACTTCATTCGAAAATAAAAAACAAATTAACATCGAGTTGCGTGGGGTCAATATACACTAAATATATTGTGTGCAAATGTATCTCCTTAAGGATGCATAGTAGAGAAGAAAAAAAGCAAGGATTTATGAGTGAATGAAGAGTGTGAGACAGTGATAATAACTAATGAAGAATGATATAATAACTACACTGAGAGTCATTCCGTCTTTACCACGAATAGAGGTTAAATATTTAGGTCAGTGAGTGTTTCTATTGTAAAGAAAACGAAAAATAATTGTATTGGGGTCATCGTTTTTTTTTACTATCATTATCATTATTTCATATATTATTATTTATACTCGTGTTGTCTTTTATTTGTATATTCATTTTTTGTGTGTATGCATGGATTTCGTTTTTTAGAATTTTTTCTCTTCAGGAATTTCATAGAACTGCCACTACAGGTACGGCTTCACGGTACAGTGAATTAAAGAGTGGGAAGCCTTCCATTGCCTCACCGTACCTGTTCTTTTTACCTTTATTAAGTGTGCCAGCCAGCCAAGGTTACCGAGACTGAAAGGGGACACGCTAAGAGGGGAGACGGTGAGAGGGGACACGCTGGGAGGGGAGACGGTGGGAGGCGAGACGGTGGGAGGGGAGACGGTATACTCGCTTATCCGTACGTGTTACAAACCAAACTATTAACCTTCACTAGTCACGAGCTTTTGTGGGTGCCTCCTTACTCTCATTCATTGTAGGTTATCGCTAACAGACCATCCAATGAAATATGTTGCTCTCTCTCTATCTATCTATTCATCTCTATCCATCTATCTCTCTTTCCCTTTCTTCTGTGTAAAATTGATAGCTTTTTTGATGTTGACGTAAAAACTCTGCATCGCAACAACGAGGCTTTGTAGTTCCAATTGCATTTTTTAGGCTGAAAACGTGATGGTAATTCCCTGTCCACTCTAGCGTCCCGTCCTAAAACCTCTCAAGTACAGTTTCACGCTAAAAAAAACCATGAATTAAAGGTCACACGTTCAATTGCTTCCAACACGTGTATTCACCCCATTGAGGGAAGGAAGAGCGTGTGAGGTACAAGCCATTAATCACGTAAATCACAGACACGGGAGAGTTGGATTGAGTGCCTGACCTTCGTACATACATTACCACACCGAGTGATTGTATATAAGGACACGAAAGCCGGTTAGGAGAAAGCTTTATTATATATGCTGCTTGGTATGTGAGCTGCGTCTTGCCTTATGATTTAGTAAACAGTGGAAGATTGTCCTCGTGTTGAAGGCACTCCACATTCCGTCACGCTAAGAGGAGTACATGCATGAGTGTTTTTTTACTGAACCTCCAATCTTAGCGGCGTAATCATCGTTTACAAAGGAACCAGAGGAAGAAAAAATATAGATTCTTAACAAACAACACGTATCAGCCTTAGGTCGAAGTGTCTCTCAAAAACTCTCTATCTTCCTTCAATACTAAAGTTATATATGTTTTTTGTATTCGTTGATGAGATCCTTGGCTGCTCTCCCTCAGGAACAGCGGACGTAATGCTCATGAATCCTGTCACACTACTTGTAATGTGAAGCGATCCCACGGCGCATTTCAAGTCACCTGATGAGCCAGAGGGGGCTTGAGGAGGCTTGACGAGGAGGAAGGGGCTGAGGGGGGCGGAGGGGGGCTGAGGCCGGGTGAGGGGGAGGAGGGGGAACACTAGTAATAACGGGGACAATGAAAACGGATATTGGGACCACTGACAACTTTTGTTCTGATGCTTTTTTAAGACTCCAGCTTTCGGCTATACGTACACTATATCGTTATCTGTGTGCGTGTATGTCTGTCTGTGTATGTGTGTCTGTCTCTCTCTCTTTTCTCTCAAAACATTGCCCATCAGGATTCACTGTTGATAAGGATAAGGTGACAGGCACCCGATTGAAAGTGGTCTGTCCACTTGCCTCTTGAAGAGATTCTGGATTTCACGGAATCCTGACGATACCATTAAGGAAATTCAACGCCATTGGTTCAGCTTCTGGAGCGTCAACCAATACGGGAGACGAGATGAGATGAGATGAGACGAGGTGAGGTGAGCCGTCTGCAGGTGTTCTGTGGGACGAGACTCAAGAAGGGAAGGCTAAGCTGTGCCACATGGGTATTCGCGACACAGCACCTGCAGTCTTAAAAAAAAATGGGTACAATAAGGGTGCACAATGGGTACTTTTAGTGATGAAATAGTGATACCCTTGCAAATCTACCCTTTTTGATCCACGCTTCCGTCTCACATCTGTCACTGGTTTCTGTCTACCCAGAATGCACCTTGACGTGCTTCCCACAACACTCTCATTTGTCTTCCATATCTTTGTCTCATATAATCTTTTCTGTCTTCCTTCTATACAGGTAACTCTTAACCTTAAATTTATTATCTCCATCTTACTACCATGTACTCTTAGATGTTTTGAATAACCTCACTCCTTCCTTCCTTCCTTCCTTTCTCTCCTTTCAAAGCCATCGAGGAAATTACATCTTTACTCCCTGCATGTTTTCTCTTTCATAAATACTGACTCTTTGTTTTTGTGTTCCATTTTGCTGTGCTGAATACATTTTTCATTGCCTCTCCTTCACTTACGCAAATGCAGACTCAGACTTGCTTTTCATTGCTGGGCTGCAAATATTCAAATTCTGAACTGCCTTCTCAGGAACATGATCCGCGTGTTGTTTTACTCGTTCCAAAAACACTGAATTGTTATTGAGGTATTAAACTTTTTTTTTATCTCTCTCTCTCTCTCTCTCTCTCTCTCTCTCTCTCTCTCTCTCTCTCTCTCTCTCTCTCTCTCTCTCTCTCTCTCTCTCTCTCTCTCTCTCTCTCTCTTCTGGTTAGTGAAATTATTAAAACCGTTATCTATATGTTAAATTTGTGAATTGTTCAAGTGGGTGAGTGAATGAGTGAGTGAGTGAGTGAGTGGCCTTGAGTCAGCTTATCATGGCGGTGAAATATTAACCAGAACATCTTATATTTTCACTTCATTCCTTACAAATTCATAAACTTTTAATAGATGAACAACTGCTGATCCTCCATTGTTCTGCATGCATCCCATTAATTTAGTGGAGACGAGGAGTGAGGAATTCAATGTTTTCTTTTCTTACTATCATTGCCATATACCTTTGCCTTTTTTTCTTTTTCTATATAAACATTCACTTACAATAAAGGCTTAAAGTTAATTTTTTTATGACTAACTATTCTAAAAGCACTCCTTCCTTTATACTCCTTTGTATTCCTGTATATTGATCTCGTTCCTGTGCCGTCAAATCCTTCCCTTCCGTCAGGCTGCGGCAACAACACTGTTTCTAATTCCCTCGCATGGTGTATCGAGTGAGTGTTCCTTGTATTACCTCCTCTACACCCGTTCTCTTCCCCTTCACCACCACCACCACCACCACCACCACCACCACCACTACCACTACCACTACCACTACCATTACCAGATGACGTTATAATCACCGTGTTTACAGCGCCATTGCATGTAAACAGCCTAGTAAGGTTTGCGGCAACGAGCTGAAGGTTTTAATGGTAAATTTATAACTGCAAACTCTGCTATACTAATTCAAGCCTGAAATTAATTATCTCATTTTTTCGTTCTTATATTTCATCTAAAAGTCCTGCAAACAAATATAAGCCTCGCATTGAGTAAATATGATCGTAGTGGAATTAATAAACGAATAATGGACTCCTATAAATGGATATTAAAGCCGCTCACTAACATTCCTTTAATCCAACTCAAAATTCGTGACTCGCGCAATCCACTAAAATAAAAAAAAATTAAAAAAATAATAATAATAAAAAGGCGGAATCTGTTCATAGTATAATAAAAAGTATGAGAGTGTAAATAAATAATAGTGTTTTTACCTTCCATCGTTGTAGGTTACTGGGCAATGATAGCTCCCAGGTATTTATAAAGAGTCTCAGTGATGCGCTCAATGACTCTCTACACACACACACACACACACACACACAACAGTTGACATCATCACTTGTATATATCATAAGAATAAAAAAAAAGCTATGCCAGTAGTGTTTGTTTGGATCCAAGGTCATGACGTAAGACACTTCAGGTTCTTATTTTCTCCTTATCAATCAATAGTTCCTTCATCGAGCGTCTTATATGATCAATGGTGGTCCCCAAAATCCGCTCCTGGACGCTGATTTAGGCTTCATTACGCTCACTGCAGAGTCGTCATCACGTAGATATTGAAAATGCATTATTATTGAACTATGACAAGTTTCAGGAAGAGTTTCATTAAAGTTGGAGATTTGTGAGGCAACGTATGTGAGTTTCATGAGTATAAAACGTTTTGGTCGACGATAACATATGGATTTGAGTATGAAACGTGCGGGCAGTGTGTCACGCGTCAAGTATTAAATCCACTATAAGGATTTTATTATTTTTTTAAAACCATATCAATTCATTTATAGAAATAAAAGTTTCTGGTGAAATTAAGTTAAACAATTAATATTTTCTTAACCATATGACCTTATACTTTTATTATTTAGCACCCCCCCTAAGAAGAAGAATGAAGCTGCCTCATAGAAAGGGTAATTTTGATGTCTCAGAGTACCATAGGCCGAGGTCACTAAGCAATTTTAATTTATTGTCAACGCTCAGAGAGAAAGTTTTGCAGTGAAATTACATCAATGGAATAAAAAGTTTGGGTCTTGTTGCAGTATGAGTGTGGTAGTGGTGGAGGGGCGGGGAGCCGTGTGGGGGGGGGGAGAGAGGAGCGAGGTAGAGGTGTCATCCAGCTGTACACATTTGATTAATTAAGTAAATTAAACGTATTATGTAATTAACGTTTCAAGCAATTTGTAACTATTCATTCTACCGAGAGAGAGAGAAAAAAAAGTGAAGCTCGGTTAACATGACTATAGATGTTCCTCGCTTGGTAACGTTCTGGTAATTGACTCCAGTTTAATCCTCGTGAAACGCTAAAAACCTAATCCAACCTAACCAAACCTAACCTAACCTAACCTAATCTAACCTAACCTAACCTAACCTAACCTAACTCAATACAAATCACGGGGGGTTGTTTGTTTGAACGTGTGTTTGTTCAGTGTGTTTGGGCGTGTGTGGAATGTGGGCGGTACTTGACAGCTATAACTCTTCCAGGCAGCTACCCACCACCTGGAGAGCTGGGGTATGGAAGGGACTGGTAGTAGTGGTAGTAGTAGTGGTGGTGGTGGTGGTAATTTATCTTCCTGTCCTCTACTCTACCTATACCCATTTATACCTTGTTTACAGCCGCACGTTTCCATCAGGTGTGGGAGTGTGTAGCTACTGTGTGATAAAGTGTTGGTTGTTGATGTGGTTGAGTTATGGTGTGACGCTTGGTGATAAATATAAACCTAATTACATCATTTTCTCTCTTTCTTTCTCGCTGTGTGTGTGTGTGTGTGTGTGTGTGTGTGTGTGTGTGTGTGTGTGTGTGTGTGTGTGGGTGTGGGGGTGTGTGTGTATAAATATGTAATGTAAAAATAGGACGTAATCAGGATGCACAATATTTTATAGAATTCCTTTGTTAGTGTTGTCAGCTGAGCTTCCACTAGCCTAGCGCCGCCCAGCTGACACCACGGTAAGAGTCTCGTTACTATTGTTCCAAAGCTTCACTATATCTGAGGATGAAGCTCGTGTTATGAAGCATCAAACAATATGATAAAAATGATTCAGTTTGATTGGAATCTATTCTCGGCGCAACGGCTTTCTGTTCGTGTGTGTGTGTGTGTGTGTGTGTGTGTGTGTGTGTGTGCGTGTGTGCGTGTGAGTGTATCCAGACCGTCCTTTGAAGAGCATCAGTACACATACACACAATAAAATAGTCGTTTAAAGCGTCTCATAAACACAACTTAACATTTAACAGACTTTCAACCTAAAGTTCTTTGGTATCATTGTGGTGTTGTTGCCGCGATAAGAAACCTGCATTACGACAATATTACTTGCATCCTTTCCGGTTATATTTACGAGGTGGTGAAATTGGCGAATACAGCAGCACAGTTATTAGTATTAGTATTGACCGTGCACCACATTCCCGGAGTCTATTCTCAGCATTATGAAGTGAATATATAAATGGTATTATTGTTAGCAGCCGTGCACTGTTCAAGAGAGATTTTCCAGTTATTGTCCACTGTCATTCGTAAGTAACTGATCAACTGATAGCTTACGGTTATCAGTGTGTAGCGAGGCATGGACGAGGAGCTGCAACCCTAATGGCGACGCGCACGGAATGGCAAACGCTCACCAACCTGCAACACGGGGATCGAGAAGCAGCCGAGGAGGTAATAGCACTGCATTATCGAGTCCCAGGGAGCACAGCCTGACTCACAAATTGAAAATCCTTAAATGTATCGGAAGGACACTCAGAGGAGAGAAATGAAACAACATTGTGGAGGATAATGTGCTTCCAGACGACTGTGTCAACGACTGCAAACATACAGTCTCGTGGTCGTCACTGTCTGCATCTTGTTATTGGAGTCATCAAAACACTCCAGGCGGTCTTTGATGCAGCGGCGGTGACTTCCTGGCTGTTCACCTCTGCCGCCACGTGAGCAGCGCCACTGTGACCTCCTGACTCATGTGCAAGTCAGGTCACCGTCAGCTTAGTGGACGCAGCAAATGAAAAAGCCGAGTATGTCTGTGAAATTGATTACGATGCGTGCGAGTGATAGAAAAGCGAAAATTCAAATCCATTTTTAGCTCAACAGCCGCAAACAGTCTCGTCTCAGTATATTTCCAACGTAAAATTTCAGCGGGACGTGTGTTGAGTTACGTTTTCTTCTTAAATTAATATTTATGCATAAACATGTTTCATATCCCTTATTGCCGCTCTCCTGGTGGTAAGGATTTAAGAAACCAGTTTATGTCCCTAGAAAGTAATAATTTCCCCTAAAAATAGTAGTAGTCAAGGCCAACAAAGCAGTGGAGGGAAAAATGCTGCATAATAACTTTTCGCTCTAAAGTCTAAAGTCTAAAGGAAGAACTTAATGGTTAGGGCGGCGTGAGGTTTAAGGGGAGACGATGCCGCAACGTGTATCCTATTATCAGTACTCTACACACGGGCAAGGCGATGAGTTGATGTGTCTAGCAGGAGGCAGAACACACACAGACACAGACACACACACACACACACACACACACACACACACACACACACACACACACACACACACACACACACACACACACACACACACACACAGCGGTGGTATAAGACTCGCCAACTCGACCTTAACAACACACATTCCGGTTCCAACTGCGTAGAGGAGGAGGAAAAGGTGAAGGTTACTCGATTTTCGTTAAAAGTTGATCCGCTGACAAAGAGTAATCTGTAGCATTCCATTGATGATATAAACCTTGCCTCCTCGTATGTATAATAAGACAAAAATATGAAAATCTTAAAGAAAAACAAGAGAAACATTAGTATAAAGGTTTTTTTTTCAAAGGTACATAACATTATCATTGTGACGTGGCGGCTCGTACGGACAGACAATCAATGTTGTGTTAAACTTTAATGCACATCGACAACACGTCACAGGGCGCGCGTGGACCCACCCACCATGCTTTCCGATGTGGCGCTGCGCTTATAGCCATTCATTTCATCTGGCTTTATTTTTTTTGTCCATAACCTGAATATTATAGGTCGAGTAATTACCTGATAATATAATGCAACCATTTTTTTTTTTTTCATGTTCTAAAGAGCAGCCGCTGTAATGGTATTATATAGACGTTTACTTAATTACCAGACTGGAAAAAAAAATTAACCAAATATTTTTTTTAAAACTCCATAAATAGAAGTTTAGTTATGATGTTGCACCGAGTAATTTCACCCCTCTCTTTCTTTCTTTTGTTCGGTTATTATGTTACTAAAACTTATGATAATATTGCAAGGCGTACCTAACTTTCCCCCGCAGTAATCCCACGGTACAAAACCTCATTTCATTATTCAGTTTATTTATTTTTTTATTTATTATTTATTTTTTTTTTCCATAGAACTCACTTTTCTTCCAGTGAGTGAATAATTCTGAAAAATGTGAAGGCTCCACTTAATGCTCTTTTACTATACCAAAGAAGCTTTCCTCGTCCTCCCATACATCACATAGAGGGTAAGGAGCTTGTAGGTGGGCGGGAGGAACAGAGGTATTGTGTATGTGCGTATATTCTAACAATGTAGGCGTACACGTGTAGACTTTCTGATACACACTAAATACTCTCATTACAGAATTAGGCATATTACCGTTCTTTACTATTCTCTCTCTCTCTCTCTCTCTCTCTCTCTCTCTCTCTCTCTCTCTCTCTCTCTCTCTCTCTCTCTCTCTCTCTCTCTCCCGCATGTTTAAATAATAGTAACGTTAATAGTGATGAAGGTCGATGACGCTAGTAACGTAAATAATACTGACAATGACGTGAAGTGATGACACCCAAGTATTCATAATGTAGGTGGTGGTGGTGGTGGTGGTGGTGGTGGTGGTGGTAGTGGCAGTGGGTGGATATGACCCTATTATTAATGATGGTAAGATTAACATGAATAGCCACCAACGTTAAATAATGACACCAATGATGATGGATCTACTAATGAAAATACTAGTAATAATGATGATATGTAATAGTAGTAATAATGATGGTGGTGGTGGTGGTGGTGGTGTAGTGGTAATACTGTGAATATAATTTGATTGTATATATGGTGTACTGGTTCTGATAGTGACGATAATGATGAGGAACAGTAGTAACGACAATGAGTGAGTGAGTGAGTGAGTGAGCAGTAGTTAGTTAGTCAGTTAGTTAGTGAGTGAGTGAGTGCCGTTCATAACTAACTTGATGTACTGAATCCAATTGAGATTAAAACCAGTAAAAATCTCAAACCAATAGGGGAAAAAAATAGGGAAAAAAATGTATCGGAGTGCGTAGGGGAAACACACACACACACACTCAAAGCTAAATCGTTAATCTCTTTATCGCTTTATAGAGAAACTTTGTCCACTAACACACGAGGAGTATTGGCACGACACACAGACAGACAGACAGACGGACACCAACACACACACACGTGGAATTTAGTATCTACAAAGTTGTTTTTTTTCCCCCAGACATTATCGATACGGAATGGGACAACCTTATTCCAGCTTCACCATAAGATTTGAGTTTTTGTTTTGTTTTCTAGTGCAATGCAATAACCACTTTCAACAGTCTTATCGATGCATCATTATTGTGTACTAAATAAACATCACTAAACTCTACAATTACGTCATTCTATAATTTTTACGGTCTCGTTAGGAAAGACTTATGTATTTAAAACTTCAGAGTGTGTGTGTGTGTGTGTGTGTGTGTGTGTGTGTGTGTGTGTGTGTGTGTGTGTGTGTGTGTGTGTGTGGGTGTGTGTGTGTGTGTACTCTGCGTTTCCATATCTCTTGTTATACTCATCTCTTTCTTCGCTCAACTAGATACACGTGGCCTTACTCCCCTCTAACACCCCCCCCTTTCACCCTCACCCCCGCGCCCTCAGCCCAACCATCCCTGTTTGCCGCGGGACTTGAGGGTAAAGATAAAAGAGCAACAAAGGGAGAGAAGAGGAAAGAAGCAGGAAGAGGAAGATTTATATTACAGAATCCCTCGTGTTCAATCGCTGGAATGGTCTCCTGGTTACACTGATAAATAGACCTCTCTAAGCCTCCCTTCGACTTTCCACCTAACTTGTTTTACTGTGAGGAAGGCATGCAAGGAAGTGAAAGGGAGAAACACCGATGCAAGGAACAGCGGCAAGATAAATAGGACAGTAGCAGTAGCAGTAGCAGTAGTAGTAGCAGTAGCAGCAGGAGTGGCAGGGGGGCCAATAGGTTACTCTGCATATTTAACGAGAGTGAAGAAATAGCCCTCTTTGACCATCGCTTGTAGAGGTCAATCCACCCTAGCCCACACCACCCTTGTCTTGCCAGCCGACCCACACCTTGACGCAGGCCGCAGGGAGGCGTGGACACCCCTCTTGCCACGCCCTCAGACACACGCACTTACCTGGAGGCGCAGGAAGGCACGAGGGGGAAGATTGAGGGGCGTCTTGATATGTGTCACTTAGATATGTACGAGTTTTGTTGTCTGTGGCACCACCTTTGTCCTTGGCTAGTCGTTCATTCCGGCAGCCTCGTGTCCTGCAGCACCACGCCTTGGGTCACCGCACGCTGCCCTCTGCCGGAGCGCGAGGCGGCGAGGGAGCGTGGCCAAGCGGCGGGAAGAGGCAAGGTTGCGTGACCGATCCCACTGGCGGCCCACGGAACACTGACTGCCCGCCTGCAATGCTGGGTTGGTCCTTGCTTTCTCTCTCTCCTCCTCCTCCTCCTCTTCCTTTGCCTTCTCTTCTTCTTCCTCCTCTTCCTCCTCCCCCTTTGCCTTCTCCTCCTCCTTCTTCTTCATTTCTGCCTTCTTCTCCTCCATTTCTGCCTTCTCCTCCTCCTCTTCATTTCATCCTCCTCCGTCTTTCTCAGTCCACCTGTCGATCATTCCACTTGCACTTATAATTTTATTTTCTTCATCCCCCCTTCTCTCTCTCTCTCTCTCTCTCTCTCTCTCTCTCTCTCTCTCTCTCTCTCTCTCTCTCTCTCTCTCTCTCTCTCTCTCTCTCTCTCTCTCTCTCTCTCTCTCTCTCTCTCTCTCTCAACAAATAGACAGACAGATAGATAGAGATAAAAGTGTGTGTGTGTGTGTGTGTGTGTGTGTGTGTGTGTGTGTGTGTGTGTGTGTGTGCGTGTGCGTGTGCGTTTGTATATGAACAGAGATGCAACAAATCTATTTCCTTCTCCTCCTCTTCCTCTGCCTCTACTTCCACCTTCGAACAGATCTTCCCCTTCTTCCTTCCTCCTTCCCCTTCCTTCCCCTTCCCCTTCCTTCCCCTTTCCTTTTCTTCCCCCTTCCTTCCCCTTCCTTCCTCCTTCCCCTTCCTTCTCCTTCCCCATCTTCCTTCCCTTCCTTCCCCATCCTTCCCCTTCCTCCAGGCCTCATTAACTCTGCAAGTTTCATTCGTGCTATTAGTTTAATCACATTTTCTTGTGTGCAATTATGGTTTACGCTGACGGAAAAAGTAGTGTGAAGACTATAACGCAATTAAAACAAGCAGCTCAGAGGTTAAGCAACACAGCAGAACACATCATAAACACAGCAGAACACAGCATAGACGCATCAGAACACAGGAGCAACACAGCATAAACACAAGCAGAACACAGCGAAGCAATACATCAAACAACACAACACAACACAACACAAGCAACACAGGAAGGCAATAATACAAGAATATAATACAACATCGCAATACAGAAAGCTCCAAGAATCAAGAACCACAGTGTTAAGCTTTTAAGAAACACATAAACGATACGTATTAACATAAGACACGACAAGGTTCATGATTATAATTTATTCAATGTCGCTGATTTACATAGTTGAGTTGTTAGGTTAGGTTAGGTTAGGTTGGTTAGGTTACAAGTTGGACTGTCACGTACTTATTTACTTTTTCCTTAAGACGTTCATTCATGGTAGGTCTCTAAGGCGGGTGTTGGGTGTGTAAAGTTAGGTTATATTGGGCCAGCTGTTCCTCGAGTGGCAGCGGATGGCTTGGCTGCGGCGCTAACTTGTAGAAAAGAAAGTAAAAAAAAATTAAGAAAAAAAGAAAAAGAGGAAGAAAAAAAGACATTATGAGGAAAGTTAAAAGACATGTCAGACGAATTGGTCGTTAAAACTACCACAGCATTCCTATAAACTTCCCCCAACACATTTTTTTTCTCTCTCTCTCTCTCTCTCTCTCTCTCTCTCTCTCTCTCTCTCTCTCTCTCTCTCTCTCTCTCTCTCTCTCTCTCTCTCTCTCTCTCTCTCTCTCTCTCTCTCTCTCGTTCTTTCTCTTACTCCCCTCTCCTCGTAAACACCTCACATCTATAAAACAATGGTGTTTGTCTGTTGGTTTGTGTGCTTGCCCCGTTTGCTCCTTTATTTACACTTCCTCTCCTAGTGAATCTGTCGCTCAAAGTCATGATCGCCCAGTAGATTTAGGCATCGTATCTATTATGGATGAGGTTGGAGGTTTTAGCGGTTGACTAGAAAAGGTTTAGTATTGAATGCCTTGATTGACGTATGTGGAAGGGGACTGCAGGGTTGAGGGCGGTGTGTTGGCGTGGGTTTGTGAGGGCATGGCAGGGTGGCAGGGTATCTATGGTGGCCCTAGGATGTGTTGTAAAGCTAATGGTACTGCAGGGGTTGGTAAGGTATGGCAGGGGAAAGGGGGACAACTCTGCAATCGTTGAGGTATTTGTGTGCCTATGTATAACTTTTTTTATGGCTTGAGTGTGCAATGTGACTCTACTCTGTTAGGGATGAACGCTGCTACGGAAAGGGTTTTGTGAGGACTGTACCACCACCATCACTGCTATTGTCACCACCTCCTCTACTGCTACTACTACTACTACTACTTCTACTACTACTTCTACTACTACTACTATTTCTTTTCTCTTTCTTCACACTTTAGTTCTTGTTTTTCTTCGTTGTTTTTGTTGTTATCATCATTATCATCTTTTCCTTCTTCTTTCGTACGCATAAAGGACTGACTGGCCAAGGGTTGTGAAGCAA
>JAPQNM010000002.1:12550412-12585412 GCA_029783475.1 Metacarcinus magister
TGGCGAGGTAGAGTGAGGCGGAAGATTGATGTGATTTAGTCATGGGGAGGAAAATGGTGCAAGATATACGAGACAATACATCAAGCGGTGGTGTTTTTGTGAGGTGGGAGTGTTTTATAGTGTGCTATTGACTACCCATCCAGTATGCAACGATTCTGGATGGCCTGAGTATTGGAGAACCATCTTTACTTCCGATAAAGGACAAGATTTTTCAAGGAAGTTGGTGTTGAGGGGAGGCAACGAACCCTGGGTGTCGCAAGGCAATACTTATTAATCAAGGTTCTTCACGAGGGTGGAGGGAAGAGAAGAATAAGAGAGTGTGATTAGTGGTGGTCTTAAGGCTTCCATTCTATGGGGATTTTTTTTTTTTTTCGTGTGGATTAAGTTCCCTTTTCTTCCTTGTTAATTAATGAGGAAAGACTTAAACTGGTGTGAAAAAGTTGGTATTCTTTCTTTACTTCGTTATGAGTAAGTCCAAAGAAGAAAAAGTCAAACAAAGTTGTGTGAAGCCCTGACAACCATCATTCCTTTTGATGTAGTAAAGAGTGGAATGAGTTGGTGAAAATATTGCAGACTAGCGGTGCTTTCCATGGGCCAGTACATCACTTGGTGAACAAAAGCAGTTGTGTTAACGAGTGTTACCTCTCACCAAGTTCAGCTGCCGTGAGCGATCAAACTTGCAACCTTTAGGTCATGCGCATAACACTGTACCACAGAGCCACCCGACCCCTAAGGGATATATAGATAGATAGAGATGATTATATGCACCCATGAATAAATTTCTCTGTAGAATATCGGGCAAGAAAGCTGCTCACTGCAAACAAACAAGAAGGTAAAGAAAATGTATTCAACCACAAATATATTTAGTCTTTATTGACATTTTGTCTAGGAAATATAGGTAACAAACTATTTATTACATCACAGGTAGGAGTGTGATTGGTCCTGTGTCCCACTCACTGCATCTACCACAAGCTCACCCATCTTCCAAAAGTATCAAGGAGTCAAACTCTTTAAGTGGCTGCAACACCGATGAGGAAGACTGTACATACTTATCACCTGAACAATGATCTCCAAGAGTGTTCCTCCTACACTCTCTCAGCTCTGCATCCACTGTTACACCATCACCACCACCATGTACAACTGTTCCACTCTAACCACAAGGTACAGTTTAGGATTCACTCACAAGTAATCTTTTTAGTTAATTTATGAAGGATTCTTTGGCGGTAGATTTACAGATTTAGATGAATACCAAAAGTTAAAGAAAAGTATGTTCTTCATTTCACAAAGGTATACAATATGTTTAAGTATGAAAAATTTTCAGCTATGACGAACCCAGTTTACAAGTAAGATTGCCCAGTAAAGAGTACAAGCAATAAGCAAAACTTTTTATGAAAGATAACATTTTGATTTAATGAATCGAAATTAACCTGCATAGTTAAGAGTAAATATATATATATATATATATATATATATATATATATATATATATATATATATATATATATATATATATATATATATATTTTCATTGACTTATTTCTGCACTATTTCAGTTTTTTTCAGAATTTTTTTATTTCTACAACTACACACAGCTTATTTTCAGTCAAGAAGACTGGACAGTAGTTTTGCATTGCAGATTAATTAATTTAACAGCCAGATACAGTCTTATCTATGATGTTATAATCATTTCATGTAAGATGAAAACAAAAACACAAGTATTTGTTATTGAGTAGTCCTGAATGCACTTCACTCATTTAATATAGTCACTCCACATACTCCTTCTCTTGGTAAGGTAGGATTAACTGTACTAGTTTCGAGCTTATGGTTTTAATGCAGCTAACGAGTGGGCAATCACTATCGTAACTTATAATGAAACAAACTTTACTGTTGTTTGCTTCATGTATGGAATGAAGTAGTGAACAATATACACAAACAAGTCTCAGTACTTAATTATACCTCCATGGCACTTCCTTCCTTGGAGTGCACCTCCTTACACACAGTCACGCCTTGCATGCCTTCACTCACCACATTCTTCCTCATTCTTTTCCTCTCCAACCACCTCACATTTCCTCCACTCAACACTACTAGTTTGTGACACATCATGTTTTCCCACCAGGGTTCAGGATATCACAGACCACCAAACACACTGAGCAGCATCAGTGAGAGCCTCATCAACAGCATCAACAATAAATAAGCTGCCCCTACATGACAGCCTCTACACTCACATTAGGAGGCTACCCAGTGACAAGCCTGTAGCACCAACTTGCCCTGTCTCGCACAAGGGCATGATATAATACATAAATAACAGTTATTTACATCCTTCAGCAGGAGAGAGAAAGAGAGCAGTGCTACACGGTGACCCCAATGTCTCCTAGGATCTCGGACAGTCTCTGCAGACTGGCCTGAAGAGTCTCCTGGGATGAGCCCTGGTGAGGAGCGGTGCAGCAGCTGTAAGGCGTTGATGTACTCCAACTCAGAGAACTGCTTCCCACGGTTCATCAGTCCATTCAGGATCTCCTACAAGAGTAAAATAAGGTAAGAATATAAGTACTGTATCTGACAAGAATATATAAACATTAGAATTATCTGTTCCAATTGCAATAAAGGTTATATATAGTAGTTTTCTTTCTCTGCATAACAACATTATATCCAGTTAGTTAGGCTTCATATCATAAAGATAAGTGGTCTCTCTCCATAGACCCACAGGATGTCTTCCACAGGATGTCTTCCACAGGATGTTTTCCACAGGATGTCTTCCACAGGATGTTTATGAACCACAGTCAAGATTCACCACAGCCTCCCATATATATATATATATATATATATATATATATATATATATATATATATAATATATATATATATATATATATATATATATATATAATATATATATATATATATATTTCTTTCATTGTACTACGGTATCTTCTCCCTCCCCCCGGTATGCTTGCTAATACTCACATCCTGGGTGTGGTAGAGCATCTCATAGTACTGCCGGGCCTGGTCCAGCGCCAACTCTCGGGTCATGGTGATGTTGGTGAGCTGCTGCTGTACACTGAAGATGTTACGGCACATCTTCTTGATGCCGTTCTCATTAATGCGACGAATGTGTACAACAGAGCTCATCAAGATGTTGGCAATGAGAGGCCCGAGTCCTTCAAAGATGTACTGCAAGAAGGAACGGATTTTGAAGAGCGTTACCCTGTGTCCTTTATGATATTTGAATTCTATATTTTGCATTATTTAAGATGCTTTCTTTAGCTGCTAAACATCAATTAGGTTAATGCTGAATCTTGGGTCAGGTTGCTGGACAAGTACAATAATTAATGGAGTAAATTATTTCAAATGCATGCCGATTTAAACTCTAGATAGTACTTTTATAAGTGATATTTTTGTGTCAAGAAAGTAATGTGTCCACAGTGTCTAACCTTGCACTTGCGAGGGTGAAGAGTGCTGGTGAGCGCGTCATCAATGGTGGAGAGGTCCTTGATCAGCTTCAGCACCTCTGTGTCTGGCTCCTGAGAGTCCAGCCCTGAGGCAAACACACCTCCACGAGCCACGGGCAGCAGGTAGTAGAAGCAGTGGAGACGCACCTGAGGTCAACAGGATACAGGTGTGTTACCTTTACTTTGTACACTGCATCCCAACCCACTCACACTTCCATCCCCTCCTTCCCTTGATCATAAATTGTGGCCGCCTGTTTCCATTGTGATCCTTTCCCCAACATTCACAGCATCTACTTTGCTCATAATAATCATTACGTACCACTCAATGATTCATTTTTCTGTTAAACATTCCCAACACCCTTTCTTTGTGTTCATCATTCATACTGTTCACACCACAGGCACCTCCTGGACTATTTATTTGAACCTAACCCATTCTCTCTTTTTCTCTCTCAACCCATAGGATGTTTATGAGAGAATCTATGATGGAGGCTGTGGTGAGTCTTGACTGTGGTTCATAAACATCCTGTGGGGGACATCCTGTAGTCCTGTATATATATATATATATATATATATATATATATATATATATATATATATATATATATATATATATATATATATATATATATATATATATATATATATATACAGGACTACAGGATGTCCCCCACAGGATGTTTATGAACCACAGTCAAGACTCACCACAGCCTCCATCATAGATTCATTCTCTCTCTCGTTCTCGTTCCCTTCCTTCCTCCTCTCCCTCTCTCTCGTTCTCGTTCCCTTCCTTCCTCCTCTCCCTCTCCCTCGTTCTCGTTCCCTTCCTTCCTCCTCTCCCTCTCCCTCGTTCTCGTTCTCGTTCCCTTCCTTCCTCCTCTCCCTCTCCCTCTCTCTCGTCCCCTTCCTTCCTCCTCTCCCTCTCCCTCTCTCTCTCGTTCCCTTCCTTCCTCCTCTCCCTCTCCCTCTCTCTCGTTCCCTTCCTTCCTCCTCTCCCTCTCCCTCTCTCTCGTTCTCGTTCCCTTCCTTCCTCCTCTCCCTCTCCCTCTCTCTCGTTCTCGTTCCCTTCCTTCCTCCTCTCCCTCTCCCTCTCTCTCGTTCCCTTCCTTCCTCCTCTCCCTCTCCCTCTCTCTCGTTCCCTTCCTTCCTCCTCTCCCTCTCCCTCTCTCTCTCGTTCCCTTCCTTCCTCCTCTCCCTCTCCCTCTCTCTCGTTCCCTTCCTTCCTCCTCTCCCTCTCCCTCTCTCTCTCGTTCCCTTCCTTCCTCCTCTCCCTCTCCCTCTCTCTCGTTCCCTTCCTTCCTCCTCTCCCTCTCCCTCTCTCTCGTTCTCGTTCCCTTCCTTCCTCCTCTCCCTCTCCCTCTCTCTCGTTCCCTTCCTTCCTCCTCTCCCTCTCCCCTCTCTCTCTCGTTCCCTTCCTTCCTCCTCTCCCTCTCCCTCTCTCTCGTTCCCTTCCTTCCTCCTCTCCCTCTCCCTCTCTCTCGTTCCCTTCCTTCCTCCTCTCCCTCTCCCTCTCTCTCGTTCCCTTCCTTCCTCCTCTCCCTCTCCCTCTCTCTCATTCCCCCTCCCTCTCTCACACACACACCTCTAGATGCAACACAAGGAGGCACGTGTGGGCCAGTTCTTCAAAGTCCTTGGCCAGGGATGTGAGGGTCTGCACCGAGGCGTCAGACACAGGAGGCACCTCACCGGACACCAAGATACCCGAGGCAGACGACTTCACGGGGAGGACTGATGCAAACTTCACTATGCAGCCTCCAAACCATTCCTGAAGAACAATATTGTATTAGTATTAATGGATAATGTAATATGTTTTGCTGTTGTTTTATATAATAGCAATAAATGATATACAAGGTGAAGATCTGTTTGATGACAACCTGTAATTGTATCTATCTATAGTTTCTGATGCCTCGTTTCCTTCTATAAAATCACTAGTCTTCCTGTTGTTTTGTACTTGTAATTATAATTCCTTTTCTAGTTCTTCCACCCTGACTGCACTCAATGATGGTTAACTTAACTTGTGTTCAACTCTCAATTTTCTTCTTCATCCCAGATATTCAAATTTTTCTCCCTCACAATCTGAACTTGCTCGTTAAATCTTAATATTTTCTCCTATTGATCCTCATGTCTTTCTTTCCCCATCTTTACTGGAGCACAATCCTTTATTCCTAAAACTTACACTCCCATAACTAAGACAAACACACGTGGACTTAAAGTATCATTGTTCTTTTCCCGGATATAAACCCGAACTGTTTTTCTGGTAGTCTCTAAGTATATCTGTTAATGGTGACAAGATACACCTCACCTGCCCAGCCCACTCACCAGACTCTCCTGAAGGTGGGCTAAGGTACGCAGCTGTCCTGAGTCCGCCAGTATCTCGTGTTGTGGAATGAGCTGGTCTCCAAGGTTGCCAGTCAAGATCTCCGCTTCCTTGCGATTGCGTTCACCAACCTAGAAAAAGAGGAAGAGTAAATAAGGTATAAAATGGTACTAAAAACATTGCTAATAATTATTAACGTGGTAGTAATGTTTCAAATCAAAGGAATTAATATTTGTTGGTGCGCTGGAAGACTGATTTTTTATTTATTTATTTATTTTTTGTGCTTAAAGGGTGACTACTAATTTATACTCTATGGGATTATCTTCTGTCATGCTGTGGAATGTTGACGTACTCACCTCCTCTGGGTTCTCATCTCCCTCGAGGCAGGAATCGGAATTGACCCCAGCTTGGAGTGCCCGCCAGTTGGGGAGATCTCTTTAAAAGCAAGGAAAACAACATTATAAAACCATACCAAGTAAACAATTAATCTTACAATGCCATTAAGGAAAGTTTAAATTTATAAAGAGTACCAGACATAGACATGAACACACCTGAGGAATCGGCTAATATCCTCATCCTTGGCCCACGTGGCTGATATGATCCTCTTGTCCTCGGAGTCAGGCTGTGTGATGCCTCGGTACGCAGCTTGGCAAGTCTCTCTGTAGTTCATGAGAGTGTTGCACATCATGGACACAAAATGGTCAGCATAGAGCGGGAGGGCACCAAGCAGCCACCGCAGCTCCTCTATAGTCTGCCACACACTCAAGCTGCTCTGTAATGATAGGAGGAAGTGAGTATAATGTGAAATTCAAAGTGTCTCTGTGGCCTCTATAGCTCTGGTTGTCATTCAAGATCAAGAGTTAATTGATGATGTTATTTATAGTGCAAGATAAAAGATATGAGAAAATGTTAACATCCTCACATCTGACTTCAATACTCAATCAACTGTCACATTAGAACATTCATCTCACCTCTAAACTACATGATGATAAATTAATACAGCAATTTTGATTCAAGACTCGCTAGGATAAAGTGAATAGAGAGTGGTGATAGTTAACCTCTAGGAGTGGCCGAGACACTTTGAGGGAACGCAAGGTGGCTGGGTCCTTGACAGTCTTCCACTGATCCAGCGCCTTGGTGGCCTGCTCCAGCCTGCCTGCAGTCTCCATGTGCAGCTGGGCCAGGAAGGCGTCCTTGATGTAGTCTGTGATGAAGACGTACAGCGTGCAGTGTGTCCTGGGGGAGGAGAGGCTGTGAGAGGCGGAAGGCACTGCATGGTAGGAGGCAACACTGGCAGGATAATCAGTGTTTCCTTCAGTCAAATTTTGCTGAACTTGGCAGGATACAAGGGATAAAAATATAAATAAATAAAATAAAACAAAAATACTTAGGCCATTTTTTTTTACTACTCTACACAACCTACACTTCTCTTGACCTTAGTAATTCATGCATCCTTACCTCCTACAGAATACTAAGACGCATCACACCAAACTACTATCACATAAGAACTCAAGTTATCTAAAGAGAATGTTAATACCAATAACTAAAATACATACATATATACAACCCTAAATCAAATCCCCTTATCATTATCTTTGTCCTTGTGATCCGCCTTACCCCGGGGAGCATCCAAGTGCATCCTCGATCTCCCTGATGAAGAGTTGTAACGGGTTGAAGATGGCAGTGATGTTGTGGGGGGAAGGCGAGCACAGGAGGACACGCTTCAACACCTTGTTACTCCCACCTGTTGTGCTGGGTGCATTGCCATCTGTGTGTGTGTGTGTGTGTGTGTATGGAGTTGGTTGTGAGAGAAAAGCAATAATATAAGTTAATTTCTCCTAAAAATAATGATCAAGTGCCATTTTCTCCTTACATACAAATCCAAACAATTTTTAGCAATGATCAAAAATGTCTTGTTACTTCATGATTAAATAGCATTACATTTACACAAGACATAATAGATAAGACACTGACCCGTAATGGAGAGTCCCAGGTTGTCCCCGTCCCCTCCTGTCTGCTCCAGCTGCTCCATGAGGTAGGAGTTCATGGTCATGGCATGGTAGGATGCTTCAAACTTAAACAGTGCATACGACTTGGACCTGAAGAGGGAACAAGGGTAGGGAATACAGTATACTCTAAACACTGCCTATGATCTACTTCACTTTACCATGACTATCTATTTATCTATCTATTTATATACTGTTATCCAGCCCAAGGGAGGTAGCCAAGACAAGGGTTCATGGAGACATTACTCTCCCTTCCCCTCTACACCTTGTCATTTTATAGGAGAGTATACAGAGGAGAGGCTTCCTAGACCCATCGCTCCGTCCCTTTTGTCACCTTTAACAACCCGCAGGAATTACAGTGATAGTATTCTTGTAGCTGCCACCACAGGGCTAATATCCAAGGTAATATCTAGTTCATACACAGGAAGTTGTTGAATAATATATTGTGAGGAACTGCACCTGCCTCGTCTTCCCCTAATTAGTGGTTGAACTACCACTCTCGTCTGCCGGCGCTTGTTCACCGGCTTCCCCGCCACTACCCCACCCCCTTGTCCAGGGGTAGGGGGGTAGTCTAACCGAGCCAAGCTCCACGCCACCGGCTTGGAGAAGGACAGAACGCCTCAGCTCTCACACCTGACAACACCTCACCACCTGCTGATGGTTCTCAACATTCCGAAGGCATTTCTGGAGACTTGGGCTCCCTTCCAGTGTGCCCTTCAACTGTACCTACACCATTCGACCCTCCCTGCTGTCTAAGGAGCAATCTACGTTGCCAAGTGTTGCTGTCATGCATCTCACCCTCCAAACAGCTGTACAGGGAGTTATTTGGGTGTCATACCCCTGCTCTGGTAATTGTTTACGAGCAGTTCGTCGTTGGTGATTTATTTTGGCTTCTAGCCTATTGTTTGCTATTTGTGTGTGTGTAAATATATTCGGGGTATCATACTCCATGATTTTTCTTCCCCACAACTCTATAAAAAGATAATATTAATTGGTAGTCACCTCGGCCCTGACATATATGTATAATTATGAAATGCCAATTCATAATGGTTTTCTTTGCCTTTGTATTCACACACTCAAAGCAATCTTTACTCAACTACTATATCAAACACGACAGGTAGTAAACACACCTCGGAGTGCGTTTCTTGGTGAAGAAGGAGGAGAGGTCTGACGCGGTCTCAGTAAAGGCTGCTGGGGCCTGCTGTTGTCCTGTTCCCAGCTGACTCAGATCCAAATACTCACTCAGCATCACTTGCATCTGAAGGGATAAGACAAGCAATTCAAACTAACTGTAAATCATCAATATGAAATAAACTCCTAAAAAAAAAATTACTCTATACCTATGAGTTGAATTTAATGCTCATTGGTATATAATATTTCTAAGTTTTTTATCTTGTTGTGAGTGGAATCATTATTATAGATAGTGTTTGTAACTCACCGCTGCCTGTACTTTGGACCACACGTCAGCCATGGTGTACAGCTGCACCTCCAGCCCATGCTTGTCAGCGGAACAACGCAAGCTGGCCAGCACTGATCTGTGAGCTGCCACCACCAGCCGCAGCTGTTCAAACACCACCTACACCCACACACAAAGAAGAGGAATAATTAGATATTTTTTTGGACATTATCAATAATAAAATAATTAAGAATTGAGAAATAGTACCAGTATCAAATTTGTGTATTTATCTATTTCAAAAGAAAGCCACGAGAGAAAATGGTAAAACCTCAACAGTCAGGTCAAAGATTTCCAGTACAGTACATGAGGTATTCAAATCAGTAAATAAATAAATAAATAAATAATATCCAACACCGGGAGTCACAACCCAGGTGAGTGGTGAGGTATGCAAGGGATGATGAGTACCTGCAACAGCTCCTGCAGCAGCCTGGCTTCCCTGGCGTCAGCACGGAGCATGGCAGGGGCAGAGGCAGGGGGCGGGTCATCCTCGGAGGGGGCAGGGGGATGGTGCTCCACTATCTGCTGGGTGGTCCTCTGAATGATGTGTGCAAGCTCCTTCTGCATTCTACGCTTGATGGTCTGAAGAAAGAACGAGGCAACTTAAGGAAACTAGATATCACTGTACATAGGAATTCACACACACACACACACACACGGTCCGCTAGCGTAGTGGTTAGTGCACTCGGCTCACAACCGAGGAGACCAGGGTTCGATCCCCTGGGCAGACGGAGATTATTTGGGTGTGTCTCCTTTCACGTGTAGCCCCTGTTCACCTAGCAGTGAGTAGGTACGGGATGTAAGTCGAGGAGTTGTGACCTCGTTGTCCCGGTGTGTTGTGTGTGAGTGGTCTCGGTCTAACCCAAAGATTGGTCAGTATGAGCTCTGAGCTCTTTCCATAGGGGGACGACCGGCTGTCTCAAGAGACCAGCAGCAGACTGTAAAGTGAATTACACACACACACACACACACACACACACACACACACACACACACACACATACACACACACACATACACACACACACATACACACACACACACACACATTGCATGAATTAATTAATGGAATGATGGAATTCAATGCAGAAAAATGCCATATAATAAAGGCCCAACTCAGAATACAAACTTAAAACACTCTTCTATCACAAGACACGATACAACAAACTTAACTCAATCATGTCAAAAATAAATACAAGAAGGTAAAAAATAAACATACATGATAACTTTCCTCACCCCCCGTCCCCCACCCCCTCCTCTCACCTCGACAGCATCAGGTAGTTTCCCCAGCAAGGCCAAACACTCCACCACAATGGCCATGAAGTGCTGTGAGTTGTCCTCGGGGTTGCCACTGCCACTCACGTCTTCCTGTAATACTTCTCCTTCTCCCAAGCCTCTGTTGACGGGGAAAAATAATTGGGTGTGGTAAACAAAACAACAAGATATACGACACACCTTCTATCCTGGTTTCTTTTTTTTATTCTAAGTTCACAAAGTATCACAGGAATTATGGGATTAATCTGACCTCCCTATTCAGTGTGCCTGTGACCCCTAGCAGCCAGACACCACCTCTAACACGGTGATAATATTTCTTCGTTTTAAACCTTCCCTATTCCTCTACATGTCATTTTGAGGGATGGAGCAGCAGTAACACATTATTTCTCACTATTAATAGTGGTTGGATATAAAGAAACCAGTGCCTATTAACGGTAATAACTTGATAGAACATAACAGAACAGGTCTTCTTCTGTGACTGCTAGCAGCCGACAGGACCTCCAACTTGGTGATAATAATTTTTCGTTTTAAACCTTCCCTGTTCCTCTACATGTCATTTTGAGGGATGGAGGAACAGTAACGCATCATTCTTCACCATTAATAGTGGTTGGATATAAAGGAAACAGTGCCTATTAAGCGTAAATAGCCTAATATAGTAATGTGAACAGGTTTCAATAGGTACCGCCGTGTGTTGGCTGGTGGATCACGTATATATTAAACCAAAATTGAGATTTTTATTATACACAGGAAAGCAATTATATGTACTTAAAAAAATCGTCTGAAACACCTACCCGTTTCCTACATAAACATTTATTATATTTGATTCGTATTTATTTCATGAAAAATGTTTATTTCTAAGGTCAATCATAGAATCGAATAATAGAATAAAGCAATAATAATGAAATTAAACCAATATAAACCATAGAATAGAATATATAAAAATTATTCAAACCGAAAGTAAAGCCTAAATAAACCATAACACAAAGAAAAACGGAAAATACAACGAACAAATGAGAAAAAAACACCTTAATTATTTGTTTACATCCAAGAGTGTTAATTATAGCGTGTTAGGTACAGTAAAAGAAGTGTTAGGACATGGTGACCTACAAGGATACAGATGAAGGTGAGTGTGTTGTGTTGTGAGTGTGTTATGGTGGGTTGAAGGGCTGACAGGCTGGCGAATCAACAAAAATCGACTAAAATACCGGTATACCGAAGGGCTCCTAATGCCTGCAATACTGGTATATCGGTATACCAGATAGCTGCACATCCCTAGACACACACACACACACTCAGCTGACGCCAGGCAATGTAATCTGATTGTGTTTCCGATTAATAATTATAATACTTAGGGCACCAGTGGTGTTGTATATCACGTATATATATATATATATACCACGTTCATGGTGCTGCATTTGTTGACATTAAACTGTATCTGGCTGATGCAGTTTAACGTTAGCAAGTGTAGCATTGTGAGCGTAGGTAAAGGTAATAGGCCTGTAGACTAAACATTAAATGACACTAGCTTAGGAAGGTCATATAGTGTGAGGGACTTAGGAGTTCAAGTAAGCAGTGACTTGCGCCCCAGGGAACAGTGTATTATAGCTAGAAATAGGGCCAACAAGATACTGGGATTTATTAGTAGGTGTGTGACAAATAAGAGTTCTGAGGTCATTCTGAGGTTGTATTTAGACCCCACCTAGATTATGCAGCTCAATTTTGGTCCCCTTATTATAGGAAGGATATAGGCTCCTTGGAGGCAGTTCAGAAAAGAATGACCAAGATGATTCAGGGGCTGAGAAATCTACCCTACAAAGATAGATTAAAACGTCTTAATCTCCACTCCCTAGAGAGAAGGAGAGCAAGAGGGGATATGATTGAGGTTTTCAAATGGGTAAAAGGAATTAATAAGGGAAACATTGATCAAGTTTTAGAATTTAGTAGTCAGGATAGGACACCTGGAAATGGGTACAAGCTAGAAAAACTTAGATTCAGGACAGACCTAGGTAGATATTGGTTCACTAACAGAGTGGTGAACGATTGGAATAGGCTGGGTAGACACGTAGTAAGTGGTGAAACAATAGGTAGCTTTAAAAGACGGTTGGATCAGAGTATGGATAGGGATGACAGATGGGATGGCTAAATATTGGATTATTCCAAGGGTGGGGGACAAGGAACTGCCTCGTGTAGGTCATCAACTGGCCTCTTGCAGTCTCCTCAATTCTTATGCTCTCTTATTCCATGTCCAAGTCTCTCATCCATACACTATACATTTCTTCCCTCTTTCAACTTCTGTCAATACCCAATAACATAAAAAAGAAGTAAGAGCCCAATCCAAAGCAAGTTTCTTTTCTGTATTACACAAAAAGACTAAATAAAGTATATACCATCATTATTATTATTCCCTGGAACACTCACTTGACTTTCCCTGGAGTGGTCATCATCTCCAGCAGGTTTTTCCTTGCCTTGTCAGCCTTAGTGTTAGTACTGGCCCGGTCAGAGCCAGCCCGGCCCAGGGTAGTGGCTGAGTCACGCCCAGAACCTTGCCGCCGCAGAGTCAGTACTTCTCGTGTCCATCGCCGGTATAAGTGCTCATGGACCTCCTCAATTAGTGCCTCGTGTAGACGCTGAAGAGTTAATTAGTTTGTTTATGTAATGCAATCCATGTTGTGTGAGTATAAGTTAAGTCCTAATTAAGTTCAAGGAAAGTGAAAGGAAGTTCTGCTAGACTGACCTCCTTCCTAGCGTGGAGGTCAGTGTTGACATCCTTGAGGGCATCCACTTTCTTGAGGTCGGTGCGGAGGCGTGTGAGGGAGGTGACGAGGAGCTGTGTGGCGTGCAGGTAGTGTTTCCGACCCACGTACGCACCAACACGCTCACCCACATCCCGCACCTCATCACTGCAGGGACGGGGAGGGAAGAACAGATGGGATGTGAGGAAATATAACAGTTCTAGATAAAGGTTTTGCTCATAATCTCTCTCTCTCTCTCTCTCTCTCTCTCTTCCCATGCACACACACACTTACATCTGTTCCAGTAGAAGCATAACATGTTTGTGCTCCACTCCCTCCAGCCAGCGTTCCTTCAGCTCATCACGCTTGCAGTGGAGGAGACGTTTGCAGGCTGCCAGGTTGTCCTTGATGGTGCGGATCCGCTTACGAGACTCTGTCAGCCTCCCCGACACATCCCCAAAGATCTGCAATATTCCAAAGGGTGTTGTAGAAAGTTCAGGCTTTGTGGATGGTAAATAATGAGTTGTAGCTTCAAGTCTATATTTTGTTCTACTTCTGATAAGTTATGAGATTATGCTATTAATGGTGCATCAACATCCCACACACCTGCATAACATCCTTGAGTGACTGGTCGTGTGTGGTGATGAGTTGGTCGAGTCTCTGGTCACTCTTGCGGTATTCCCTTTCCAGCCTTGCCTTCTCTCGGTCCCGCTGCTCATTACTCTCACTCGCTGACAAGGTGCGGATCACTGACATCAACAGCCCACTCTGGTGAGGTAAAAGTAATGTTATGTGATCAATGCAAGCAAGTTTGTTATAATTTGGCACAGCTTACAGGTACAGCAGCCGTACCTGTAAGAGCTCGCTTATAGATACGGCACGTGCCTAACTTTTGGGTGATAAAATATAAAAAGCTTATGTAACCAAACCTACCCAAACCAAACGAATGCCGTATCCTCATAGTGCTCGCTAATAGATATGGCACGTGCCTAACTATTGGGTAAAAAGCTTATATAACCGAACCTAGCATAACATAACTTGAACGAAGTGCTTAGAGATACGGCAGTCGTACCGCGTTGTCATTCGCTATACCTACAGCTTGTACCTTATTATTGACCTGGTAAAGCATCTTTCAAGTCATGTTAGGTTGATTATGTTATGTTAGGCCTAGTTAGGTACGGTTTGGTTCGGTTATATAAGTTTTTTTTATATCTTATTACCCAAAAGTTAGGCACGTGCCGTATCTAAAAGCGAGCACTTACAGGCACAGCTGCCGTACCTGTAAGCTGTGTCTAACCTGAATTTTGCCTTACTAGGTAAATAATAAGGCATCGGCCGTATGAAGAGGATGACAACGCGGTACGACTGCCGTATCTCTAAGCAATTCATTCTAATTAAGGTTTAATGACAGACATCTGGTTACATTCTATTCAATTACAAAATATGATATAATTCCCATCATATTATAGAATGCTATTAAGTCACACACATTTAAAACCTTCCCTTGATGAAATTACCCTCAAGAATAATTAGTTCAACCTTTTAATGGCCTTTAATTAAGTCACCAAACCTACTTGACCTTCTTTCCAGATTCAATAGTAAATAAATAGTTCTGGAATGGTTCCAGTAATTACTTTGAACTGAATTTCGTGTAATTAAGGTACATAATAACCCTCCAGTATATCAATTAGTAGGTATTATTAGTAGTCATTAATCTAAGAAAATGTAAATAAACATTGACTGTGTGAATACAGATAACAAAAAATAAACAGGATACAATAAAATACATAAACACAGACGAGATTTTCAGGCCATCATTATGAGCCTTGTATTTAAGTATTGTCATGTATGTTCCATTATAATTACACCCCCCCACGGCCTCCCTGGTTGTGTTATAGTACTGTGTATGTATATAGAGTGTTTAAGGTGACTTACAGACTCCTTGGGGGGCTGTTTGCCCGTCCTGGCAGGCCTCTGGGGCGTTCCCACGTCAGCCATCTTTGTTGTGTGTTCGGAACGATGCACATGACCACGGCTATGACACATTACCTGTATATTGATCTAAATTATGTTGTCTTGTATTGTTATTATGTATTTTGATGTTTTATATAATTGCTGCTTTAAACTCTGACTTAGATTTCCAAAGAACTATCTGAATCCACCAAAACAGAATATACAAAATACCGTCAAGGAAAGTGAAAAATTTCATGTATAAAAATATGTTTATTATACATACATAAAATCCCATATTACATGACTGCAGTTTCAACACTACACATGAGCCTTCATTAACCTTGTATCTTACATTTTGAAGGAAGGGTTAACTTTAAAATTGACCAAAATGTCAGGTTAAATATAAAATCATGTACATTCAAATTACCATCAATATAATTATTACATGTTTGACCAGAGTTACTGTCTGCCCCGCCTTGACCTGCAGCAAACTCACAGTGATGCAAGCAAACCATTACATTCAGCCTTGCATCCTTCCCTTCCTTGGTAGGGATCATGCTTCTTCATGATCTATATTTATAATACTCCATTTATAACACTTTGTGTTTAATACTGGCATGTTCATTTAGTATGTAATACCTATGATCTGCCTTTTCTCACAAAACAATATATCTATCCAATGCCTACACACAAATAATATGACTACAAATAGTTTTATGATAATTTCAAAAGGTGTTTCCAGTCACTTTCAATACACAGGATGGAACAGATGCTTCCTTGCTTCCTTCATGATTTACTGTTATATTAGTTTCACATCAAAGTCCATAACAACTCCAGTATTCACTACAAACAGAACATCTGGTTCTTTAAAGGTTCATCTGCAATAATTGGCACCAAACAAACACATTCCAAATGAAAGTCTGAATGCACATCAGCCGGGGGAGGATACTCTCTTAATTGAACATGTTGTATCAATTCCATGTATTCTACATACTAGTTAATTTTTGTTTGTTTTTCATAATGTTTCTGAGCTCAGAATTTGTCACCTATTGACACAAGAAGCAAGACTTAGGTAGTAATAATGTTAGTTAAGAAACAGATTACACATGTGGGACACTTTTAAGGATCAAGATCCAAGTCATTATTATAGTATAAAAATGTATAACAAACATCATGATTGATCAATTAATTCAAGTAGGTTTTGCATTGTTATTTGTAATGAAAGATGGATGAATTCTTTCATAAATGGACATAAATGACAAGGACATTTTTCACTGTTGGGTCCAATTAATTTTTGAAGAATTGAAGAACTCATGAATTAATGAAGTACTGTAATAAATCAATTCCTGTCAGTAGTCATTAACCTCAGACTTTAATAATAGGTGATAATCTCTTCAATTTGGAATGAGAATGCAGGTGGCATATAGTCACAACCTATGTTACAAAGGAAGCAGATGTAACCTTTCTCTTGCCACTATCAATGCCTGAAAGGTTGGCCGAGTTGGGAAGTGTTTGTATAAAGATGTACAGGATCACATAATGAACTTTAAGCATAACAAAGGCTTCTCAGATAGACAATAAAACAATACCATTCAAATAAAAGCTATAACAAATTGAGTTGAATTATAAAACAAACAAACTTCACAAAATAAGTAAATGAACTTGGCACAGAAATAACACCCTACACGAGACAAGTGGCCTGAGTGGGATGGTATAGAAGGAACACTTCAAGCTGGGTCCAGGGGGGGGAGAAGTAATGGCTGGTAATGTGGTGGTCAGGGCGGCAGGCTTCCACTCTTGATGACAACTGTTCCCACGCCTGCCAGTCATTGGAGAGGAGGTACGGTGTGTTAGTACTACAGCATATGTACATATAATGGTAGAGTTGTTGATAGCCAATCATTGTGCTCACAGACTTATGTAAAGATGAAGCGAGTATAAAACATTTATTAATAGGAAGAGGATAACTTTCCATCCTCATAATAACATCAGCTGTATTTGTGATGAACAGGATGGAAGTGTTGTGAGAGGCTATTATAAGTTCTAGG
The DNA here is from genome assembly GCA_029783475.1 of Metacarcinus magister. NCBI lineage: Eukaryota > Metazoa > Arthropoda > Malacostraca > Decapoda > Cancridae > Metacarcinus > Metacarcinus magister. The sequence goes on from JAPQNM010000002.1 coordinate 12,567,643, forward strand.
TACTGGTGCCTAAGTGGTGCAGTGGTTAGCATGTCTGATTACGAGTTCGATCCCGGACGAGGGCAGTCAGTGTACAGCTCACCCAGGTGTTCATCCTCCCAAACGGGTTAGTAGATAAATGGGTACCTAGGAAAACCTGGGGAAGGCAAACTGTGGAGAGTCAGATGTCTCAGTGGCCCTTTGTAACGGATTAATTTCCACCACAGGCTCAAAGGCCAATGTGACGGGAGATGAACGTCTGCAGCTACGTGCAGCTACACCTTGTGGCACTACTTTACCTTACTGACAATGAGTGGCAGCTAATTTCTGGGAGCAATATATTCACATTTTGACATACAACAGTACAATGCTTGCCTCTCCATACTGATGTGCAATGATGATACAATATGTGGATATGCACCAAGTGAATACTCGCCTTAAAAGCTGAAGTCTTTGCTAACAATGTTGTGTTAGCTGACATGCACTAGTCAAGGTCCCACAGTTTACAGGTGAATGGGTTGTGATGTGTGTTGGGTTTAATAGATGCTATAATGAAGATTCAATGTAAAAAATGGGGTCCTACAACCAATTATATTTGTTAGTGGGCCACTACTAGACATTCAAGGTAACACAATCATTATCCAATACCACTTCGCCCGTACCTTGACACGTCTAGAGTTCCAGTTCTTCTCCACTAGGTAAATGTGCAAAGTACTCCTGCAACCTCTCAGGAGTAACTTCCTCCAGAGTTTTGGGGTTCCAGTTGGGGTTGTTGTCCCTGTCCACCAGCACGGCCCGGATCCCTGTTAACACGTGAGGCATAGTATTAATACATAAAAAAAAAGGTAATATACTGAAACATACAGATGATTTATGACTCCTGAAGAAAAAAAAAGTGAGGTACCCCAATAAAATGAGAACATAGTACAGTAATCCCTCGAAATATCATAGTTAGGTCATCATGAATAACACACATGAGGAGACAGACAGATACTGTACCAAACACCAAAAACTATAGAATACATTTATAAATCAACAGGAGTTTCTTAGCACCACTAAATAGGATCTGCCATGACACAAATACTTCACTAAGGACTCTGAAACTCCTTGAATCAGAATGGATGAAGAAGAAAATTAGATAACATGGTAATCTTTTCCTATAAGGTGATTGTAAAACGGAGATAGACGAACCTTCACTAAAGTCATTCTCCTTGTAGATGCGCTTCACAATCCTGTACTCCATGGCAAGGCATTCCTGCAGGGTGAGGTTGGCACCGCGCTCCAGCTGCTCAAACGTCACTTTCAGAGAGGTTGGTGACATCTTCTTAAGGATCCCTAGATGCTTCAAGGCCCACTCAGAGCCATCCTTTAACAAGCAAATATAAACAGTCAATTGTCACCTTTAAATAATTATATAAATCTTTGTCTTATATATATATTGATTCTTTTTCATAACTTCAGATACATTTTTGATCACTATCACTTATTTTCATATCTCTATCTATAACAGTCTCCAAGAAAAATCAAACAAGTCTTTTATCACACAATTTCCTTTCCCTCTATTTTCAGACATTAATAACTTGGTAGTATATCATTTTATTCACCATACTTTCTCTTAGTTCTACATTCCTTTCCTCTACACCTAAATAAGATTGATTTTAACACCTCCGTCACTCATCTTGTCTCTTTGCAAGTTACCACTTTACCGCATCACATAACTCACACATTAGAGAATGAATGCATGTACGTACCTTCTCCAGGTTTGAAACAATCTCCTCCACCGTGGCACCTGAGAAGCAGGACTCAATCTGAGCGAGCACCGGCTGCAGGGAGAATGGTGCCTCCTTGTTGAAGGCTGCCTCCTGCAAAGATTTCACACTTTCTCATACCTGTGGCCCAAAGAACTTACTGCTAGGGTGAGAATAAGGATATATGGTTGACACCTCATCCAGTGTTGTCCATTCCTCCACCTCTATGTACAGGTGAGTGTGTGTCTAGACCAAGATTATAAACATACGAGTGTTATGAAGATGAAGGAATTACTTTAAGATGCATTCATATGATAGTTAATTGTTGTTTACCATGACTTTTAAGCAAGAAAACTGAAGCCTTATACTATTTTGTTAATGTGTTTATGATGATGAACTGTGATGGGACAAGACGAACCATTCTGGCGAGGCATGGAATTGCTTATGGTGATTTTAAGGCTAGAAAAATTAAGTTGAGCACGCTACATCTAAATCTTTATGTCATTTTGTTAATATATTTATGATGATCAACTACGATAGAGTAAGACGAAGACATCTGGTGAAGCAAGCAAGTTAAGCGTCAATCCAGATTAGCACTCGACTGATCTGTAAGTTGAGCACCAAAACAAGGCATAGAACTGATGTATAATGTTATGGAGACGCAGCAGACATCACACAGTAGTGGGTGGTGTAGTGACAACACACATACAACACACCTACATACCAGGTGCACACACACCCAGAGCCTATAATTTCCTCCCTCGAGACCTCGGCTGAGGTCGAGATTAACGTGACCTCACCTCACCTGACCACCAGGTCCGCGACGCCCAATATAAGCTACCCACACACACACACAGTCGGTCAGTCAGTCAACCACCAGTCTACCACCACACACAGTCCAGAGTAGCGTCTGGGAGCCCCACGTCGGGGCTCCCCAGACAACACACACGCTCACCTTCCCTGGGCGCTGTCTACTTGTGTACAACCAACGCTGCAGCAATAAACCAACTAAGCCACATTCGTCTGTTGTCAAACCTTTGTGTGTACATAACTCCCAAACCTCTACATTGGTGACCCCCGGAGTGACACACATTGGAATGACAGACGATCCGCTGCCCACGCCCACGCTGCCTCACGTCCCAGCATGACGCGCCACCACACTCGCCGCCTCACGTGCCTGCCGCGGCCTCCTGAAGCCTGTCGCTGCCTCTGCCCCTGCCGCTGCTCAACCTGCCGCAGCCTCGCAGCTCCTGCCGCTGATCCAAGGTGCTGCACCTACTGCCGCCCACGCAACCGCAGCACCGCAGCCTTGCAGCCGCCCCCACCCCCAGCCTGCCACTGATCCAAGGTGCTGCACCTACTGCCGCCCACGCAACCGCAGCCTTGCAGCCGCCCCCACCCCCAGCCTGCCGCTGATCCAAGGTGCTGCACCTACTGCCGCCCACGCAACCGCAGCACCGCAGCCTTGCAGCCGCCCCCACCCCCAGCCTGCCGCTGATCCAAGGTGCTGCACCTACTGCCGCCCATGCAACCGCAGCACCGCAGCCTTGCAGCCGCCCCCACCCCCAGCCTGCCGCTGATCCAAGGTGCTGCACCTACTGCCGCCCACGCAACCGCAGCCTTGCAGCCGCCCCCACCCCCAGCCTGCCGCTGATCCAAGGTGCTGCACCTACTGCCGCCCACGCAACCGCAGCCTTGCAGCCGCCCCCACCCCTAGCCTGCCGCTGATCCAAGGTGCTGCACCTACTGCCGCCCACCCAACCGCCCCCACCCCTAGCCTGCCGCTGATCCAAGGTGCTGCACCTACTGCCGCCCACGCAACCGCAGCACCGCATCCTTGCAGCCGCCCCCACCCCTAGCCTGCCGCTGATCCAAGGTGCTGCACCTACTGCCGCCCACGCAACCGCAGCACTACAGCCTTGCAGCCGCCCCCACCCCCAGCCTGCCGCTGATCCAAGGTGCTGCACCTACTGCCGCCCATGCAACCGCAGCACCACAGCCTTGCAGCCTCGCACCCTCCGAGCTTTGCAGCCACGCAGTCGACACTTCATGCTGCCAGGATCACTCCAAGCCGCCTCTCTCCCTTACCAAAACCATAATTGTATATAATGTTTTCTCTATGTACTATGTAATATTTTTTCTTTGTGGGGGAAGGGGGGTGATGTAGTGACAACACACATACAACACACCTACATACCAGGTGCACACACACCCAGAGCCTATAATTTCCTCCCTCGAGACCTCGGCTGAGGTCGAGATTAACGTGACCTCACCTCACCTGACCACCAGGTCCGCGACGCCCAATATAAGCTACCCACACACACACACAGTCGGTCAGTCAGTCAACCACCAGTCTACCACCACACACAGTCCAGAGTAGCGTCTGGGAGCCCCACGTCGGGGCTCCCCAGACAACACACACGCTCACCTTCCCTGGGCGCTGTCTACTTGTGTACAACCAACGCTGCAGCAATAAACCAACTAAGCCACATTCGTCTGTTGTCAAACCTTTGTGTGTACATAACTCCCAAACCTCTACAGTGGTAATACTGTTTCTAACCCACTTTCATAAGCCTGATTCACATAGTATGAGAATGTACTAGAAAAAGTAAATAAATAAATAAATAAATGAATAAAATAAATAAATAAATAAATAAACAAAAAAATCTGAACTTAATCTGCTACAATGACAATACAATGGTGGTGTTCATGACTCACTCACTTCATGGAATTTATCAAGGACAGTCGCCACATCCTCAGGGTACGGAGACTGTAGGTTGAGTAAAGATTCCTCCAGCTCTCCAATCCTTGCCCCATCACACACATGGGTGGCTACGCCTGCCTTCAGCACATCACGGCCCTTTAAACGATGACCTGCAGAGTAAGAATTCATAAGGTTATAGTGCAGTTTATGATTTTTTTTTTACATTAAAAGTGTACTGGCTGAGGGCAAACAAAAATAGGTTAAAAATAAAATTCCACTTGTCGCCTGAATGCCTCGTGTCTCAATATCAAAGTGATCATCATCTTGGTAAGTAAACTGATCTCATACTTTATAGAAATCCTGTTTTTGGTGCGACTTTATATCAACTTTCATCCCAAGTTTGGTTTGTAGACATTGGCCGGATCAAAATAGTTACTTGGCTATATCAGGGAGAGAAAGATAATATTATTAATAGATGACAAACACCCTCTAAAGTCCACTAAGTAAGATGCAATAGATAATGTAAGTCTTCTCTCTCCTCCTACTCACCAGTCAGGGCAAGATACATTCCCAGCCGTCCTCCGAGCCTGGGCAGGAAGTAGGCACCTCCAACATCAGGGAAGAGACCAATACCTGTTTCTGGCATGGCGAAGACTGTGCGTTCGGTGGCCACCCGGTACTGGCCATGCACGGACAGACCCACACCGCCGCCCATGGTGATACCTGCATACCCACAACACAGGAAATGTTTGATAGGCATTGCATCACTACTGTAGGACCAAGATGTTTCCTCCTTTCCCCCTCCATCCATCTCCTTCCTTCTACAAAATTATACACTTAACAAAAATTCATCTGAAGATCCACACTTACTCGGCAAAATATAAAAAAAAACCAAATACAATAACTATATGCTTGTACTACTTCATTCCATCATCTATACTGTAAAAATGACAATATTAACACTAGAATATGCCCTAAAATTGTATGTACTATACACATAAAAGAAATATATAACACACGTATATACACATAAATTATAGTTAGGTAATAAAAAATTGTAATGGTAAGCTACAAATTATTTCAGATATCAAAATGCCTGACAGAACTTCACATACAAGACAGACTATGGTGAAAATACATATCATACTCACCATCAATGAGGGCAATGTAAGGGATGTGAAGGGTCCCTATGAGGCAGTTGACAATGTACTCGTCACGGAAGAAATACTCCCCAATGGCATCGGGTTGTCCTACCGTCTCCACAACAGCTCGCACGTCTCCCCCAGCACAGAACGCCTTCTCACCCGCCCCTGTGAGAATGGTGGAGGTGAAGCTAGAGTACCTAACAGATGTATTCCCATAATTCAGAACACAACATAAAAGTAGTACCCGTATTTCCTTACTATTATCATCCGAGGGCCAAGCAGAGTGGTATTAACTGTCCCGTCTCACCACTACAGACATGGATAACTTGAAGGTTGCACAGAGAGAAAAGTGACAAGATTGATTTACCTGGTGCCTGTTTCTAAGAACTAACCCGAGTGGATGGATAGCCACGGCAGAATAGATTCCATATATTCCTATCCTTGCATGCTCTGATCCTTACAATCTCCTCTCTCCCCTTATGTTTACATACTAGGTTATATCACTCTAGCAATTGAGAAAAATAACTCAAGATTCAACATAAAGAAAAATACTACTTTTTGATAAGAGCATTGAATGATTGGAGCTCATCGCCAGACATTGTGTCAGTCTCTCGTGGTGACAGTTCATATAGAAATTCAATATTTACTGTAATACTAATAATCTTCAACAACTACTAATACATTCTCATCAAGCTGCCACACCAAACATAGTATTACAACACCTGATGAATGTGTAATGTTTTGAGTTAATCCACAATGACCACCACCACAGCTTAAGTAGAGTATAGTGGTGAGGCTTGACTGTCCTGCTACTACCATGACATACACACACGTACCTTACAACTACACGGTGAGGGATGAAGGGCACACTTGATGAGAGAGAGACACACACACACACACACACACACACACACACACACACACACACACACACACACACACCTTTAATGATCACCATACTCTTGGAGGCCTCCCACTCCTTGAGGCGAGGTTGGATGAGTTTTAACATGTCATGGTTAAGTGCGTTGAGTGCCTTGGGTCTATTGAGTGTGATGACCCCCTTGTCCCCTACGTCCTGCATGATCACAACGGGCTCGGTGGAGGCAGACATGGTGCGGGCGTGGGTGTACAACAGCGGGCGTAGCAGTGTCCTCACCCTCAAAGACCTTAACTGGCACGGCAGCATCCTGGAAGGTCAAAGGGTACGATGGAAGCAGGTGGTCCGAGGTAATAGTAGTAACCTTGAAGCAGAGACTCAAGGTAAACACAGCACCCACACACAGACATACACCACAACACTCCTTGGTCAGCCTCACGCCCTTGTCATACCTTGTAAGTGTAGTGTTGGACTTCTGGGTAACTGTAGAGTGTATGTAGCAGCTCCTTCAGCTTCGTGTGCTCGTACTATTACGTAAACAGACACAAATTCCCTGCAATCAGCTGGCCGGGCGGCGGGCGGCCTTGATCAGCTGGACAGTGTTCGTTTCTGTTGTCACGTGTAGAATAAAAAAAATTTGTATAATACTGGCGCAAAATGTATCACTCTCATTATACTAATATATAATCCATTTTTATAACCAGTGTCGTAAAACGTAAGGGTATTGGATGATCGGAGTGTGACCCTGTAGCTATATAGTACCTGTAGGGAAGGGCGGCAGGGGTTGGCAGTGCCCAAGGGAAGGTGTAATAAAGTAGTAACTAACTTCTTGTGACCGCTAGCAGCCAAACAGAATCTTTGACCTGGTGATAATATTTCTTCGTTTTAAACCTTCCCTGGTCCTCTACATGTCATTTTGAGGGATGGAGGAGCAGTAACACATTATTCTTCACCATTAATAGTGGAGGGATATATAGAAAACATTACATATTATGCGTAAATAGCCTTAATAAATAACATGAACAGGTTTCAACAGGTACCGTAAGATGACGGCCGTGTGTTGACTGCTGGATCACGTATATATAAAACCAAAATTGAGATTTTTATTATACACAGGAAAGCAATTATATATACTTTAAAAAATCGTCTGAAACACCTACCCGTTTCCTACATAAACATTTATTATATTTGATTCGTATTTATTTCATGAAAAATGTTTATTTCTAAGGTCAATCATAAAATCGAATAATAGAATAAAGCAATAATAATGAAATTAAACCAATATAAACCATAGAATAGAATATATAAAAATTATTCAAACAAAAAGTAAAGCCTAAATAAACCATAACACAAAGAAAAACGGAAAATACAATGAAAAAATGAGAAAAAAACACCGTAATTATTTGTTTACATCCAAGAGTGTTAATTATAGCGTGTTAAGTACAGTAAAATAAGTGTTAGGACATGATCACCTACATGGATAGAGATGAAGGTGAGTGTGTTGTGTTATGAGTGTGTTGTGAGTGTGTTTTGATGGGCTGAAAAGGGCTGAAAGGCTGAAAGTAGCACTAGGGATATAGACAAAAATACCGGTATACCGAAGGGCTTCTAATACATGTAATACCGGTAATACTGTGTGTGTGTGTGTGTGTGTGTGTGTGTGTGTGTGTGTGTGTGTGTGTGTGTGTGTGTGTGTGTTAAAATATAGTAGTAGAAGTAGAAGTAGTGGTGGTGAGAGAGAGAGAAACAAGGCATCTATTGGGGGAGCCGAGGACCCGGAGGTGGTCTTTGAGGCAACAACACAAAGATATACCACAGAAAACCTCACACAGGGGCCGGCGTAACCTAAGTCCACACAAAGGAAGATAATACTTTTACCAGATACTCAATAAAACAAAGGATCAAACAAAACGAACATGATACTACACGAGCCTTTCCTTGATACAACGGAAGAGGAGGAAGCACCACACACACACGCCCATCACCACGCCCTTCCTTCCTTCCTTCCTTCACCATCATTACACTCTGCACATCTTCCATGCCATCATCAGGTTCCCTTTCCATGCCGTCTCTTGCTTCTATCTCTTCTGTGTATTTACGAGGCTGGTCAGATATGTCCCTACGCGCATGTCAACACTTCTTCACTCGGTGGCTTGTCTCCGGCCCGGCTTACACAGCTTTTATTCTAGTTCTCTCAAATATTTGGTCTCAGGCAGTGTTGGAAGTCACCTCTATCATGTGTGACAATGGCAACAATCTTCACGACCTTCCACACACTCTCTCCTGCCTTGCCTTCAACCTCTGCTCTCGTACAAAAAGAGGAAGAGAGGTGTCCCGAGCTACCGTCATAAAAATAATTTCTGACGGTATGCGAGACAAACCTGCAGACCCACTTAGAAATGAAAAACAATGCACCGTGTCTCAAATCCAGAGGGAAGTGTTGCTCTCTTCTTTGCATGTAAGACACAAGGCACAATATTAAAACCTAATATTGCTAGTTCAACATCATTTCCTTTGGTGTCACTCAGGGTTGGCATGAAAAATGTTGATGAGTTTTAAGTGAAAGGAGAGAGTGTGTGGCAACGAAATAAGACTTCCCTTCACGACCACAAAGAGAATAAGGAGGAGAAGAGAGGAGAACGAGGAGAAAAGAGAAGAAAGGGGAGGAAGAGGCTTTGACAGAGATGATTGAGACCATGACTAACACACACACACACACACACACACACACACACACACACACACACACACACACACACACACACACGATGGTCACAGGAGGTAGGGGAGCAGGAGAACAATACAGTGTGTGCACAATAGTGTGTACGAGGAGGGCGTCCAGGGCGTATCAAGTCACCCTCTCACTTTCCCTGACTCGCGGGCACAAAAGGAAGCCTCAATAACGGGAGGAAGGCGGAGAGGCTGTCTTCATAAGAGGACTTACAACCTTAGCCACACACACACACACACACACACACACACACACACACACACACACACACACACACACACTTTACAGTCGTCAGCGAACCCAAGGAACTCACTCAAACTAAACCAATGAGACCGTAAACCCAACCCTCGACTACTAAGCACATACAAGTTCTGCCTCAGAGAAGACTTAGTCGGGGTTGTTATACTTGGCGGCGAGATCCTCAGAAAGCTTTGACGGGCGTGTGACGAGGCTCTCACCGCTCAGCCGTTGGTTCCGACATACCACACTGCATGACCCTGTTACCACCTTTAGCGTTTACATTCTGACAGAGCAAGAGGAGTGATTTGTTAACCAATGAATACTTTTTCCTCTTGACTGGTTCCTGACACTTTAGCAATCTTACATGACACAGACAACCAAACATCTCTTAAAAGGTCATACAAAGTCATTCTTCTTAGTCAACTAACATTACTTTTCTTTATAATGCATACACACTAGCCAGACCTCCCAGCAGGGTATAAAATAAAGAGGCACATCTACCCACCACCACCCACACACCTCGCAGTTTCCTCTGAAATACATATTTTTAAAGCTCTCCATCCGACTGTCCAGTAACCTTGGCCAGCAGGGCGGCGCATGGCTCTGATATCCACTAAAATATTACAGTTCTGCGCTATATTAGATTGTATATCACGCGTCACTTCCTGGGAATGTGAGCGAAATGCGAGTAGTCTCCACACCAGCATTACGAGAACATCTATGACCTCACCCCAGACAGGTCCACCCACCCACCCACCCTGCCTGCCTGCACTCCTTCAGTCACCGTGAGGAGTGTGGAGGTGCAGGTTGTAGTTAACACCTTCCTTCACCTGGAATCAATTATAAATCTCAATGAGAACCTTCTATTTGAAAGAAGCTAAGGGAATGGGAAATTCAAACACGTATTCAGCTTTCATTAGCTAATAGAAGGACTAATTTTTACATTCAGTTCATAATTGTAACGTAGAAATTCTTTATATTTCTTTGTCTTCACAGCACGAGTATGTATCCTTGTAAGAAAGAGCAAGATTTTGATGCACACCTGAGCAGATTGATCTACCTCACCTGCCTCCAGCCCTTCCGTAAGGCATTCTGTGCACACAAGTACTTCAACACACACACACACTCACTCTTGATCAAGCGACGCAACACCTCTAATTTTTATGGGATAGGAGTCGATGAATCTGAATGACGATCCTTTCCTTCCACGCCTTGTTTCCGTCTACAATGTGTCGCTGATTTGTGAAAGCCATAAGGAAAGGTAACACATGACAGTCCAGTGAGGGATCGTACTGTTGGAAATGCGTTGGTTTACGTTGTGAGATGCGGCGCCAAAGTGGACTGTATAGCATGAAAGTGATTTAATTCTTCTTCTCTACACGTCTCAGTTTGGAGGGAGAAAACCCTCGAGTGAGCAGTAAACCCATACAGAGTCACAAAAGGGTAAGCTTCCTCGACATCACCTCAATAACTACCTGGAGGACGGCAGCTTTTCCCCGCCGCTGCAGAGAGATGCTGCTATCGTAAAACTGTCGCCGCAGATGAAATGGCGCAAAACTCTACGGTACTTGCGACCACTGTTTCACTTAACCCTCCCGTCCCCGTCTCCCCGTTGCCCTTGGTCTCCCTCCCTAAGTGAAAATAAAACTAAAGGGATATATACGAATAAATAAATCAATATACAAACGGCTGTATATCTAACTAAAACAGTAAGAGGAAAAGAGAAATTTTACATATATACGTATATAGTGAAACAATGACCATCCTCACAAAACAAAGAAACAAAAACGCCCCAACACACAACAATGTAACACAAAACATTACATAATACAAAAAAAAAAGTACAGACCTACAACCACCACCACCACCACCAAAACAACAACAACAACAACAAAACCCTTTCACGACTCCAACTTATATAAGGAAAAATTTACTTCACCCATAAACAAAAACAACAAACGACTCACCCTCTTAACGGGGTGTTCCTGCGTACGTACATGGAACTAAACTCTAAATACAAACAAGTGAGAGTCTCCAGAACGGGTTAGAAGGGAGTTTCGTCTGTGTGAGGCTTCCAGGTCCACAAAGTCAGAGGTTCGCGACCAAGGGACTTCACTGTAATGACGTTCGTTAATCAAGTCACGAGGCCCTTCATGTTTCGTGTTTAATTCCTACGAGGAAGGGAGAGAGTTAAGGATCTTGAAGGAGTAGGAAGACGAGTTGTTGGAGGGGAGGAAGAGGAGGAGAAGGAGTTGAAGGAGTTGGAGGAAGAGGAAGAGGAGGAGGAGGAGGAGGAAGAGGAAGAGGAAGAGGAAGAGGAAGAGGAAGAGGAAGAGGAAGAGGAAGAGGAAGAGGAGGAGGAGAAGGAGGAGGAGGAGGAGGAAAGAAAGGAAGAGGAGTAAATGGAAAAGATGAGGAGATGCCATAGCAAACACACACACACACACACACACACACACACACACACACACACACACACACACACACACACACACACCACCCTTCCTCTTCGCATCCGGAATACAACAGTAAAAAGAACAATATGTATAACAATACGAACAAAAGCACAAACATATTCACAGGTGTCCGCACAACAAAACGACACTCACACACCCACACACACACACACACACAGCACACCACAACAATAAACAATGAACAACGCATAGCAGAGAACAGAAGAGTACTCGTTTAATACCCGAACATACAATCCAGAAAAAAATCGTACATACACACACACATTCACGTACTCAACGGTAACAGATACAACAGATGACAGAGAGAGTTTCTTAATTCCTTGAGGCTATTCAATACAATACAGACAACCATGAAAGAAAACCTACAACAGCAGTAGCAATATAATACCACAAGGGATGAAGTTTCCTCTCTCTGGGGTTGACATCCATCACTAAACCATGTAATATCGTTAGTACAGATAAGTTGAGTAAATTCTTTTCCTACTCAGCGACGGGAACACTTGTGGTTAATTAATGTGGCGGAGAAGGGAACCAGCGAGGCCTGAGGGGGAAGAAAACAGCTTGTACAACCACGCAATGCAAGGATACCACATGCCAACGAGAGAAAGAGAGATAGATAGATAGATAGATAGATAGATAGATAGATAGATAGATAGATAGATAGAGAGAGCAAAACAAAGATAACATAAAAAGAAAAAAGAAATAACAAGAAAATGTTCGAGAGAGAGAGAGAGGGTATTGTGTAGTTGTTTGGGGAAGATCGAAAAACTAAGCTAATATAATATCTGGAGACACAGCAACGGAAAGTCTCCCAGAGCTACGCAGGCAAAGATAAATATACGTATTGTGAGACCATATACCTTCCAAGTTATTGCAGAGGAGACGACTGTGTGTGTATCGCCTGAGGTTAAGATATATTGCTGAAAACTTAAGAGGGATGCGGGTACGGAATGCTGTGTGTGTGTGTGTGTGTGTGTGTGTGTGGGCTTCACTCACCCTCGTGCTGTGGCCTGTTTTATTATGTCTTGAAGGGTTGGGTGGAAAAGTCTGAAAGAGGTTAACTTTGATCATCTTGACTCATTGTCTAACTCTCTCTCTCTCTCTCTCTCTCTCTCTCTCTCTCTCTCTCTCTCTCTCTCTCTCTCTCTCTCTCTCTCTCTCTCTCTCTCTCTCTTTAGTTGTATCTACTTCCATTTCGTCTGATGTAAAAAAACGATTACTACTTCCCCTGATTATCAAATATTGTCTGTTAACTGATGCACTTACATTCTATAATAAAATATATACATCAATAAATTCATGATTAATAAAAGAGCAGTCAAGTTCATTTATAAGCCATGTAGGTCCTTATTAATGCATGTGGTCAGTGCGGTGTGATGAGTGTGGTGAGTATGGTGTGGTGAGTGTGGTGAGTGTGGTGATGAGTCGCACCACCCTGTCAACTGAGAATATGTAGACTCAGACTGAATGATTTTGCAAGTGACTTCAATCTTTTCTCATCGTTACCAAGAGTGTTTCGCAAGGGATGGATGGATGGGTACGTGTGTTGGGATGAACTTGGTCTTAGTGGGACACGAGCTCATAAAAATTAGACAACCTTGATGTAGGGCTCCAGGTTGTAATTTTGTCTGTCTGCCTGCCTTTCTTTGTTTCTGCTGGCAATCAGTTTGAGAGAGTGTGTGTGTATGTGCGCTCTCTCTCTCTCTCTCTCTCTCTCTCTCTCTCTCTCTCTCTCTCTCTCTCTCTCTCTCTCTCTCTCTCTCTCTCTCTCTCTCTCTCTCAGCAAACATCGCTTCCCTCATTTCACTGTCAGTCAAAACACACACAAACGAACACTAATCAACGCCCTTCTTTCACTGTGTTTCGTCCGTCCTCACTGCAGTTAATTATTTGGCATCTACACGCAGGACTTGGTAGCCTGGATGCGGGTTTAAGTCGTGGAGAGCAGTTCAGACTTTTGGGTTAAAGTTAGGAGTGAGTTTGACAGCTTGGGATGCTCGGCTACGTTCTTGAGAGGCGTTCTCCTTGGGAACTTTCACGGCGAGGAGAAAGCCTATATATTTAACTGAAGGAGAAAGGACCAGCATGGATGAGGTTTGGATGTTTGGTTGTCTTGCAATTACTTACTTGTGTTTCATTGCAGGAATACCACAAGTTGTAACCCTGAGGTCGTAAAGGGAATGTGATCAGAGCTTCTACATGCATCATCCGTGTATCACTTTTGTTTTGCTTGACAGTATTTGTGATTGGCTGAGGAGACATGAAGCGACTTAGACTCAATGTGCTCGTGAGAGGAGCAACGGCAGGGCGTGAGGAGTTAAATTAGTAGTTAAATGGTATTCATATTATGTGTTCGCTGCTCTAACGTTCCTTCAGGGTGAGAAGAAAGGTTTTTTGTGACAATACTGGCGAGGCAATGAACATTCACGGAGGGAAAATAGGTGAGTCTTTGTAGCTCGAGGACAATTGTCATAGGCGACCTGTTTATTTTTTCCTCAACTCTACAAGTCTACACCAGTAACATGAAGCAAATGCGAAACGAGACGCGATGTCGAGCCCATGAAGGCAAACCAGTATTTATTATCATTATGTAGATTTTAAAAACAGGATCTATTTTTACTGGTTTGAAAGATCACAGAACCAGCAAACATTAACTGCTGACATTCTCGAGACATAAATAAACTATATTTCACTATTGTATAACTAAAAGAAAGAAAAAAAAGTTCCACAATGCAAAATGGAATATTAAAATCTTACTTATCTGGTATGACAACACTCACGGCGATGCAGAAATTCATAGTTTCTGCTTAAAAATTCATCAGACACCTACCAAGGATTAATGGACACAAGAGTTATGTCTCCCAACAACACAAACGCAACACAGCGCATCAACAAACTATTCCAACTATTCCTACAGCACAGCAACACAAGTCATTTCTATAACTGTGAAGGGTAGGCGTTCTTCCTCCGCCTGCCAGGCTGACGCGGAAATCCCGGAGAGAGCATTAAGCCTACCAGATTTAGCACTTCAGGGAGACACGGAAGGAGAAAATTAGTAGAGGATTAAAATGGAGAGATTCGCTGATACTGGCGATTAAGAGAGAGAGAGAGAGAGAGAGAGAGAGAGAGAGAGAGAGAGAGAGAGAGAGAGAGAGAGAGAGAGAGAGAGAGAGAGAGAGAGAGAGAAAGAATATGATAAGCATGAACGTCGACTTTTCTGATTTACGAGTCAATTTCATCATCCACTCAAAAATCACAGTTGCCAAAGGTCGATACTAGCAGGAGAGACATGCGAAGGTAGGATTAGCGAGGCGTGAAGAATAACAGCCTGAGGAGCAGATCGAACACCACCACCTGATGCCACCACACCCACTAGCTTTACCACGTTAGAAATAAAAACCTTTTGAAGAAATAATCATAAATATCTTGATGCCAAAACCTAATTATCTCGCGATCTCGTTCTCGTCACCATCTCTCCAAGTCGTGAACCTTGCTGGAACCTCGACTTGATATGGGTGAGGGCTACGTGCTCGAACGCTGCCACAAGCTAGTACTTCAAACGTGGCGTGGTGGTGGTGGTGGTTGTGAGGGATATTAATAAGTCTCTCCAGATATCTATAGTTTCTACCTGCATCAGATAATAAAAAAAAAGAAGTACTATAATGAAACACCGAAGCAGGGAAAGTAAAAGATAAAATACCAATGCCGCGGCGCAAGACAATGAGGAGGCGTTGGGTGGGGGGGTGGCGTGAAGCAGAGACAGGGCGTGGCAGATGCTTTTATAATCCAGAGAGAACGACTGGCATTCTCGTCTCCATATATATGTCATTACCGTGGCACTCTTACGACATTAACTCTTTTATGCTCCTCGGGGTTATGCGGAATGACTGCCACCTCGCTTCTAACCAAATGTATGTACATGTATTACCTTAATTTCACTGAGAACGTTGATGTAGATGTAGATTCCTTTCCTCCTTCTTGAGCCTACCGTTCCATCCATTACCTGCCCCGTGTGGAACAAAGTCTAGGTCTGAGTGGATGTCTTAGCAATAGGCTTGGCGGCAGCGGGCTTACATTGAGAGCGTGAATGAGTGATGTGTGATGTGTGGAGTCTCTGCGCTGGCTATACCTCTCTCCTATTGGGTTTCCTTTTTGTGATATAATGTTAATCAACTCTAATACTGAAACATCTATGGAAATAAATGTATGTATATGGCCTATGCTACACGTGGGACTCTTCTAAATTTTGTCTATAGCTTGGCATGCAGGGTGTGGAGGAGGAGGAGGAGGAGGAGGAGGACACAGTGGAAGGGAGTTGGTGTAAACGCTTCATCAGAGTAAATGTATGTATATATGTAGGTGTTAAGTACTATATATGCTTAGTATTCTCTCTCTCTCTCTCTCTCTCTCTCTCTCTCTCTCTCTCTCTCTCTCTCTCTCTCTCTCTCTCTCTCTCTCTCTCTCTCTCTCTCTCTCTCTCTCTCTCTCTCTCTCTCTCTCTCTCTCTTCTTTGTGATGTTTTTACCCTATCATCTTCTCTTCACATTTCTATTCCTGATTACTTCGTTTTTTTCCCCTTTCTCTGCAGTGATTCTTGCGAGTTTATCTTCCGACAAGGTTTATTTTCTCCTCTACAGCTCAGGTCTTTCCATTTCAGCCCAACATTTATTTCTTCATCTACACCTTTAGTCCCAGGTTTTTTTTTATTTAGTTATACCTCTTAGTTGTCTCCCCGTCCTCCATTGTCTGCATCTAGGAGCTCTTTCCTTTTCCAGATTGTTGTCTTTGTGTTCCTTCTTTGTCTCTCCTTTTCATCTCTTCTCTCCATCTTTCCTTTCCTCTATCTTCTTTATCCTGCTGGACCTTAATCCTCCACCATCACCTCCGGCAGGCAGTGCTTCTGAGCTCTTAAGGATTCAACAATAACATGCTGCTGCCGAAGCCGCCTCCTGCTGCATTAGGGAGAAGAGATCGAGGGCCACACAGGCGAGGGATGATGAGAGAGGCGGCGGAGACTTCCCTACACCCTTTGTTCTGGTTGTGGTGGTGATGGTGGTGGTTAGTGGAATGGTGAGGACGTAAGGAGAGGAAGTAGTTGTGGTTGTGGTGGGAATGGTGTGTGGTGTGTGGTGGAGGGGAGGGGGAAGGATGTGGCATCAGCGAAGGAAATTTAATCAAGGGAATGAGATTAAGGAGCGCACGAGTCTTCCTTCTGATGTGGAGGTTCACGCGTGTCGCTCTGTGTGTGTGTGTGTGTGTGTGTGTGTGTGTGTGTGTGTGTGTGTGTGTGTGTGTGTGTGTGTGTGTGTGTGTGTGTGTGTGTGTGTGTGTGTTGTTTAGTTGATCACAGGCATGTTTTAGAGTAACAAAAGAATCACGCTTCCTTCCGGAAGGATAAACTCATGAAAACACAGTATTGCTGACATCACAGTCACCAGCAATCCATTAATATTTGACCTTATTGTAAAACTGATACTTTAGTGAATTTTAACCATTAATGAAGTAGCAAATAACAAGTATTGTTGTTGTTGTTGTTGCTGCACTTATTAAATTTTTACCAGAATTCTGAATTAAAATCGCATGATCTGATAATTTACTAGTGTTACATACCAACATAATTTCATCTTACATAATCCTAATCACCATGTATCATTTTCTAACATAGTCTCTATATATGAGTACAGTTACTGCACTACATGATGCGTGTTTGTGTGCAAATATGTAAGGTATACCAGTGTGTGTGTGGCACCACGTGGGGGAAGGACTAGTGCTCACAAAGCTGACCTCAGCATGTCTGGCAGTTGTCCTGGCGACGACCACCACAGAGATCGGCTCCCACGACGCTCATTCGTGTGTTCCTCCTCGCAAG
>JAPQNM010000002.1:12587912-12647912 GCA_029783475.1 Metacarcinus magister
CACACACACACACACACACACACACACACTGTAGGTAAGGGGAAATGATTTACTACATTGCTTCAGAGAATATCACCTTTCCAGAATCTCCAATCTTTACTACCTTATCCAATTTCTTCTTCCTCCTCCTCCCCTTCCTTCTCCTCTCTTCTCTTCTTTCCTCTCCTCTCCTCTCCTCTCCTCTCTTTTCCTCTCCTCTCCTCTTCTCCTCCTCCTCCTCCTCCTCCTCCTCCTCCTCCTCCTCCTCCTCCGGGCACAGAAGGCAATATCACACGGCTTGAGACGGCCATCCGGAGTGATCATCAGTTGAAATTGATGACCAAAACCTTGAATTCCTCTCGACTTTTTGTTTCCCTTTTTCCCTCTTCTTTCCTTTCCCCCGATTACCTTCCGAGATTAGCGCTCGTATGATGGTGTGATTTGCATTTTATCTCTTAATGTCATCGGATTCCCTGCAAGTGTTGTGTGTCGATGTAGTGGTGTTGTTGTGGGCGATAGAAAGGATGTTGAGAGAAAAAAGAAAGAAAAAAGATATTGATGATTGTAATAAGTGTGGCTGAAAAATGTAATGGTGATGATGGTAGTGATTGTTAGGGATGTTGATGGTGATGATGATTTTCCAAACACACACACACACACACACATTCCTTTTAAATAGCAGAAAATAAGCAAGGAACTTAAGCTGAGGAGTTGTGACCTTGCAATCCTGCCCTCCTGTGTGTGTGTGTGTGTGTGTGTGTGTGTGTGTGTGTGTGTGTGTGTGTGTGTGTGTGTGTGTGTGTGTGTGTGTGTGTGTGTGTGTGTGTGTCTGTCATTCGTGGTATGTGGTACAATTCTCTATGATTGCAAGTCCTACCATTGTCACATACCAATTTACCGTCTGTCCCCTTCCATCTACATCCATAGATTGAACCTCCTGACTAATTTCAACAGTTTCAATAATTCACTTCACTCTCACTACCTTCTGTGTTGCCTCTACTTTATGCTGCAATTAATTCATATTCCTCGTCTCACTTCACTATATCGTCAAGTCCTTTTCATTAATTTCGTTCCTGTTCTGACCACCCTCTACTATTTTCAAAGCCTATGCTATTAGTGTTATTCATTCATCACTCCTTCCCACTATCCTTCCTTCCTTCCTTCCCTCTGTCTCTCCTACCTTCGCTCGTGCCCATTGCTAGCTCAGTGATTTTGATTTACATTGCCACGCTGTAGACATGCCTTCTGTGTGTGTGTGTGTGTGTGTGTGTGTGTGTGTGTGTGTGTGTGTGGTGTGTGTGTGTGTGTGTGTGTGTGTTTTCAATAAGTATATATTTCTCCAGTAGTTATATATCTGTCTATCTAACTGTTTCGTTTTATCCATTTCTTTCTATCTATTTGTCTCTTCCTGTCTGTATCTCGACTCTATTGCCTGACGGTCTATTTTTCCGTTCAATGTTTTAAAGAGGATCGAGTGACATACACCATCATGTCTTAAAGCTCTTCGATGCCCTTCACTCACCTGACTTTGCTCCTCCTCCTTCTCTTCCTGCTTCCCCCTCACGAGAGCTCCCTTGCCTTCCATCCCCCTAAGGTCTGATAAATGGAAGACAGTCAGATGAAGTTGTCAAAAAGATATGTAGGCGAGGTCACACAGTTATCATTGGTCTTGATAAATATTCCTGAACTTAAGGAAGGTATAGGTCACAGCAAGGTTCGGGTACGTATAGCAGCAGAGTTAGACAGGTTAAGAGAGTTTCAAGACGAAGTAATAGCAATAGTTTAGAAATAATTGTCAGGAAGGGAATAACTTTTCACGGCGTTCGATCAGGGGAAAATCTGCCTGGTTAATAAATACATGGTAGTTTGACAAGTAATGGGGATCAGCGGTTAGGGTTTGGAGGGGAAATAATAGCCACCACCTGAATACCCGGACGCAGTTGGGATAGATGGAAAATTTGGTCGAATTCAGGGATAGCCGTCGTTTTGTTGGGATAAATGGTCGTTCTGCGGGATATAGATGGGAAGGGGTCGTTCTGAATGGCGCATTTGGTGTTATTTCCAGAGCAAGGCAAGGAATTCCAAGGCTAAACATTCGAATGAAGATTTTTAAAAGGAGAAAACACACGTCCGCACCACGCGTTCAGGGAATCAATTCGTTCAAGGAAGACAATTCAACCGTGAAGAAGTTATTATGGTTAGATATGACTCACTCTCTCTCTCTCTCTCTCTCTCTCTCTCTCTCTCTCTCTCTCTCTCTCTCTCTCTCTCTCTCTCTCTCTCTCTCTCTCTCTCACCACCATTTACCTAGCCACCTCACCTTCTCCTCCTATCTCAATTTCTCCTTCGTGTCCTTCCTTCCTTCCTTCCTTCCTCCCTCCCTCCCTCCCTTCCTTCCCTCAAGGCAGCGCGCCGCACTAAGGTGAACACTTGCTTCACGCTTCACCTTCACCTGTGAATACGAATGACCCAAACTCACCTTCCTGCTACTTATGTCACTTGGAGAGCAATCGTTCCTTAAAAAGTTTTGGCATAGTTTTTCTTTCCTTCTCTCTCTCTCTCTCTCTCTCTCTCTCTCTCTCTCTCTCTCTCTCTCTCTCTCTCTCTCTCTCTCTCTCTCTCTCTCTCTCTCTCTCTCTCTCTCTCTCTCTCTCTCTCTCTCTCTCTCATTTATCTAAGAACTCTGGAAATTCAGTGTGTAAAGAAAGATATCTATTTTCTGCTACGTGAACAGAGGTTACAGCGTGAAAGGAGAGAAGCTTCAATTGTCTCTGCCCGACCCGAGATTCGAACTCGATTGTGGTTCAAATACGTTAACCAGTATACTAGCAAGTGTGTGTGTGTGTGTGTGTGTGTGTGTGTGTGTGTGTGTGTGTGTGTGTGTGTGTGTGTGTGTGTTTGCTTACTTTTGAGGAATATTAATGAATGATGAATCTTAGGGAAGGGAACACCAGAACAACAAGGTGCATTGACTCTCACGCAGAGCCTCGTGGGCCGATGAAACTCATAAGAACACTGTTGCAGTTATAGTCAGAGGCGCTTAAGTCTGACTGGAATCGCGCACGAAATCTTGTGAGACATCGAGGACGTGAGAGTTTGTGTATCTTGTGTAGCCTTATCAGGGAGGTAAAGGCAACCTGGAGGCACCACAAACTAGGAGAGTGTCACACCAACCCATGCCGTGGTTGGTGTCAGTAACAAATTTCAACTTGTCGTTGTAAAGATATGCGTAAAATGTTTAATGCAATGAATGTCAATGAGGCGGAAAGACTTGGAGACGCACTAAGGGTGAAAGGAAAAAGCATACTTTTTCAGCATATTATTGTTATTTGCTTGCAATGAGAAAAAAAAATTATCGTTCTATTCAATGTTCTTGTTATTATCTATTTGTTATGCAAAGGCTTTGTCCTGCAACGAACAACGTGCGTTATTACCTACGAGGAACTGAAAGGGAAGAGGACACCATTTCCAGATGCATGTTGATTACAGGACAACAAACAGGGAAGCGGATAAGTAGTGGAAAGTGGTGCAGGAAGGTCTGGTAGCGAGGGAACATGTTGTTGGCAAACCATGTTGTTGCAGGGACTTGAGAGCTACATCTCGGGGTACGAAGGCATTGTCTTAACCTCCTACGGAGGCAAATAAGCTGAATACGTCCCGTCACAGCTAATTCAGAAGACGAGTGCAAGGACGAGTGCTGATGCTGAAATCAAGGTTATTGAAGCCGGGTGAGCCTTGTGTGTCTGGCTGGAATCTCTGAAGGCGTGAGTAACATCGACATCCTGACCGCAAACAGTAAAAGACTCTTCCCTCGCCGCAGTCCCGTGTTTCCCATCTAATAAAAACACCAAACATATAACTTTTACTTTCGCATGGGTGATTTTAAGTGCTTGGAATAGTTTCCGGTTGGCGGGTGGGGGTGGAGAGGATCGGGAGCATGATAACCAATATGCACCCAGATCTGAGAGTCGTTCCCCCTCAAAAATAAAGAAAAAAAGACCCCAGGCTAGGGCAAGTTTGGCATTTCTTTAGTGTGATCTGGACCCTGCAAGCGGGTACATGTGGGGGAGGCGCTGCTTGCTAAGTCTCCCTGCCAAGTATGTTTTTGGTTGGGCGAGAATACCAAAGTGGAAACTGTAGCCATATATTTCCTGGATTGGTGAACTAAAAAAAGGAAAAGGGGGAGGTCGTTGAATCCTGTATGAGGTTGAGGGTAGGGTGGGGTGCGGAGGCAAATCAGTTGGTGGTACGTGTGATGGAGGTGGCAGGTGTGCAGAGGATGAGAAGCTCCGATGAGATAGACTGTTGCTCATCACTGGACGTAATACTGAGTCTTGCTTTGGTTCACGTGTTCATAGCTAAACTTTTTTTTGTTACGAGATTTAATGTCATGCTTTGTTTATGTCATTGTGTGGGAAAGGAGGAGAGGATAGCGAGGCAGGTGAGGCACGGACGGTCAGGTCAGGTAGCCAGGTAGAAAGGGTTGTGTCATCAAGTGATTTTTACGTGGTCTGGAAGAGCCTTGTATAGGAAGTTATTTATCAATTATCTATGGTTAAAGGTAATATAGGCTGCAATAATAATAATAGGCTAAGACTGTAGACACCTCCATCAGTTGTTAGTCTGTTTTAATTAATTTTATATTTCGTCTTCCCATCCTGCTCTTTTTCTAAGTAGAGTTGTTATACTGTCAACCAAAGTGTCTATTCGCTACTCGTTGTACGCAGAACCTGACCACATGTTAGTTGAGTTGTGTTCCTTATTCCATTATACTCATGTGGCGTCTTCAAGCTGGGTGTGACATTATCATTAAGCGTTACACTTCTCACTTACACGTAATTTACATGTTATAAAAACTAATCATGTTAATTTGGGGTGAAGAAAGAGAAAAACCATTTAAGGAACAATTGTTGATGGTTTAGTGCAGGTACAAAGCCAGAACACAGCCTCGGGTGTCAGGTTGAGTTGAATACGCCTGCACAGAGGGAATATTCACTGAAGTAAACAGGAAGAGATATACATACGGCGTTGGTGTTGTGCAGGGACGGTCTAGTGAAAACTCTGGAAATGCTTTTATCTTTACTTTCACTTCTCTTCCTCTTTCTGTTCCGTCCAGCAGTGTGCATTTATGTATATATGTGTTTATGTATGAGTGCATGAACGGATGAATACATGGAGAAGTGTATGTATGAAATGTTGTAAATATATATCTTGCTCTGTGCGTGTGTATGTTTGAAGTTTACTATTTACTAATCTCCGGTGAAAGCCTTTGCAAGTAATCATCCTTAGTCATCATCAAGGTAATAATAACCATGTAGCGTGACCTAGTACATATCAATAGACAGTTATGACTCTAATACCAATGTTAATGAATTAATTTCCTACTAATTATAAAGTATAAGGTCGCAGGGTTTGTTGGAATTAGCATGCGGGAACAGAGGGTCACGCAAGAGGAAATATTCATATCAAAACTTTATATATATTCAAATAAGAAGAAAAGAAATCATGATAATTCCCGTGATTCATACATAAATGGAAGAGTTAAAGGATACCAATTTTGCTTCACCTACTCTTACGATACATTGAAACACCGATAAAGTAATGAAAAGTTCGATGTAATATCCGTAGAGTTTTATCGAGGCGGCACGTGGTAGGAAGGAGTCGTCTGTGCACTAACCCCACCGCCGCGCCTGCAGCACTGAGGTGGCAAAGGGGGAAGGGAAGTATTCCATCTGGCGGTGAACGTAACATACAGTCCTGGATATTCGTAAGGTAAATGTCAAAACGTTCAAAATGGAGAATTCACACTGGTATCCATTTGACTCGAGTTTTCGTATACCGAGGCGCGCGCAATAATAATAATAATAATGTAACTTAACACTGTACGTTTCAGACACAGCAAAAATACTACTAATGAAAAAAGGACAACTCTGCCTCATTTTCTGCCTTGCATTCCCGAGGCGCGCGTTCCGAGTTCTCAGAAAGTCAAACACGGATCCGCTTTGTGATTCTTTTTGACTTCATAATTGCGGTAAAAGTAACATTTCACGTAACACTTCGCTAAATTTGACTAAAAGCAAGGAAGAAATACTTGAAAGCAGCGAGTTTGAAGGAGAGAGTAGCTAAGGAGAAGTGTGAGTTGGAGGACTTTGGGGGAAGAGGCTGATGGAAGAAAGGAAGAAGGAAGGGATGGTAAGAAGCGACAGGGTTGAGTATATAAGGGTGAGCTGAAGTGTGTTGAGCCTTTATGTCTGTTATTGTTTGAAGATTTAACACGTGTATGATAAACTTTTCTTACTCATGCCTCCCTGTAGTTTGATTTCACGACCATTTATTTATTTTCTTCTAAATGAATGAGTTTGTAAATAATAATAATATTAATAATAATAATAATAATAATAATAATAATAATAATAATAACATCTATGTATATCCAATAAATTAAAAACACATGGTTTATGCGAAGACTAAATGTGTCGATGTATGAGAAAGAACACAGTCTGAGAAGCACTTGTACAGCTCCGAGCACACTTTAAGGAGAACACCTGACCACGTACAGAACCTGGAGACTACATCAAAGGAACTTAACTTATTAAACTCCAACGCTAATGATGCAAATACTTTTAAGAACATTTTGAATATGAATACCTTAAGGTCTTTGAAGGTAAACAATAGTAAATTAAGGTTCATAAACTAGAGGGGAAGGAGAGCCAGAGTATAGGAAGTGAATGTGTGATAAATCAGGGTTCGGAGGTTATAAAACGGTAATAATGAATAAATCAATTCCAATGGAGGAAGTGTCAGGCTGAGCACGACACTCCTGACCGTCGCTCCCAGAACACGACACTCGCTGGGATTAATCAAGCCTTTTTGTGAAGGTTTGCGTTAATGTCTAGCTATGAATTTCAGATTGAAGTGGAATTAAATACTTGTCAGTAGTTTGTCATTGATAATCTATGTCATAAGATAGTTTTCCATTGCATTACCATCATTTTTTGTGTTTATGATCCACTAAGCGCGGTGTTGGTTATTATATTTTGTTCATAGCAAAGAAAAATATCGAGTAATGATGTACTTAACTGTTCACTCATGGAAAATTATAGATATAAAAAAAGTCTATTTACAAATTCCGTGCTTTTACATAATGGATACGAGCATGGCAGTTGAACATGATGGATTCCGTGTTTTTGTGTGAGCTTACAATATGTTGATGCCTCTGCTTTATTACAAATTATATGACATGATTAACACAACAATAAAGGAAACAGAGCGACCCTTTTAAGATCTTTGTTCGATTAAGAAACAACACTTGAGTAACGGTACTTAAACTAGGCGAGTATGACCGGTAATGAGTCTCTGGCTATTACTTGCATTACTTCTGAACACCAATTGGAGCTATAAGGGTAATTAAGGGGTTTGGAAAAGCTTATTATCTTTACTTAAATTATATCATACTGAAGGGAAAATGGAGGCTGCCAAATGGGACACCTTCACGGAACACGACATATCATTCCTAAACTTCCTCCTTGGACAGTAATAAGGCATCCAGCGCCGTGATGGTTAGGGCTGAGGCTGGCTGGTACATAATTGATAAGACGCCCATGACACTCCAAGGCGCTCAGACCGTGGCCCCAAAGACGCAGCCCTTGCAATGACCTTTGAGTCGGGGAGAAGGCTGGCGTGGCGGGGAGACGTGTGCATAAAGTATAGTGAGCGAGGGACAGTAACGGAATGGGGACAGGGTACGGCAGCGAGTGGCGTGTAGCTGAGGTGGCTTAAAGGGGGAATCTCAGGGGAAGAGTGTAGATGGAGTGGCAGCTTGTGGTGGTGTGTGGTGGTGCTTCTGTTCTGGCGTGGTAGGACTGATGGAGGTGGCAGTGGTGTGTGTCTAGGTATGAGTAAGGTTTCAGCAACACCATAATGAGAGCAAAACTACCTCGTTAACCTAAACTAGTGATTTCCTAAGTTAAGCCGGATATGGCGTGGAGGTGGAAGTGTTGGTGGAAGTGTAGTGGTTTGAATATAATAATTGTTCCCTTGCCACGCCTTCCGTCGCCTCGGGAAGGTTGTGTGTGTGCTACGTAAATGGTTTAATCTTTTATATGTCCATTCAAACCATTTTCTTTTATAAACATTCATGAACTTAATATATTTTTGCTTCAAGTTGACGCGAGCTGTTTGTGTTTATATGTTGTGTTTATATGTTGTGTTTATATGCTGTTAAACCCAAAGTCTACACGAGCAAGGGAACACGTATTCACTTTACTTTACATTCACTTAATTTCCATCGTAAAGTAAAGATTAGTAAGAACCATAAGTGTTCATCTTTTTGCTAAATCAATTTTTCTTACTTATTCGTCTTCATTTAAGCAATCATTCTTGCCAAGAGTTCAAGACAGAGACATGGAAATGCAATCTGAATAAAACTCCACAAAATAAGAAGTTTCCAAACTTAATAAACAATTCAGTTATTGAAGTGAGACGTTCCTTCTACTTTTAAAAATGTTCCAATCATCTAAATCAATTCTATATACAATTTGAAGCAGAAATCAAAGGAGACAACTATTTCTATTTAAACGGACTAATATATCACAATTATTCCCTTTATCATAACAGTAATCTAGGAAATTCATTTTCATTTTTTTTCCACACAGAACATCACATCACACAGTTGGCACATAAGGACAGGAAGGAACGTCACACTCCCTGCATAAAGGTGTGCACAGTGCAGCGTAACACCTAAGTTTTGACTCTTCGTGCTGGACTTTCCCACTTTACTTTGCCTAACTTTGCTCTTCCTTCAACAGGGAGGAGGTGGAGAGGGAGGGAGAAGGCAAGTGGCGGGCAGCAGGGAGCGGATATACCATCACCTTGACGCCGGTAAGTACAGGAAGTCTTGTCCGTCGCTTTGATGCAAGATCAATAGGAGGAAAAAGACGGAAATTAATTAGTGGATTCCCGGAAAGGTAAATTAATGTCAAGGGGTTGCCAAAAGACCAAACTGGCGGAAGGAACTGAACTGGATTTAGGTGACAAAGTGATGGCAGAGTTTATAGCTATTTTCACCTTCCAAACGTGGGGAAGTAAAGCATTTATAAGCGGTAAAATGAATGGCAATATGCAAGTCTGTCCCGGTGTATCAAGTTTGAGTATAGTTTTTACAGGATAAATGTTGCCTCACTAACATACACGTAAACACAGGAAGCTCACCTTGTCTCGCCATGTTTGTGATTTCTCTGTAACACTGAACATATCATTATCATCATCATCATCATCATCATCATTCCTTCATTCATGTATTTGTCATTCCCTTCGATAATCGGGACTGCTAATAGCGTAATGTAAAACCTGTAATTCATCCAATCAAAAAGATAATTAAGGAATAATTATCATGCAACTCACCTTAATATATTTGATTATACTTTGACTTTTCTTAACTTTACATAATCTCTTTTTTAGTCCACCTTCAATGATGAAATTACAGCGCCCATTTTCTTTCACTGCCGTTCATGTCCACTATTAAAAAATTCCCGCTTCTAAGTTCATTTGCATCACATTACACCTTGAAACAGCATAGTAATATAAACACTAATACTTATTATAACTACCATCACCTCTCTCTCTCTCTCTCTCTCTCTCTCTCTCTCTCTCTCTCTCTCTCTCTCTCTCTCTCTCTCTCTCTCTCTCTCTCTCTCTCTCTCTCTCTCTCTCTCTGTGTCCTCTTCCATTCCTCACCTCCCCTTTAGCAAACTTATCTTATCCTCCTAAACTTTCTCTCCATCCACCTCTAGTTCCAAAGGTCTTGACGTATTAATAAACCAGAGGAAAATCATCACAATGTACAAATGAAAGAATACATATCTAGCACAAATGATTAAGTAAAGCACAACCTGTATTGCCTGGAACTGAACCACTGTCATTCATTTACTTTATGGCAGTGTTTCCTCTTCACCCTCCTTCCCCCCGCGCGAATATCCAGGCCCACACTTGTCCCTTTACCTTTCTCTCTCTCCCTCATGTTATGGTCCACTCGTGAATATCCCGCTCCTGCTCCCAACGCAATGCATACCTGGCAGCTCGGCGGGGGCAGGGATGCGTGTGTTGAGAGGTGGAGGTAAGGGAGAGGTGTTGGCTGGGAGGGAGGACAGGTGATGGAGGTGAGAAAGGTGAGGGTAGTGGTGCAGGTGAAGGGATTGTGGTTGTGTTGAGTGAGTGTGGTGGTAGTGAAGGGTGTGGTGTAAGTGAAGTGTGTGGTGGTGTGATGCAACTATGAGAAGGTGTTTCAGGTAAGGGTATGCTAAGACGCAGAAGAATTGGTGGAACATTTTAAAAGATTATTATAAAAAATAAAAAACACACATACCGGCGCAAGGTAAGTAAATAAGCCACGTAAATTAATTTTTATTTCGTCTATTGTCAAATTAAAACTCTTTCTAATTTTTCTTTTCTACATTTCCGGGTAACGTAACGTACAGTCCTTGACGAGACTTCACGACATTGCACTAAACAAACAACTTCAACAGTTTTATTGTTTCCACTCTAAACCTTTTTACAGATCCTTTTCCTCGCGGCAAAAACTCCAGGAAAAGGAAACAAAATGAAACTAACAGCCTTTTTGCAATCTGCTTCATCTTGGACTTATTTAAATCCTCGTTTGCTATCCAAGCGTATACATATATACACATACATACAGTGGCGATCTCTAATTCCGAATGCCCCACTTCTCAAATTTTTCTAATTCCAAATCGAAAATTCAAAAAAATGTTGTCCCTAATTACGAATTTATTTCTATAAACGAACTCCCAACATAGTGTTAGCAAGATGCAGCTGTACATCGTCGGGTATTGACTTGAGATACAGTCACGTACAACTATACGGATCTGTGAAACTTAAGGTAGTACATAGTCGGGTATAAGCGTATTGAACTGTATACATCTTTAGCAACTACAACTGCGCGAGGTGAGGAATTGTCGTGTAACATAACTAATTGATTGCAAACACTCGTGGATGCTACAGGTTTCGTGTAAACTGAACACACTATAATTTTCAGTACTAACTGGTACAGACTATATGTGAAAAATGGTGACATGGATTTATTTCGTTAATTTTCATTTACCATAAACTTTGCTTGTTTGACGACATTGAAGAAAAAAGTGGATACAAGTAAAGCCAAGGCATGAAGGCTTGTTGACCTGGCTGGATTATAATTTCGTCCAAAAAATATTGATCAAAGCTATATAAATTTGAAGAAAAAAATCTGAGTGAGCCAAAAATGCGTTTCGCTTTTGAATGTATAATTTGTGAAAACTTAAAATGGCGAGTGATATTACGCAGGTGAGGTATTTGTATCACACATCCATTTATCAAGAGTCGCAACTCAGTGCAGCATATGGTACAAAAATCTAAATATTCATACCCGTAGGATGGACATTTGAGTTTCCAGCTTCAGAAGAGCAATGCAATAAAATACACGTGACACAGTTAACACACTTCAAAACTATTTCCACTTTGAGTCATCCTGTGCAGCTATTTGAAATAAACATGAAGTCAGTAGCATTTGCTCAACCTGGTTTATGGAGATATCGTACCGTATGCAATTTACCAACTGCCATCTCTCTCTCTCTCTCTCTCTCTCTCTCTCTCTCTCTCTCTCTCTCTCTCTCTCTCTCTCTCTCTCTCTCTCTCTCTCTCTCTCTCTCTCTCTCTCTCTCTCTCTCTCTCTCTCTCTCTCTCTCTCTCTCTTCTTCTTCTAAAGTCACATTGTTGAGGTTGTTAGTAATGGCCGTGAGTGATCCCCGCGTCCACTACAGTCTGTGATGAAGGAAGGAAAGTAAAACGTCATTTGTTAGCGTTGAAATGGACAGCTGCACGGAAGGCGAAAACAATAGAGTATCAAAGGGTTTTTTTTTTCTCGATACTTTGTGTGTATATTATTGAGTAGATATATGCACTCAATTTTTCTTGCAAGCATTATGTCTACCAACGTGTTTTGCTGCACATGTCTACCTTGTCTTGGCTCTGAAATGGAAATCTTATTCTACAAAAAAACGAGGAAGAAAAAAAATAGATAGAAACGCAAGAATTTATTATTTTTTTCCCCTCACACACGTTTGTTCTCACTTTTTGACACCTTTCTGAACACGCAGCAGTATTTGGTTTGTTCTTTATTCATCCTCGTTTAAGTTCATCATACCAAACGGAAAACCTCATTAAAAAAATAATAAATAAGTAAATAAAAACTCCCCATTTTTTAAACCTTCCATATATTTGAAGATGTCAATTTTCTTTTTTCATATTTATTTCAGTCGGAAACTTTAAATTCTAAGCCACTATTGGTGAACTCTTTCTACGATATTCCTTTTTTCCCTTCATCTTTTCTTTTCCTTTTTACTTCCTGACCTCTTTTCTCTCTCTTTCCCCTGCATTCACCCTCCCCTTCTTTACCTTCCACCATCCCAATCTTCCCATAGCGCTTATTTTGAAGATATTTACATGAACAGTAAATAGGGGAAGCGATCGGGGAGGAAAAACATAGGGAATATAGAGAGAGCAAGTTTGTACGAGGAAGGGAAGCTACGTGTGTGTGTGTGTGTGTGTGTGTGTGTGTGTGTGTGTGTGTGTGTGTGTGTGTGTGTGTGTGTGTGTGTGTGTGTGTGTGTGTTTTAACCTCTTCTCTTCCCCTCACGCTAATCACACCTTCATCCATGCTATACCCCTTCACCTCAAGAGCCAGACAAGCCTTTATAGCAAACGAACACGTGTATTCAACGATAAAACACACCTGGAAAGACCCAACCAAGGCTTACTGTGATGTTTTATTCCTCGTGCTTCACTGTTTTTCTAGGATGAACGATGAGAAGGATGAGTGAACGTGTGACAAAATAGAGTAAGAAGTAAAGAGGCCACTAAACACATGCTATTCGTACCTATACACATCTATATTACAAGGGAGAGCTTAGCAACAGTTAGCTGTAAATATATTTCATCCTTTATTTACATCACTGGTCATCAAATCATCCGTTGCACTCAGCATTATGACGTCTAATTTAGGATTCTCATACACACAAACTAATCGAAGTATGTTAAGCAGTTTTAATGTTGTAATTAATTAGATAGAAATGACTTCAATAAAATATTCGAGTCAAATCAGAGCTATTGTTGTTCTTGCAATGGTGGTGGTGGTGATGATGATGATGATGATGATGATGATGATGATGATGATGATGATGATGATGATGATGATGATGATGATGATGATGATGATGATGATTGTCTACTCACTATTCCCCATCCCATAGAGTCTGTAGGTGGGAGAGGGAGGCAAGGGACCAGAGGAAACATTTTAAGGTCAAACTATTCTCGAAAATCATAAATCAAAGAGGAACAATGCATTTTTTTTTTCCTGCAGTTGATGTAATGGAATGGAACGAAACATGCGCGTGACAAAGATTCAGGATGTTGATGCACAGACATGATAATGAAAATGGGAAGACAAAATTACTTCAGAGAGAGAGAGAGAGAGAGAGAGAGAGAGAGAGAGAGAGAGAGAGAGAGAGAGAGAGAGAGAGAGAGAGAGAGAGAGAGAGAGAGAGAGAGAGAGAGAGAGAGAGAGAGAGAGAGAGGAAAAAAAGAGACAACTTAAAAAATAGTGCATTAATATTCAACGAGAAGAAACTCTGGAACGCCCTCAACACACAGGAGGAATTCAAGTAAAGGAAGCAATGAAATTCTTGGGAACAATAAGAAATAATACGAAAAATTATTTGACAAGAAAAGGAAATGCTGGCAGAGACAGACAAAGAGGAGAAAAAAAAAAAAGAGTATAAAAATAAAGAAAGAGAGAGAGATGGGAATAGCTAACACTACATGCATAGAGACTCCAGTTAACTTGTACTAAAATATAAAGAACAAATAAGACAAAAATAGCTACACATATAACCTGCATGCCTCCCCCTCTCAGCTTTCATCTTTACAAAACGTACCTTTCACTCTCCTCCCTTTCATCATTCAGTCCATCTTAATAAAGCAAGAGTTCAACAGTGTTTTCATACTTTCATTCTTAACCTCTACACCACTCTGCCTTCCTATGATCAGCAAGTTTTCAAAGTAAGAGTATGTATATAGACAGTTTCCATATGATCTAAACTACCTTTGCTCTATTTAATACTTTCTTTTTTATTTCCTTTATTTAGAATGTAAAGATCAATTTCCTTTCCCGTGTCAATGACGTATATATCTATTTTTTTCCGACTAAATAACGTGTAGACAGAGACAAGTTTTTATTAATGTATAGATGGAGTCCACTTCTTAAATGAAATAGAAAATAGTTTCCTCTACAAACTAATTCCTATTTTCACCAATACACAAACGAGCTTTTCCGCGCCTCCCTTCCTATACTAACTCAATGATACCTTTTCTCCCTCCCTTCCTCCCTCCCTCTTCCCCTTCCCTGCCTCCCTTTCAACACCCAAAGTGACTACAATACATGCACTACCACTACCTCGCCTCACCCTCTCCCCACCATCACGACATACAACCAGACAATGTAATAATATTCCTGGTCTACTCTTCCCACCCTTCCCACCACCACACCTCGTCCCCGGAACCAGCATCATCACGGTCATGGTAATTATGTAGCCTTTAGAGCCCCGTAAACACCCGGGATGAGCTGTGGGATGGGAGGGTGAGGCATATCCGCTTTCAGACTGTGGTGATTCGTGGTAATGTATTTGATATTGACTGTACTTTGTTCCGGTGGCTTATTTTCATCTTTTTTTCATGTGTGTGTGTATGTGTGTGTGTGTGTGAAATTAATAGGAAAATGGGATGGATAGTTTTAGCTTAACTCTCAAACATAAGCATAAATTTCATTGTACCTGAGACATCTAAATCCTAACGCAAAACTTAAGCCATTATTACTCAAGACGTAAAAAAACAAAATGTGAAAGGTCTATTTCCTCTTGAATCACGCTGCGTGTCGCCTCAGAATAAACAACGCGGATTGGCTGAGAAAAAGTCCCCTGAGCTAATCAATTGTTTTGCTTTGCGAGATTATGTTTGCATGTTTTCCCATACTTGTAAGTTGTATGGGTTCGTTCCTTGACTATTGTTGGTATCATAATTGCTTGGTAGAATACTTCATTAAGAAACCTCCGCCCTTGGTGTTTATATGCAGTTTGGAATAAGCAAAATAGATGCTATTATCCGATCGTGCGCCAGATTACCTTGTAGTAAGTACTTGTTTTACTAATGATTCGTCTCACACTCACAGGAAGTTCAAGGTCAATGCAGTGAACCTTTGTTATAATATTTTTCACTAAATTAACATATATTATCATACACACTGATGGCAAATGTTTTTTTGTTTTTATTATTCCTATCGGTCAACGGAGCTGGTCAACGAAAATTGCTGATCTCACAATGACAGAATAAAATAAAAAATATAAAAAAAATTCTTTACACTCAAAACTATCCACCATTTAACAAACATTCCGATCACTTCACTTCTGCCTTGAATTACATCACATACCTCGTTCAAAATGGAGAATCAGACACAATAACTAACACATATACAGTTATTTTTTATACATTCACTTAAACGTATGATAATTCACTGCTATAAGGCAACAACGATAGCCAAGGGCGCTGGCACTAGGCGACACCACCTTTAACATGAAAATAAGCCGTTGAGTTAGTGGGTAAGGCAACGCAACGCACCCGAGAAGCGAGGACACAGGGATTCCAGGAAGAGAGAACACGGGTGGCGGGAGGGAAGTGGGAGGAGGATGGAAGGGGAGTGGGAAGAGGATGGGAGGGGAGTGGGAGGTGGATGGGAGGGGAGTGGGAGGTGGATGGGAGGGGAGTAGGAGGAGGACGGGAGGGAGTTGGAAGCTCGCATATCATGAAGCTTTAGTGAAGGTAGTGTGCTTCTCCTTTCCTCCAGGTGACGCTACGCTTCCTACTCATCTTCGTCCTGTGTGTGTATGTGTGTGTGTGTGTGTGTGTGTGTGTGTGTGTGTGTGTGTGTGTGTGTGTGTGTGTGTGTGTGTGTGTGTGTGTGTGTGTGTGTGTGTGTGTGTGTCTTCCGTGTATGCTGTCATCACGCGTAACATTCAATTTGCATCTATATCCTACTAACGCAATATGATGTTTACACTTGAATTGTTCACTATCATCATCATATTAGTTTTTGGGCGGTGTTGGTCTCGTTCTTTTTTTTTTAATTAATCTCTGGAAAGGAAATATTACTTAAGCGGCGAGCATTGTGTCTCATGCCAGAAGTGTTCACGCTCGTTGACTGCCGCTCAACGTAAACAAAGTGAAGTGATGGCAGCGCGCGAACCATTGCGGGCCTGTCATTAAGGCAGATGAGAGCCAACCGAAACATTATGAATACCCTCCCTCATTCCCTCCCTTCCTTCCTCTCCCAGCCCCCTTCCTTTCCCCCTCTAGCATTTCTCTTCCCCCTTCCCCTCCAAACCCCTCAAAGCTTACACATAAAATGCATGATTACACACACACACATGCGTGCCGAGGGGAGGCATTGCAAACATGGGTGAGGGTGAGGGTGAGGGTGAGGGTGAGGGGAATGGAGGTGGGATGTGAGGTTTAGAGGGATGAGGTGGGTGGACGCTAATGATGAGGTGTGGAGGCGTGTCAGATACTATCCTTTTTACTTCATATTTCTGAAAATTTATGAAGGTCAGCGCTGGTTAGAGAAAAAATGTATTAGAAGCTCCTACTGTGATTCTAAAGTGATGAAATGTTTCTTGTGTGTTGTATAGACTTTGAACTTCACATACGTCTTGATGTGTCACTTCTTCTTGAGTCATAATTAGAACTTGGATGGTTTTCAAGTTATCGAGCAAATTATAGGAAGGAAGAGACGAACATGAATCCTTATACACACATTTTACATCCAACCTTTAACCACCATGAGGCTGAGGACAGAAAAACGCACCAACCCTCAGCAGAGTCAAGCGGAGAACAAGCGTAAATTGGCACCATTAGTACATTTCCTGTTTAGTTTATCTTATTCTCTTACAGGCAGTTCAATTTGGTCGTCATTAACGGAGAGTCTGAAGGCTACTGATGTCCTGTCGGAGCAGCACGACACACCTGCCTCCTCACCTCCAAAACTGAGGCGGAGCTGCACACTATTGGAGTCCGTGACATAGTATGCTATTCACTCTACCTGACAGGAACTTCAATTTTCTTTGTTCGAGATTATGAAATGTATTCACTTATGTATTTCTCTACTTGTCCACCTAGCTGTGTTTTTTATCTATGTATATACTTATCTAGCTATCTGTATCTTAATGGTGTGTCATAGGTGTTAATTCGAGTAGGTTATGTATCCTTCAGTCCTTCCTAAAGCCTCGCTGTCTTACGTACTCTAGTGGAAGAAGATGCAGCACGGTGGATAAGACGATGCAAGTAATAGTTCACCATGACGAATACTTCAAAACAACCACAGACAAAATCAAGGAAAGATGTAAACAGTTGTGAGCTGGAGCCTGAATTTCTGACCGCCTTCCACCACACGATGGACGTATCACACTTCACCTCCTAACACACACGGGAGCAATTTTTTTTTTATGTTCAGCGCCTTGCAGTTCACCGAAAAGTTTGCCTCTTGCCTTGGTATCGTGCTGAGGCGTCTCCCCGGGAAGCTTGAACGTCGATATATTTCAGCAACACGACGGCAATATAAAGGAAATATTTTTTCTGAATATTCCTAAAACTTCTTCGCTCGACCTCGCGTCCTGAAACTATTTATTGTACGGAAGTAAGGTGAGTCGCAGCAGGGTGAGGAGAGGTTACGTTCAGTTAGTTGCGAAAGCGTTGCATTTTAATAACCATGAACAAAAAAAACTATATTACTTCAGAGGAGAAATTATGACGATTGTAGAAAAAAAAAAACACTTAGCATTTACTTTGAGGAATGTAACAGTAATGAAGAAGACAGTGTATATACATTTACAATACTTAATCTTGATGTTACAAGGAATTGATCAAAAAATTCACTTCACGGAATCTATGACACAGTAATGAGATGAAAGGTCGTGAAAGTGAACGCGAAAGTGAACATTTAACGCCACTCTTCATTAGACATTTTTCTTTTTTCTATTTCCTATTGTTTAGTTACTGGCAAACTCTGTGGTATAGTAATAAAATGGAAAACTATAAATACTTTTGTCATGACCTAAACTTACATATCAAGGCAAGAATAATTTACTTTGTTTTGGTTCATATATTCAGGCTAGAAGAAGGCGGCAGATAAACGAAGAAAAAACCAACATTGAATACTAATTTTCTCCTATAAAACTACAACAACAACAATGAACGGTTTCTTCCTCCACTAATATTCATCACAAAATCTACGTCTCATCCTTCTACAAACGTGATAATATTCCTTTCTTACTTTCCTTGCGAGCTTATATAACAAAAGAGCGTTGTTTATAATAGGAAACTTATTATTTCTATCCCTGTCCTGCACGGTTAGTTAAGTAATAGCACCAACAACACCAAACAACAACCAGGAAAACACAACACAAAGGTCTCCTAGGATATGTTTCTTCCTGTGTATTTCTTTATCCCATCCTGTTCTCTCTTTTCCTCCTGTCTCTCGGCCGTGTGTGTGCTGTCACAATTACATTCACACGACTCACCTGGAAGCGAGAAGCAAACTGTAAGGAATTGAGAGTAAAAAAAAGAAAATAATAACGTTGTACCGACCTTTATATTGCAGTGTAGAATTGGACATTGTTGGGAGGGAGATTAAATGTCATTCTGTCCATGCTGTGTGAGTTAGGCTGAGGACCAGGTGTATATGAGAGGTAGAGGCGTACATGCATCATAGAAAAGAGTCTGTCATTGGAGTCTATCTGGAATTTATGTTGGTTTTTTTTGCCCCACAGAATAGTTCACCTGGCTAATGATTAACGTCCAGGTGGATATTTACCTGAGCCAAAATTCCGTGTTTGAGCTGACGCACCACAAAGGAAGGAAAGAAGGAATGGTACTTTTTGATGCAAGGAGGAAAAGTTATGTATATTGTTCGTGGTTACATTCTCAAGGCTTCTCTTGAATTTGTTATGTTGTCTTGTTAAAGGTATTATTCAAAGGCGCAGGGCAGTACACACACACACACACACACACACACACACACACACACACACACACACACACACACACACACACACACACACACACACACACACATTTAATATTCACGCTGTCTGTCCGGGAGCATCATTACCTCGGTGGGTTTTTCGCAGCAAAACACAATTAATTTACACCAAATACTCAACTCGGTGCTTAAAATAGAATCACTGATGCACACTTCCTCCTTGTCGTGGTGGTGGTGGTGGTCGTGGTGGTGGTGGTGGTGGTGGTGGTGGTGGTGGTGGTGGTGGTGGTGGTGGTGGTGGTGGTGGTGGTGGTGGTGGTAAATATTTTCGGTAAATATTTTTGGTGACACACTTATGGTACGAGTTGCAACAATTTCATTATAATCATAACTGGTAAGAAGGTTCTGAGTTTATTAATCAAAGGCTGATGAACGGTGACAAAATTTTTTTTCTTTTTTACTTAAACTTACTTTATTCCTGTCGAGAGTTGTACTTGATGAATGTTTGGACAGAACTTAGCTCAATAACAAAGAAATGAGGAAGAGGAAGAGGAAAAGGAGGAGGAGGTTTTATTATCATTATTATTACTATTATTTTTATTATTATCATTACTATTATTACTATCATCACTATTATTACCCATATTATTGTTATGTAGTAACACAACCAATAATAATAATAATAAAACAAAAATAACAATAGCAGTAATGAAAATACTACTACTACTACTACTAATAATAATAATAATAACAATAATAATGACAATAATAATACAAATACTAATACTAATAATAACAATAATAATGAAAATGATAATGCGCTATACTATAATAAAAAAAAAAACCCCAGCCTCGCTTGTCTATCCGTCTGTGGGTTCCCAATTTGCGTGGGCAAACACTCTCCTGGTCCGCGTGGGCGCCACACACCACTGTATTCAGCATAATCCAAAGGCAGGAAATAAAGGGTCGTGGCGGAAATGTGGACACAATGTGTTTTCAGATTCACCTGCGCCAGAATGTCTGATGAGCTGTACTTACTTGGCTCACGTTACCAGTGGCCACAGAAGGAAAGTGAATACATGCATGACATCAGACAGGAGAAGATATTAACTGTAACACTGGAAATGATGATGATGATGATGATGATGATGATGATGATGATGATGATGATGATGATGATGATGATGATGATGATGATGATGATGATGAAAAGAACTATGATAACAGCAACAAGACAATAATGACAATGATAATAGCACTACTACTACTACTACTACTATTACACGACTACTACTGGTTACACGTAAATAAGTTAGTTTACAAGTCTTCAAAGCGACGTGTCCACAATTGACAAGAATAATACCGAAACAGCAAGTGATATTCTGGAAACAGTGCGATGGTCTCTACGGTTTAGGTCAAGAAGATAATAATAATCTATCTTGGGTGAAGCTGGACTTGTGTTACTAATTCATAGGTTGACAAGGATCTTCATGTCTTCATCATTCTCTTCCACTCTTAGAATATGCATAGAAAACTGGGCTTTGTTCTGCACTTTGAATTTTTTAATCTAAACTTCTTCGCGAAATGTGTATTCTAAGACATTCACAAACAATCATTTCATAAGAACTGTTTGGTTTGACCTCTGGGAAAAACGATACTGAGGGAAAATTGTTGATGTTGGTTGTTGTTTTTCCTTTTAGCTGTTGTTGTTTACGAGTCCTTAGTGTGTTGGACAATCTATTTCTAGTGTGATTGGGAAAGAAAGGGGCAGAAAGGAGGAGGAATCATAAGGGTGCTGAAATGTGGGTTATTGGATGGAAATGGGGGACAGCTCTTTAATTATTTTGCTCTCTCTCTCTCTCTCTCTCTCTCTCTCTCTCTCTCTCTCTCTCTCTCTCTCTCTCTCTCTCTCTCTCTCTCTCTCTCTCTCTCTCTCTCTCTCTCTCAAACGCAGTGCTCCCCGGCTATCGGATTTAAAAGTAATCTAAAGTAATTTAAATACTAAGAACGTCATACTAAATTACATACTAGTGTCAAATAACACACCAACCAAAAAAAATATAATTAAATAAATAAATAAAAATCCACCAAGGTTACAGTCATTACGTCACATCACTTGAAATATATCCACACACATTGCCTGCTAAATAATACGATCAAAAGTGAGTCCACGTTTTAATCATACCTTCAATAAAAGCCAAATTAACTGCAGTAAATATGTATGAAATGAATAACATGTAAAACTAATATCCCTCTCTACCACATGCACACGAGTTGTTCTGCGTGTTATTTTGCCTCACTGCAGGACATCCATCACCACACCACGGCCTGTTGTCTGCCCAGTGTCTATGTCCTAAAGGGAACAGGTGCAAAGGTTAAACACAAAAAATACACTTAAAGGATTACAAAAGTTTCACAAGCAGCAACACACACCTTCACCTGTTTGATTGTGTTGATTGAACTTGATTGTTTTCTTTCGACACAGGTAGGTTTCAATGTGTACGATCAGGAAAGATGTATTACGTTATTAAAATATGAGTAACTTGAGTGTTTAGTGAGTTGTTACATGTACAGAAAAACAACAATAGTCCCTTTGCGTTGCCTCTCAGCCTTCCTCTGCCTACCGTCAGCTTGGTGTTTATGTATGGTAATGTCTTCCAGGTATTAGCATTTATATCCCCAATTAGCATTAATATCGTTAATCGACAAGCCAGTGTTCGTTTTAATACTCGCATGGCGGTTAAATGATCAAAGTCATTAATATCAATTATTCTAGAACCCCTCCACTCCACCCCCCCCACCACACACACACACACGCACACAGTTCTCCTTATGTCATCTCATCATGTTTATACAACGCTACACTTCAACTCCAATCAATTCGTTGATGTTGATGTTGATGTTGATGTTTCACGCATTCTCACCGTGGCACCAAAACGCAACTTAACTATACACCATGACACATCTGACAGCGAATATAACTCCCATGACATATAAAACGAAACACATCAAATACCAACCTTAAATTCAACTAGTATACAGAACAATCCTTTGCCAGCTGTATAAAAAAAAAAACCCCACTCAACTTCAAAAGGACCTTTAAACTCAACACCTTTAAAAACAGCAACGCAACTGAAGTAGAAAAACACACGTCTCCTTGCCACTGACGCTCATAGGAAACAAATCACTCAGTGTCCACAGGTTCTGGGTCACAGGCATTCTCCGGAAACTGCCGTAAATTCTTCAGAGAACCAATTTAAACGGAACAAAAATTGATGAGAATCTCTCGGTAAACTTTGCTGAGTGTGAAACGAGAAAGAGGAGTCGTGGGGGAGTTGTGGTATTGAGGGGAGCCTTCTTTTGTGTGAAGGAGGAGGAGGAGGAAGAAGAGGAGGAGGAGGAAGAGGAAGATGAAAAGGAGGAACCAAGATTCAAGCATTGGAAAAGGATGGAGTAAGAGTGAAGGAGGACATGCATACGATTGAGAGAGAGAGAGAGAGAGAGAGAGAGAGAGAGAGAGAGAGAGAGAGAGAGAGAGAGAGAGAGAGAGAGAGAGAGAGAGAGAGAGATAATGAGAGAAAAAAAACGAGAGGCTCAGGGAGTTGAATTACAGACTTGCACTCTGAAATCCTATTCTTAATCACGATCGCTAAGTGGATTTCCATATCACCAATGCATTTTCAGACGTCAGTGGATTGTGTCTACTCTTGCTTAACGTACTCATTTACGTACACAATACTAATAATAAAATGATAATAACAATAATAATAACAATAACAACAATAAGAAGAAGAAGCAGCAGAAGAGGAGAAAATAATGGAGGATGTAAAATCGTCTGAATGCTAAATGATAATACAATTGGTGGCAGCAACGAGGATTATCTTCATTTGTGTGAACGAATGCTGACGCAGCGCTGCATATCAAGGTGTAACTTATCTTTTAACTCTAATGGCAGTCTCATATTCTCTCTCTCTCTCTCCCTCTCTCTCTCTCTCTCTCTCTCTCTCTCTCTCTCTCTCTCTCTCTCTCTCTCTCTCTCTCTCTCTCTCTCTCTCTCTCTCTCTCTCTCTCTCATAATACTTTTTTGCCATACCTGAAAACACAAATTTCAGCGTCATCCACCATCATCATTATTGCGAGAAGCTTCATGCACAATATTCACGAGGGTTGAGTGAGGCTCCACACCGGCAACACTTCCTCCTAAAAGCTACTCTTCGCGTGAGCAGTGCGTGGGGTGTTTTGGACCAGCAAGGAGTGAATGGTTGGGTGGGCAGGCAAGGTGCAGCTTTTACGACGCGTGCAAAACAACATCCTTCCTACTGGCACGCCACTTAATGTTGCCGCTCATGGACAGCCACACTCACTAAGCCTTTTCCATTCAGGTGACAAGTCAGGTTTACAATAATAATAATAATAATAATAATAATAATAATAATAATAATAATAATAATAATAATAATAATAACACGTGTCTAATGCATTATTCCTGTCTTCTACTACAGATTTGCATGCGTTCATCAGGGAGGTGGTGGAATATTTAGCATCTCAGTGGTACATATCAAGGTTCAATCCAAACTTTTCTCCTGTCTGTATCTGAGTGGGGAGGCGTTTCGTGTGTCCTACGTGCTACAGGTGTATAGGGCTTACATGGACGCCTCATCTCCCCTCCGAAAGAGTGCACCCAACATAGCTATACGAAACACACAAGTAAAAATTAAACACTTTTGGCTTCCGTGATCCCCTGTTCCTTGTTCGCCTTCACCCTTACTTCATATGAGAGAAGGTCAGCGGAAGTGTTATCTTGCCTTCCCACAATGCACAATAAGGCTCCGTGGTTTAACTAGTGCAATGCCTGCTTCCTATAATGCAATCTCCCTTCACTAAAGATGGTTTCCAATTATCCGAAAATCTTTATTTCATTTATTTTGATCTGGTGAGTCTTAACTATATCGTAGGATGCCAGCCATGAGGTGCTTCGGCCCGAGGTGATTCTACGCCCCTTCACTAGAGTGTGTAGTCAAAGGCTTAAGACTAATTGATTCTCTCTCTCTCTCTCTCTCTCTCTCTCTCTCTCTCTCTCTCTCTCTCTCTCTCTCTCTCTCTCTCTCTCTCTCTCTCTCTCTCTCTCTTTGTCTCTCTCTCATACACGCTGATACAGTACAACGCCGATTCAACCTGCAGACTTGAACACCTGTATAAGGCTTGATGCGTAAGGCTTCCCTCCGCCACTCACACGTCGCAAGCCACCGAACCTCAAACAGCCACCAGACTTGCCCGCCATGTAAGGAAGACTAAGGAGCAATCCCATTATAAGCTTTAATTGATATGACAAGAGAAAATGTTAACCAAAGCGTCCAATTAGTTTATGTGGTGTTTTCTGGTGGTGAGGGTGTGAGTAATGTCCCCATAGTTCTCCTTCAAGGTCAAAAGTCGCCTTCCCTTCCCTTCTCTTTCTTCCTTCCCCTTGCAAATGCCGCAGTTGTGTTATCAATCTCCCCTATGGTCTGTTTGCTGCTTCCCAGTGACTGCACATACACGCACGCACACACGGGCACGCACACGCACACACACACACACACACACACACACACACACACACACACACACACACACACAAACACACACACTATAATGTCTTAGGTCACGCTGGTCAATATGGACAGTCAGACAATATTGTGTCCTCGCACTGGTGGCTGCCAGGCTCGTACACCTCATGGACAGCTTGAAGGGTATTCCTGTAACACCCATTTTCACTAAACAAAACAAGACATTGCAAGAATTTCCTTTCGTGTAATGCTTAAATGTAAGATTGTTATAATTTCATGGAAGAACAGATCAACATTTTTTTTAAATCAACACGTGACATCTGACTTCACCTTTGCACCTAAATGAAAAAGAAATCAGTGTTCAATTCATAACAGACTTGAAGCTGCTGCGACTTTTCATCGAGAATTCATGACATCATTAAACCGAGCTTCTCTCCCCTCATCCCCTGCAGCCGCCGGCAGCGGGATGGAGGTGCTCCACTTGTCTGGTCTAATGCGTCGAGGGAAAAGGCTTTTAATACTTTTAATACCAGTTCTTAGTGACGCGCGCAAGGCCACTGTGTGCTGCAGGGAAGTGCTGGGACAACCTTCACATAAAGGGCTTTCCAGGGAAGCACAACCTGCAGCACACGACACAAAATACTGAAACAAATGAACCCTTGAGAGTTACAATAACACTAGTGACCTGGAGG
Source organism: Metacarcinus magister (assembly GCA_029783475.1). Lineage (NCBI taxonomy): Eukaryota > Metazoa > Arthropoda > Malacostraca > Decapoda > Cancridae > Metacarcinus > Metacarcinus magister. The sequence continues at coordinate 12,613,262 of JAPQNM010000002.1, forward strand.
TGCAGCGTGAAGGGCAGCAGAGGGCGTGATGGTGTAAGTCACCACGGTGCAGTCACCACGGAATGTATGGACGTGGATGCCTCGCGCTTCTACACTGACGAAGGACTCATCCTTAACACTGCAGATCGCTGCCTTCTGACACACAACCACGGAGGAATGTTCTCCACTTTCGTCTTGAAACGACACCCAATATATTGTTCCACCAATTCAATTAAACGGATGCATTGTAGTTCCCCGTGAAGTTAACCCGCACCAGCAGAAATTAACGGACTCAAGGTAGAGTTTGGAGTTGGCAAGTACAGACACTCGTGCAGCGGCCATGATCTACTCCAAGGTGCAAGGAAGGGAACCAACGCTTACCGGACCCTAGTCTGCCGCCGCCTGCTGACTGCCCCCAGGCGCCCGCGGCAACTGTGTAAATTATCTTGTTCGGTAAGGACTTACATTAATTAGTCTTGGATACTTTTCTTCTCAAATGAGAGAGAGAGAGAGAGAGAGAGAGAGAGAGAGAGAGAGAGAGAGAGAGAGAGAGAGAGAGAGAGAGAGAGAGAGAGAGAGAGAGAGAGAGAGAGAGATAATAACACACACCACATACTAGTACTGTATATGCTACGGAAAAATTTATTATACTAACTTATATGTACAGTAATGAGATTCCTTCTATTAAGTATCTATACAAACTATAGGAAAGTGAATCCTACGAAATTATACGATTATGTAGGAAAGATAATTCTCCCGATAGTTGGAGTATATGAGAAAAAAATATAAACAGGTATGAGACAAAGATACACAGGATAGGTATTATAGTTTTAAGGTCATCTTAACGTGACCTGACCTGACTCTGCTAAGGGAAGAGAAACAGGAGTGACAAGTGCAGCTGAAAGCGTGAACAAGACTACTACTCGTGTCATACTCGTACATCACGGTGTGCAGGAACTTGAAGTGACGGAGGATACGGGTTCAACGGGGAGACGGACACCGACATCTCTTGAGGGAAAAAAAAATATCATCAATCTTTAAGTAAAACGAGAGCAAATATTTACCGGGCTGGAGGAGGATAAGTGAGTATAAATCTTGACGTAAAGCGAGGATCTATTTTTTCCGTGAAACTCGTATAAATCTTTGTGGAAAAAGATTATTGTTTGTTTCTAAGTTCAAAAAGAATAAATAAGTGTCAATCGTCAGGTATAATGAGTCCCCATCTGAGGGTATAAATAGATACTATAGTCTTATACGTGTAAAGAGAAAACTTATTTCTATGCAAAACGATTATCTTTATCTTATACGTACACAAGGCGGGTAAGACATCACCGCACACCACTTTTATTCTCGCCCCACACACACACACACACACACACACACACACACACACACACACACACACACACACACACACACACACACAGCACCTCTTGCCTCCACATCACGCAACAAACCACTGTTCTCACGTAACATCGCCATCACATCCTTGAAGAGAACCATTACCACCACCACCACCACCATCACCACCACCACCACCACCACCACCACCATCACCACCACCACCACCACCACCACCATCACCTTCTCCACAGTTACAACACAAGAAGACCAATCCAGCAACACAACTACTACTATCTCTAGAGAACACAACAGCACAACACCTTCCTGACAACACCGAACCACACCCTAGGAAGACAGCAGGGCTCGCAGTACTGTATCCCGACAGAACAGCAGCCGGTGCAGCACGAGAATCTCACAGCAGAACGCAGCATCATCTCCACACTATAATATGCACAATACACACAATACAATAATCTCTACACCACTGACACAAGCATTCATCGTGCGTGCAGAGGCGTGGAAGGAGGGTGGAGGGGGGGCGGTGCGTGGTAGGGATCGGAGAGGGACGGGAAGGAAGGCAGGGAGTGCGAGGCGTTGTGAGTTGGTCAGTCGGGCGTCGTCAGCGGCCGCGTTCACACCGTTCAAGTGGAGGCAGCAGCGGCGCGCCACCTGCCGTCACACCTTTGTCACGATCTTCCCCGCGTCTTTCCAGCTCGCTCCTCTCCCCCTCCGAGACGAGTATCTTTTGTGATCAATAATCTTTATATCATTTAAATTCTACACCTACTAGTGATATTGTTGTTTTCATGTTTTCATCTTCGCGTCTTGGTTCAGCCAGCGCACCGCGGCCTCGCGCCTTGCGGTGACGTGCTTGAGTCGCAACTTTTGTTAGTCTCCGTCACACCTGAGCTTCGCCTAGAGGCCTCTTCACCTACTGCTGGAAAGACCAACTGACGCGCGCGGTAGATCTGAGGTAGGTGCTGATGCTGGTTGTTGTTGTTGTTGTTGTTGTTGCTGTGATAGTAGTGGTGGTGGTGGTGGTGGGTTAGGGTGGGGGGGAGGGGATGTTCAGTACTGGCATCATTACTGCTTTTTAGTTTATTTTTATGAGACACTTGGGTAAGCCACGAACCTCTACTGACTTTCTTGCCCAAGTGGTGATGTATAATATCTACTCAGGCACACCAGACAGACAACAATTAAGTGTATGAAAGAAGAAAAAAAACATCGCATGACCGAGTAACACTATAAGTAACTCAACTCATCTCAACACTACCAAACAAGATGATCAATTGTGTTTAACTTACAAACACCAACTTCACGTCTACGCTGCTGAGTTGTGAGTTACAGGCGAACATGGACTACGGAAAACGAAAGACTTCAAAATATTTTCCTCAACCAACACCTGCGTGGGTCTTGAAGGTTAAGGATGCCTAATGAGCAGGTCTTTGGTTCACTAGCCTTTTCAACGCCTTCGAAGCCCTTGACAGGAGCAGCAATTAAATCTCAGGTGTTTTTAAACTTAGGTGGCTTGAAATCAATCACCAAGATGTGGAAAATACCCAATCACCTACACGACCTCAACTCAAGACTACGTGGTGACCTTAGCGCCGGATCTTGTTCCTTTAGTGTTTGAGTCAGAGAACACAGAATAAAGTCCTTGGAGGTTGAGACAAATAAAGAGTGAAGTTCTTATATCCATCTAATGAAATGTAGCTGTGAGATGAGGCAAAAAGAAAAGGTAGATCGACAGCAACAAGACAAGAGGGAAGGAAGGAAGCTAGGAAGGACCCGCCGGCGTTGCAGGGTTGGCTAAGTTTTCCCGTCGCTGATGCCAAGTGCTCGATCAGGGTCATCAGCGAGCGGGAAACTGCCGACTTGAAGAGACACGTAATACTATAAGAGTGAAATGATAGGCGTCTTTAAGGAAGGGAAAATGAAGAGTTAATGAAGTAGAACATAATTAGCACACGATCTCTCTCTCTCTCTCTCTCTCTCTCTCTCTCTCTCTCTCTCTCTCTCTCTCTCTCTCTCTCTCTCTCTCTCTCTCTCTCTCTCTCTCTCTCTCTCTCTCTCTCTCTCTCTCTCTCACAGCACTGCAGGCGTTTATATATAAGCCCAAGTACCTCCATGTAATCTACCCAAACATTAACGCAACATATATCAAAGCGCAACGTCTTCAGTCGAGAGTTTAGCCATAATTATGTAGCTGCACCACGTAACCTCACACCCCTATACACCACATAGCCAGAGGAACAATAAAGGAACCATCTACCTGGTATAGCGAAGAAAAAAAAGAAATAAAAATCCACTTGCTTTGCTTTGAATAGTTCCCCCCGTGAAATTAAAAAGAAAATGGAGATGCTTAAAAGTACCGAGTCTTGAAGAGCAATATGCCAGCGTAAGGGTTAGTGTTTAGTGTTTCAGAGTCTCACTAATGGAAGCTTCACTGATCGTTGCTGCTGCTCACCCATCTGGTTCTAACGGCTCATCTTACCGCGGGAATACGTCCAGCCATCTCATTATCTTTATGGTTCTTTCTCCCACCACTTCTACGTCTATGTCTGAGAGAAAGAGAGAGAGAGAGAGAGAGAGAGAGAGAGAGAGAGAGAGAGAGAGAGAGAGAGAGAGAGAGAGAGAGAGAGAGAGAGAGAGAGAGAGAGAGAGAGAGAGAGAGAGAGCAAGAAAGATAGAGATGGAAGATTCAGAGGCAAATTATTCTCACACACAAGGGAAACTCATGTCATCTATAGCATGATTACAGCTTGTTAGCGGCCTATTCACCTGTATTACTTTCAGTACTGTAAAGCCATGTTAAGTGCAGCTCGTATATCCTTTTCATGATCTGTACTCGGGTGCTGTAAGGTTATAATATAAATACAGACCAACCAACTAAGTTTTTTTTTTCTTCAGCATCACAAAGGTTGAGAATATTATCATTCCTTGCTTGCTTATATATAAAAACTTGATAGAATATTACATTACATTTCTTTGTATCTGGAAATTTTGTCGTGGCAGTGTGCAAAAGATAGTCAGGAAGTGCACACATATGTCTCTCTCTCTCTCTCTCTCTCTCTCTCTCTCTCTCTCTCTCTCTCTCTCTCTCTCTCTCTCTCTCTCTCTCTCTCTCTCTCTCTCTCTCTCTCTCTCTCTCTCTCTCTCTCCCACTCCACGTATTCGAAGAGCCAAGGAGAAACGAAATGATAAAAATAATCGACGTTGTCAGATATGTAAATGTGTTTAGCTCTCTTTTTCTTTTTTATATAAAACTACTGCGCCCGATTAAGCCAAGTCTCCACACCCACGCAGCGTCTCTCTCTCTCTCTCTCTCTCTCTCTCTCTCTCTCTCTCTCTCTCTCTCTCTCTCTCTCTCTCTCTCTCTCTCTCTGACATAGCTTCTTCAGTAATTTCACAGAGAGGAGAGAGAGAGAGAGAGAGAGAGAGAGAGAGAGAGAGATAGACAGGAGACAGAATGAGGCAAAGACAGACGTACAGAGACAGAGAACGTATCTTAAGTGCAGGATAATTATGTTCCGCCCTAGGACGCTCTGGGGATCAGCTCATCCAACCAAAGGGATGAGCTGGTGGGAAGGGGAAGGAGTGAGGGGAAGGGGAAGGGGAAGGGGAAGGGGAAGGGGAAGGGGAAGGGGAAGGGGAAGGGGAAGGGTTGGGATGGGTGTCTGCCGCCCGCCTAAACTTGCAGCATTGGCCCACCTTTCCGTCTGACTGCATCATCTTAGCACACACACACACACACACACACACACACACACACACACACACACACACACACACACACAAGCAAGCAGGTGTTGCAGTTCACATATCGGCAATGCATGTTTAACTCTGAAAATATTTGAACAGGTTGGAAGGTGCTCTTTCTCTCTTTCTCTCTCTCTCTCTCTCTCTCTCTCTCTCTCTCTCTCTCTCTCTCTCTCTCTCTCTCTCTCTCTCTCTCTCTCTCTCTCGTCCCTTTAAGGCTATATTGGGGTTAAGACCTTTTACCTTTGACCTAATACTGCTACCACTTCCCGGTTACCATAGTTTCCTCAAGTAAGAAATTATTAAGAGTCACACAGGCAAGGAAAAACAGGCAATTAGACCCACATGTGCCGTCTATTTCCAAGATATCATACTCTAAAATGACCTCCTTGCATTAAATTGAATTATCTTTGAGTTACAGGCGATGATAGTAATTAGTAACAGTAATACTAATGATAGGTAATGCAAATCCTCATTAACTATCTGGTAATTTAGTGCAGAAGTAAATCAGGCAAGGATTAGCCTATATGTAAGGGAAGCAATTCCACGCTGGTTGGAAATGAATGCTAATCGGCTGTGTAGAAACGGTGGCAGCTGTGTGTGTGTGTGTGTGTGTGTGTGTGTGTGTGTGTGTGTGTGTGTGTGTGTGTGTGTGTGTGTGTGTGTGTGTGTGTGTGTGTGTGTGTGTGTTCCGGTATGACTACTTGCCATATAAAAACTGAAATGACTGAAATCACAAAGTCAAACGTGAATGCACAATATCCTCTCCTAATCCACAATGAAAGTTGACCCAGACAAGAAAATTAAACAAACCATTTCAGATAAAACCCCATGAGAGCTTAGCCTGGCCCCCTTAAAGCAGCCTAGCCCATGAAGCACTCACGGCTATAAAGTGAAGCTGACGTGAGGCCCCTAATAGTAAGCTCACGTTTTATCGGGCCCTCACCGCTTCTCCTGTTGTATTCCAGCGTCACCTCACGAGTTTGATGATTTTCCTTAAGAGGCTAACGCGGCACCTCCCCGTCAGTGTGGTGGGTACAGAGTGACAGATAATTAACAAGCTCTTCCCTGTAAACAAGGTAAAGGAAGCAGCAGCCCGTAAACTTAGTAATTCTGTAGGTAAGTGAATATGCCAATTACGTTCAGGTGAGTAAGAGAAAGCGACAGGTATGGTTTGCTGCCTTACTATTCCAGGTACCGAGTGTTTGGCTGAGTTTGAGTTATAGATATAGTAGAAGTTAGTCACATTATCTGATTATGATAATGATTATATAGTTTTCTTTTTTTTTATCATATCAGAGTCATATACAAAATTCTATAGCATAAAATATTGATCCTTGTCTATCCACAGTTCCTTCTCACAGCACCTCACACGACCATATACATCCAAGTTTAGGGTTCAAGGTCATTCCGCTGTGACTGGTATTCATTCCTGTTATCTACTGTAATATTCAAAGGATGTTCTGGCTTTTACGAGTATACTTTCATCTCAGCATTTTCTTTTTTCTTCACGAGTGCGTATGTTAGTCGAGGGTTAAGGGTGGTAGAAAACGGATTTGTGGCGCTCCAGGAGTAGAAGTTGGGATGATAAGAGAAATTTATCGTCAAGGAGAAATTTAGATTGTGGAGGGAGGTAGAAAAGGGTATACGAGGACCACTTGCTTGTTGTATGTTAGATGATACATAAAATTCGTATAGGAATTACCTCCATGGAGAAAGTCGCCGCCAGATAGCGTTGTTACTATTCCCGTGTTGATTAAAACTGAAGTCATCTATCCGTTTCATAGCAATTTTCCACCTTTTTTTTTATCATTCATTAATCTATACCTATAATAGACATTCATGGTAGTGTGTGTGTGTGTGTGTGTGTGTGTGTGTGTGTGTGTGTGTGTGTGTGTGTGTGTGTGTGTGTGTGTGTGTGTGTGTGTGTGTGTGTGTGTGTGTGTGTGTGTGTGTGTGTGTAAATTTTAATATATCTTTGCATCTTTGACAACTGTAACTTGTATAATAAAAAAAATATAATTCACTTATTCATGTATTTAATCACGTTTCGAAATGATCAAAGGCAATCAACAGCGATTGAATATTTCATCAACTAAGGAAAAAAACATGCGAAATGAGAGAGGGAGAGAGAGAGAGAGAGAGAGAGAGAGAGAGAGAGAGAGAGAGAGAGAGAGAGAGAGAGAGAGAGAGAGAGAGAGAACATGACTTTTCTCTATTCCCTTCCACACAACACTGACAGAACACACACACAGGCTCCACACACCCAAAAATAACACAAGAAAGCAATCCACCTTTACACCCACAAACACACACCAACACACACACACCCACCCACCCACACCCTAACCCACCCACACACACTCTGCCTCCATCGCTTCACCTCACACACTCCACCTGTTACAATCCGATCTACCCACCACCACCCACACCTCTCTCCTACACCGGTTCAACATGCGCTGCACCACCCCAATCGCCACGTGCAGCCAGACAAATGGACCATAAAGGTGCATACATTAAGGCAGCCAGTAATTCATGACATAAATGCAACAGAATTAGGATTAATCACCTAAATTGTCGTTCTTCCTTCCTTTTTTGAGAGTGAATGAGTGAGTGAGTGAGTGAGTGAGTGAGTGAGTGAGTGAGTGAGTGAGTGAGTGAGTGAGTGAGTGAGTGAGTGAGTGAGGCATGAGAGACGAGCAAATATACAGGCAAATAAATACATGCATGCATTTATAATCTACAGTGAAAAATTGTGATATATTTTCTATTTACTCGATTTTATTACTGTTGATTTTTTTTTAATCTTTTTTTTTCTTCTTTCTTTCTTTCTTTCTTTCTGGGTTATTTATTTGATTGCTTTTGTTTAATTAAATATGTATGTTGAAGGAGATGATAGGATTGAGAGAGAGAGAGAGAGAGAGAGAGAGAGAGAGAGAGAGAGAGAGAGAGAGAGAGAGAGAGAGAGAGAGAGAGAGAGAGAGAGTGTGTGTGTGTGTGTGTGCGTGTGAGAGAGAGTAGAATATATCTCCATCACAACAACTATAACACTCTCCCGCATCTCACTCTTCCCTGCCTCTCATAACTCACTTTCCTTCATCAATTCCACCTCACCACCTTCTGGGCCCAGCCGCGAGGGACGTGCCAGCCAGCCAGCCAGCCTTCCACACCACCCCACATCGCTCCGTGAAATTTTTCCTCACTCACTTCGAATACGACGAGAACAAAGAGCAAAAGGTCAAGGTGTGGAGGGGCGTGGCGGAAGAAAAGGAAGGCAGGCAGGGTGCTCACGGGGAAAGAGAAAGAAAACGGAAGCGCAGTGGGCCGAGGCTTGAGAAAGGGAAGGAATAAAACACACGTTGGCGCAGATATTCATGCGTTGCCTTGCTTCGACATCCGTAAAGGGAGAGTCGGTCGAGGAGATGCTCAAATGCGTTGCTGAAGCAGTTCACTTTCACAACCCAAGCCTCGAAATGTGAATGTAGCGTGTTTTCCAAGTGATAAAGCCTAAGTGTAGCCCGGAATGGAAGGTTCAGGGTAAGGTTGCTGTGGAGTTGTAATCCCAAGGTGCCTATGGGAGGATGTTATGCCCTAGGCGGCTTATATAACACATTAGGGATGCAGGTAAGGACAGTGTGTAGAGGCAGTGTTAGGTAAATAGAAGTACGTTAAAGGAAGGTTGGATTACGTGATTATTTTGACTTGTGTAAACTTGAGGTATATATTAAATAGTGAATAATTGTAGTGTGTGATCCCAGCTTCCTTCTTAAGCTAAAAGGTGAGGCGAGGATATGTTAAGTTATCGTTATCGTTATCTCTCTCTCTCTCTCTCTCTCTCTCTCTCTCTCTCTCTCTCTCTCTCTCTCTCTCTCTCTCTCTCTCTCTCTCTCTTTCTCTCTCTCTCTCTCTCTCACACGCAATTCCCCAGTAGGAGGCCATTGGTTTCATTCTCTCTTGCCATAATAACATACTTACTCTTGCGTTCCTTCCACCCCCTGTTGCCTGTTGCATTGTGGGAGTGTGACTGGTGGTGGTGGTGGTGGTGGTGGTGGTGGTGGTGGTGGTGGTGGTGGTGGTGGTGGTGGTGGTGGTGGTAATAAAATATAAGCGACATGAGGATTTGTACTTTTAGAGCGTGAAGGAAGATTGTTTGCATCACTGGAACTAGTGTGAAACCTTAAAATGTTTACTCGATTCATATATATATACTCTATCTATGGATCTATCTATCTATCTCCCAAATGTGGTCCCAAGTGTGTCTGCAAAATACAATAACTCTGATACAAACACACAAGTTCATTCACCAAAACAACACTTTCCTTTCACTTGTAAGAATGAAATAACACTCCTTTAGAGACGCCTGATTGAACCTCAGCATGCAGCGCAGAGCTTTACCCTTTCAAGCTAACAAGGACACTGTAACCTTAAGGGAGTAGGATAGACCTTTTGCGGTGTAACTATTAATCTTGGGGAAGGCGGATCAGGAACACAGCAAGGCCTGTTAACTCCTTGGAAAACGAGACCTCTGTGGAAAGTTACGTGAATGCTTTTAAAATTGCTTCTGGGATTTAGAAATGTTGATGCAGTGAAGTTAATTTACTCGATTACAACTCCGTGACAAGTTATAGTGGCGTGAAATTTTGATATAGACACATATAACTAGATTAATGTTAGGAGTGAAGATGAGATTTGGGTGTGGAATGAATCTCTCTTTCCGAGTATATTCCCAACCCACTCTTAAAATATAAAATAAATATATATACTCGGTAATATTATATGATCTACTGTTACCACCTCGGAAAAGTAGCCCACTGTGTTATCCTAGTATTAGAGTTTACGTGAAATATTTAGTTTGATGGAAAAAAGTTTGGGTTTGTGTTTTGAGGTGTGGACCAAATTAATGTTATAATTATGTTTATGAAATATGGGGTCTCTCTCTTCACACACACACACACACACACACACACACACACACACACACACACACACACACACACACACACACACACACACACAGGATAAACCTTCACCTCAGGGACAATAATTAAGTCTTTGTGTTACCGTCCATTAAGAATATTTCTTTTTCACTACCACAAAAGAGGGAAGACATTATTTATTTTTTCCTAATATCTAATACACCAAATCACACTTCTTTCTCTACCAAAAAAACAACAACACTGATGTAAGCAATAACAATAACAAATATACTATTACTACTACTACTCCTACTACTCCTACTACTACTACTACTACTACTACTACTACTACTACTATTACTACTACTACTATTACTACTACTACTATTACTACTACTACTACTACTAATAATAATAATAACAACAATGATAATAATAATAATATGAATGGAAATTAATTAACCTCCACATATAATTTACATACACTTTTCTCAGTTCATCAGAAGAGCATTGCCTAAAAATGTGGTCGATGGAGGGAGCGAGGGAGGGAGGGAGGGAGGGAGGGAGGGAGGGAGGGAGGGAGGGAGGGAGGGAGGGAGGGAGGGAGGGAGGGAGGGAAGGAGGAAGGGAAGGAGGGAAGGAAGGAGGGAAGGTGAGAGGGAGGGAAGGAGGGAGGTGTGTTTAGGATGCAAGGAAAAACGCGAGCCAGCCAGAGGGAAGGCGACTGAAAGATTAATTTACCAATGTGTGATTTACATATGTGAGTAAAACAGACACAGTACACGCTTGGAGACCTTAAGCAAGATAAACGAGGCAACGTGGAGGAGGAGGAGGAGGAGGAGGAGGAGGAGGAGGAGGAGGAGGAGGAGGAGGAGGAGGAGGAAGAGGAGATAAAAATGGAACAGAGACAGAAGGGTACTCAGCCGATGTTCATGGAAAGAAAACAAAAAAACAATGTTGGGTGTACTTAGGTCTATATTATGTATGTATGTATGTAAATTCCAAGTAAGTCAGAGAAGGAAAGTAACACACGCACACGCACACGCACACACACACACACACACGCACACACACACACACACACACACACACACACACACAGACACAGAGTGAAGTCTAGCCTAATGGTGCATTCAAATCAAGAGTATGATAAGCACACGAATTCGTATTAAATAATGTGAGGTAAATGGAGTTAATATAAGAACGTAATTTTGTTTAAAGGACGGAATTGGCAGATTAGGTGATGCTAGAGAGAGAGAGATAGAGAGAGATAGAGTTATAAAAATAGATAGATAGATAGATAGAGAGAACAAAAAAGCAAATCAAGACAGAAATGCATTATAGATATTACAAAAAGCACTCAAATCATATATAATAAAAAAAACACATTATCATGAATTGTAACTCGACAGAAATCGTCACATCAGACTCACTCGCATAATCCTAAGTGGTCGAAGGGAACCCAGATAAGCTCCCTTCCTCCCTCTCTCCCTCCCTTCCCTTCCTAGCCCTTCATCTCCCAGCCACATTACCACAGCTAGTCCAACCAATCGACCTAATCCACTCGAGCTCATACATCTGGTCACGGACAGATGGTGGGGAGAGTAACGTGTCCTCTCCCCATGAACCAACTTCCTGTTCGGGGGAGGAAGGAATGGGGAGAGAAAGGGAGGTATGGGGAGAGGATAGGAGGTAAATAAAAAGGGGTAGACATAACGGAGAAGGGGAAATGTGGGAGTAGTGTTAAGGAATGGAATGAAATGGTGTATACTTTTTGTCCGTAATCGAGTTAATACTTTAATTGATGTCTAAATCTAAGTAGTGGTATAATTTGCCTCGTCCGCTGCGTAATGAGTCTCGTACAGAATACAAATAGACAAAAAAAAGTATGAATGAGCCTGCCACAGATGGAGTATGCTGCACTTTAGGTTATTTCCACACGGCAGGGAGCTTACACTACCTGTCTGCCTATGTGTGCTTGTACCCAATACTAGCCTAAGGGTGATGCAGCGTTAGACTATAATGTTACAGATTGCTACGTGGTGTTTGGGGCCACGGGGGAAGGGAAAGTAACAGGGATGATCAGCAAGTACCTCATGTAATACGTCCTTGCAGCATACTGGTTTACTCTCTGAATACATACATACTTGGAGACATACTACAAGCAAACTACTTATATTTGAGTATGCAAGTATATGTACAGTCTTATGTAAATGTGTACAAACTTGTTTACATATGTGTACTTACTACGTGTATGTAGATTTATGAGTATTTACCGTGCGCACATTTATACCCATTCATACACACACACACACACACACACACACACACACACACACACACACACACACACACACACACGTTCTCTAAACAAAAGCCTCCCCCTCTCAACCTCCTCCATCAGTTAGAGAACCGGTCCAATCTCTGCCAAATTCTGCCTCCAAACTTTTCCATCTCATCTCTCCACCTGCTGTCTGGTCTCTCCCTCTCCTCTGACTGCCTCTCGCCAACCTGTCACTCAGACCTTTGTTTAATTTGTTATCTGTTCGTCCAACCACACACACACACACACACACACACACACACACACACACACACACACACACACACACACACACACACACACACACACACACACATATCTTGACCATCAAATATTTGTGTTCATTTGTATTTCCTGGAGTCATAAGTTTGTGTTTGTTCTCTCGGCCTTGTTGGTGTTTTGCATTTTACAGTTATTTCATTTGTTCGGCCTAACAAAAGCTGTTTATGTATTTATTTTGTTTTGCATACTGATTGATATAGTTTGCAAGTTTTACATCGACTGTCCTAGCAACACAATACACAGTGGTTACAGACTTTGCCTTTACAACATGTTAATTAAATGAAGCACTTTTAAAGACGTGTGTTTATTAAATTATTTCCATACTGTATTAATGTTTTCTTTTAATATTCATTTACCTTTAGCTCTTAATCCAAATTACTTTCATCAACTACGAAAATTCCGCCGTGTATGTTAATAATAATATTGTTGTATACATTAGTATGTTATATGTTCATATCTGGTATATTTTCCTTGTTTTTTCTAATTGTGTTTAGTGAGAATGTTATATTAATCTTCTACGTTACAGATAATATCATTTGCAAACCTTAAATGATGACGTATTCATGATTTGTATCCCTTCTTTTCCTTTAGTCTTTTATTTGAACTTTCAGATAAAATGATGTGTAATTGTTTCCCTGATATCGAGTTTCCTTACTGAACTCTCCTTCCGAGGTTAGCTTCACATCTGTCCTTTGAGTAATAATGTAATGGCTGGAAATTTGAAACTCAGATATATTTTCTAAGGTTTACGAAAAGAAGAAACGGCTGGAATTCGACCCCTGACAGGACACTTTAGATACACGACAGCTTATCAAACAACCATCATGACGGACAAGGTTTAAGTGTATCTTGGGCGTCCTGTCAATACGGTATTAGTGTTATGGAAACTTTGGATGAGTCTGATGTTATGTTCCTTAATCCTCTGCTCACCTACTGATTCTAAAACTGATTCTTGCTGTCGGATGTCAAAGGTTTTTCTAGAGTTTACAAATACAATCATTAAGGTTAACTGCATTATTGTGTATTCTATTCTCAGTATTATCTGTTCTCGTGGTTGTAATTTGTGTTTAATATTTTACTTAATCTACTTGTAAGGATTCTTTGAGAAATATTTTTAAGTATTTGATAATATGGAAATGTGGCAGCAATTACTTTATTTATTTTTTTTTGAATAGGGGGTTGGAGGGGAAAGATGGGGGTCTTATTTTTTATGGAGCAATATTACAACTACATTACACTATGATCCATGGGGGGGAGGGGGGGGGATAGGAACCTCTGATGAAATGAAAACAGAAGGGGATGAAATTGAGAGCAAATGTTGTAATTAATATCAATATTTTAATACAAACAGATGTATTCACTTCATTTAGATGTTTGAGAGAGAGAGAGAGAGAGAGAGAGAGAGAGAGAGAGAGAGAGAGAGAGAGAGAGAGAGAGAGAGAGAGAGAGAGAGAGAGAGAGAGAGAGAGAGAGAGAGATATTGGAAATTACAAAATGAACATGTAATAAAACCCAATAATATACGAGGCAGTAAAAAGAACCATAAACAAAACCTTGACAACCAAACCTAATCCTTCATCCAAGTCAAACACAAGCACGACCTCCAATACTGCCTCTGGATGTCTAAAATCTGGACTAATGAGGTCATTAAGCCTCACGACCACATCAGTCACACGTGGAGAGGAAGAAGGGAGTATGAGCCTCACAGACCAACGCTGCAGCCACAATTAGACTCAATCCCCCTCGCTACACTGTTTCCTGAGCCTCCCTCCCACACGCAGACACAAGGCTCAGCCAGCACGAAGAAAAAGCAAAAGGGATTTATATTTCATACACAATAAACTAAATAGAGATAAAGATAAAATAATGAACTTATTAACACTTAGAATATTATCATCAGAGGAATTTGTGTAGAGATTATGGAACACTAGAAAATAATACTATTACTGTTAATATATTTTTAATAATAGAATAGAGGTAGTCGTTGTAAAGACAAATCCCAAGCTTATTACAGTACTGGACTGGACTGGACTGAGGCTGTGAACCGTATTCTGTTACCAAAGACTCACTCAGCTGCCGTAAAATAGCACTTTTTCTCCCCTCAGTTTAAGTAATGTGAACTTTGAACTCTATAACTTAAACATGCCAGACAATTTTCTTCCCTTAGTTTAGGTAAAGTGACCTTGAACTCTCTACCTTAAATATGCAAGACCCCTTTTTACCCTTCAGGTTAAGTAGTTTGACCTTGAACTCTTTATCTTATACATACAAGACACGCCTCTTAGCCACCCTCAGCGTCACCCTACCTTACCCTTCCCGAATGTGCTGTGCTGCTAGTGGGTGTCCTTTAAGAATCCTGTCCCTGGCTCGGCGGCTTTAAAATCATACGTTCCCTCGGAGTAATGGCATCAATATTTATAGAACCACCAGATACGGTCACTAGCTTTGATGTGATAAAAACACTAATACGTCAGGCGCCATATCACGTACAGGAAGCATAGGAGAGTGTAAAAAAATCACTTTATGAAGAAATTTAGTGCGAGAGTATATATAAATAAATCTAAATCAGTCTACCTCTGAACGTGGAGTATATAGAGGGTTTTGCGTGGATGCTTCGTTCCTTCCATGGACTGAAACTGTTCATGATTACTTGTATGGATCAATAAGAGGTTTTAAATGACGTAGAAATGTGTGCATAATGTAATGATGATGATGATGGTAGTGATGATGAAAAACAACACTAAATGATAATGATAATAATAATAATAATAACTAAAACAATGCAAATGATATGACCAAGAAAAAGATAATATATGTAATGAAGCACTATACACAAAAGACTAGACGAGAACTTAAACATTCGTATACAAAATATCAAATCCATTAGGAACAAACACACACAAGGAGGCGACAACGGAAACTCATGATTACACAAGCACTTAAAAATGAGTATATCAGAGGAAGTTAACGTTTATATTACCTCCACACACACACACACACACACCCACACACACACACACACACACACACACACACACACACACACACACACACACACACACACACACACACACACACACTACTACATCAACATTCTTCTTTAAAACGCCATAACTTCTTGATGAAGGAGATCTTAGATAATGTGGCGTGAACTCTCGAGAGATTTGTGCAGTTGGTAAATTTTCTGAGAGCCACACGAATACACAAGGTTGACGAGGAGGAGGAGGAGGAGGAGGAGGAGGAGGAGGAGGAGGAGGAGGAGGAGGAGGAGAAGAAGGAAGAGGAGCGTAGGAGCCTCATGATGGTATTTACCTCATCTGGACTCAAGGTCTTAGTGCCTTAGATTAATGACTCACTCTGCTTGACTTTTATAAGAGTTTAAACCTCCAAAGACCACAATGCTTTTCAGCGTCACCGTTCCTCCGCCAAGCCCCGCTGTGGGTGGCTAGAAAGTTAAATAAACAAACCGGATAATTTATCAGAAATATAAAAAATGACACAAGCTGGATTTTTTTTATACCACCGATAAAAAGTACAACAAAAAAATGCATCTATTACAACGTTGTGGAGTGGAATTTCCTCAAGCGGGAGTGACTGATGATCGGCTTCAAGGTAACTCGCCTCCGCAGGGAACACTGACGATCCTAAATCATGAGAGTATCAAAATGTAGCGATACGAAACTCTTTCTTTCATCTTATTGGAACAGAGACGTCACGCGTTGAGTAAAGATGTGAACGCAAAGCTTGAGTGGTATAGTATTAGGATGCGTTTACTGAATGACATACAAAACAGAAGTAAATAAAACAGTGTTGCTTGTGTCGATGTGATGTCATGGTGTCGAGTGTATTACTTTCCATCATGCAATTTATTCATAGGTTTTACATAGGTTTATATAGCTTTGTCTGGGTTAAATAAATTCTGACGTCATCCAAGGTGTGTGTTGTGTATGGCTGCACACTAGATAAGGGAACAACAGTAAAGCTCCATCGATTCCCAGGTGAATTAAGCAATGTGACGCTTGGATACAGGGAAAGCGAAGAGCTGACAAGGATACAAAGTGGTAGTTTAGAATTTTAATGTGTTCATGGATGTTCATTGCAGTCTGTGTTCGAAAATATTTTATAGATACTGTAGTTACAAAGTAGGGTATTGCTATAGTCTATCACACATCATCAATACATTGCAGCCTAATTATGTATGCAATAAAAAAATTTGTTTCATATGCTCGAAATGTTCATGATGCATAATTTGCTATTGAAGGATTGCTTTTCACCATCCAAGGTAGCACATCATAATAGAACATTAACTTAATTTCCATATTCACACTCAAACAATTGGTCCGCGTGGTTGAGTACATGCCATCACACCTTTTATAAGATTACCTTCTCGACCACTGGCACATGAATACAAGCCCCCCACTGCCCCCCCCCCAGCTGTACTCCTACTTTGTGTGGTCTATATATTCTGTGAGGACCCACCCACCCAAATATGATACTCAGAGTACCAACATCTGCTTTATGTCAGTCACAAAAAAAATTTTGTATTAGGGAAACAATAAGGCAAGTGCACGTTCGCACGCGACCACACACACACACACACACACACACACACACACACACACACACACACACACACACACACACACACACACACACAGGGATCATTCCTTGCAGAGTATTGAAAGGATATTTAGTGATCCTCCACCTTTTATTATTCTGGCGGCGGCAGCATCACAATCGCTCCTTGTCTCGTCCGTCAGCCTGGCAGTGTGTGGGTCGCTGCCGCTCTGCTCTTCGATGTAAGTTACGCTGCAGAAGGACACACTTACTACCATCCTCCGGCCGTAACTTTCGTGTACGTGACGTGTATGAGAGCGTGTGATTTCGTGTGTGATTCGAGGGGCCGCAGGGACTGGCGTCAGGGAGCGCCAGCTGCAACTCTTGATTTATTTCTCCCTTTGACTCTTTGAGACGAGAGTCCCGCGCGATGTCTACTTAGCGCGCCAATCCATACTTCATGACGGCAAAAAAGAGTTGGTTTTCGTTTGAAAAGAAAGCGTATTTGACTTTTTTCCGGTGTTTTTGTGGAAGCAACGCAGCGAGGTAAAAGCGAAAGTGAACATGTCCATAAAACACACAGACCAGCTTCACTCAAGTGCGTGGGCGTCACGGCTCTCGTGTGTGTGTGTGTGTGTGTGTGTGTGTGTGTGTGTGTGTGTGTGTGTGTGTGTGTGTGTGTGTGTGTGTGTGTGTGTGTGTGTGTGTGTGTGTGAATAAAACAGCTTGCTTCTAACACTGCCTGGCCGGGGCTTTGCTTTAGGTAACATTGGCGGCGTGAGGTCAGAATGGACATCCGGTCTAGAATTCCTAGACGTTCTGAGTCCGTGTTCGTCTCATCTAGTGTGTGGACTGATTCTGGTACACACGAAGGATACAAACAAAACATGAACACACACATCTGTAATGGAATCAGTGAGCAGCTACAAACATCCTTCGGGACAGTGAAACACAACTCACAATTCTACGCTATTGACTTAATCCAAATACCATCAACACTGTCCACTGGGATTTAATCATATATGTTTAGGTGACTTTGAACAGTAGTGTATTTTGACTAAGGTCTGAGACGTAATATAAGCTCATTCAAAAATGTTTCTGAAATTATACTTTGTTGTATCTCTATTATTTCAAACAAAGCCAGCAGCAACGGTGACTAATATTTGAGGTTTCAGTGGAAGAAGTATTGTTTTGACGCTGGCCAAGAAATGTTATCAATAAGTCAGAGCGAGGAAGCTGACATGCTGACGAGGGGGAAAGTTTTTGCAACACTCAAAGGTGACTCCACTAGACAAGACACCACTCATTATATATGCGAGTCATCTATATCAACCATTTATATTTCTTTTATTTTACATTTTTACATGAACAGGAGCAAACAAAAGGCATGAAAAAAAGTAAAAGAAAAAAAATGGTGAGGTGACTGCATCTATGAATTAAACTGAACTGCTGCACAATGTCTCCTTGCGTTGACCATTAATACCTGACACTGGATATACAACAATGCATCGTATACACCATTACACTATGCAGCAGTACTTGCCCGAAGATACAAACAGATACTAACATATTCCATTTCAAATACGTACAATTCCCTGAAGAGAAAGATCAAGACGAAATACACACACACCTGACAACAGACATGACCTCTTGTACTGAACGATGCAGCGGAATTCTAAACCAGGAAATTGTATTCAAAGTGAGTGGCCAAGTTGTTAGTTATTACGAGACTTTCCACCAAACGCTGATAATGAGGTTAATGGACTGAATTCCCTTAACTTTATTTTGTCGTAACTTTGGTATGAAGGTCGTGAGAATGGTTTTATTGTCTTAGCAAATTCCTTACTTCATTTCATATTAATAGCGCATCCTTATTATTATTTTTTTTTGGTATTATCAGTGTATTTTATAACGCTTTAGTTTAATAATTTTCATGTTTAACTACAGTCTTATGTTTCCAGACGGCGTTGTGGATGACATTCCATATATATTTTTTATTTTTTTACTGTCTTCCACCTTCTGTTTCCGCAAAAAAGATATATTTCAACTGAATTATATATATGTGTCCTTAAAATCATACGCACTGTTTCTGTAACCGTACTTTGAAAATTAATCACCACACACACACACACACACACACACACACACACCACACACTTCATTTATTTCCCTCGCTGTTCAAAATCCTTTCCATAAGTTCAACAGGAAGTATTCATCTGATCCCCTCCGTCCACCGTCTTCCGCCCACCACACACACACCGTCCTCTTCGCAGCTAATAATAACTAATAATTATGATATTTCCGGCGCACATTTCCTCCATAGCCAATGATGAAGAAGAAAAAAAAATGTAATATCTTCCTCTCGCTTCCGTGTAACAGTATGCTAAAAATAAGCCAAATTAAGCTACGGCAAAATAACCTACATACTGGGAGTTGCTATATTTCTGGGTCAAATTACAGCTATATTATGTTTAGCTTAGCGTAAAATTTTCATGCCCGCTTTTAAAACCCAAAGGGGCATTAGAGTTTATATATAGCAACGTCAAGGTAAGGCAAGGTAAGGTAAGGTAGGAAAGTAAGGTTAGGTAAGGTAAGGAAAGGTAAGGTAAGGTAAGGTAGGTAAGGTAAAAGGTAAGGTAGGTAAGTAGGTAAGGTAAGGTAAGGTAAGGTAAGGTAAGGTAAGGTAAGGTAAGGTAAGGTAAGGTAAGGTAAGGTAAGGTAAAAATAGATAAAGTAAGGTAAAGTATAACCCTTGGAGGCGATTCTAGTTAACTTGAGTCTATCTTCCCCTCAAGCCTGTATAAGAAGGTGACCCACATCCTTCAGTCTTCCTCCTGGTGGTGGTGGTGGTGGTGGTGGTGGTCCCCTCTGTCCTCCTCTCCTGTCTTTGTCATCCAATTTCTCCTTAATCCTCCTCCCCTTTAATTCTTCCTAATGACCCTAACTATGGCTTCATTATCCTCATGTATCTTCTTTGGCATGATCTTCCTGTCTTCCCTCCTCCTCCTCCTAGAGCATCTCACCCTTTCCAGTGCTCTCCCTTTCCTCTTTATCTCCCTTCAGTAATCAATTATGTTCTCCCTAATCTCTATTCCGCTATTTATAAAAGGTAGTTTTTTTGGGTTTTTTTCTATTTCCGTCTCTTTCTATAACGTTTATTCAAGTTTAATGAGACAGCACCAGTTTTTGTGGCTCACGGATCAGTTGTTTCGATGTAAGATTCAGAAAAAAACTATTTATTATTTAACTAACGCGATGTATTTGTTGTTGTTTTAGCGTGAGACAAGAGCGAGTGATTGTTCTTACCTAGTTATATATAGTTTACAAGATTGAGTCAAGGTCATTGTGTCTTTATTCTATCATAGTTTTCTTTAATAAAACTCTGATTGTTTCTGGCACAGACGATTTCTTTCTTCCGGTAATATATTCTATTGGTCTATTGCCTCGTCTGGAAAGCTGAATTTTCTCACATCTTTCTGTGTGTGTGTGTGTGTGTGTGTGTGTGTGTGTGTGTGTGTGTGTGTGTGTGTGTGTGTGTGTGTGTGTGTGTGTGTGTGTGTGTGTCAGTGAAATAGTGAATTCCTTCTTTCCAATGTCTGCGAGATGGCACGAATCACGGCCTTAAAGCTTCACTTATACATTTCACCACCACCACCACCACCACCACCACCACCACCACCACCACCACCACCACCGCCACCACCACCACCGCCACCACCACCAACGACCCGGAATGGCAGCAAAACGTGAAACATGTCTAGACAGCAAGCGTGTGTGTGTGTGTGTCCAGATTAAACCTTCCATCGCCGCCTCGTTCCTTCCTCAAAATCAATATATCCACCCAACCAATACAGAACATGGAGGAAGTAAGATAAAAAATAAATAAATAAATCTACATGAAGACTATAGGGAGAAAAAAAATGTGAAAAAAAATAAATCTAATCCCTCAAAAGCACATAGATCCGCCATTAAGACCAATATATTTTTTTCGCATAATCACGAATCAGATTTGAAATGAAAGAAATTAGTAAGAAAGAAAAAAAACACCACGTGGCTTAGAAAACTTGTTGCAAATGAGAGGAGTTTCAACTTTCTTCGTGGTGATGAAGCAGGAGGAGGAGGAGGAGGAGAAGGAGGAGGAGGAGGAGGAGGAGGAGGAGGAGGAGGAGGAGGAGGAGGAGGAGGAGGAGGAGGAGGAGGAGGGGATGACGAGGCTGAACTGCGGTGCATCGAGTGGGATTAAAATTTCAGGTTGGACAGTGCAAGGGAGACGCGAGTAAGGTGTAAGAAGGAGTTCCTCTGAATGTGGAATAAGGACGATGAGGGGACGAGTAGTGGAAATGATGAGAGAGAGAGAGAGAGAGAGAGAGAGAGAGAGAGAGAGAGAGAGAGAGAGAGAGAGAGAGAGAGAGAGAGAGAGAGAGAGAGAGAGAGAGAGAGAGAGAGGAGGAAAAAGCCTGAAACATACATAGATACATAAAATTAAAGAAACAGAATATACAACATTGTACAAATACGTATGTCACGTGACAGAGAGGCTTTATGTAGGGAGGAAAAATAAAAGAGAGAGAGAGAGAGAGAGAGAGAGAGAGAGAGAGAGAGAGAGAGAGAGAGAGAGAGAGAGAGAGAGAGAGAGAGAGAGAGAGAGAGAGAGAGAGAGAGAGCGAGAGAGGCACATAAAATACACAAAGAGACATGAACACAGGAAACATGACAGACAGGTAGCAGTGTACAAACAGGAAACACATATACAAACAAAAATATATGGTATTGGAATAAAAGTTTTAGTCTAGTGATGTGAAATGTGGGGGAGATGTGGACGGTGGGACTCTCTCTCTTTCTCTTTCTCTTTCTCTCTCTCTCTCTCTCTTTCTCTCTCTCTCTCTCTCTCTCTCTCTCTCTCTCTCTCTCTCTCTCTCTCTCTCTCTCTCTCTCTCTCTCTCTCTCTCTCTCTCTCTCTCTCATCTATCATCATTTGACAGTCAATTTCAATTCATTATTATTTGTTTTTCTTTCATAAATCTTCCTTGAATAATCTCTATGAGGAAGCAAGATATATATGGTTTTAGAAGTGTTAATTATCATAGCGGAAGATGGCGGGAATATTGAGAGTGAGAGAAAGGCAGACAGACGGACAGACAGACAAGTATTAAGGGTTCTACTTCTGATAAAGCAAGTAAGTTATGTTAAAAATGTGCTTATAATACCTTGAAGACCTAAACAAGTGTGACTGGTAAACTTGTACTGTTTCCCGCGCCGATAAAACAGGAACCAACACACCAATACGCAGCCTGACACACCTAACACAACAATAATCAATTTCGTAGATATTCCGTCAAAGGTTGAACTGACTCCATGATGTGAGTGTTATGTTGCCATGCCTGTGCCCAGTGTGTTCGGTTCCTCTTGAAACTGTTAACACCGATCTCATGAATGTTATCGACGAGATGATAGACAGACAGACATACACATGGATTTTATGGTGCATCATATTATTACTGTTATTATCATTATCATTATCATCATTATCATATAGCAGTATTATACGTAGTTTATTCCTCGAAAACTGAGCGAATCTTTATACGTTAATGGTTTACTGCCGTATTTCTACAATTCCCTGATTTTCTATTACTATTACTTTGTTTTATGTTGTTTTTGCAAATACAGCTTATTTTATAGTCCAAAAAAATGCAGCAACGCAATAATAATCATAAAATTCAAGCATAATCATAAACAATTAAAAAAAAGTTGAAAAAAAAGTTGAATACATAAATAGATCGATGAATGCAATGTTAATGAAAACGCACACACACACACACACACACACACACACACACACACACACACACACACACACACACACACACACCCACACACACACACACACACACGTAGGACCAGCTGCAGGCCTGGTCCAACGCTTCCAACTTTCAGCACAACACGTAGAAAAGGACTCCCCCGCACACCACTACAATACTTTAGGTGCAGGTGGTCAGCGTTCCACTCAGATAACCTACGTGAGGCCAGTGGATGGGTGCATCTAGGTGTGTTTGGGTGTATGGTGGAGATGGAGGTGGAGGTGGATTTGGTAGTAGTGGTATAATATTTTTTTCTTCACTAGACCATCCTATCTGATGAAAAGTTGGGTTGTGCAAAGTGTGTGTCCTGATATTTCTTAAGTAAGTGATTTTCTGAGGTTTATACACTCTTTAAAAATCTACCCTTTTAGTAACCTTCATT
This sequence comes from Metacarcinus magister, assembly GCA_029783475.1. Taxonomy (NCBI): domain Eukaryota; kingdom Metazoa; phylum Arthropoda; class Malacostraca; order Decapoda; family Cancridae; genus Metacarcinus; species Metacarcinus magister. The sequence continues at coordinate 12,636,665 of JAPQNM010000002.1, forward strand.
TTTTTTCGAGTATAATCACCATCTCGTCACTAATTACCGCTTCTTCTAAATTATTACTTGCATTATATATTGCCTGAATGTAATGTGGTGTGGGAAGTCGGATAAGTACTATATTTCTGGCTTGTAAATGGATTAGGAATATATTCAGACTTTTATTCATATTTCTCATGCAACCAACACACAAGGAAAGTATTGTAGTGGCAATAAAAGGATCGCAATCACGTCAAGAAGATAGTAATATATCATTGCAATAATTCGATTCATTTAATTTCTTATTAGAGGCGAGAAAATTTAAGTTGGTTCAGGCAATGCTAATCATTTTCATTACTTGAGATTTTCGTTTCATCAAAATGGAAAAATAAAGCAAATTAAATATTGATATCTACATATGTATCGTTGATTACCCGTGACTGTATTCTGTAATGACAGTGACGCGACTGGACCTTGTAATGATGATGATGACTCAGCAAGAGTGTCACAATTATCATTGCTTGTGTCCATCACGGCTGTACAGGCTCATCAAACCCTATGTATGTGTGTGTGTGTGTGTATGTAAGTATGCATGTACTTTTGTATGTATGTATGTATGCATGTATGTCAATGTATGTATGTATGTCTATGTAGGTATGTATGTATGTATGTGTATATATATATATATATATATATATATATATATATATATATATATATATATATATATATATATATATATATATTACTCCGAGTGTAGTTCTTTACTGATTTGTTTACAGTGTGTAATTGGTTTTGTTAAACGAAACGACGGATACAAAATGAACAACAGAACATCCGCATTCATTTATTCATTCGCAAAAAAATCGGAATTGTAACAAATATTCAAACACACATACATACATACACTCTCTCTCTCTCTCTCTGTCTCTCTCTCTCTCTCTCTCTCTCTCTCTCTCTCTCTCTCTCTCTCTCTCTCTCTCTCTCTCTCTCTCTCTCTCTCTCTCTCTCTCTCTCTCTATGCCTTTGTGTGTGTGTGTGTGTGTGTGTGGGGGTGGGTGGGTGGGTGGGTGGGTGGGTGGGTGGGTGGGTGGGTGGGTGGGTGGGTGGGTGGGTGGGTGGGTGTGTGTAACATCAATATCAAGGAACAGGGAAGGAAGCTACAATACTCCTCGCACTACTCTCTCTTAAGTCAGCAAAAATATTGTGTGAACAGAAAAGTTTTTAAAAACATCCAATTGAATAGAAATCACCTTCGAGAGTGCTGCTACAAAAGTAAATATACCTTACAAAGACGCATTTGTCTCCTCCATGTTAGTCATCTACATCACTTACAGTACAAGGAAGCATCTCCATCTTTTATGTTTCATGTTGTCTTTTGAGAAGCAACATCAAAGTGAGAGACCAAAGAAACCTTCCGTACCATTATTACGCGTGCAAATGTAAGGTTGTGAGGATGTGAAGGACGGTGTGAGTCTTATAAAACATTATCTAACACTAGTATCTTCATGATATAAGGTAGCTGGTAAAGTTCCCGCAACCAAACTTCATGACGGCAGTGATGAAACTAAAAAAAATAAAACCCCATGATGTATTTAAGTGAGTTGGTCTTCAAATTTGACATCAATAATTACCAAAGAGTCTTAACTGCTCACCAAGGAGGTCGTAAACATGAAGTGCTCACGTGTCGCACCTCACTGAGCACTGCAAGCTAAGGGAAGCACTACCGAGTTTATTTATGTCTGTCACCGCGAGAACCTATACCAAGGCTTCCTAATGACATGATGCACCGCCAGTCTTTCCTATGAATGTCCAATGTTCTTAGACTCATAAGTAGACGTTATGAATCAAACACGAGGAACAGAGAAAGAAAAAAACAACATAAACAACACTGACTCTACTAAAAACTAACAAACTTTCATCATAAATGTTGTTATAAAAAACTGCACGATATGTATTTCAGGCAGATTAAGCCTTTATATCTACATCATAACTATAAATCATCAGAATTCAGCTTCCAGCGTATTTATCTCACTATAATAAGTGTTGCGTTGGTCAAGTGGTTGTCGTGGGTAGGTATTAATGCGTCGATCAGCATCAATGTTTCGTTATTAGACTAAGACATCACAGGACGCGGTAACCCAGCTGGTCGTCCACCCTTCTAAGCCTCACTGCTAGGAATGCATCACCTGACCCTAACCTACAATATCACCTCATTGAATTGCAGATCAAATACTAAAACTTAACACAGATTACCCTTTACATTAAGTGAGCTGTCATATCCCCTTACCGTAAAGTGATGGATATATTAAAATTACATACAAGGTTTAACGAACACTTCTACACTTGACCTCGATTTCATGATACTACATACACACACATATATCCCACTACAGCTGATGACTACAAGAGTATTTATAAAACATATTGGACCGACCATATGCATAAACCAGGATAACGAATCGCATACACGTACAACAAAATACACATACCAGGAGAGATCAGCACAAAATGATGAAAAAAATGTATGAAATGGTTTGCCTGTGATCATAAGCCAACGTGTCAACAATTACATTCTCTTCTCTTTGTTCCATATACATACATACATTCACCCTCTCTATTCCATTGACGTAAGGGTCATTTCGTTCGGTGATTGGCGCACTAATAACCCTTATTGGTGGTGCGTGATATTGTACCATTGCACTGACCTTTATCTTACTCCCGTGTGTGTGTGTGTGTGTGTGTGTGTGTGTGTGTGTGTGTGTGTGTGTGTGTGTGTGTGTGTGTGTGTGTGTGTGTGTGTGTGTGTGTGTGTGTGTTAAAGCCGTTTTTTCTGCCTCCTACATATGCTAAACCACACCTACACACGCACAGTCAAGAGTAAAACTGCAGTCAACCCAGCAGACCTCAGCTGATTGGATGGCCGGCCAGCGCTTCACCTCACGAGACATCAAGAAGGAAGCTGAATGTAACTCGGTACGTCAAACATTCTCTGCCTTCAACTCTTCGTGAAATGACATCATCCTCCTCGGCTTTAAGGGAAGAAGACCCCAATAAGCTTTAATATTGAGCCTGGCGTCGTTGGCCCACACTCCTTTAATGGCGGGAAAGAAGGGACTATGAAGGCTGTGTAATTTGATCTCATAAAGCGCAGCCACACGGCGCCTCGAACATAGACGTGAAGGCGCGCCAAGAACAGTGCATCGGGCTCCCTGTCTGCTCTGATGAGGTTTGGTGTGTGTGTGTGTGTGTGTGTGTGTGTGTGTGTGTGTGTGTGTGTGTGTGTGTGTGTGTGTGTGTGTGTGTGTGTGTGTGTGTGTGTGTGTGTGTGTGTGCTGGCAGTCCTTCATTCATTGTGTTGAGGGTGCAAGAGTGAGGTAAGGAGAGATGAGGATGCCAAGGTGATGGGCGTGCAGGGAGGGGTAAGGAAAGGGATGCCTGCAGGTGGTGGCTGAGAGGAGACGATGCTAGACACACACACACACACACACACACACACACACACACACACACACACACACACACACACACACACACACATATACGATGAAAGTAAGGAGGGATGAGAGGAAAAAGTGGTGGTGGTGGTGGTGGTGGTGGTGGTGGTGGTGGTGGTGGTGGTGGTGGTGGTGGTGGTGGTGGTGGTGGTGGTGGTGCGATTAGTGCCTGGCAAAGTTACGTGAGCTGCAAAGTTTCAAGAATTAACCTCATTTTTTTTTTCTCTCTCCCTCTTTTTCTGTCCTTCGTTTCCAGACACAGCTTTCTCTCCATTAGTCTCTCCCGACACCACTAAGGGATGAGGCTAAACGATCGATGGTGGAGGAAAACCTTAGTTCCTTTAGTTAAAATAAAAAAAGGGAGGAGTTTCTAAGGCCATTTTAATTTTCATGTGACAAATTCTATATAGGACAAAAAAAAACTAAAGGGACGAAGTTTTTCTTTTTCAAACATAAACCTTTAGGCCTCGTCTCTTAGGGTGGGTCATCATTATATATTTTTTTGTGTCATAGAGGACTAGCAACACCCAGTAAAGTTAAATACTGATTATTCAATATATTTTTTATCAGGCAAGCAAGGGTGAAATAGGGTTTGATAGTACAGTCATGAGAGTGAGAGAAAGAAGGAAAAAAAACACACAAAATTCAACAAGAAACAAATTATAACACACACACACACACACACACACACACCCTTTACCCTAATATCTTGCTGTTCCTTCCCCTTTCCCTTCCACATCCCATTTACAATACACTCACAATACTCTTCTTACACGCAACACCTGAAGCTTCTATCACCCCGCGTCTCCCTCTTGCCAGTAACCACCCGCACTCACCACCCTAACACCTTGCTGGCGATCATCACACAACACAACGATCAAAAACTCATCACACACGAGAGAGAGAGAGAGAGAGAGAGAGAGAGAGAGAGAGAGAGAGAGAGAGAGAGAGAGAGAGAGAGAGAGAGAGAGAGAGAGAGAGAATGGCACAGATGGTCTATATATTCTCACGTTCAAGTCACAATTCTGTCTGATACACACTCAAAGGAAGCTAATTTTATGTGTTATGTCTTACCTTTGAAGACGAGGAGGAGGAGGAGGAGGAGGAGGAGGAGGAGGAGGAGGAGGAGGAGGAGGAGGAGGAGGAGGAGGAGGAGGAGGAGGAGAAAATGGAGAAGGAGAAGGAACAGGAGGAGAAAAATGAGGAAGAGGAGCAGGAGAAGGAGGAAGAGATGAAATATGAGCAGTAACAAGAAAGTAAGAAGGAAAAGAAAGAAGAAATGTTGCAGAAAGAAGGAAAATATAGAACCAGAAAGCATGCGAGGAAACAGAAGAATACATAGACGATACCAATTTCATTCTACTTTACCTCACTCTTTCTTTTTCTCTTTCTTTCCCTATCTATCTATCTATATAGCTACTCATCTATATCCCTGGAGAGGAAGAGAACAAGCAAGCAAGCAGACAAAGCATGCAGTACTCAATTAATATTCCTCTCACTAATAAAGTATAATCAAATACCGGACCGCTCAATGATCACCTTTTCATTATCCTAACCTATCCGACGACACACATCAATAAATTATTTCGCCCAATTAATGAGGGTTCTGAATTGTCCACCAGCTGCTCGGGCCAATGACAAATTATCCCGCTTGACCGACGGCCTATCAAGGGAGGGAGTCATCAGTAGCATGCAAACGTCTGGTAATGGAGCGAGGATTGAGCGGGACGATGGGATGGAACAGACAGTGATTATGGGAAAGCTGGATGGATGGATGGATGGATGGAAGGATGGTAGGAAGGTAGGAAGGAAAGATGGTAGGATGATAGGTAGGTAGGAATGTAGGAAGAAAGGAAGGAAAGAAAGAAGGTAGGAAGGAAGGAAGGAAGGAGGGGGAAAAAGATTGATGGATGAACTGACAGACTAACAAACTGACTGACTGATTAACAAGAATACCAGAAGGGGAAAAAATAATTGCACCGAACACTTAACACCAAAAAGTTAACATATAAATATGATTAATGTGAAAGTAAAAAGAAAACTTAAGTGCCAAGAGCAATAAGTTAATCAGATCGAGTTCTGTTCCTGATCATACGTTTATATTTGTTTCAATTACCGTGTGTTGTAGATCACTATTATATAATTTGTACTCTCTCTCTCTCTCTCTCTCTCTCTCTCTCTCTCTCTCTCTCTCTCTCTCTCTCTCTCTCTCTCTCTCTCTGATTCCCCTCCACCTGTAATTTAGTTCTGCAGGTGCAAGCCAAGGGGGGCCAGACAGTGTGAGGGAAGGTTAATTCAAATTTATAACTACTGAGGGGAAAGGAGAGAGAGAGAGAGAGGGAGAGAGAGGGAGAGAGAGAGAGAGAGAGAGAGAGAGAGAGAGAGAGAGAGAGAGAGAGAGAGAGAGAGAGAAAATAAATAAATAAATAAATAAATAAATAAAAAAAGAGAAAGAGAAAGAAAGAAACAGGAAATATAAACACTACAAAAGAAAGTCAGAAAAAAGTATGAAAAAGAAAACCGAAAACAAACAGAAAGATAGACTAAAAAAGAAAAAAAATTCACACATACATAAAAACACATACACACACACACACACAAAAAAAAAACCAGCACACACACACACACACACATACACACACATGTGGTCTGCTCTTAACCAGGTAACAGAGATGGTGGTCGTCGATTCCACGCCTCAATAATAGCCTGCCTCAGACAAGCAATGGATGGGTGAGTGTTGGGTGTGTGGATGCCTTTGTATTAAGGAAGTGCAAGACTCTGAGGGCGGGAGGGCGGGAGGGCGGGAGGGAGGGAGGGAAAGGTGATTCAACTTTCTTACAACTTGGTATATAAAGTTAAGTTAATCCTCTATACTTTACTTACGGAGTTTATATCTTTCATATTTTTTCTTCCTCTTTTCTTCCTTGTTTTAGTTTGTCTTCGCTTTCCACCGCCATGTGTTTATTTGTTTACACTGACCTTCCTTTTTGTTCTTTCTCGACTGTCTGAAATTGTCTTTTCTTTCTATGTATACCATTTTCAGTTTGTATATATCTATTATTTCATTTATTAAAGTCCATACATGTCGTTAAACCATGTCTACCATTTAACTACCAATGAGTATAGCTTTTTGGTTTATATATTTTCCAGACGTGACCGTGACTCGCATCTCAAAGCCGAGTGAGTGACTGACTCCTGCCACGCCACCTTCATCACAGGTAAGGTTCTTAGGCTAGGTTAGGTTAGGTTGGGTGTAGCGCGTCACGGAGGTTCGGGTTATCAATGAATACAAATTTGATATCCTATAAAACGGACTAACTTATCCTTAAGGGGTAACACGACCACCAAAGGAAAATATAAAGCCTTCGCTGCATTACTTCTACAACAGCGTCACCATTGTCTTGTGCAGCGATAAGCAGACGACACTCATTTGCTAATATAGTGGAAAATCTTGCTCCTGGAGAAGACATGTTAAGCCAGTGTACCTGATCACTGCTGGTCTCGACATGGTTACAGATAGTTGACAATGACGGAACGCGGTAAGCTCAACAATTAACTCCACTAGAACAAGCACAAGGACAAGTACAACTGATATGTCATCCGAGAACACGTCAGGAAATGTTGTTGAGAGAGTGTAAGCGGCGGCAGCACACAGGTAGTCAAGGTGTATTCAGTGGGTGACTCTTCCCAAAATATCCAACTAACACCAATCATTAAGACCACGTGAAAATTTATAGTCATTAAAATCTTAAGCTTCAATTTAAAAAAGAATAAATAAAACGCATACATGTTAAGAAAAAAATATCTAACTTACAGGAAAATAGTCTTCCTTGGATAGCTTTGAATACGTTGCTGCTACTTATAGAAGAATAAAAACTGGAATAATGTTATATTCTGATCGAAAATACAATACAATACAATGATGTATTTATGTATCCTTTAAATCCCCCCCCCCACCGCGCTGGCTGGCACACGAGTGATAAGATAAGAACACAAAGAGGTAATGTTAAACGAAAAGAACCTCTACAAACCACTCGCCTTATTGTTATCCATTAAATACTCCCCTCTCTCTCTCTCTCTCTCTCTCTCTCTCTCTCTCTCTCTCTCTCTCTCTCTCTCTCTCTCTCTCTCTCTCTCTCTCTCTCTCTCTCTCTCTCTTAACTAAAGTAACCCTTTGCACTGTATAGGGCAGGTAGGCACTTGAATTACCTGCTAATTAGGGGAGTACCTGTGCTAAACACGTGGCGAGTGGGGTCCAAATGACGACAACATTTCCCACTCTACCCGAACCCCAGCAATGAGACTTTCTGGGGATGAATAAATTTGCATAAAAGCGTGCGAAGAGTTGGTGAAAGTCTCCCTATGAAGGCGCAAAGGAAAATGTAGTCACGCGTCCAAGTAAGCGAAGGAGGGAGGGTTGGAAAGTCCTGCAGGGTATGTGATGTGGGTGGAAAAGAGTCAAATTCGCCCCCAGACCACCCCCCCCCCAGAAAAATGGAAGAAAATGAAAGAAAAAAAAAAGAATATTCGAGACATATACATTGATTGGAAAATTCTGAAGGAAAAGTGCACCAAGAGATGAATGTAAGAATTAAAGGAAGTTTGGATAAGTAGAAAGTTTCATGATCTTTTACAGGTCACGACGTATCAAAATCAATATAGAAATAGAGGAAGGTAGAAGGATAACGATGATAGAAGCTTCTCTCTCTCTCTCTCTCTCTCTCTCTCTCTCTCTCTCTCTCTCTCTCTCTCTCTCTCTCTCTCTCTCTCTCTCTCTCTCTCTCTCTCTCTCTCGTCCATGTACTCCTGTTATTCATGCAAACAACGTCCTTTATTCTTCCTCTTCCTATGCAAACGTCTCCCTCTGCCTCCATCCTTCCATCCTTCCATCCTTCCATCCTTCCATCCCTCCTGCTTCACCAAGGCCTTATGTGCGTCGAGGGGAAGCAGCGACACACACACACACACACACACACACACACACACACACACACACACACACACACACACACACACACACACACACACACAAAGATAACATGTGGTGTGTTCATTAAAATATTGATGACAGCTCAATATACATAACTTACATAATTAAAGTAAAATATTTTATACCCTGTCCACACGACCTCAAGGACAATGAGGAAAACATATTATAACTGTACATGTCAACCTAATTGTCCTCCACCACCACCACCACCACAACCTTTGCCTTTCCCTCTAGCACCCTGACGTGTTACATTAGCGGAGGTCTGAATGTATAGTGTCTTTTCCCTGCCTTATCACCACCCCTTCACACCCCTTGCACCCCCGCTGAGTACCGCCCGTCAAGGTAGACCGTTAATCATCTTTCCCTACGTGAAGTAATGACCCTCCAATTACTGAGCGGCAGCAGGTGTGAAGGGACGGAAAGGAACGGAACGGAATGGTCTGACGCGGGGCCGGGGTGACGGAGGCGTAGTGAAATTCTTCTTTGTTTTGGTTAGGGTTGTTTTTCTTGCTTTTCATTATTTCTGTTTCTTTGATTGAGTATTCTAGAAAAAAAAATGTTTATTGATAAGTACAGCGTGGTAGTACATTCACCTCATTGCTACCACTCAGCTGTCATCTGTTAATTGAATACAGATACCCTCATTCACTTCAACTCATGCAAGTCAGGCTTTGGGAAACGCCTCACACAATGAACACACATGCGAACTTTGATCTTATTTCAAACACACAATAATTAACCCGGATAGAACGTCAACAATATGGGAGAAAAAGGAGTTAATTATTACCAGACAAAGAAAGGCTGTCGTGTACGCTTACAAATATAATAATCCTTGTCGTTAGAGCTTCAAATAGGTGCAATATTTTTCTATCTTTCTGAAATGACTCCTATTATCATTGCTTGTGGCATTATTCACACAAATTACATCCTGTTATGTAGCCCATCATTTGTAATCTTGCTAATCATTACAAACAGCATTCCCCCCCCTTGCTTCCCCCCTCGCCCCTTCGCCTCCCCACGCCAGCCAGTGACTCAGATGGCCCGCGCCTCATGACAAAGGATGAGGCACTAAATATCACTAATAAGTAAACACGCAACACCTGAGAACAACACGCCGCATACCTCTATTCCGACGCGGGGATAGGTTGTACTTTTTGTTGTTGTTGTTGATTGAAATTGTAATCATGGTTTTAAGTATTAATTTGCTATATTAACTTTTTTTTTTCTCTTCTCTTTACCACGCGAATACCCAATGTTTTAAGTGTTTTTGTAATGATAATTGAAAAACCAATCTCCCTAATATACTCTGTGTTCTCCCACCACGAAAACAAAACCTCAAAGGTGATTTTCCGTGGGAGCGTTTGGGTTTGGTTGAAGCTCAGAACTCGAGAATGTTGTGAAGATTGTTTTTTTTAGTTCAGGAAAAGAAAATATGAAACGAAAAGGAGCAAGGGATAGGTTAGGAAGTGGATTTTCCTGAGAAGAGGATGGAAGAGTGACCGAGAGGCGAGGGTCACGTAGAAGACAAGAAGTGGGAAAGAAAGAGGAGAAAAAGATCGAGAATTGAAGTAAGGTTTTGGAAAAGAATATTATCCCCCCAAAAAATGAATAAATGAGATTAAAATAAAAACTCTAATACAAAGGGAATGTAATAAAAAAAAAAAAATACAATCAGCTTTATCAATATTAAACACTGGAGTAAATTATTTATCTATCTATCTATCGGTAAATTCAATCATACCTTGACAAAAAAGTGTACGTCTCTGTGACTTTATGTGTGTGTGTGTGTGTGTGTGTGTGTGTGTGTGTGTGTGTGTGTGTGTGTGTGTGTGTGTGTGTGTGTGTTAAGTAAATCAATACCTAAATATAAAAAAAGATCACGATTACATTGGTTCCCTCCCAGCTGGAATAGAGTGTGTGTTCATTTCACTCCCTATTCAGATCATATTACAAGTATCAATTCAACAGTTATCCAATATTAATACTCTTTCCTCACTTATTTTCTTCATAAGCTCTACAACATTTTTCTCTCTCTTTTTTTAATCACAACAAAATAAAAACAAGAAACATGGAAGTACAATTTCAGTGTTTCAATTATACAATTCGAATTATTGAACGAGACACACTTCATACCAAGACTTCACAGAACTCCTTCCTAACTTTGTATTCAAGACTCAAAACTACAAAACGAATCTGAGCGTGAACTAAGCTGTTTTGGAGGAATTTCGAAACCCATTACTCTGCTAAGTCATTAAGCATAATAAAGCTTAACCTGGAATTATTGAGAATGCATTAATTATACTGCCGCTATTGTTAGGCTGACTGTGCCTTTAGAGACTGTCAAGTGAACGTTACTCGCATTATTATTCAGGATTAATGGACGACTACTACTACTACTACTACTACTGCTACTACTATTACTACTACTACTATTACTACTACTATTACTACTACTACTACTACTACTACTACTACTACTACTACTATTATCACCGTTTTTGGTTTCTATTAATCTGACACACTCACACTCACCTCACCTCAAAAAATAAAGTGTCATTAAAAAAAAACTCAAACTAGTCACGTCTTATAACTCAATCACACCTTCATCAACGACGCTAAAAATCATTATGACCCTGCGAGTTAGGTACACACACACACACACACACACACACACACACACACACACACACACACACACACACACACACACACACACACACACACACACACACACACTACATTTGATCAAAGTGACACAGGCGTTTCAATACTTATAAAATTGGCATATATA
>JAPQNM010000002.1:12650412-12652912 GCA_029783475.1 Metacarcinus magister
AAAAAAACAAGGAGGGTGTTGAGGAAAAGAAATGAAAAAAATCAACACGACTCAGGAAGAACAGGAGGGCGGAGAAAAGGGAGAGACAAGATCGTAAGAGAGAATCAACAAAGATAACAAAACAAGCAGAAGGGAGAGAGAGAGAGAGAGAGAGAGGAAGGCTAAAACCAGACACGTAAGGGGAAGAAAAGTTTTGGTAAAGAAACATGAATCTCACTTATCTGATAAAGACCAAAAATCACATTAAGAGCAATGGAGGAAACAAAAGTAGCAGAAGTTTTGTGATTACTCTGGCATTTTTTCTTTTTTTTTTTTGTCTATTACAGAAGACATTTTTTTGTAGTTGTGTAAGAGGAGGAAGAGGAGAAAGATCTTGATTAGTCATTTCATCCATTATGTAGCATGAAATTAATACTATAAGAGAGAGGAGTTTTAAAAAAAAACTGTCTTATATTAGCTATAGACGAAACTCTGTAAACACAATAGTTATTTCTTCCCCCTAAACAAAATAGTATAGTCCCCGCTCTGAGGAAAACAATCACTATCCTTCTACCTAAACTAACTCTTGCTATCTATAATATTCTATCAATACTATGGTACTGGCAAGCTCTGACAACCTCTTTCATCCTCATCCAACTTATACATTTCCATCACAAGGGAGAATCATAAGGACATAGCATTACTTGATTATTATAGTGACGTCCTTCAAAGGCTGTACTAGCGTCAATCCAATTTATATAACAGTGTTGATGCATTGATGATACATTTAACATCGATATAACGCAAGATAAGTTACGTACCTCTGTTTTTAGACTGTAATGGACTGATGTGGTGGACCGAGAAAAACTGTGATATGGGTATAGGAAGGTCGGAAAGGATAGACTCTTTAATAGCGAGTGTTGATGCTGGTGGGAAAACGGAAACTAACTAACTAACTAACTAACTAACTAACTAACTAACTCTCACTCTCTCTCTCTCTCTCTCTCTCTCTCTCTCTCTCTCTCTCTCTCTCTCTCTCTCTCTCTCTCTCTCTCTCTCTCTCTCTTCCCCGGCAAATTATTCTCCCTTATCACCATCACTTTCCCTCTTCCTTTCCTCCTCCCTCTCCCCCTATCTTCACGCATGTCTTCTTTCCTCCCACCCTCCCTCCCTCTCCAGTCCTATTTCCTCCAAAACATTTCCTCCATCTCCCTCTTCCATTCCTTCCTTCCTTCCTTTTCCCTCTTCCTTCATCCTAACGTCCCTACCCCTTATTTTCTTTGATGGAAAACGATATGATGTGGAAGGGAGAGGTGGTGGAATAGTGAGGGTGGAAAATAAGGGAAGATGAGAAGTGATGGTGATGGAATGTAGGGTGAAAAAAGAATGTTTGTGGAAGACGTGAATCGATCAATAGCAAGATGAAACTGAAATTGTTCTGGAGGTGACCGTAGAGTTTTACCAAATCACATTTACTCTTTCCTCATTTTTATACCTTTTTTAAGCTGACTAAACTAGTAATCCTATCACTATATATAAGAGGAAGATTTTTTTTTAATCTCCTTATTTATGATGTGCAATTCGCTTTTTTTTTATTGTCATTGATTTCACTGACAAGACAACCTTAGTGTGAAAATATTATATCATTATTTCATAGTTAGTTGGCCGAGTAATTATTTTTCCTTGGAGATGGTTAGCATGTATTAAGTTTTATTTACTACGAGAAAAGTGTGTGTGTGTGTGTGTGTGTGTGTGTGTGTGTGTGTGTGTGTGTGTGTGTGTGTGTGTGTGTGTGTGTGTGTGTGTGTGTGTGCGCGCTTAAATGTAGTTTCTTTTTAACAAAATTTACATCTATTCACAAGAGGAATTAGATTACATAAAAATACGAAACATTTTCAGAAATAACAACATTTTGCATTCACACACACACACACACACACACACACACACACACACACACACACACACACACACACACACACACACACACACACACCACAGTTTCCCAGCAGTCACACACGCATCCCATCCACTGACTTTCTTGTTTGCCTGTTTCCGCTGCTTGCCTCTCAGTACACACCCACCACACTCTCCCCTTCAAACAACCGCCCTTACCCGTTCCCCTTAACTCAATACAAGCACACTAAGAACGCAAAATAGCACCCTCTCATACCACGATATCCACTCTCTATGTACAATCCACACCGTCCCTTCCACTTTCCATCCACATCCACCTATCGCCCTTACACTCCCCCTTTTCACTTTACATACATTCAATGCTTATTTTACCATCACTGGCATCTTAATCTATATGCAAACGACATTTTGTATATTCTTCACCATATTTCTATGAACGTGACATCTGGTGATATTACATTAACCATTTGGATAGTGCATATGAGGGTGGAAAGTTAGGCAGGAAGGGAAGGGTCAGGCAGCAGATAGGAAGGGCAGGCAGGCAAGCAGGCTGGAGATGGGAGAGGCCGGACACACTATGTTTAGCAAAGTGGCGGAGATGAGG
>JAPQNM010000002.1:12665412-12667912 GCA_029783475.1 Metacarcinus magister
AGGTAATGAAGGTTAATGTGCCTTTTGTGCAGAACTCTTGTATTATTTTAGGAGCATAAAAAGTAGTTCATGGCGATGGGAAGTGAGGTTCATAGAGGTGGGGGGTGGGGAGGAGGGCGTGGCTACCTGCATGACTGTTGGTTCTGGTGGAATGTTACGTTACAACTCTACCTACATGTGTGTCTCCTTAGTAAACACGGGTACTTCAGTGTAGAAAAGCAACCTTAGTATCTACCTAGTTTTATAATGAAGTAGTAGATGATGATGATAGTGATAGTGATAGTGATAGTGATAGTGATAGTGATAGTGATAGTGCCAACGACAACATCAGTTAACTAAGAAAACTAAATATTTTACTAATTTCCTACATCACTAAGGGCGCTCGAGGGACGTGCTAGAGACAGTCAGGTTAAGAGCCAGAAAAAGAAAACATAATAGACAACAAGTGAATGCAGCCAATATAGCTTCAATAACGCGCCGGTCATCATTTAGTTTTTCATTCTTCACTGAGAATAGAAGCAAAAACGGGTTTGGGCAATTATTCTCTCCTATCCCGAGAAATGTGCAGCAACGGAGACTTCTGCAACGGCATGGTGTCTACATTACACCTTCCCTAACACGGCAGAGGCCAGACAAGTGGAAGGATGGCAAGGCAGGCAGGCAGGCAGGCAGGCAGGAAAATAATGTTAAAGTCACTCCTCTGTAATGTAATGACTAAATAGTAGACTTGCATCTGAATATTATAATGAAAGAAATAGAGAACAAAAACCTGAAAAAAAAAGAAATATAAAAAAAAGAGCAAGAAGAAATTCCGTTATACTCAGTTTCCATAAATGAATATATGAACGAAATGGACAATTGTAAAGAAAGAAAAAAAAAAGGAAAAAAAAATCCATTCGCCATGATTACTTGAAAAAGGACACAAGGGAAAGAAAAGAAAAAAAAGTAAAAGTAAAAGAAAAGAACTAGACATTACACTTTACCCCGTTTCAAATTTCCTTTTCCAAAACGGTAATTACACAGACACATGCACCAGTGACCGAGGAAGGGGCAGTAAATGACACCCATTCCCTACCATCTTCACACATCTACACCCAACATCAACGTAAAACATCTTCCTTACCATCCCGTCACATTGAGCGTCACACACACCCCGGTACCGTAACAGTCACAATCCTCCCTCCCTCCGCGCTGCCTGCCATCCCATCCTATCAACACTACTCACCATAACTGTAATAAGGAGGGTGTGACTAGGGTATAAGGGAAGGGGATGAGGACATGGTAGTAGTAGTGATGTAATTTCTCAGAGGTGTAAGTGGATGCAAGAGGCAGGTAAGGGTAGAGGGTCATGCAAAAAGGGGAAAGGTGATGGTGATATAGACGGAGGGGAAAAAAGGGAAAATGGAAGTAAGGAAAAAAAATAAAGTATAAAAGATAAATGGAATATGAGATAAAAAAAACATGAATTCTGGAAATGGAAAGTAAAAAATGTAACGTATATCTGAACAGGAAATATGCTGCTATTTTTTTTTTTTTTCTTAACCAGGTGGCAACACTCATTTTTCTTACACATACACACACACACACACACACACACACACACACACACACACACACACACACACACACACACACACACACACTGCACATCCCACCCCCAAACTCTATACTTAAGTGTCTATTGTTGTTGTTGTTGTTGTTGTTGTTGTTGTTGTTGTTGCTGAACTCCATTTATTCAACGTCAGCGGGTTGACATATGATTTATACCTGTGTGTGTGTGTGTGTGTGTGTGTGTGTGTGTGTGTGTGTGTGTGTGTGTGTGTGTGTGTGTGTGTGTGTGTGTGTGTGTGTGTGTGTGTGTGTGTGTGTGTGTACCAACCATCGGCTATGTGTATGAGTGTTGTTCATCCTCGTGTATATTGCAAAGCTATATACACACACACACACACACACACACACACACACACACACACACACACACACACACACACACACACACACACACACACACACACACGTTGCAATTGCCTTGTTATTAGTCATGCTTGATTTTTATCGTACATGTCAAGCTACAATGACACGTTTTCACTACTGGAAAAAAAAGAAAAAAAAACGTATATTAGTAACGCACCGATGTGACAGACAGACAGACAGACAGACAGACAGACAGACAGACAGACAGACAGGCAGGTAGATTGGAGAGACAGGTAAATGATAGGAGCAAAGTAAAACAAAAAAATAATAATAAATAAAAAGTACAATGAGAAAGGTAGAACAAGAGAGATGTGAGTAAAAGAAAAAGATTATTCACACAGTTCTACATCACACTTACTTACTTACACACACACACACATACACACACACACACACACACACACACACACACACACACACACACACACACACACACACACACATGGGAAAACATCAACACACGAGAAATAACAAGGTAAAAAATAATCAGGAAAAACGAGAAAACAGATTCAAACAAAGAACACGA
>JAPQNM010000002.1:12677912-12697912 GCA_029783475.1 Metacarcinus magister
TAATAAAATATCAATAACGGCTATCGAGATCAGGCCACTAAAATATCACATACACAAGATACATGTACATACTATCATCTACATGGTACATACAGCCTGTGAGCGTCATTGTTGTTGGTGAGAGTAATGAAAATAACAATTACATAAGTTTACTAGACGATGCTGATTTACGATAAAAATGTTTAGAGATAACTGTTAGGAAATTACTGATTTAAAGTATTATCGCGTGTGTAAAGAATTCTGCAGTGTAATGGTTTGACTTCAAGAATATAATATAATTCCCTGTAAATACGGTTTCTGGTTTTCTTTTTCTCTCTCCACATTCAATTTAGCTCTCCACTTCTCTTCCTTTTAATATTTCTCCTCCTTCAAATCCACTTCGACCTTCCTTCCTTTCACTACCACTCAGCTACCTCTCCACTCCTCTCCTCTCTTGCACTACCCTCTCCCACCAAGGACACACTTCCCTCCCTCTCCTGCACACATAAGGCTCCGCTCTCTATCCTTCCTATTCCTTGTCTCACGAAGGGAAGAGAAAAATCTGGTTCTTGGATCTTTATGATGACGCGAGAGAATACTTCCAACACTGTTTCACTGTCACTATCTTCAAGGACACCCTCGTAAGGCAACAACACCCAGAAGAAAAATAATATTTCACGATAAAAAAGAAATTCACACACGTACTGTAAATCTTTTTTGAGGATTTGCTGCACGTGACGAGGCTCCCACATTCTGGCGCCTTGATGCTGCGTGTGTGCTCTGCCACGCCACGCCTGCAGCTGCCACCCACCCGCTGCGCCACACACCTGCTACACCACACACCTGCAGCATCTGTGACACTCCTACGTGAGCAGGTCATTCATTTCAGGAGTGATGGAAGGCAAGGAACGAGCCTCTGTGTCAAAAACAAATGTTCTGTTTACTGAAAGAGCTGTGTTTAAAAATTTACGAGCCAGACAGCTTCCAATACTGTTATATACGAGTTCATTGATTCTTAAGCTTTATTCTTTTTAAAAAACATTGTGTTTTGAGGTAATCTTGCTGTGGGAGTAACCTGGATTTTCAAAGCGACAACGAAGGTTTACCACGACCAAGTGTAAACAAGTGAAAGAAACAGTTACGCAAACCTACAGTATTTTCAGCACTACTACAGTCAACGACATTCACTGCCTCTGCGTCAGCCCACCATTTGCAAGTTAAGGCCACGTCTTGTGAACGTTGCTTTGATGCGAGGGTTTCATTAAGGTAATTAACTTCTTCAATCACGAGAGATCCATCAATGAACATCTATTTTTTTGTAAAGATCTGCTTTGAAATTGCTATTCGGTCTTATCTACAGAAAATAAGAGAGGTAGTCGAACTCTAAGCCTTGATGGTAGGTTTAGTTTACACATATATTCTACATTCTAAATACATGCACACCACTCGCCACTGATCCCCGAGGCCCGTTCAGTCACTTCAGCTTATCTCTACTATTTCCTCGCACCTGCATATGACCCCGGAAGTACATGGCACCATAACATCCCCTTCCCCTGACAGTGACCGGCGTACTACCTTCCGTGAGAG
Source organism: Metacarcinus magister (assembly GCA_029783475.1). NCBI lineage: Eukaryota > Metazoa > Arthropoda > Malacostraca > Decapoda > Cancridae > Metacarcinus > Metacarcinus magister. Next base: position 12,679,479 of record JAPQNM010000002.1, read on the forward strand.
TCTGTCAGTAACACCTTTCCACCAAAACTTTAAAGATACCTGACAGAATCTCCTTCCTCGTTCTTTCTTTATTTTCTCACCTCGGACGGTATTTTTCTTTCCTCCTTTTTCTTTTCTGCCTCAATATCCTTCTCTTTTTATTTTACTCCCATTATTCCCTCGTTCGCTTTCCACTTGCTTCTTTCACTCTACCTGTGTGGGTCGTAAACTGGCTGGCCGACAACCAACCAAACTTCAACAAGCGAAGGATTTCAAGTCAGTTGTAATACACTCAAAAACTTACTGGGACAAACAAAAAATGTGTTCGTGTGTGTGTGTGTGTGTGTGTGTGTGTGTGTGTGTGTGTGTGTGTGTGTGTGTGTGTGTGTGTGTGTGTGTGTGTGTGTGTTTGTTTAAGTAAAGGTGCCACACTATCTGCATTCTCTTCCTGGGACAAAGAACACCGCCGTCACTAAGAACCTTTCGACAGCCTTCTCTCCTTGCACGCCTCGCATCCCACGGCAGCCTGTGTGGGTACGGTTCAGCAGGAGCGTCAACGACAGGTGGTGTCTGCCGGAACCTAGACTCGTGTTTACTGATGCTGGAAAGAATTGTGTCATGCAAGATTTTTTTTGCTGTCCATTTTTCTGTGTGGAAGTCGATTTCTGGGGGGCTGTGGGTGACGGCTACTGTCACACATCCTTACAAGATATGAAATGATATACACAGAAAAATACCACAAACTCGCGTAGTAAATGAACTTACAGCAATTCAAATGGAAATAATGCTAAAGTCTTGTTCCTGTCATGAACTGTGTGTTGCTCTCCTGATCCCAAAATGCAAACAAAGCCCGTGAACAAATAGAAATGTTATAAATGTTTTGTTTGTAATCACTCTTGCACACACAAGTTTTGGTGAGACTGTTTGCACAAGATCAAATAAATCCATTAAAAGTTTCTGATGTAAAGATTATTTACCCAAAGAGAAACACAATATTTTACGATCTCCATTAAAAGAAAATACTACTAAGGTTACATCCAATGTTTCCTTCACAAACCCTGTCCAAACAAAGGCAAATAAAAGAAAAATGTATCAATGTCAACCAACAGAATAAAAGCAAAACCACTCAATAAAACACACACCACACACACACACACACACACACACACACACACACACACACACACCACACACATCCTCCAGGGAAACCAGCACTGGGATTGAGTTTTGTCCTCTGAATGAGGTGAAAAACGATGAGAGAGAGAGAGAGAGAGAGAGAGAGAGAGAGAGAGAGAGAGAGAGAGAGAGAGAGAGAGAGAGAGAGAGAGAGAGAGAGAGAATCTTGCTGTATCATCCACCTTTCCCTCCTCGTTATTACACTGAGGTGAGGATTATTTTCTGGCCCATTTATTGTTGCATGTAAACGGCAACTTCCCTTTTCTTTGACGTATCAATAATTGAGTCTCACATTGCTCTGTAACATCATTCAATCTTTCTCTATTTTCCCTTGAATTTATTGTAATCCTATCCAGATGACTTTGCATTTGTCTGGGTCACTTGACACACGACCTTTAGCAGAGAAAGGTCATAAATCCTCAACAGATGCCATGGAACACTTGTCTGAGAGAAAAAGTTTTATACCACTAGTCTGAAGTCTCTTGTATATAGAAGACAACATTCTAGACTAAAGATAGCGTTCTAAAGTGTAGTGAGAAGAGTAAAATTAAAGGGTTCTTCACGAGGTTGATCAGAAAAGGACAAGGAAGACCTAGGGTTGTGGTGTATGCAGAAACGTAAGACTAAGATTTTTGTAGAGGGAAAACGGGTCATGAGTTGCTCCACTTTCGAGGTATGAGTCAAATATTTTTCCATCGTCAGTAGAAACGGTCGAGAAATATATAACACAGATGTATTCAGGGACAACGACAATTCATCTCAGTCAAGTGGTATAAAATTCTCAAGTTTCAAGCTCAGAAATGGAGACCAGAGAAAGTTGGAGGAAGGAGAATACAGAATGCAGGATTGTGAAGAGGATGTCTGTAAAATTGGTAATACTGCACCTTGAGTATCATGTTTGGGATGCTAGCCACATGATTGCGTTGTGGTAACACTGTAGAGGCAGGAATATTAATTTTTTATTGGAGTATTAGCAAGGAAGTGAATATTCAAGGACTAATTTCATGCAAGATATCGTTAAGACCACTGTAGGTGAAGTAAAAGGAATATTTTACGTGGTATAGTCTTGTATTCACTCACAATAATTATGTTTTATTAAGGAAAACCTGAACTGCGTTGCGTCTTGGAGGTGAAGTTTTACAAGAAAGTTTTAAAAAGAAAAAGAGGAAGAGTAAGAGGAATAAGATGATGAAAGGAGGCAGAGGCGAAGGAGGAAGAGGAGGAGAACAAGAACTTAATGATGATTATGATGGAAATGATGATGATTATAAAGAAGAAAAGAAAAAGTTACTCCCAAGAAATTAGTGAACTTATCCTAGAGAGATAAACACGTGAATAAATACAGAGAGAGAGAGAGAGAGAGAGAGAGAGAGAGAGAGAGAGAGAGAGAGAGAGAGAGAGAGAGAGAGAGAGAGAGAGAGAGAGAGAGAGAGAGAGAGAGAGAGAGAGAATGTGTGTATCAGAAAAAAATGTTCAGGAGATCACCACACAACATGAGAAACAGGAAGAACAAGACGGTCAACACGAAAGAAAAAGAAAAGAAATGCCAAGAAAACACCGGAAAAAATAGAACAAAAGGAGGAAGAAAGAAGAGGAGGAGGAGGAGGAGGAGGAGGAGGAGGAGGAGGAGGAGGAGGAGGAGGAGGAGGAGGAGGAGGAGGAGGAGGAGGTGTATCTGACTATATATATTAAGAAATAGGAGAATAATGGCTGTCTTACTTGGCAGGGTATAAGGGTGACACTACATCCCTCCCTACCATACCAACCCTACCAAGCCCTTCCCCCTACAAGGCCGAGGCGTCACAGATAACCCTAGGTGGCTGCCGTACCTCCCCGCGGCTTACCTCTGCTTTAAGGCCGTAATTGGATGAGAATGTGAGGATAATTTGAGACCATAGCTTGAGGGTCCCATAGGAAGGAAATACCCCATCACGTTTTTTTTATTCCTGCTCCACTAACTTCCTTAATGATGATGATGATGATAGCATTGGTAGTAAGGATGATATTAGTGATGTCGACATATTCACTCAGTGCCACAATGATGAGGTAACACACGCCAGCAATATATCGATAACTTCCACTATTGATGAGGACAAACTAATCTTGTGGCGTGATAGCAGGAAGCTGAGCAAGGTGATCACTAGATTACACGAGGCGAGGTGACTGGCGAGGATCAACTCTGTAATATCATTTTGTTTTGATGAATATGTGTACAATGTAAGACGTTTAAGGTGTGAATGGTGATGTTTGTGATTATTTCTATATGTATTTATGTATGTTCAAAGTTATGTAATCATGAGTATTTGTATTTATGTATGTATATATATAAACTTTTTTACATATTTCTAAACTGGGGACATCAATATGGGAAGCGTAGACTATACAAAATAAAAACAAACATTACCGCTTTGTCCTAAATCATAGTGAGACCTAACTTGACTTGCATTATTAACCGATCATCTAATTATTACTGAGAGTTCTATCCAGTGTGAGGCATGAATTATAACTTGCAATACTAATTATCACATAACCCTTCCAATGACAATTAACTCACTCCCGAAGAGACGCTGTAGCTCACCTAATTTATATTCCTTTTTATAATTTCTGATTGCAAAACCTTGAAGTCTACAATGGCTCAAAAAATCAATTCCTCTCCCTATCCACCAGAACATTGATCTATACAAATATCTTCCCTTCCTTAACTACCTTCCACCAGCCTCTTTCTCTACACCGAATATTCTTGGCTTGACTTTCACTGAGAATATTATGGAAATTCTCAACTCTGGCTAAATCATCATCCTTGAAGTTAATAATCTCGTCCTTATTCTGTCCACCTTATTAATGCAAAAGTTAACCATATTATTCCTCACATCCGTCCCTTGCCTTGCCAAACTAAGGGACACAACCTAGTTATATTCAACCTTCCTCTACTTATGAAAGACACACACACACACACACACACACACACACACACACACACACACACACCACACACACACACACCCCATAAAAACGCTCTTCATAATATACTCAATTACAAACGCTGAATTAATCGAAATCAAATCAAATTAAGTTGGTGCAAGAGACTGTGACGGTGGGCGTTGAGGGAGGTGTGAGAGGGAAGGTGTGTGAGGGAGGAGGTGTGCGAGGGAGGTGTGAGGGAGGTATTTGTTACTAGATGCAGGTCGGTGAGGCAGAAAAAGCGGGAAAAACATAAGGATGCAGCAAGGCGTGGAATGTGACGGAGATTGAAAAGAGGTGAAGTGAGGGGAGGAGGAGGAGGAGGAGGAGGAGGGAGGAGGAGGAGGAGGAGGAGGACAGGGGTTGTAAGAGGAGAACGACAATATTTAACAAGAACATTGAAAACTCTGCCCATTTTCCTTAGTTCACGAAAGAGAGAGAGAGAGAGAGAGAGAGAGAGAGAGAGAGAGAGAGAGAGAGAGAGAGAGAGAGAGAGAGAGAGAGAGAGAGAGAGAGAGAGAAAATAAGGTGAAGTTAAATAAACATAAACACAATTCCTACGTACTTCCCTTTTTTTTTTTTGTATACTTTTTTTTCAACATTAATCTACCCTCACCCTCACACACACACACACACACACACACACACACACACACACACACACACACACACACACACACACACACACACACACAGTAAAAGTCAAGAAGATTCTAGTCGTTAAAGGAAGACAGAAAAAGTATAATGCAGAAGAAGAGAGTGAAATGGTTCTGTTTGCATCACACATTCATCAAAGTTACCGATGCGGAATATTAAATGGACTGTGATGAGACGTTTCTTCTTACGGCACATTAGTACTGATTCATTCTCTCTCTCTCTCTCTCTCTCTCTCTCTCTCTCTCTCTCTCTCTCTCTCTCTCTCTCTCTCTCTCTCTCTCTCTCTCTCTCTCTCTCTCTCTCTCTCTGCACACGTGTCAGATGTAATAATATACCTTCCTATAATTGACGTGCTGGCAGGGTGCAAAAAGTGTGAGGTGGAAGGTGCAACGCAAGGAAAAGAAAATGAAATACATGTCGACTGGTGCCTTCAGTAGTAGTAGTAGTAGTAGTAGTAGTAGTAGTAGTAGTAGTAGTAGTAGTAGTAGTAGCAACAAGTGTAGTTATTAATTTATTTTCGCATCCCTAAACCTAGAAATATAATTAACACAACACAAAAATATTAAAACATTCCCCAGAATAACACTAAATATTATGATGATGATGGTGGTGGTGGTGGTGGTGGTGGTGGTGGTGGTGGTGGTGTGGTGGTGGTGGTGGTGGTGGTGGTGGTGGTGGTGGTGGTGACACAAGCTCTTCTGACGTTGCATAAAAGAGTGGCAGGAGGATGACAGCGGGTTTAGTGGCGTGGAATTTGTCCCGAAATGTTCAGGAGCGTTGAGGAAGGCTGGTGAGGATGGAGGACGCGCCTTGCTGAAGAAGTGGGCGGGGAAGGAAGGCGTGAAGGAGAGGATAAAAAATGATGAGGAAAGAGAGGAAGGAGGATGAGTGAGGACGATGAGGCGCAGGAAGGGTGAATGGGCGGATAAAACCATCTTAAGTATACCCTGAGAGAGGAGGAGGAGGAGGAGGAGGAGGAGGAGGAGGAGGAGGAGGAGGAGGAGGAGGAGGAGGAGGAGGAGGAGGAGGAGGAGGAGGAGGCAGGAGGAGAGGAGGTGGTAGTGGGTAGCCAGGTAATTCATTCCTACCTAACACTCATGAAAAATTAAACAAATAAACAAAGAGAAAACGACTCATGGACAACGAACTTAATTTGGTCATAAAGATTGGAAGTAAAATATCGTCTGGCGTCTCTCCAAGAATTTCATATTTACACTTCCTCGAACCGGGCCAGTGCAAGCTTCCCCGGGCGAGGGTTTGATCAGAGCACGCGAGGCTGGAGCATGGTTTGAACACTGCATTATCCCCCCCCAGGCAAGGAGCACCTCTCTCTGTCTGTTCCTGCTTTGTGTGTTCCTCTGTGGGTCTGTTTGTAGTGTGTTAAGGTGGGAATTAGCATCAAAGGGACTAAGGAAACTTGTTATTTTTACCTTTTAATTTTCTTTCTTTAATGTTTATATATTCATTTATTCATTCATTAGTGGTTTGTTCAGGTATGGTATTGATTGGTTGGAGTTTGTGGTAAAGTTATTATCTCCAATCATGAAATAAATATCACTAATGTCTTCAATCTAATACACTGCTAAGATTCTCGCCTCACGTTCTGTCTGGCTCTAATTATATTTGTTGTTATAAGATAAAAACTTGATTGCGGTTAGACTGTTTCATCGCCACATTCTCACACACAAGAATTAGTAGTCCAACAACTTTTAAACGGTGGAAAATAATAATGATTCGTAATAAACGCAACAAAATTACACAAGACTCCCAGGGACTATAGAGTATCAGTTGACCGTTACGTTCGTTGTCCAGGCAAAACAAAAGATACAGATTTACTTGCATTCAAATAACAGGACAAAAAGGAAAAAATGCACAACGGGTGAATGACGATTTTATGAAAAGGAATATAACAATGATAATAAAAATGAATACTTTGGGCTGGGGGTATTTTTTTTTTTTTTTTATCTATTCCCTCGTTCAGCTTTTAATACTGTGGGAAAAACGCACATTTTTCATGAAACTTGACCAGAAATGTTCACTTTAGGGCCGTGTGTTGTTAAACTTATTTTTGTTTGTTTGTAGGAGGAGGAGGAGGAGGAGGAGGAGGAGGAGGAGGAGGAGGAGGAGGAGGAGGAGGAGGAGGAGGAGGAGGAGGAGGAGAGGAAGAGGAAGAGGAAGAGGAGGAGATGGAAGAAAATTAGAAAAACGAAAAAAAATTAATCCTAGCTTTAAAACTTATACTATAATAGTGAACAAGACACAGAAGCAAAGGGGGAAGAATCATGTGTTTTACCTCCCCCTCCTACCCCCATTTCCCCTCCTACCCCCCTTTCCCCTCCTCCTTCCCCTCTCCTGTAAATCTGAATAAAAAAAATAGTAATAAAAATCCAAACACCTAACCTGTGTGTGTGTGTGTGTGTGTGTGTGTGTGTGTGTGTGTGTGTGTGTGTGTGTGTGTGTGTGTGTGTGTGTGTGTGTGTAATGAAATTCAAATCCTCTTGATCCCTAACACCATCCACGAACACACACACACACACACACACACACACACACACACACACACACACACACACACACACACACACACACACACACACATGCATACAAGGCAAGAATTACATATACGAAAAGAAAAGAAAGTGTCCAATTTCTCTCCTCCGTTTTCTGATACACTCATCTAGGCGCGGACAAAGGAGTCTCCCATGAACTCTGATAAAAAAATAAAAAATAAAACGTATGCCGGAAAGGAAGGAAGAAAAGAATGAGAAAAAGAATGAAGGAATTTGAGGTTTAGGATGATTACAAAAATATTACCGTCTAGTATAAAACAAAAAAAAGTATATATATAGTTTACCAGTCGGTGAAGAAAGATCAAGGTTTACTAATATATACATTCAGTTCAGAAATATTCCAGATAAAAAAAAATTTGAAATGTTCTTCGAGACTCAATCTGTTAATAAGTCTAACAATACCTTTGCAAAATACTCTTTCCTGCCCTGGCCCTAAATTATTCTCTTGTTATCAAACCGAGGCAGCGGCGAGGAGGAAGGGCAAGGATATCGTGATGTTAACTGACGTGCTCTTAATGAAAGACTATAAACTTACATTAACGGACACCTTTCAAGTCTCTCCGTATAAAGTATTAACTATCTGCTGACTGAAGCATTCCTGGAGCACGATAACCAACTGGAGTCCTTAACGCTGCACCATGTATCCTCAGAAAACTATTAATAACTCTGTCCATTTCGTAAAACACACATGGAGACTCACATTCCTAAAAAAAATTTCTCTCTATAAGTATATTACAATTATTTACTAAAAAATAACTTATTTGACTCACTTATTATATCATTGCCATTTTGTAGTGTAAGACAGTCTAAAGCTACGAGGACACAGCACATAGTTAGTAGTAAAACAATAAATTAGTATGTTGTAGAGAGGCACACAGCAAGTTATTGTAAAGTGTTGCCTAATGAAAATTTATATACAATGACAATAATTCTACCACACAGTAATATCCTTTCCTCCTGCAGCAGCCACACCACACCACACCATACTACACCACATCACACTCACCTCACCTCACCTCACCTCACCTCACCTCCATAACGTGGGGGTTGCGTTCAGAGAGTAATGGGAGTTATACATCAAGGTTCCATTTCTATTTATACCCTTGGTGAGAGGCTGGAAACTCATCCCTCTGAGTGGTATTCAATAAAAAAATAAATAATAAATAAATATATAAGAGAAAATACTGGTCAGTGAACTTATACTTAAAAAAAAATTTCTACACAAGTTTATTGAATGTTTTAATCTCATTTAGTTATCGATACATTTACCATACACATTCTTTTTTCAATATATAAAAAAAATAGTTGGGTAGTACAAAATATAACGTCCTTTCCACTACTGTCTCATCCAGGTGTTGAGCCAATACACGCACCAAGCACTGAGGATACTAATGAATAAATTTAATGCACACCTGAGCTTCCTATATAACTGACACGTCATTACAGCCATGTGTGTAGGTAGCAAGAGGAACACAGCAAGGCACTCACTCACTCACTCACTCACTCGCTCACTCACTCACTCACTCAATTCATTTAAACACACACACGTAATGCCTCTTCAGCTGCCTCTCCCTTCCCAAGCCGTGCGTACGTTCTGAAATAAAACTTTCACTTATTCCATGTAATAACTACAGTATAAGCAGTCTGGAGGCTCTGCAGGACACACCAGCAAATAAGTCGCAGGGAGAGGGACGCGGAGGAGCAAGGACGGCTGCAGGGTGTATTATAGAGGTCATGAAAAGGTCGTAACAATACTATATTCAAACAACACGATACACCCGAGAGTTATGTTACGTCCCCAGTGTAGCTTCTGTTCAACCTGTGTTAATAGACGTCATTCCTTCCATAACTAACATGAAGGTTATCATTATAAAACAGGTACTCAGAGTAATGTTGACGATTGGAAGGTGATGGATGAGACAAACTTAGCAGGCAGAGTAATTATTAGGATGCATTAGGATAAGAAAGTGCTCCTTATGTCAACCAGATGCCGCTGTGAAATTACTCTTTGTGATAATTAGGTTAGAGAGAGAGAGAGAGAGAGAGAGAGAGAGAGAGAGAGAGAGAGAGAGAGAGAGAGAGAGAGAGAGAGAGAGAGAGAGAGAGAGAGAGAGAGAGAGAGAGAGAGAGAGAGAGAGAATATCAGAATGGTTAGACGTGTTATTCATCACTGCCTCAAGGGAAGAAACATTTATCACCCAGAGTATACACGTCATTCACAGCATGTTGAGACGAATGACTTTCTATTTGCACTAAAATGAGCCTTTAACTTATATATGTACTGAAAAAATTATCGAAAATACCAAAAAACTAATAATGCTAATAATAACTGACGAAAAATTAAGTACACTGGCAAAAATATTAATACAACTCGAGTAAAAATTCTCACAGATCTCGTCAATACAAGAAATTATTTATCAATGATTGGAAAAACACCTGAAGAATTAATGAATGCACAGATAACGAAGGGATGAAGGAGTGTTTAGATGCATTGTCTGACGTAAGCCGAGCCCGTGTTCAACAGAAAAATAGTAATAAAGTTAAGGTTGAAAAATAACGTAAGAATTAACGAATGCAGAAATAACGAATGAAAGAAGGTTTGATTAACTGCATTGACTAACGTAAGCCGTGCAATTTTTAGTATATAAATAACAAATGAAAATTAAAAATATGTGAAAAAATACACACATGCAGAAAGAATGAAAGAATGAAAAGAACCATAAAAATAAATTAATAAATACTGAAATAATGAAGGTATAAAAGATTGTTTAACAGCGCTGCCAGACATCACCTTTGCAGTGGTTGTCAGGTAAATGCAAAGGTACAGCGGGAGTTGTTACCTGTGAGTAAAGGCAACTCCCGTCCACCCGTAAATGTAGAGCCTCGCAATGGCATAGAAAAACGAAATCTTTCCAAAACATTTTAGCCTTCACATAAAATAGAAATAATTCCCAACACTATTTTAGCCAGATTAATACATGAAATAAGGAAAGAAAAATTCACAGAAAACACACACATAAACATACATACATACATACATGACAACAAAATACTATATAAAACCAGAGTAAGAAGATACTAACATTAATTGATACAAAACAATAGAAGATCAACACAGATAAGCCGGATTATCATCAATTATCCGTAGAATAATACACAAAGGAACACACAACGATGCGAAAGAAAACAGTAACATTTAACAAAACTTCATCCTCCCAAACATTCATATTTCAAACACACACACACACACCATTAGTCAAGCCATTACGCAACATTATCCACAAAAATACCTCGTGCTTTTAAATCACAGTTACGTTACTCTTGCCATACCACGCACTGATGCTGGGGTTTTTTTCTTCTTTTTGGGGGGACGCAGTCTTTAGGGAATTCAAAATAAATGTGAATATTTATGCATCACTGGACTGGGAGGGACGAGGCGTGGTGAAGCGAGAACAGAGACAGGAAAATATTGAGGAAAATATTTCACTTCCAGGAGACTATGGATTGACAAGGGGAAGAAGAGAAGGCGGAACAGGAAAGACTGGAATAAACGGAGGGAGAAAGGGACGGAGTAAGGGACAGGGCGAGGAAACGGAAGGGCCAGGAAGAGAATGGGAAGAACGGGAAGGGATGGGAAAGGTTGTCAATGGGAGGTAGGAAGTTAGAATTTTGCGTTTTTTATGAGGTGACGGCAAGAGGAGAATAAATGGGTGTTATTTACATTGTTCTTATCTCGGCAAATAAGTCACTGGTAAATGGAAAAATGTAAATACACGTATTCCATCGTCACTGAGGCTTGGAGAGCAGAGTAAACATTCATTGTGTTGTTGTTTACTTCGTGCTTCTGAGTAAACAATTTTGGCTTTTGTGGTTCGGCAAACTGGATGCTGAATGTGTGTGTGTGTGTGTGTGTGTGTGTGTGTGTGTGTGTGTGTGTGTGTGTGTGTGTGTGTGTGTGTGTGTGTGTGTGTGTGTGTGTGTTGTGGGGTGGATGGAAATGAGCCATTGATCAGGGATATGATGAACAACCAAACAAACCAAAAAAAAATTTATAGTACAAAGGTGATCAGGAAAAATAAAAAACAATGAAAAATAAGTCAGAAAATACCACACGTTCCATGAGCCATTGTTCTGCAAAGTAACCAACATTTGTTTCAGAAGATTTAGATCAAATCTGAGTTTTGTGAAATTTGTGCATTTCAGATTTTCTTGTTTGGGATGCATACAAGGATGCATAAGAAGTAAAGAAATATAAATAAATTAATAAATTAATGAATAAATAAAAAAAATTAAAAATAAGTAAATAAATAAACAAATATGCATCTATATCAATCAATGGAGAAGGCAGTAGACACCTGCCGCCGGTGAAATACTACAGGAGAGTTACTTACGGGGATGTAGGCGGGGCCGCAGACTTAGTGGTTCCCCGTGTCAGCTAAAGGAAGAAATCAAGGAAAAATATTAAATAAACTAATAATTTTCTACGCGTATTTTGGTTATTTTTCCTAGATTCTTATTTTTCTTTGTATATTGGTGTCAAAATGTTTTTTATATTTATTTTAATTATTTAAAGATAATAAATGCATTATCTCCTTTTTATTTTATATAATAATGCAAAATCAAAATGTTACGTCAAAATAATTTCTCATTTTTAGTTTATTTTCCTTAATAAGAAACAAAGCAATATAAAAAAACCTTTTTGAAAAATCTGAAAACAATTATAATAATTTTTGAAACCATAAAAAACATCAATAAACAAAGAAATCAAGAAAAAATACCAAATAAGCTAATCATTTTGTACGCGTAATTTTGGTAATTTTTCATATAGTCTTTTTTCTTTGATTATTGGTACCAATATGTTTTTTTATATTTATTTCAAATATTTGAAGATAATAAATGCGTTATCTCCCTTTTATTTTATATAATTTTAATGCAAACTGAAAATGTTAAATCAAAATAGTTTCTCATTTTTAATTTATTTTCCTTAATAAGAAACAAAACATTATAAAAACATTTAAGAAAAATCTGAAAAAATGAAATCAGTTATTAATGTGGAGTGTCTCGTTGATGTGTAGGAGTCCCTTGACCCTTACCAACGAACCCTGACAAAAATATGACTTCCAGGAATAAATATTACATGTATGTTGGAAGGATCAGTTTTACATTTGGTGTGATAAAGTATAATGACCTTTAGGAAGTAGTGACTGATGGACAGCAGCAATATAACAAACATAGAGAAGCAAGTCACGAACATACCTACACTGCACTTTGCCTTTCAACAAGTTATAAACACCCTTCACCCTGCTTTTCAACAAGTTACAAACATTACCCACCCTTCACCTTGCCTTTCAACAACGCAACAACACTGAAGATGAAGAGGCACTTGTGTTCCTCCACCTACTCGTGTTCACACATTAACATTTATTAACCAACACGCAGGAGTGCCGGAGTGCCGGAGTGCCGGAGTGCCGGAGTGCCGCGCTACGCCTTCATGCAAGGGAAAACCAACCCATTGCTGATGCCATTTTTAATAGAAATGCATGACAATAATTCACAAGAAAAGAATAGACTTGGAAAGAATATAAAAATTCAGGGAAAAGCTCAGGTTTTGCTGCATAATGTATGGAAGACTGAATATTGTTACTCTTGTATTTGAATAAAAAAAATAGTGATGAGACAGTGTTGTTTAGGTACTGTAAGATGTGATGAAGGAGGAAGTGTAACGGGAAAGGGAAAACATTTGATGAATCATTGTTACATTATTTGTGTACATAAATAAACACCTTCATAATAATATCCTTTTTCTATCAAATTCAATTAAATATTTTTCACCAGCGCGCCATGATATTTTCCCCTAAAGTTGACTCTAACATTTATTTGCAGCTGTGGGAGCGAGACGACCTGACGCCGCCACCCTGAGGAAGGGACCGAGGTGACGCCGGACCGTACCCAAGTTTGATAAATCACTGACTGGCATCATGCTACATAAAGTTCGTGTCCTTTTTCAATTACTTTCAATCAAATAAACATTCCGTGTGATGCATTACGTGCGAGTGTCTGGCCACCAAAGAACGTTCGTGCCTCGCCTCAACTAATATATATAAAAGTTCATTTTCATCAAAAAAATGAAAAATGTAAACCATCAGTCTGAAATTTCTGCCAGCAAATATAAAACCAATAAATGAATAAATAAATAAATGAATAAAATAAATTAAAATTGAACCAAGAATTATTAAAGTGTGCAGGAGAAAAAGAAGATAAAATAAAAGTTGATGTGAGATGCTGACTGACATAAACAAGAAAAACAATGAATAAATAAAAATTTAAAAAAAACTCAGACATCGGAGGCATTGACAAAAGCACAAAAAATCTGTGGAATCCCCTAGTGAGAGAGACAGACAAACAGATAAACAGACAATTACCTAACATTCTCAAAGCTCACACTGCAAGACTTTCTACCAGAAAACACACAAGATAACACGGACAGTAAATCCTCAAAAGTAACAAGAAAACATTAAGGAAACATCTTGTCTCAACCAGAAGTGCAAAACAACGCCTCTTAACTTTGCCCTTCTTCCTTCATCGCGCGACTTCCTTCCCTCACACCCCACCAGGACGCACACAATCTTCTCACCCTCCACCCTTACCACTACCTCTACGATCAACACCCCAAGAACAAGGACATCATGGCAGTCAACGTGGTCATTCCTCTACTCATCCCCCTTGAGGAAAATCTACGGAATGGTGAGTGTTCCAACAGTATTCAACCTCCTTATTAGTTGACTTAAATCATTGTGGTAGCGTGTTGACACCGACTGTTGATCCTCTGTGACCGTGGAGATGTGAAGAGGAGTGTGCTGCACGCGACCAGGATGATATAGAGGTAAGGAATGGCGTAAGGAATGACCAAAGGAAGAGTGAGAGGCTAGCGAGGATAAGGAAGAACAGGCAGCAGTTTGGGAATGAGAACCAAAGGAGAGGATAGGATAGGAGAGGAGAGGAGAGGAGAGGAGAGGAGAGGAGAGGAGAGGAGAGGAGAGGAGAGGAGAGGAAAGAAGAGAAGAGAAGAGAAGAGAGGAGAGGAGGAGTTAGAGAAGCAAGAGTAATTAAATGGCGGAAAAGTTTCATAATGTAAGTTGGCAAGAGATTGGGAAAGATAGAAATGAGAGGAAATAGCCATATTAAGGTAAGGAAAAGGAAAGCTATTATCCAGAATGGTCGAAGGAAATGTAAGAATCGCTGAGTAAAACTGAGAACAAAAGAAAGAGAAACACGAAAAAGAAAGTACAATTATGATAGACAATACAAAATGGGAAAAGAAATCTCATAAAACTGGAAAACTGGAAGACTAACAAGGAAAAAAAAAGAATCACTGAGTTAAAAAAAAATATATATAAATACACGAGAAAAAACACGGAAAAGAAACACAATTAGCAGAGAAAGAGAACACAAAATAGGGAAAGAAACACCATAAAACCACACAATAAACATCAGAAAACTAGGCTACGTGAAAACAAAACAAGGGCGTCGAAATAAACCAAACTAATGAGAAAAATAAACGAAATTGACACCTGAACACATCTCACTGTATAGCAGAGGACGAGGAGACAGAGGAAGGCTTAGTAAAGGTCACCCAGCCAGACTACCTTCATTCCCCACTAAGGCAACACTTTATGATGCTGTTGCTGCCCACTGAGTAAAGACAAAAACTTAAGGTGTAAATCTAGGATGCCCGTGACCTAAAAAACACAGACAAGATAGGAACCAGAGACTCTTTAGGTAGCGGTGGAGTCTACGTGTATCCGAGACTTATTGATACCATGGTCAGTATAAAAAGGTCTACCAGGAGTCACGAGGAGAGTTGAATCTGTGACGTCTGGCAGCTAACCTCATTCATATCCAATACTACTCTATACTAACCTTGATTCATACATAAAGTCTAAACCCCACGATAAGGGAAAACGACTTCAAAAATATTATAAATCACCGTCAATCAGTTTTATATTCTGGTACTTGAAAGCCAGTCCACACTAAACACAGCTTTATAATATATTTACAAATGAATACCTTTATCCATTAATCACAACGGTGTATGTACGTACGTATCTCCTTCACCTACTGGGAAGCAATCACGTGTCCACTCTCTAGGAATCAATCATCTTAACAGCTATGACGTAACCGAAGAGAACCGAATCAATACTCATAACTTTTCATGGAACCTTCAAGTATCTTAATAAAAAAAAGGGGAAGACTATTGTGAAATTCTGAGTATTATAAGGTAGACTTGCCACTCAATTTAAATTAATGGAACGCCTTATGCCCATCTACAACTCCCCTTCCCTCCATCTCTAAGCAGCTGCCCCTTTCCTTCCTTTCCTTCTCCAGATCACGCCCCGGTGGAAGCTCCGCGCCGCTCTCCCATGCACGCCTCACATGCTGGAAATCTGATGAAGTCGCTCTGTATTCTAAGCGGCGGGTATGTTTCCAGCATTTTTCCTTTCTTGGCGATATGAAGGGAATAAATGCATTTCGATTTCTTTACATGGCCGACCGCTGCGTCTCAGGCCACGGCAAATCTGAGCCTCCGAAGACCAGGACGAGGGATTCACATTGCAAAGATAGTCCACTTAGAATATGAATTGAGAAACGTGGAAACCGTTGTGTTCCTTTAGTGTATTTATTACCTGCAAACCAAATACACTGGTTACTATGTATTGTGTTTAATGACGAAGCTAAAGATAATAAATATAAATCAGACGTGTATTATATAAGGTATAACACCCCAAAAAACCTTAATATTCAGTGTACTAGATGAAATTCAGAATATATTTACAGTTTCCTTTTCCTTTTTGTATATTTTTTTCTTCCTTAAAGTAAAACAGAGACGAGGTTACATTTATCTACCAATTCACACACACCAACTAACTCATTTCACGCTCTCATAACAGAGTAAAACACCAACACAACCTAAGCCTTTACTCTGCCACAACAACAAAAACACGAGGAAAAGAAGAAGAAAATAAAAAGTTAAAATGAAACAGATAAGAATAAGATACACAATTCCCACCTCCTCTAAAAGATAAACACAGGTCTTGAATGGGATACAAATTCACCCTGAGATTAAACGTCAAGGAATTCACCGTCAACCCCAGTCGTCAGAAGAGCAGTGAGAGCGTGTATCTGTGTGTTGGAAGGGAGGGGAACGGGGAGCAGGCGGGGGAAGAGGGACGCTGTAACTAACACTAAGCGGTGGATATCCTTGGTTTTATTTCTGTAGCGAAGGAGTTATTGAAGCTCTTGATGAGATTTTCCACCAGAAGCGAGAGGCAATAATGTAGCTAAGACGGTAATGACAGTAGCAGCAGCAGTGGTGGTGGGAAGGCGAGGGAGGAAATCATCAAGGAGAGACAAAGCTAGTGGGATAAGAAGGAAGGAAAGAAAAGGAGGAAGGAAGGAAGGAAGGAAGGAAAGAGTTACTGTCGGGGTCTCCAGTTAGTGTTCCCTAAAGTTCTGATCTACTCCACTTAATATTCATTCAGTTCCACTCTCAACTATATTCAGTGTATCCCGTCCCTTCCCTTCCCGTCCCTTCCCTTCCCGTCCCTTCCCTTCCCTTCCCTTCCCTTCTTCCCTTCCCTCTCCTACCCATTTCACATCACCCATCCTTTCCTCCCTCTCTCCCTCCTTCAATCCCTCCTACAAATCACAGAGGGCAACCAGGAAACGGTTTTTCCTCCTAAGTCAATATGAGTTTTTCATCCAAATATAAAAGGATTTTCGTCGTCATAGCAACCATCACAATTCCTCTGAAACTACCATTAAACATAGGGGAAGAGGAGGAGGAGGAGGAAGAGGAGGAGGAGGAGGAGGAGGTGGAGGAGGAGGAGGAGGAGGAGGAGGAGGAGGACTTAATTAGAGGTAACAATTATCTTACCTTCACTTCACCTTCACGATGCCAACAAATAGACGGCTCCTCCACGAGAGAGAGAGAGAGAGAGAGAGAGAGAGAGAGAGAGAGAGAGAGAGAGAGAGAGAGAGAGAGAGAGAGAGAGAGAGAGAGAGAGAGAGAGAGAGAGGAAAAAAAATATATGAAGGAAAAAAAATATATTGGATGGAAAGAAAGTTTACGCATTAGAGATGTGGTGAAAGGTTACGTGAATAATTTAAGAAACCAGAACGAAAATCTGATGAAATATGAAAAGCTGGTGACAGTTGAAAGTTTGACGGAAAATTTCACCAAACATTTTAACGAATCAACGTAAGTTTCGTCTGTTAGAAATTTCCTGTTATCAATATGTAGCATAATCTTATTGCTATATTTTTGCCAAGTGTTATTCAATTATCCCTTTTTTTTCCATTGATCAACTATTTAATTTGAGATATTCCTAACGACCCGATCTCCCTCTCTCTCCCTCTCTCCCTTCCTCTCTCCCCCTTAATTGCTGCTGTTTCTACATTGATTTCCTTTAATGACTTACCTTCCCCCTTTCCTCAGAGTTGTGTTGAATTTCCGCTCAAAGAATATCTCACAGTCGATTGGCAAAAAAAAATTCTTTGGTCCTCAACCCACCACAACTTCAGGAAAGAATGAAAAAAAAATATAGGTAAAGCAATTAAGCAAATGTTCTCCACAGGAATTTGACGTCAATTTTATATATAAGAAAAGTAGAATTGTACCACGTATTCGAGTGTGTACCGTTACGTGTTTTATACTTATATGAACTGTTCCTTGACGAGATTAAAGAGTAATTTTATACTTGTTGGACTTCAAGATATTATTATTTATCATTAGGATGTTTATGGGTTAAGTTAAAGTTTATGTGTTAGTTTTTTCCATTGTTCTTACATTAACTTTATGTTCATTTATTATTTTACGAATCAAAAACAAAATAGAGCTCAATCTCTCACTATGTACGCGGGTTAATAATAGCAATCGTATCCTCTTGATTTGAAGTTTAACACTGCATTAAAAGTACTGAAATCATCTTTTTTAATGAAAATAATAAACTTCCTGAGACATTGGCACCGATGACAATGGTAAAGAGTTTGAGGGGCACGACATGATAGAACAGGAGGCAAGATTGAGAGTTT
>JAPQNM010000002.1:12702912-12725412 GCA_029783475.1 Metacarcinus magister
TCTCTCTCTCTCTCTCTCTCTCTCTCTCTCTCTCTCTCTCTCTCTCTCTCATAAAAAGATGAAATATTACCCATCAGAGTGTGACGGCTGGCGCGCTCAACCCCAGCTCACAAACAAACACACCAAGAATGTTGCTGTGGTGTATATAGATCCTTGGAAAGAACTGACCACAGAATGGATTCCAGGGTTTTTGAAGGGGAGGCAAACGAAGTGAACCTCAATAGCTAGGAGTATGAGGATATTTTTTGACAATCAAACATTTTTAGGGGCATTTTGATGCCTCAAGAAGGTCATATTGTATTAATAATTAGATATTCAAATATGTAGGTTAACCTGGACAAAAGTGAGAGAGGAGACATGGCAGAGTGGTCCCCCCCCCCTTTATGTACCACTGGAACATAATATCAGCACTACAATAATATGTAATGTAACACTTTATCTTTGGAATAATGCAAAGAGTAATGTAATAACTAAGGTTCCTTGTGTTTAACGGTTAGTGGGTTTAAGATAAGTGGATATAAAGGTACTTGATTTAAGGATATTTTTCATGTCATTGTTTATCTAATACTCTTCTCCATTTTTACTATAAAGATTTTCTTTTTTCTCCACTTTTTTTTCTCTCGTTATATATATTTTATATTAAAAGGGTAATGGCTAAGGGAAAACGGAAATAAGTAAAAAAAAAATCCCGCTTGTCGCCAGACCCTGTAAAGAGGACAGTAGGAGAATAGAAGCAAGGGGTGGAGATCAAGATAACATTAGAGGTGTCTTGACACTCCTCTTTTGAAAGAGTTTGAAAGAGTTTAGGCAGGTGGAAAAACAGACAAAGGAAGAGAGTTCCAGAGTTTACCAGTGTAAGGGATGAAAGAGTGAAGATACTGGTTAACTCTTGCATTAGGAAGATGGACAGAATAAGGATGAGAAGAAGTAGAAAGTCTTGTGCAGCGAGGCCGCGGGAGGGGGGGAGGCATGCAGTTAGCAAGTTCAGAAGAGCAGTCAGCATGAAAATAGCGGTAAAAGATAGATAAAGATGCAACATTGCGGCGGTGACTTAAAGAATCAAGATCAAAGGATCAAAGGATAAAATATTGCTTCCTCGTGCACAACTTCTTTTATCTTTTTTTTACCCTCTGGCCAGGAATATGTGGTATAAAACATGTGTGGACACCATGACCACGCCACCACCATGTACCACACGCCAACAAGCCTGTCTCATGTATTCTTTTTCCTTCCTTGCTGCCAGGCCATTAATCTTCTTTTTCTTCTCTCTTCCACCCATGCAATATAATTTTTCGTACGAGTATATCATATTTGTGAGTTCAGCCTTTACAGTCATGCCAAAGCTACTTGTCTCTGAAATAATGCTGCTTCACGCCCGCCGCCCGCCGCTCGCTGCCCACCGCCCATCGTTATTCATTGAGAGGTTTCCTGTCGCGGATTATATCTTTATGAAGACAAAAGGCACCTCAGGGACCTGCTTCGTCGTCTAGTTCATCTTTGTTCTTCCAACACAACAGGATTGACTTCGATGGACGATTGGCTTTACACAAGTTTATTGAAGGCGTCCGCCAGACAGTCGCCGCCGGTAAAGATTACAAAAACTGTCTATCTTTGAACAGTTTCCACTTGGCATCGGTCATCCTCGTCAAAACAACATCTGAATACTGTGTCAACAATCTACAATACAGATGCGAAATTCAACCTGAAAGCTGCCATAAAACGTTTTGCAATCCATCAATACAAGCAAAACATGGTTGTTTCCCTCGGGAGGTCGTTCACCTTGCGTTGGAGTAAACACTGCATTTTAAGCAGCTTTCTATTTACCATCGCTGCGGCGAGTACGCAGAGATGGCATTCAGTACATATCCATGAAACACAAAACCATTATTACACAGCGGGAAGAGGCGGAAGCATCCAGTTCCTCCAAGTCCTATCCAGTACACACACTTTGAGGGCCAATGATTTTTAAAACAAAGAATAACCTTTAATTGTAAGCACCACCGCTATTGCCATGGTTACTACTATTCTAAGCTTGCTAACTACCTGTCTTCACACAACCTGTGCCTCCACGACACAAACTTTTAATCACTCACATCTCTTTCCTCTCCATCATAATAACGCAAGAGTTAACTAGTATGTTTAATCCTTCGTCCCCTTTACTGACAAGCTGATAATGTTTTGCCTCACTCTATTTGTCTTTGTTTCACCTTCCTAGAATCATGTATCCTTTAGAGGGGGGGCATAGATAAACCAAATGTGGCTGGGAACACACTTGCTTTCCTATTTATTTAGGGGCGCAATTCAAAAGTCCTTTTCATTTAATTTCTGGTGAGAGCCTTGACCTTCCTCCTTTTAGATGGTAAAAAAAATAAAGACACAATGTACATCTCCACTAAACGGGCGGCAGGTGCTGGTGTTCACGGAGGGGAAATACACATCCCAATTTTTTTCAGCAAGAAGGGAAGAAGTTTTTTGACTCAACCAATAAAAAACAGATTTGCCTCCTTCCATACGTAACGGTAAAGCCGGTCCTCATCTCGACTAATAACGCCTAACTACAACTTGCTACCAACTGAGAGCGTATTACCATCGCACCGTCGGATTACTATCGTTTACGAGTGAAATTAAACCAAACTTTGACAATACACAACAACTCTGACGAGATTCATGATATTAACTGAGCAGGATGAGGAGCGTTCCAAATAAACTTGTTCTTGTTTCCTCCCCTTTGTTTTCCCTATCCATCCTTGTACCCTCCTTCCTAGTGCTCTCCTTCCTCCAGCATCTCCAAATCCTTCCTATACCTTTTTCCTTGCTTTATTACCATCTACATCACTCGTGTAATCCACTTATATCTCAACAATCCCTTCCACCTCCTCCTCTACATAAAACACCCCTTTCTATAGCGTGGTTCCTTCCCTCCACCTTCCAAACCATCCATTCCTTTCATCCACTTCCACCTATTCCATTCCTCCATCCCTACCCACAAAATTTTCGTTCCCAGTTCTCACTCTTCCACTTCCATGTTACCCTAGAGATGCTATTCAGATATATTTACATAAGAAGGAAATAAAAGGAACGGCTGGCCTGCAGGGAAACACTGAGGGGATGGGATGCCACGCCGGGGGAACGGGGGGAGGGGAAGGCTAGGAATAAGGGGATGAAATTGAAGATTAATGTGTAAAAGAAAAGAAAAGAGAGAGAGAGAGAGAGAGAGAGAGAGAGAGAGAGAGAGAGAGAGAGAGAGAGAGAGAGAGAGAGAGAGAGAGAGAGAGAGAGAGAGAGAGAGAGAGAGAGAGAGAGAGAGAGAGTATAAAGGGTGTAGTTCAACGCGACACACATCATGCAAATATTGTCCCAAACTATAAAGAATTATGTTTTCGTCTATATATCGAACACGTAGTATTAGAAGCAGAGAAAAAACACCACACACGCACTCAGTTTGTCAGATGTGTTTACTTTATACGTGAACCGGAAACTATTCACTAGACATTTCATTCCAATAAAGTGCCATGAAGTGTAAAGTGTTAAAGTTATGGTATTAATCAAGTGTTCGATTATCAAGGAGAAATACAGTGTGTGTGTTGGGGGGGGGAGGGGGGGAGGAAGGTGGTAGGGAGGTGTCAGTCAGGAGTGAGCTGAGAGAATGAGGTATCACGGAAGCTGGACACAAGAGGCTAACACTTTCAAGAAAAAAAGCCTGAGGTCATGTATTAAGATAATGAACCTGATAGACGTTATCATGTGACTCGCTTGTAAACATTGACGGTGATTGGCTGTGCGAGGAACGGCAAGTGCACCTCAAAACTCATCTTTAAATGTACAGTCTCGCCTGAAGCTGAGACTGGTTGTTCAAAATTCCCTTCAGTATTACAGATGTGTGGTGTCAATTTCTTGACATTCTGTACTTGTTCTCAGCACAAAGCGTGTTAAGGGAATAGTGGGCAGCAGGAGCATTACAGAGGCAGGCCACGCGGCGAGGTACTTGGACCAACACGGAGGCATCGAGGCTCCACGATGCCAATGGGAATCCTTATCCTTCCTCAATAAGGTCTCATAGGGTCCATATCTTCCACTACTGCCTCTTTGTTTACCATATGACTGTCTATCTGTCTGTTTAGTAAACATTACATACAAAACAAATTTGTTGTCGATTTGGATTTGCAGGTTTCATATATGATATTGTGTTCCTCATACATTTATTTACACCATAGTTGTTTGAATTATGAATTGGAGCACAATAAAAAAATATAATATATATATATATATATATATATATATATATATATATATATATAATATTTCTTCCGTCACTGCGTAGACGCGTTTCATCAAATAAGACTAAATAAAGAATCCTTTGGTACACACAGCGGCAGCGGTGGTGGTTTTTTCACCGCTACTACACGGGAATATATCGGCCAAAACTTGACCTGGATCAGATCAAAGACTTTGAACGAGCCGAAACTAAACAAACAATTCCTTTTTTATTTAGAGCTGCTCAGGGGACCTACATTTGGCAGAGACCTGTAGAAGATCAATACGGTGACCTGGACGATATGGCAACACTGACACACGACTGTGAGAGTAAACTTACAGAGACTTATACAGCGAGGTAATCATGATGTGCATAAAGGTTATGCATCAAAACTGCACGTGACATGATCTGTCTCCCACGTTGACTTTATCTTCTTTTTCGAGACACAATGATTCACAGTGTGTTCAAAGTGTATACAATGTTTATCTCATGTTTCACTCCTGCAGCCGCTGACCGGGTGTGTCTTGTTTAACAGGGCCACTTAAGGTATCAGCTTAGAAATTCGAACGTGACTTAGACTTGTTAAACACACACACACACACACACACACACACACACACACACACACACACACACACACACACACACACACACACACACACACACGCATGCAATTAGCGATAGTGATGTTGCTGAAATAATCAATGTTTTCATAACACAGTGGCCAGCGGATATGAAAGCATTAACATTTTTTATGCAGATGTTCCTAATACTGTTTCCGTTACAGGCAAGCACTACACTGCACACTGTCCGTACTTCCCTCAGTCACCGTTGACACTGACGCCATAGCTGTCAGTATCTCACATATATACTTGAATTCTATACACGGTGTACACTTACCGATAACTTTTTTTTCTCTTCAATCTACTACTCTTGCAGCAAAACCTGATTGATACATATATTTCATTATCAGCCCTATTTACGAACTTACTGAATTATATGTTATTTTTCCACTTTGACAGAACATCAGTTATTCATCTGGTATTAGAACAAAAGGAAATATTTGTCCACTGAACGTCAAGTCGAATATACAGTATATATGCGTTCCAAAAATGAATGTGTATGTTGCCACGGCGGAGAGCTAACTTACGATGGGAAATTTTTATAAAGTTTCTCGCACTGAAATAAACTGGACACAATAAACACCACTAACTTAGCTGCCAGTGTCCTACGGGTGTCCACTTGTGTCTCGCCCGACCCTTCCACCCAACACTTAACTGGCACTTATAAGGACCATGAAAGCCTCACTCATCCATTAAAAGCATCAGTGCCACGCTTTTCAAAATAGTTCAAAATAAAATAAAATAAACTGACAACCAAAATAAATGCAATAATTCTTTTTGCGAATCTATTTGTTTTAAAGTATATAAATGTGTTTGAAAAAAAGAGTGCATACTGAATACTGAGAGTGCATAATGTTTAGGAAGGAAGGCGGATCGAGCGAATAAGGGCAGCGATAAGGGAAAAGGGGGAGGGAAAGCGAGTGTGTAAATCAGGACTATCATGCAGGGAGGCGAAGGAGACCAACCAGTCCAACCTTGTGAACATTTACTGAATAGATAGAAAGGAAAAAAAACACAATTCCTTCCTTTGTTGTTATTTTTGTCTAGGAAAAAGACGCGACTTTTTTAGGTCAGGCCAAAAAACATGAATATTCCACTTATTTATTTATTTATTGGCGATGAAACTGTTTATGTTGGGTTTTTTTTCCACATTTGAGATTAATGAATATATAATATGTTAAGATATAATATTTTCCTTTTCCTCATCTATGTGTGTATATATTTTCTCCCATTATCTATTATTTATTCATTCAATCTTAATGGTTTTACTTCACTCATTCATTTATCTATTCATCTCTACATTTTCTTCAGTAAGGCGGAGGAGGATGTAACATTGAACTTATCATTACTTGTCTAAAACGATCAATGGTTCCCCTAAAATGCCTCCACACCTGCCTGACTTCCTTCCATGCTCAACAACTTTATAAAAATCTCGTCTTAAACTTCTTCCAGTCCTCTACACTTTACTTCACTACTTTGGAAAGAAAATAAATCTTTCCTTCCACGTATCTTTGAAAACCTTTTTTCCGCTCTTTCAAGCAATTATTTTTATTAAACTTTGAAGCATAAAAACACACACACACACACACACACACACACACACACACACACACACACACACACACACACCACAAGAAAGACAACATACATTTCACATTTTCCACTTATAAAAATGACGCAAATGAATGAATGAATGAATGATTAAATGAATGAATGAACGAAGAACAAATATATAAATAAATAAAAGATATAACACGCTATCCGCCACCTGTACCAAAATGACCTACAACCCGCAGCTTGCCATTCATCCCACACACGTCCAATAACCATCGATCTGGCACCGCTATCACTGTGGGGAGAATGGGAAGCAGTGTTGTGAGTAGGACACATGATGATCGGGATTTAAGGGAGGAGGAGGAGGAGGAGGAGGAGGAGGAGGAAGGATCATAAGCTAGGATGACTGTACTAAAGTGACAAAGTGAAGCAGGGAAAAGATGGAAAAGAGAGTATTTCATGCACTTTAAAGGAGGTAGAAAGATGTATAAAGAAAGATGACAGATTATAAGAATGAGGGACAGGTGGAAGGGATGACAGTACTGAAGTGGAATGAACTGAAACTGAAATAACAAGGAAAGGATGAAAAAAGGGTGTGCTTCAGGCATTTTAAAGGAGAGAGAGAGAGAGAGAGAGAGAGAGAGAGAGAGAGAGAGAGAGAGAGAGAGAGAGAGAGAGAGAGATGCATAAAGAAAGATATTACAAAGATTACAAGACATGGATAGATAGAGTGTGACAGGGACGGGGATGTGACGGATAAGGAGACACACACACACACACACACACACACACACACACACACACACACACACACACACACACACACACACACACACACACTAAAAAAAATATAAAAGAGGAATAGAATGAATGGGACTGGAGATCTAAGAGTGCAGGAAAAGGGGGTGAAGGGTAATGGTCCGTGTGTAAGGGTGATGTAGGAGGGTTGGAGGTGGTGAAGGCTGTTTGTTACTGATAACTGTAACGTATGTGTGTTAGGGAAGCGACGAATGTGTGTGATGATGATGATGATGATGATGATGATGATGATGATGATGATGATGATGATGATGATGATGATGATTGATGATGATGATGATGATGATGATTCAGCAGCTCTACAAATGTATCTGTGTCTGTGTGTCTGTGTGTGTGTGTGTGTGTGTGTGTGTGTGTGTGTGTCCCAGAATCAGTAATTGCCCGATATGTAATCTGTGTTTTTTTCCCCTTTTTTCTCTAATATCAAAATCCGTTATAGCTATTTTTTTTTAGTAAAACTTGCCCCTCCGTGATTGCCAATTTTCGTGCCCACACCCCGCCACGACCCAGCGTCAGCAAGCCTCTCCGGGTGTGTGTGCAATCCTCGCTTCACGCATTTCAGTGTCATTCCCTCTCTCCATCCCTCCCTCCCTCCCTCCCTCCCTCCCTCCCTCCCTTCATCCCTCCCTTCATCCTACGAATAGTAACGAACATACAAACTATCACCATCTCCACACAAAACTATCGTACACACACACAAAACTATCGTACACACACCTTGTAACTGCAATCCCAGTCATTTCATCTCTGACACATAAAACATTTCGATACCCAAGTGAGGGACAGATTAGCATCAACATCATTAACGCCAACACCACCAGCAGCACCTTTCTCAACCATTAAGACGAGTCACGCCACTGAGCCAACCTGTTCTAAGTTCTACCTTCACACTTCACAATCTCATCTCTCTTCCCACTGTTTGGCCTCCCTCGCCTCTGCCTGCCTGTCCCTATATATCTAAGGTGCCTTCAGCTATCCACCTACGAGAGAAGCGACAGTTAGCAGTGGCAGCCAGCTTACAGACGAGCTACTACACTTCCTGGAACAGAATACACCTCTTAGGAATATTGGCTAAAAGGATATACGTAATTTTCCTTTAATTCAATTTTCTTTTAATTCTATGATTACTTTCGGTGTATTCTCGTTAGTACTGAATATCCAGGATGCAGCATTTCACCTTCATATGTCGTGGAGATACAAGAGTTTGGATTCACCCTGTAATTGGCTCGACATTGGTAGCCAGTCAATCATTACCAGGAAATCCACGTCGTTGCACTGCCACTGCTGTTTCCTGAAGCGTCGTTGGCCATTCAACAAGCAGTCAACGTTGTTGCAGAAATGTCATGCAGCTGGGAAATACCACACTCAATGTTAATCGATATCATATTTTCAACTCAGGGAAAAATATTATAATAGTGTTAATTCGACTGTGTAATCTGACGCACGTGTAACTTAAATATTCCCCGTTAACAACACAAAACAGTGAGTCCAGCCAACACAACGTTATCTGTCTTGAATACATAACTTCCCTGACAGCAAAAAAAAATATTAAAAATAAATGTGACCACTGCAAGTTTTAAAAATAAATAAAAATAAACTATTACTATTTTTCCGGCATGTGTTTCCATTTAAGAGTCTTTTGTACAAAGTTGTAGTGAAGTTAAGAACCATTAGTGTGATGATGACAAAGATCACTATGAAAAAAAAACCGTTCAGTAAAGGATTGTCACTGGCTATAAGGATTCATTCATCATCTCAACACACACACACACATGATATAAAAGCAGTTCAAACATTTCTCTACAAAACCCAACGTGTTACATTAGACCAATAATTACTTCATACAACAATGTTCTCCATCTCAAAATGTCCGATGCAGGCACGCGAGATAATAAATATTCACAGTTTCAGAACACTCTCTCTCTCTCTCTCTCTCTCTCTCTCTCTCTCTCTCTCTCTCTCTCTCTCTCTCTCTCTCTCTCTCTCTCTCTCTCTCTCTCTCTCTCTCTCTCTCTATGATTATGGTAGTAAAATTCTGTTGGATCATGTCTTGGCTTACTGGACACACGGGATTGTAAATGCTCCTAATACTTGCATTTTAAGGTGTGTTTTTTTTCTCCAAGTGACGGACCATTTGTGAATACCCTACGGACGGCTTCCAGACCCTCATTTTTATTACAGGTTTTTATAATAGTTCCCTCACTCACTCCCTTTACACGTATTTGTAATAGTTATTTTTTTCTTTACATCTCTATCGTTTCTTAAAAGTACTTAGCGATTAGGAAGCTCGTGTTTGCAGTACCTGAATGCTACTTAGGGAGAGGCAATATAAGGATGTAAGCTGATTATTACGACACTAAACCTACGTGATGGGAGATGATTCCATATAATAGTACTGTATTTAAAGTAGGTGACGCCCAAACTATCCTTAATATGTGTCAAATGGTAGTGTTTATAAGACTTGTTATCGCACATCAAAGGCACATCATGAGAACAGTATAAAAACTCATCCGCCTTTACCGATTAAAAGTTTATGACGAAGATATATTGAGTGATGTTCCGTAGTAATAAATCAGTGAAAAGGAGGTATTTTCAAGCAGCTTCACAAACATTCCTCACTGCCTGAATAGAGAACAAGTCAAAACTGTCCTCACCACTCCGAACACTGGTATGGAAAACAAGAGTAAGCTTTAACTCAGGAACTCGCCGGGAAAATGGAAACTGACCGCGAGACTGTCAGCGTTACCACAAATCCCTGAACACCATTCCAAAAACATTGTTGCTGTTGGTCCTGTTATTGTTCTTTTCCTTTGCTATTTTTATTGTTATTGCTGTTGTTGTTGTTGTTACGATTATCAACCCATTACTATTCCGTTCAAATCAAAGTTAGAAATTCATATAAACGTAATTATTTGTTTTAGTTTGCACTGCCGCTCCACTCAAGCAGATACGCCACAAAGATACATGTTGCTGCTATACCTATGTTCTTATACTCGTTTGTTTATATAGACACACATACGACATCAATTCTATCCCTGTAACCTCCACACAGTCATGAATCTACCAACTTCACTTGCAAAGCAGATGAAACGCGTGATACTTGCAGGGTCAATGAGTCATTAGTGAGGCCTAATATAGAGTAAAACACAGGATCATTCATTAGGCAGGTTGCTCTTCACTCGATGCTAAATGGGACGACAAACACCGGTCGTAACGAGGAGGCGTGACTTCAAAGCAAAGGGTAAGAATGAATCGTATCAGTACACATCTATCTGATCCCTGAAACCACACCTGCAGGGACTCTTTCTCTACTGACGGCTATTCACACACATCTATCTATTTGCTTATCTTATTCTATCAATACGTGTGTGTGGGTGTGTGTGTGTGTGTGTGTGTGTGTGTGTGTGTGTGTGTGTGGTGTGTGTGTGTGGGTGTGGGTGGGTGTGTGTGTGTGTGTGTGTGTGTGTGTGTGTGTGGTGTGTGTGTGTGGGTGTGTGTGTGTGTGTGTGTGTGTGTGTGTGTGTGTGTGTGTGTGTGTGTGTGTGGGTGTGTGGGTGTGCGTGTGTACAAGGTATTCAAAGGGTAATTATTAATAATGGAGAAAATTACACTAATTAAAGCACTAATTGATGCTGTCTGTCATGGTAATCATTAATTCACACTAATTAACTTATTTCCATGACGGTGAACAAGTGAAAATCTACTTGGGTATTGTGTGTTGATAGAGACATTGATGACGGGAAGTGGAGTGGTCTTGCATTCATCTGTCTGAGGTGATATTGACGTGCGGAGGCGGTGGGGAAAGGGGGAGGGGGGATACAAACAAACACACACACACACACACCAAAAAAAACCTTGAAGCACTAAGGACATAACACATAACACAAGAACAACGTCCCTACCCGTTGTGATCTACCAAGGAACACTACACATCACAAAGTCTAAGATGAGGAAGAGAATCTGAGGCGGCGGAGAATCTTGACCGTAACCAAACACAAACATTTTGAAACGTGACTGAACTGAGCCACGCTGACTGAACATGCTTTGGGTAAGGCACGAGGGATAGTGTTAGGAATCCCCAGGTCTGCTTCCAAACTGTGGGAAAGGACATGCAGATAAGAGACATACGGATTGCTGCCAGATTCTGAGACATGTTCAGGGTCCGCGATGGTTCAGACTCCAAGCAACGTAAAACTTTCACGAGTGTGTCCGAGATGGAGATATGACGAAGAGGAGGATTTGAGATGTGTGTGTGTGTGTGTGTGTGTGTGTGTGTGTGTGTGTGTGTGTGTGTGTGTGTGTGTGTGTGTGTGTGTGTGTGTGTGTGTGTGTGTGTGTGTGTGTGTGTGTGTGGGTGTGTGTGTGTGTTTCTCATCCAATATTCATCCACGTTCTCTCCCTTCATCTTCTCTCCAATTTCCTCCAAGCTCCTCCTACAGGAAAATTGCATAGAACACACATCTCCTGCTCTTTCTTTACTATTCCATACCTTTTTTACCTCATACTTTTCGAGTTATTACAAAACACGTGATCTCAGCTCCAAAAATTTAAGGTTCATTGTAGGTTAGGTTGAGTTTATTGAAAATGTTGACAAATCTCATGAAAATTGGTTTACAGGTGTTGTCAGGTATACTAATCACGAATCTGGACTTACTTTTCTGATTAATTTAATATTGAACCATTGTTTCCCTAATAAAAATAATGAAATAACCGTAATTCCACCTTACTTGGCGATGGTAAACTCCTTCGACATAAAGGCAAAGCGATGATAATACAACGGATTACAGTAATTTGGTTTCCTTATCATTTCTCCATTAACCATTCCTACTCCTATCCTAACTTCCTGTCCCTCCAAACGTCACGCCGCCAATACACAATCATTACAGTAAATATAATGCATATATTCAGCTTAATGATATATTCTTACTCACTTTCCGACCTGCCTTCATTACGCGCCAAAAATATGCAGGTGCTGAATCATGACGGAATTTCAGGTATACATAATACACGCAAGGTGATTATGTATATTTCCAGTGCGTTAGTTCAAATTCTTCCTATAAACTGTATTAACATTTTTTTTATTTTATTGACACAGTATACGTTAAAATATAATGTCTTTACACCTTCCAAACGTCTTTATTAATACTGTTTATACTTTCACATTTATAGATTCACATTTCCAGTATATAAAAGATTACTATTATTTACGATACACCTCAGTTACGATAATTGCTAATACGAGAAACCTTCCTTATACCAGTGTTGACTCTCTCTCTCTCTCTCTCTCTCTCTCTCTCTCTCTCTCTCTCTCTCTCTCTCTCTCTCTCTCTCTCTCTCTCTCTCTCTCTCTCTCTCTCTCTCTCTCTCTCTCTCTCTCTCTCTCTCTCTCTCTTAGCGCACATTCCCTAATTCTCATTTAACGCTCTAAATATTAATGGTGCCGCTATCTCCTTTCAGCTGGTACATTTTCCAATATTCTCGCCTGGCTTGACTTTCAACACCACAGCCTCGTAGACACACACACTTCCACTCCATCACCACTGCACGCTAAGCTCACCAGTCCTCTCCCAGCACACCATTAATACCACTACCACCACCACTACCACTACTCAAGAACCGTGCAATCCCCACCACACCACTTATATAACACCTCACTTTGGCCTTGCAACTTAAACACACACACACACACACACACACACACACACACACACACACACACACACACACACGTACCTACCTTCTTTCCTCTTCTTTCTCTCTACCTCTCCATCTCCATTACCTTTTTTATTTCCCAATTCACCATGAACCTCTGTCTTTACCTGCAACTCGTAACCTAGACTCCTCCTCCTCCTCCTCCTCCTCCTCCTCCTCCTCCTCCTCCTCCTCCTCCTCCTCCTCCTCCTCCTCCTCCTCCTTTTTTTCCTTCACTCCAAGCTCCCATGCACACTCTTTCTCCCTCACCTCCTCAAGACAATTAAAACGCCAGAAACATGTGTGTTCTTACTACCTCCCTGGATGACATGTGTGTGTGTGTGTGTGTGTGTGTGTGTGTGTGTGTGTGTGTGTGTGTGTGTGTGTGTGTGTGTGTGTGTGTGTGTGTGTGTGTGTATGTGTGTGTGTGTCTCAATATGCTTTGTTTCTTTTGTTCCTTGCTCTTTCATTATTTTGATTTTTCCTTAACGATATTTTTCTTCCTTTTGTTCTTTTTTCTTTCTAATGCTTTCCTTGTCTCTCTTCATTTTTTGTCTACTTATCTTTTACCCCTTCTTCTTTGTTCTCTCTCTCTCTTTATCTAACTCTCTATCTTTAAAAAAAAAAAAAAAAAAAAACATTCTTCTCTTTCTTTCACCTCCTCATCCTTATCCACCTCTTTTTATTCTCTCTTTCTGTTTCCCCTTCTCTTCTTCCCTTTCATCGACCTTCCTCTCCACGTCCCTTGAGTTTCCTTGTGCAACCATCACTTCAGGTAAGGCAGTTCCTTTCCCTCTCCTCACCTGCACTTCCCTTATCGCCAATTACACAGCCTCCTCTTATAATACGTACAAGAAGGGGACGGAAACAATACACGGAACCCTTAATAAAGATAGAATTAATAAGTCCTCCATCATAAGAATAAATAATAACACAACCATGATTCTTTTGTTTTGTTGTATCGTTTAGTGCAGGAGAAAGAATTATTTATGTAAGTACAGTCATCTTACTTGAGGACTTGACTACCTAGAGAAGACGAGGACCACGCCAGGAGTTCCACTTTAACACCAAGGTTTCCCAAGGCGAGTGAATATGGCAGGTAGGAGAGGAGGGAAAGGGAAGAGAAGGCGAGAGGGATGAGTAAGCAAAGGAAGGAAGGAAGGAAGGAAGAATGGAAGAGAGAGAGCATTGAAGGAGGTGAGAAAATGCTGGTGTTTGATTATTTCTTTATATCTTTTGACGCCACAACGACCTGTTTGAGAAGAAAGGTGAGGTGTGAGGAGGAGAGGAAGAAGAGGGGAGGAGAAGGGAGGCGAGGGTAGGAGAGGAAGGCGAGGGGAGGAGAGAAGAAAGAAGGAGTGTTTCTGATGGTGAAAAGATACACAGCAATCTCAGTAATGCGCTAAAGAACGGTAGGTGAAGGCACAGTACAAACCCCAACACACACACACACACACACACACACACACACACACACACACACACACACACACACACACACACACACACACACACACACACACACACACACACACACACACACGGAAGCTCAAACAAACATGATTTTCACCACACCGATATTTCTTCATCAAATATTTTCTGCTCTCTTCATTTTAATTATATTTTTCCTCCTCCTCCTCCTCTTCCTCTTCCTCCTCCTCCTCCTCCTCCTCCTCCTCCTCCTCCTCCTCCTCCTCCTCCTCCTCCTCCTCGTCATCGTTCTTCTCCCTCTTGTACACTTATGAGATACTAGAGATAAGCGAAAACCTGTGTTGCATACGAAATACAGATGGATGTTCAATGTTTTCGTGTGTGTGTGTGTGTGTGTGTGTGTGTGTGTGTGTGTGTGTGTGTGTGTGTGTGTGTGTGTGTGTGTGTGTGTGTGTGTGTGTGTGTGTGTGTTCCAGAATCCTCAATGTCCAGTGTACGTGTTTTCCTTCCGCTTCCAAAAGTTATCTGTTTTCTTGCATTTCACTTTGTTACTTATTTTACGACTTATTTTTCTCCTCTCGTCGTGTATGCTATGTCCTTAACCTCTTTCCTGTCTCCGTCGTCGTCGTCCTCCTCCTCCTCCTCCTCTTCTTTATATTGATTCTAAAAAAGCATTCGACAAGCCAGATCTCAAAAGTTCAATCACAAGAATAGGAGAATATTTATGTGAGTGGTTAAGAGATTGACTGCCTTTCAGGATTTATTTTTCTTTCTACATGACAAACCGTTGGCGCCAGTAGGTTTTATGGAGGCTACTAAGATGGACTGCCTCTTGCCCGTTATTTGTCGAAGGTTTAGATTTTTTTAGGATGTCAACAGTGTTATTCTAAATGGAGATTGGTTGAACGTTAAGTAGCTAGTGGAGTGCCTCAAGGATCGGTATTGGGGCCCATACTCTTTATAATGTTTGCAAATTATCATGAGTGCGATCTTACAGCTATAGTTACAAATTTCGCAGACGATACAAAATTAGACGATAAAAAAAATGCATTAAGGATTGTAACTAAACTAATAGAATGGAGCGAGAAGGGAAGATGTCTTTTAAAAAACATCAAAATAAATGTATACATAATAGCAATATATATACAAACTTTAACTACCAATGGCGCGATTATTATGACCTTTGTAATATAAAATAAGAAAAGAAACAACATTATAAACCAACATGTCTCTTGGTTTCTGTTCTTTCTATACAATTTTCGTCTTCGTCCTTCAGTTTTATTCTTCTCTTCGTTGGCATCGTTATTATTCTTGTTGCTGATCTTATTCTGCTTTTTCTTCTTGTTTTTTTTCTTTTACTCCTCCTCCTCCTCCTCCTCCTCCTCCTCCTCCTCCTCCTCCTCCTCCTCCTCCTCCTCCTCCTCCTCCTCCTCCTCCTCCTCTAAAGCCGCCTTCGTACTGCACTGATTCCCAAAAGACTCTTATTTTCGTAACCTGACTTTTCGCTTTTGCAAGGCGACACACACTTTGTCGTAAATCTTTGAGGTGTGAGTTGGGCCCTTACTCTTTCTCTCTTATTCCTCTCCCTCCTCTTCTTCTTCCTCCTTCATCTCCTCTTCCTCCTCCATCGCCTCCCCCTCCTCCTTTTCTTCCTCCTTCATCTCCTCTTCCTCCGCTTTCTGTTCTCTCTGTCAGGGGTATGAATCTCTCTCTCTCTCTCTCTCTCTCTCTCTCTCTCTCTCTCTCTCTCTCTCTCTCTCTCTCTCTCTCTCTCTCTCTCTCTCTCTCTCTCTCTCTCTCTCTCTCTCTTAATGCTGCTACAAAAAAAGGTGATTAGTTTGTTATATTACAACTCGCAGCGCAAAATTATGGCATAAAACTTAGAGATCTAGCATCGAAACACAACACGATTTTCAAAAAGTACCCATTTTCTCTCTCAACCTTTTTGTCCCCGAGAGGAATAACCCTTTTAAATTCTGCCGTAAACTGTAACTCCACCAACTCGTTCAAAGATTAACTCGACGGCCAGCCTCCCAGAAGAGCACTAGGCATCCCCTCTCCTTGGCCCACGACACGGATTGAAGATTATTGTTCCTGGATTTCATTTTCTACTCTACCCTCTTTTTCCAGATTTAATTAAAGGATGGAACAGCTAATGTCTGTTTTTCATTATTCAAATTTTGTGAGAGTTTCTGGGTTATCACTGTTATCTTCTTTTTCTTCGTCTCTTCTTCTTACTCTTCTCCTCTTCCTTTTCCTACGTAGTAATATATACGTGAAAAATACGTGAAAAATAATAGTTGCCAGCTCTGCCTCGTGCACTGTGTTTCCTGCAGTCTACGTTGCAGAGAATCCGTTTTCTCTTCGGCAACCTCGAAACACACAGAAGAAAATGGAGGTTTCAAAAGGGATATCTCTTGCAAAACCTGTCTCCTGTAAAGCATACGATAGTCTGTGCTATTCACTATGTTCCGGATGATCACGCGCTTGACTAATGATCGTCAACCATTACCCTTTCCGAAAGACCTCAGAGATCATAGAGACTAAGGCTGAGACCACTCACACATCACACATCCAGTAACCGTTGCCTGTCATAACGTGTATACAATCAATACATGAGTGAAGAGGAAGTACCAACACGTGCTGAACGCCCCCACCCACCCCCACCTCGACACAAACACACATAGGTGAAGGGACAAGAAAGGTATTGTCCTCTTTCCATACAAATAGTAATAACCTTTTCCTAAGACTGTTTATAATCACACTAGATATACATAACCAATGAGATATAGCAAAAAAAAACATCTATTTATCTATCTATATCTATACATTTATGAATTAATCACACATGGCGCAGTGACCACACTCATACGTGCATCAAAGACATACTATACATATATATACATTAGTCTTTTAGGTATGCTAGTAATGACTCTCAAAGCGCTGGGACTGTAAGCTCTGGGGACAAGAACCTCGTGAAAACCTGAGTTCAAAGCCCTCTGCTAAATCCTTAATGGCTAGAGGTCGTCTCGGTGCACTCGACATTATCATTTCCATTCGAGGGTCTTCATAGCCGGAGGTGAGTGGCTTACATTTGCTAATGATGATGGTGGGTCTCAGTCCTGCCTTCATAGTGCATTTCTAAACCTCTTTTTAATTTTCTTTTTTTTATTAAGTCAAGCGAACGGTGATTATGTGAGGTTTTTTTTCGAAGTATTGATATCATGCGTTGGTGATTTTTTTTTTTTTAACTCGTTGGAAAAGAAAGTATAAATATTTGATGGAAGAATTCAACTCCCTGAGGCATGATACTCCTGAAGGGATAAAAAAATAGGAGTCTACTGAACCTAAAGCTAGTGTGAATGTATAATGTTATTGCTATCACCTCCATTAAGACAGGAAGACACTACGTAGACAACCTGTTAAATATATACATGCTTTCCCGGAACCAAATTAAGGAATAAGCTTCTACCAAATGTTCATATCATAATTTGCACATTGACTGCATATGTTGTGTGGTGTAGAAGGCAGGGACTTGGTGAGGGAGGGGGTGGGGGAAAAATTTCTGCGTCCATTCAGGTACATCGAATATTGATATATCTATATACATACTATATACAAAACAGCAGGTATTTTTTTGGGCGTGATACTCTGCTGATAAAACAACATGATTAAACGTACTTACTCGTATTCGTTAGTGACGGGAATTAATTGTCACTGGAAAGCCTGAGCATCAAAAACGGTTTATATTATGACACACGTGATGATTAATGTCGTGTTGTTTATTCATTTAATCTTTTTATTTATTAATTTTCATCCTCAAGATCATTTATTAAGTTGAGAAAAGCCTGCACAACCTTATATAAATTTTGCGTCCAATTTTTTGGTTTATAACGTGGACACTAGAGGTAAAATAGCTTATGTGACCTTTAGTTACGTATAAAAGTAAAGCGGCACGGCAGAGGCATTTTACACTAAAGTTTCATAATTACATAACAAGCTCACCGTGTTTCCTTCCTTCAGGACGGAATAATGTCTGGTTCTTGTGTTCTGTTCATGGAAGTCTATATTCATATCATTAACTATTTATTTATCTATTTGCCTATTGGTATTGTTTTCCACTGAAACGATTAAGGACGGAGCGGGATTCGAACACTCACCCTTTTATTTGTTTATCCGAGGACTTTAACCTTTGAGCCAACAGTAGCTCGGTGGTAGTTTTCCAATCCTGCTTTGTCCTTAATCGTCTCTGCGTAAATAAATAGAAAAGAGTAAATAAATAACTATAGACTCGTGTGGGTGGGTGGGTGAGAGAGAGAGAGAGAGAGAGAGAGAGAGAGAGAGAGAGAGAGAGAGAGAGAGAGAGAGAGAGAGAGAGAGAGAGAGAGAGAGAATATTCATCATGACAACATGTAAAATGTATTCCAATACTTTGTTAAGCTGACTGAATGATCAAGTACAGTATTTACATCACATCCTTTTGTGGACGCTGTGTTACCTCCTTGTATATACTTTACTAGTATATTCATTTTTCAACATTTGCTGTGTTCTCTCTGTGCCAAATATCAATATCCCAATTACATTCCTTATAAAATATATTCTACGTAAGGCAAGCCCAAGCCCGTCCAGCAGCCCGTCACGAGTGTATTCTTGAAGCGAGGCATGGCAAATGAAACTAAAAAATGTATGGAAAGGAGTGTAAAGGGCCCCTCACTCCCTCTACACCCTACTTCCCCGAGGCGCTCCTAGGAACCTATTCTCCTTTTAGCCCTACACACTCTCTCCTGAGGCAACGTAATTATATCATATCAGGAAGACAAACTTAATATCATTTAGAAGAGGAATGGGTGCCTTGCCTTTCCTCTTCTCTACTGAAGCTATAAACTTCTTCTCACTCCTCTAATTGTTCATAGTCTATTTTTCGTTACAGAACAGATGACCCCTTTCCTTGCAGTTAGTTACCTTTAATACTGTGTGCTAATTTGCTTCACTTTACGGGAGATTAGATCAAACTGATTTAGTTGAGAGTTTAAACCATATTCTTGAACAAAGACACTTCATCTCTGTTGGCCTGGCTGGAGGAAGGAAGAGAGGGAGGAAGGGAGGGAGGGAAGGAGGAAGGAAGGAAGGAAGGAAGGAAGGAAGGAAGGAAGGAAGGAAGGGAGGAAGGGAGGAAGGGAGGAAGGGAGGGAGGAAGGAAGGAAGGAAGGATGAAAGGATGGAAGGAAAGGAGGAAAGAATGATGGAACGAGAAAAGTACAAACTAACGAACGTGGATGTTGCTGAGCTAACTATCCTCACGTATCTTTTAATATCTCTTTATTCTGACAATTTTAAGTTTGCAAATTTTCCAGACTCAAAACTCTTCGTGTCTTTCATCGCACGAGTGAAAGAACTACCTTGAAGTTAGACTTTGCCTTTCCTTTCCTTCTTTAACTTCCTCTACGTACTTCTTTCCTACCTATCCTTCGCTTCATTCATCCCTTCCTTCATCCATTCATCCAGCCAGCCAGCCAGCCATCAATCCACATCCTTTACCTTTCCAAACTGCATTGATTTATCGAAAGTATGATTTTCAGAGAGACGCAAGATGGCAAAGGAAGATAGACTATAAAGGAGGAACGAACGGATGAAGGAAAGAGCAATGCCGAGGGAAGATGAAAGGGGAATAAGGGAGAGAGAGTGAAAGGGAGGCATAGAAGACGAAGAGGATGAAACAATTAGGGGAAGTGAAGAGGGATTTCCAAGGGACACGGTTAATGGCAGGAAATAAATGGGTTTGGGTAGAGGAAGAGTACAGTGGAGTGGGGAGTGAAGGGAAGGTGTAGAGGAAGTGCATGTACTGAGGGAGGAAAGTGTAGTAGAAGTGAGTGAAGTGAGAATATGATGGAGAGAAATGAGGTTAGTTTTAAAGGGAGAACGAAGAGAAGAGAATACAGTAATGAGATATATAGAACTAAGATATATGAAGGGAAAATGATGGAGAATGGAGATAAATAAGGATGTAGGAATTGAGTAAAAGAGAGAAAAAAAGAGAAAGATTGCATGGTTTTATTTTACGATCACTAGAGGAACGAGAAGAGGCAATGTATTTCGGGCAAACATTCAACCTCTCGTATATCAAACTCTCTAAACCAGACCACAGACCATCTTGACAGTGCACAACCCGTATCTGCTGACTGTTGAGAAAGAAGGAGAGCATCAGATAAATAAGTAGGATGGGAGTGTATATCTGTGAAAATTACCACAATGATTGAATTGAGTATGATCGTATATTGATTACTACACACACACACACACCTCCTACAGTATAATAAGTTGATTTGTTTTCTTGAAGTGGGTTTCCTTTTGTTTAAGTAGGGTAAAAGTGGAAGTCTCATGATATTAAGACACACACACACACACACACACACACATACACACACAAACACACACACACACACACAGAGGTTGCTTCCAGACCTTTGTTGAGCATGTAACCTTCCAAACTATTTTTTCTTATAGTACTACTACAACCACCACATGATTGAGACACACGAAAGGATACCACGAACACCATAATCTCTCTCTCTCTCTCTCTCTCTCTCTCTCTCTCTCTCTCTCTCTCTCTCTCTCTCTCTCTCTCTCTCTCTCTCTCTCTCTCTCTCTCTCTCTCTCTCTCTCTCTCTCTCTCTCTCTCTCGACTTTTTTTTCCATCAAAACAGACACCAAACAAACAGCCTTCACATTCACAGCCTCCACCTCGCACCAGGAATACACGTTGAGTTAAAAAGACAAGGTGAGAGGCAGACAGAATGGTTGTGTAATGGCGGTGAAAAGACTGAGCTTCATAAATTAATAACATCACCAGTAGTAGTGTTCGCTTTACATACATAAACCTAAGTAACGATAGTATGGGAGGCAGGGAGGGAATAATGGATGATGGAAGACACGGAGAGACAGTTAGATAGACAGAAATAGGAAGGGAAGAGATGATGCATATGATAGGAGAGGAAGAGGATTGTAAAAAGAAGAATTTGATCCGTGTGGTGAGATATATGACAGCAAAAGATAAGAGAAATGAGAAAATAAAATAAGCCAGATATAGCAGACGAGATGGCAGACAAGAGAAACAGAGAGAAAACTAATAAATATGTATGTGTCTATATATATCTACAAAAAATACTTAGATAAAGAGGTGACCTAAAAAATAAGTAACCCATATATACAAGAACCGAGCCAGGTAACCAGAATGACCAGGTAATGTTAAATACGTGAAGAAAGGTGAGACAGGTGAGAGATGGAGAGGTAGGGAAGCTGAGAGTGAGTTAATTAGTACACGAGAGAGAGAGAGAGAGAGAGAGAGAGAGAGAGAGAGAGAGAGAGAGAGAGAGAGAGAGAGAGAGAGAGAGAGGATGGGACGAGGCTGAACCAGGGTGAT
This sequence comes from Metacarcinus magister, assembly GCA_029783475.1. Classification (NCBI taxonomy): domain Eukaryota; kingdom Metazoa; phylum Arthropoda; class Malacostraca; order Decapoda; family Cancridae; genus Metacarcinus; species Metacarcinus magister. Next base: position 12,724,706 of record JAPQNM010000002.1, read on the forward strand.
CCTCTTTGAGCTCTTCCTTTTTTTATTATTATTTTTCTCTCCTCCTCCTCCTCCTCCTCCTCCTCCTCCTCCTCCTCCGTTCATCCAGTAGAAAGAAAGAAAGCGTATAGAAATCCATGAACATCCTGTCTTCATCCTCTCTCTCTCTCTCTCTCTCTCTCTCTCTCTCTCTCTCTCTCTCTCTCTCTCTCTCTCTCTCTCTCTCTCTCTCTCTCTCTCTCTCTCTCTCTCTCTCTCTCTCTCTCTCTCTCTCTCTCTCTCTCTCTCTCTCTTTAATACATACAATTCATTCCTTTGCTCTCACTCCTTTACCCATATCCCTCTTCCTTCCTCTCTTCCTCTCTTCCTTTCACTCTTCTTTTAATATTCTCATCTCCAATTTTCCAATCTCAGTTTCCTACCATATATTCCTTTACAGTTTCCTTGACTTGCTGCCTTGCCTTACACATCCACCTTCGTTACGTCCACAGAGACATTAATAAGTGTTAACCTATGTAGGTCACCTTCCCTCACGTTTCTGGGGTCTGTGAAGCATTAATAATAAATGAAAGATAAATGTTGCTGTCTTACTTGTCTCCCTTTACCCACAAATAAGTCAGGATGAATACTAGGCTGCCATTGTGAATTAGAATCGTATGTAACTCAATAATTATGATGTTACCTAATGTCCGCTACTCTTTATCAATATTATAAATAGTAATTGTATC
>JAPQNM010000002.1:12727912-12737912 GCA_029783475.1 Metacarcinus magister
TCGGGACAAAAATGCAATATCAAAAGGCCTGACACTTCTTATTAAAGGACGAAGGAATGGAAAATCCGCTACACTTGCATGAGACGTAACAACTTGCCGAACATAGCAGACAGGTTACATGAGAAACACTGAATTGCTGAGCCCAGAAACACTTATTTATGCACAGATGAAGATAAACCAAATGTGTTTAAATACATGTGGAATAAAATAATGAAACCATAAGAAAATACCAGCCAAATAACACTCCATTCATATTTCGCCAAAATGTGTTTAAGGCGGATATTAAAATGTTTTCCTGAAGTGACGAAATAAAACTGTCTAACAAAAAGTGTAATTCCAAAAGAAGCCAATGTGGTGAAGGATATTTTAGAATTCACCCGAACAGGTTATGAGAGAGCCAATACGAGTTAAGTCTTGCTTGGGAAAGATAGATACAATATACAACAGAGTAAATGGAAAGTGTTGTACAGTGGCGCCGCAGAGGGAGTGAGGAAGGGAATGCGAGAAGCCAGTCAGCGTCGAGGTAACAGCGTCAACATAACAACAAGGGAAGCAAGAGTGAGGGTAACGGTGATACATGAAGACAAATGTATCAGAAACGACACCTGATGGGATGAACAGACTTTGACTTTGCCTTTTCCCCTTACATGATGAAATTTACACACGATAAATAGAAAGAAAAAATTTATGATAGAAAAATATTTACCATCAAAACAATATAACGGAGTGCAAAATGTGAACGGATTTTTATTTTTCATTTTCATTTTTTGTGAGCGAGATAGATTGAGATAGATAGATATATAGACATAGAGAGAGAGAGAGAGAGAGAGAGAGAGAGAGAGAGAGAGAGAGAGAGAGAGAGAGAGAGAGAGAGAGAGAGAGAGAGAGAAAGAAAGGAAAAACAGAATGTATTGCGTATTGGTGCAGGGCAGTTGGCTGGATAGTATTAAAGAAGACAGAAAATCCACTTAACAAATAAATAGATGAAAAATATCATGTTTAGTTGTACCGAGCGGTTGTCATTTAGTTTTTACACATACCAGCTGACACACACACACACACACACACACACACACACACACACACACACACACACACACACACACACACACACACACACACACACACACACACACACTTCTTGTTCACTTATATTTCAATAATTACTCTTGTTACCGCAAATTAAGTAACGTAAGTAATGTATCACTAAGACCCACATCAGAAAAGTTAACAGATTCCAACGAAACATAATTCTTTTCACGTCAATTTATTTCCCGTGTTGAATGTTTTATAAATTTACTATTATATGTCCTCATTCTTCATTACAAATAAATATTACATTTCCAGCATTAGTCCCCAACTCATTTCATTCCGTTCCGTTCCGTTTCAGTAGAACAGCTTAGTGAATGCACGTTAGATACTCAGGCTCGGGATAGCTAACACATCCCAGAGGAATTAACATGGCTGTCGGCAGAGTTCATACGCAGAGGGAGATGCGTGTCAAATACCTCAATTATTGGCTATTATATGAAAGTACAAAAACAAAACAACCTATAATGATAGAGAAGATACTAGTGATAATGTCAGGACTAAGAAAAAACGAATGGGATGGTTTTAATCAGGAAATAGTAATAATTTAATAAAGCGTTAGTAACTTGACGGTTAATACACAGAGAATATTTATGTACCGAATGTTGCAAGTTCTACTAAAGGAGATGAACTGAAGGCAACCAATAAAAACAAAAACAAATATTTTCACACGAGATTGAGTCGGGTAAAGGAAGCACACTCACACACACAAGCAAACACACACACACACACACAAGCACACACACTTTCCTCTAAGCACCTTCCTCTTTTTATATTGTCCATCTTACTAATGCAAGAGTTAACCAGCCTTCTCACAGGTAAACTCTTGAACACTTTTCATTCCTATATTTTTTCCACCTTGAATGAAAAGAGAGGAAGTGTGAAGACTCCTCGGGGAACTAAACTCTTTCACTGTGTTTTATTTCTAAGTCTTCCATTCTTCCTTTCTTTTCGGTTTCAGGAATGTCTACAAATCCTCCTTCCATGAAAAAAAAATAGCAATGAAGGAAGGAATAAATAAATCGATCAATAAATAAAAGGAAAATTGTTTGTTCTATCCTTCATGGTCCTCCTCCTCTCCTACTTTTCTTCTTCTTCTTACACGTCTTCGTCCTCTTCCGTCCTCCTCCATCTCCTCTACCTAATCCCCCATCCATTTGCAATACCTTCCTTTCATTCAGCCTCCCTTTCATTCAACCTCCCTTTCATTCAACCTCCCTTAATCTTCCTCGTACCCTCACCCTCTCCCTCCTCCTCACACACCTTCGATCCCATTCCCTCATACTCGCACCCTTCACTTGTCCTCACTCTCACCTCACTCTTGTATCTTCTTCACGCAATCACTTTCCTCACCCCTTTCCTCTTATGCGTCCTCCGGTAATCACTACTAATACACCTGACCAAGAAAAAGTCAGGTATAACATTCCCTTGTGTACCTTCGACCGCGACACGTGTGCAAAGAGCAATCAGTAAAGGGGGTGGAAAAACTGAGGGAAATTGCCTGCTATGAAAAATTGAAGCGAAAAAATAGGTCACAACTCGTAAAGCAACAGTGGATGCTCTTATTTCTTTTTCTTCTTTTATTTTTTTATTTTCGTAGGTAAGATTTCAACACCTAAGGACTTTTGATATTTTCTCTCAATGTGTTGGTCTCTCTCTTTCTTTTTAACATATATTTTCGCTTCCGTTCTCCTAGCCAAGTTCCCTAACAATCTACCGGACCTTCTTCTGGGAATAAACGCACACCTCCCTTCCTGAGACTGTCATCAACCTTCTATATAACCTGACGAAGGATGGCATACTCGTCCTTCCTTTGATTCAGTCTAGTGCACAGAGCTGGCGAGGCGTGTGGAGTCAGTTACTCGCTCGCTCGCGCGGTGCAACGAACTGGGAGATTTAACAAGGTAATAGCCCGGGTCAAGTGTCATTATGAACCTTAGCATCAATTAGCAATTAAAAAACAAAGTTAGACAAGTATATTCACGTAACAAAAGTGAGCTGGGAGCAATAATTTTTGAAGACTTATCATTGTAGTGTTGATTATCTTATTACTAGGAAACTATTCACACGTTTTAATGATCTATTACTACTACTACAACTACAACTACTACTACTACTACTACTACTACTACTAATAATAATAATAATAATAATAATAATAATAATAACGAAAAAACACACCTGGAAAGACAGATTCAGACACCTTCCAGAACATAATTCGAAACAAAAGAAATACAAGAAGAAAGTGACAGAACTTACGTCACTTTCAAAAACTCGTGGAGGCGGAAACGAAGATTCATGTTGTTTACTGCTTTAGGGTGGGGAGAGAGAGAGAGAGAGAGAGAGAGAGAGAGAGAGAGAGAGAGAGAGAGAGAGAGAGAGAGAGAGAGAGAGAGAGAGAGAGAGAGAGAGAGAAAGAATGAAAGGGCCAGAGAAACGAGGAGACAATAGATGGTATAGGATGAATGTGTGTCTGTGTGTGTGTGTGTGTGTGTGTGTGTGTGTGTGTGTGTGTGTGTGTGTGTGTGTGTGTGTGTGTGTGTGTGTGTGGCAGTACATTAAAAAGCCAGCATCGTCCAGTATTCCCTATAGCCATGCACACTGCAGGGCGACGCGGCAGCCATAAAACTGACCCCTTTCATGACGTCACGCACCCTTCACCCCGCCAACTAAGGGGGAACGTGATCTTGGGCGAGTTGCAGCAATTGGCCAACCATCACCGCAGGGCATAAAGAGCGGCTCACTCCCCCACTTGATTGGCTGTCTTCTCACACACATGGCAAAGACGTCCCCGAGTTGCCAGACTAACGGACCCCCAACAACAACACCACACACACACACACACACACACACACAAAATACATACACACATATTAGGCAGGCGAACACATGAGAGTATATAGATAAGAGCAGTGAAGAAGAAGAGAGAGGAATAAAAGATGGAAAAAGGAAGGAAAGGAGGATTAAAGAATATATAGATAGGATCAGTAAAGAAGAAGAGAGAGAGAGAGGAAGAGAAGATGGAAAAAGGAAGGAAAAGAGGATTAAAGGTCAGTAAGAGCCAGGAATACTCTGAAAGGAAGCCAATGCAGGAGTGAGTCTGACCTTCACGTTGCGATGCCAGACTAGATATTGAGTTAAGTCTAAGTAACTACTACTACTATACTATTCACTACAAAGAATTTTCCTTCCTAATCCAAAATATAATAGTGTTGTTTTTCCTTCCTCTCTATTTATCATGAGAATTCTTACATCAATTTTTCTCTTATTTTTTTTCTATTTTCGTCCGCCATCACCATCATCATCGTCACCATCACCATCACCATCCCATCAGCTTCACCAACATTCACTTTCTCATTATAATTCAGGTTCAGCTCATTATCTCGTCCTATCCATAGTCATTATCATCATCATTATCACTCCCAACTTTCAGGCAAAAGTTCATCTAAAATTACGCTCCACACGCTTCTACAACACTGAGGAAAATTATTCAACTAAAGGGAAATGCTCTCTCTCTCTCTCTCTCTCTCTCTCTCTCTCTCTCTCTCTCTCTCTCTCTCTCTCTCTCTCTCTCTCTCTCTCTCTCTCTCTCTCTCTCACACACACTCACACTCACACGTACATTTCCTTTGACCTGAATCGATTTTTCAATTTCATTCCACCTAAGAGACTCACCCTCCCCCCCCTTTCCCCAAAAAATAAAAAGACAGAGGCAATGATGAAGTCTTTGAATATCTATCACCATTATCAATCGGTACTTAATCAACAGTACAATTCACTACAGTTCATTACACACACAGACACATTCCAGTACCAGTCATGTCGTCTATGTTTTCAAAGTGATCATGTAAGATATATTTTTTGTTTTTTTTACACCTGAATCGTCTTACACTCCTTCAAGTTCTCTTTCCACCTTCCTCCTTCACCTCCTACCTCGTTTTCTTCCTCTTGTTACCCTACTCTTGCTCTTCCTCTCTTTTTCTTTTCCATTCTGAGTCTCATTTTGATTCCCTTGTTCTTGTTCCTTTGTCCTCATTTCAGTTCTGGGTTTTTTTTTGTGTGTTTTTTTTTATTCCTTACGGTTCTTATTATATTTTTTTCTTCGAATGTTTCCTTGTTTTCTCTCTTCTTTGTCTTGTTCCTGCTCCTCCTCCCTTCCATTTACTGTTAGCATTCCTATTGGTTGGTTTCATTCACGTATTTACCGTTGCATGCATGATTCTCTCTCGTCGTGTCTTCTTTTCTTCTTATCTTTATCCATTCATTAATTATCTCTCTATCTCTCTCTCTCTCTCTCTCTCTCTCTCTCTCTCTCTCTCTCTCTCTCTCTCTCTCTCTCTCTCTCTCTCTCTCTCTCTCTCTCTCTCTCTCTCTCTCTCTCTCTCTGTGTAAAGGAAACTGCTCCAGCCGCATGAACGTAAACAAGGGAGCAGAGGAAAAAAAGTGAACAAAAATATCATACCGGATATTGAAATGTAGATCTACCTTCGATGTGAAAGAGAGAGAGAAAGAGAGAGAGAGAGAGAGAGAGAGAGAGAGAGAGAGAGAGAGAGAGAGAGAGAGAGAGAGAGAGAGAGAGAGAGAGAGATGCAAGTCCTCCCCCCACACACACAGTCTTGCTTAGCTTAGAAAACAGGGTACAAGCTCCAATTCAATAATGTTAGTTAAAGTTGTTTTGGATTGGTCAGCCGTTTTACTAAGCCAGGCGAGGCCCAGACAACAGCAAGTTTTTGTGCGAGTGTTTTCTGGTCAATTAAGAGGAAGGGGTGTGATTATGTGCCTTAAATTAAGTCTTTATTTTGTTATTTTTGATAGTGGTTGTGGTTGTGGTTATGGTGGTGGTGGTAGCGGTGGTTGATCTCCAATTTCAGGCTTAGGTATCAAGCTATTTATATCTGAAGCTTGTAAGAAATGGCTAAGGTAAAATAAAGTCTCCAGCTATTCCTGTCCTTGCATTTCTACCTATCATATTATAATCCTTTCACTCTCCTTTCATTCCTTTCTCCCACGTACTCTAGCACTCTGTCATCTTATATCACTAGGTGTTGTTTGTTCTCTTGCACACACCGCATCTACCATATTCATTTCCAATCACACAATACACCTGCAATAATACATTTCACATTGCCGTCCAATCAATTTTGTCATATGCTTTTCCGAAATTCATGGAAGCAACCTAACATCCTAAGTGAAAAGATTGAACCCACACATCAACCTCCTACCTTTTTTAAACCCTCCTTGCTCTTCCCTAATCCTACTCTCTATGATCTACACCCGTTCAATTACATTTTTTTCCATAATCCTTTCCATCTATACAGATTTATAGCTCTATAATTATCACATTCATTTTTATTACCCTTCCCTTTGTATATTGAAATAGTTATAGCCTGTGTCAGTCTCCTTGTACCCTTCCCTCTTACCCTGCAAACCCATTTAGTCAGTCACAGTCTCTCATCTAGCTTTCAACCTCTCAGCTGTAAACCCATCCACTCCTGCTGCCTTTACATTCTTCAAAATTTCAATCACTTTCATCATTTCGTCCCTTTTGATTTCCTTCTGTCCATGCACCCTCCAACCACCACCTATCATTCCCATACACGTCACTATTCCCTCCCCTTCACATGCATCAAATTTACAAAGTATTCCCCTCACAGCCTCTTTCTTTCCCAGCAACCTTCCAGCCACATTTTTCTACCTCATTCCCCTCACTGGTTCCTTTTTCTCTTGCATTTTATTTTTTTTCCAATATAATTTTTGATCCTCCTTATTTTCGACTTTGATGAGAAAACAACAATAACAGAAAAACGTAATAGTTGTGTCATTTCCTTCCTTCCTTCCTTCCTTCCTTCCTTCCTTCCTTCCTTCCTTCCTTCCTTCCTTCCTTCCTTTCTCCTTTCCTCGCATTCCTTCACACAAACACTTTCTTCAATTCTTATGTATTTTTTCAAGTGTTTTGCCGAATCTTACTTTAGATAGAAGAGGAGGAGGAGGAGGAGGAGGAGGAGGAGGAGGAGGAGGAGGAGGAGGAGGAGGAGGAGGAGGAGGAGGAGGAGGAGGAGGAGGGGGGTTTTAATTCTGTTATTGCATATATCGCTTAGCCACATAACTCTCCTCCACTTACTTGAATGCTAAAATAAGAAGGAGAGAGAGAGAGAGAGAGAGAGAGAGAGAGAGAGAGAGAGAGAGAGAGAGAGAGAGAGAGAGAGAGAGAGAGAGAGAGAGAGAGAGAGAGAGAGAGATAAGAAGAAAAAAAAAGTAGAGTCATTTCCTTTTCGCTGGATTTCCTTCAAGGTTCTCTCTTCACCTTGCCCAAAATTAAATTAAATTGTGACTTTTTTAGCTACGATGCATAAATTATTTTCTTCTCCTCGTGATTCTCTTCCCTTGAGATTCACATGACCGCAGACTCGCCAAAAGGAGGAGGAGGAGGAGGAGGAGGAGGAGGAGGAGGAGGAGGAGGAGGAGGAAGAAGAGGTGATTTAGTTTGCAGGAAAGGAGAGGCAAAAAACAGAAGGGAAAATAAAATTCATTAAAAAAAAACTCTTCCTCCTATTATTTTCTTTCTTTCTCATTGTTGTTGTCATCGTAGAAGTATTCCTCCTCCTCCTCCTCCTCTTCTTCTTCCTCTTCCTCTTCCTCCTCCTCCTCCTCCCCCTCCTGTCCCCTTCGTTCTCAGCACAAATGGAGGAGGAAATGACCCACAGAGACCCTGAATTTGGACTCCGATCCTACTCTCTTTCATGTCCCACTTTTCGTTTTCTTTTTTTAGGGGGAGGTTTGCCCTGACTTCACTTGGCCTTTTATCGTTTAATCATGCTTTGTAAGTGAGATGCATCCCCCTCACTCTCTCTCTCTCTCTCTCTCTCTCTCTCTCTCTCTCTCTCTCTCTCTCTCTCTCTCTCTCTCTCTCTCTCTCTCTCTCTCTCTCTCTCTCCCACTTTTTATCTCTTTTTAATTTCTCTTTTTCTAACTTTTTATTTAACTATCTGTATGTCTGTCAATTTGTTTATTCATTTATTTATTTATTTATTTATTTATTCACTTATCTGTCTATCTATCTAACTAACTATATATCTCTGTCTGTCTATCTGTATAAAATTCTTAAGCTTATTTTTTGCATCTCTCTCTCTCTCTCTCTCTCTCTCTCTCTCTCTCTCTCTCTCTCTCTCTCTCTCTCTCTCTCTCTCTCTCTCTCTCTCTCTCTCTCTCTCTCTCTCTCTCTCTCTCTCAATGGGAGGAGTGGTTTTAGCATATCACCAGTTCCTTCAATTTTCCACGAAGCCTCAGGAGAAATATCAATGTTTGCATATACCTTTTTTTCTCTCTCCCTTACTCTCCCTCTGTTTTTCTTTTGCACAATTCTACCTCTAAATCTTCAGCCACTCCGCCACCCACACTCTCTCCCTCGCTTTCTCTCTATCCTCTATGACAGTCCCAACGCTGAAAGAAAAGAGAGGACAAGCCTGAGTGAGCTGGAGGTCTTCTGTGGGTGGAACTAAAGAGATCTTGGCTTGCATTCGTGTGTCTTTTTACTAAGGCAAAAGATGAATGCATAATCCAACGTAAACCTTGAGAGCGTCCTGTCCTTCAGTGGGTGTGTGTGGGTGGGTGTGTGTGTGTGTGTGTGTGTGTGTGTGTGTGTGTGTGTGTGTGTGTGTGTGTGTGTGTGTGTGTGTGAACCATAATACCACAAAAAAAAACTAAATATATATATACATCATAATACAATGGGAGTATATTACCTACGATTTCCAGCATAATGATAATTCTACTACTATTGTACAACCTGCTGCTGGGTAACGGATCAAAACGCATTAGTGAAATTAAATACAACTGCAGCGGCGATGAGGATGGTGTGAAACATGACTCAGACGGGACCCATTATAGGAGGTGATAGGAAACTCAACCATTAAGCGGTGAAACACTTAAAACAAACCTAACTATCTCTCTTTCTCTCTCTCTCTCTCTCTCTCTCTCTCTCTCTCTCTCTCTCTCTCTCTCTCTCTCTCTCTCTCTCTCTCTCTCTCTCTCTCTCTCTCTCTCTCTCTCTCTCTCTCTCTCGGCTGCAGTACGGCTTTAAGACAGAAAGAGACAGAGAAATAGAGTGTGAGAGAAGGAGAAAGAAACTGAGAGAGAAAGAGAGAAAGAAATTAAAGAATATCAAGATGTATTGAATTATGCAGTTCCAATTTTAGTCTTATACCACCACCACCTCCTCCTCCTCCTCCTCCTCCTCCTCCTCCTCCCCCTCCTCCTGTACCCACCCCTCAACACTACCACCTCAACACCAAGCCAATGGGGTTAGAAAAAAAAACATGAAAAATTAAACTCAAAAATATCAAACTTCTCTATGGTCATTAACTTCGGAGTGGTTTCTCTTCTCTTGCTGAGGAGTTTTACATATTCTAGGCCCAGCTTCCGTCAGTCTGAACCCTTGGGAGGCCGAGGTGACAGGGCAGAGAGTGACGGTGTAGCAGGTGGGAGTCAAAGGGAGGTGGGAAGGGGGAGTTAAAGGGAGGTGGGAAGGGGAAGGGAAAGGGAAGGAAAGGTGGAAGTTAGGTGGGTCTCTCGTACATGTATGGATGGCACAGAGAGAGAGAGAGAGAGAGAGAGAGAGAGAGAGAGAGAGAGAGAGAGAGAGAGAGAGAGAGAGAGAGAGAGAGAGAGAGAGAGAGAGAGAGAAAGAAAGAGAGAGAGAGGCTGTTTCTTAGTCGGAGGTGAAAGATATGAAAACGATATATTTGAAGGTCATGAGAAATGGAGACATGGAGGAAGGGATACATGAAGGGAGGAAGGGAGGGAGGAAAGGAGGGAGGGAGAAAGATAGGGTGAGAGAACAAGCGTCAGGAGAGAAGGGGAAGAGGAGGGAAGGGGAAGGGTAGGAGGGGAGGCAGGGAGGGATGGCATTGGT
>JAPQNM010000002.1:12740412-12750412 GCA_029783475.1 Metacarcinus magister
CACCACCACCACCATCACAGAAAAAACATTCAAATAAACAAACAAATCAGCTTCATCAACAACCAACAAAAAAACTAATACATATAATTTCCTGCAAACACCGATAAAAATTCAAACGTTATCCAATCCAGGAAACAAATTAACCCAAACCCCAAGAACGCGATTCCCGGACAGGTATTCGTAAATCTGGACCAGGACCACCACCACCACCACCACCACCACCACCACCACCACCACTACCCAAAACAGCCAACATGAACCCAGGTAGAATCTTCCAAATCATCACCAATAGCACCCTTTTAGGTAAGTTCTCCACCTTTTTATCATTAACTGTATGTCTATCTATATATATGTACGGTACAGAATAAAATACGAAGCGCTGATTGGCGGGTACAATTCTCCCTAATGTGGAGGACGTGCGCTGACTGGCTGGTGAAGGGACGGGAAGGAGGTAATATCCGTGGTGATTGGTTGGTAGCTTATATAGGGATACCTGCGAGTGTTTTTTCCCAGTGGTTGTCGATAGAGATGAAGTAAGTTATCATTGTTTTGTGTTGTTTGGTGCCATAAAGGGCTGATGGAGGGGAAGGGTGGAAGAGAGGGATGAAGGAAAGGATAGAGGGAGGGAGAGAGGGCAGGAGAGAGGGAGAGAGGGAGGGAGGGAGGGAGGGAGGAAGAAGAACGATGTGGATTGGTAGGGAGTATGAAACGTGTTGAGCAAAGGAACTCGAGGGCTCTGATGACGGTAACTGATGGTGGTGTGTGTGTGTGTGTGTGTGTGTGTGTGTGTGTGTGTGTGTGTGTGTGTGTGTGTGTGTGTGTGTGTGTGTGTGTGAGTGTGAGTGTGAGTGAGTGATTCAGTCCTGCAAACAAACTTCAATATTTCGAGAAGTCATAAATACGAAACTTAAATGTTGTTCATCATGTCAAAACGAAAAAAAAAAGAAGAGTTAAGAGGAGGAGGAGGAGGAGGAGGAGGAGGAGGAGGAGGAGGAGGAGGAGGAGGAGGAAGCAACATTGGACTTGAAAATAGACCTGCCATGTCCATACAGTTTTTTTCCCTTTGTGTTATCTGCAAACGTAATTACATATATACAAGTTAGATAGCATACATATAACAGATTTCATGTTAGAAAAAGAATACCCAAAACCAAAGAACAAATGGAAAGGAACATGGCTACAAATGTTGACAGGTAAAAGAGATGAACACAATACCCATTTAACACCGAATAAGAAAAAAAATAAAAAAATAAAAATAAAAAGTCAAGCAGGAAAGCATGAAATACGATGTTGTGAACGGAGCGAAACAAACAAAACAAAACAAACAAAACAAATAGTATACGAATGTGAAGAAACAAGAACAATGAAAACGCTGAATTGTGGTGATGAATAAAAGATGAGAAACTAAATAATAAATGCAAGGAAACCAAGGAAACAGAACACCAAACATACAAGTTACCAAGCGAGTGAACGAGTGAACGAGGGAACGAGGGAACTAGAGAGGCGGGAACACACTGAACTAATAACATACGTATTAATCAACTCATTACAATTTTGATAGCAGGAAAAAGACCATCAGTACATTTTCAAAAACCATCTGTATATTTCACTTAAGCTTGTGTGTGTGTGTAATTTCTTCAGTATATTTTCACTCCTTATGCAATTAAATGATTAGATATCGAAGTGGAGTTTGAGAATGTTTATAGAGAGAGAGAAAATTCCACTTTTTTTATCATTCTCACACGTTTTCATTGCCTTGAGTGGAAACTTCTGTCTTATTCAACCCATAGAAGGCGTGTTGACGTTACCTTAAATAATGATTCCTAACGAGTAACCACAGAGAGAGAGAGAGAGAGAGAGAGAGAGAGAGAGAGAGAGAGAGAGAGAGAGAGAGAGATGAGGGGAGAAGGGGGTGTAACAGACAGACAAAGCTCACAAACAGATAGACAAGCAAACAATTTTCTCAGAATGTTTCTCTTATTTCAACATTTACTTTATATTTTTTTCATTTTCCTTCATTTTCTCTGTTTCATTTTCTAGTTTCGACTCTTCCATTTCATCTCTGTCAAATATATCAAGATTTTATCATCACGCTTTCTTTCACTCCAGCTTCATCCATTTTTTCTTACTCTCATCTATGTTTGTCAGTGTATAAATGTTTTCGTTGTTTATATGCAATTCAGTCCGTCAGATAGTTTATTTGTGTGTGTCTGTCTGTCTGTCTGTCTGTCTGCCTGCATGTCTGTGTTTCTGCGTCTGTATGTATATATGTATGTATGTACACGTAAAAATGTGTGTTTATATATAATGTCTATGTATATATCTATCTAAGCAGTCTTTTATGCATTGGTGTTACAGTATACCAATATAACTTGTAGTGTATATCGAGCTCGTCACCTTTATTTTAGGGGAAGCGCGGACAGGTGTTATGAAAGATGGCAACACGATTCCACACGAGTAAGCAAACACATCAAACCTTTTTTTTTTTTTACATCGTCAAACACTCGTACGAAAAACTGGGATGAAAAAAAAACTTATAACAATTTTTTTTTTCACTATACGGCAGCCAATGGAGTAGTCAGTGCAATAGGATTTTTTAACCACGGATATACATTTTGCATACACCAATTCTACTCTTATTCATTCACTCATTCATCCACGCTACACACTGATCCCTTTAAAACCCAACTCCCTCCCTTGCTTCGAGTCCCATCCGGCATCACAACTATACACCCTTATTAGTTAGTCTCCCTCTTGGTAAGTAAAATAGTCTAAAAAAAAAAAAAAAAATACCGTTCCGTTCTTCACCAACATTTTCCTAATAACTATAACTCCTCGTGATCTGAATCCTCTTCGTCACTCCCTATTTACACAGCACAATCACTATTAACTACAACCAATCTAAACCTACGCCAAATAACGGGCAAGAGGCAGTCCATTTTAGCCTCTATAAAGCCTATTGGCGCCAAAGGTTTGTGATGTAGAAAGAAAAAAATTCCTCTCCCCTCCTGGTGGTGCTGGAGGGAGCTTAGAATACTAATATTTCAGCTTTGAGGTTGGTGAGGTTGGTGAGGTTGAGGTGAGGTTGAGGTGAGGTGTTGCATGTTGAATTATATATCAGTGTTTCTTGAGTGTGTTTGTACTGAGGCAAGAAAATGTGTGCACTGTATTTGTGATTGCTGGTGAAAATATGTATGTGAGTGTGTGTGAAAGTAGAAAGAGAAAGAGAGAGAGAGAGAGAGAGAGAGAGAGAGAGAGAGAGAGAGAGAGAGAGAGAGAGAGAGAGAGAGAGAGAGAGATTGTTTGTATATTTGTTTATGGTTTTTCCATTACACACTTATATCAGATGATCCTTAGAGATTGCACATACAAACACACACACACACACACACACACACACACACACACACACACACACACACACACACACACACACACACACACACCATCAAGCAAACATCCCTATCCGATTAAGTTTACATCACATGCCACATATTAAAAAAATAGAAATAAAAAAAAGCATAAAGAAATAAAAATCTCCCTTCTCTTATTTCCACATAAAAATGTTCATCATATTTCTGCACAAAGTAACACGACTAATTGCATCAAACATGTCATGGGTCTTTTTCTGTTGTAAAATAGGAGCGAAATATGGGCAAAGGAAATACTGGTCGAAAACTATGATAAAAATATGACCCATTTCCAGTCAATTAGGCAGACAAAGTATAGCGTGCGAAGGGAAGTCATTATTCTATACGGGGGAAATTAGTACACGAAGAGGCACCTTTCTATGCCAAGAGGAAGTCTTCTATACAAATAAGGAAAGTTTATAGACACGTTTATGTATATGCAAAGAAAACATTCGCATTAGTCAAGGAAACTTTACTATGCATACAGGAACTTATATATACGCAATGAGTTCTATTTATGTGCGATGGACCTTTTTACGTGATGAGGGACCTTTAAATTTGATAAAGTACTTTCATATAGGACAATGTAGTACCTTTATATGCGACGACGAACCTTTAAATGCGAAGAGAACTTTATATACACTGAGGAATCTACATAAGAAGAGGGACCTAATTTATGCCACGATCGACCTTTATATACAAAAGAAGATAACCTAAGACAGAGAAGGATATGATAAAAATAAATATTAATGATAGAAATAAATATTAATGATAAAAATAAATAATAATGATAAAAATAAATATTAATGATAAAAATAAATATTAATGATAAAAATAAATATTAATGATAAAAATAAATATTAATGATAAAAATAAATATTAATGATAAAAATAATATTAATGATAAAAATAAATAATAATAATAAAATTAATATTAATGATAAAAAATAATATTAATGATAAAAATAAATATAATGATAAAAATAAATTTCAATGATAAAAATAAATATTAATGATAAAAAAAAACATTAATGATAAAAATAAACATTAATGATAAAAATAAATATAATGATAAAAATAATTATTAATGATAAAAATAAATATTAATGATAAAAATAAATATTAATGATAAAAATAAATATTAATGATAAAAATAAATATTAATGATAAAAATAAATATTAATGATAAAAATAAATATTAATGATAAAAAATAAATATTAATGATAAAAATAAATAATAATGATAAAAAATAAATATTAATGATAAAAAATAAATATTAATGATAAAAATAAATATTAATGATAAAAATAAATATTAATGATAAAATAAATAATAATGATAAAAATAAATATTAATGATAAAAATAAATATTAATGATAAAAATATATATTAATGATAAAAATATATATTAATGATACAAATATATATTAATGATAAAACTAAATATTAATGATAAAAATATATATTAATGATAAAAATATATATTAATGATAAAAATATATATTAATGATAAAAATAAATATTAATGATAAAAATAAATATTAATGATAAAAATAAATATTAATGATAAAAATATATATTAATGATAAAAATAAATATTAATGATAAATATATATATATTAATGATAAAAATAAATATTAATGATAAAAATATATATTAATGATAAAAATATATATTAATGATAAAAATATATATTAATGATAAAAATATATATTAATGATAAAAATAATTATTAATGATAAAAATAAATATTAATCATAAAAATATATATTAATGATAAAAATATATATTAATCATAAAATAAATATTAATGATAAAAATAAATATTAATGATAAAAATAAATATTAATGATAAAAATATATATTAATGATAAAAATAGAGAGAGAGAGAGAGAGAGAGAGAGAGAGAGAGAGAGAGAGAGAGAGAGAGAGAGAGAGAGAGAGAGAGAGAGAGAGAGAGAGAGAGAGAGAGAGAGCAGTATGAGCCAGTAAAGTGAAATAATGGTTATTTTCATTATCATTATTACACAATTAAGGCTGAAATAGTGTTTAATATTATACTAATTATAAAACTGATGACAGATTCGTGTTCGTGATGACCTTGAACTTCTATGTAACAATTTTCATGAAATTCTGAAGTGTGAAAATTTTGTGTGAAATTTTCAAGGGTACCACCTCAGATTTTTTTTCAGAAATCATGTTTTTTGCAATAACTCAAAAAGTATAAGGTTTACGTCAAATTGGTACATTATAATAAAGATAGAGCATGAGACGCCCGTTCTTTTGAGCTATAGTAGAATGTAATTGGCTTATAAATAACCGAGAAAATAATATATATGTAAATCATTAATTTTTATCACAAAACCTAATATTTCTCAAACACTATGGGAGTAATTGTAAAACTGATGATACTAGTCGATAGAACTCCTGAAGCTTTACAACTTTGTATCTGTACATTGGCCTCGTAACACTAATAATAACTTAGGAAAATGACAAAACATATTCAACACAAATTTTGGTCAACATTTTCGGGCCAAAAAATCGAAAATCCATTTTCGTCACAAATACTTGAAAAATTATATCAATAATAGTTGTAGGTCTTCAAACTACTATTATTATTACTACTATTAATAATAACAATAGTAAAAATAAATATTAATAATAAAAATATATATTAATGATAAAAATAAATATTAATGATAAAAATATATATTAATGATAAAAATGAATATTAATGATAAAAATAAATATTAATGATAAAAATAAATATTAATGATAAAAATAAATATTAATGATAAAAATAAATATTAATGATAAAAATAAATATTAATGATAAAAATAAACATTAATGATAAAAATAAACATTAATGATAAAAATAAATATTAATGATAAAAATAGATATTAATGATAAAAATAAATAATAATGATAAAAATAAATATTAATGATAAAAATAAATATTAATGATAAAAATAAATATTAATGATAAAAATAAATATTAATGATAAAAATAAATATTAATGATAAAAATAAATATTAATGATAAAAATAAATATTAATGATAAAAATAAATATTAATGATAAAAATAAATATTAATGATAAAAATAAATATTAATGATAAAAAATAAATAATAATGATAAAAATAAATATTAATGATAAAAATAAATATTAATGATAAAAATAAATATCAATGATAAAAATAAATATCAATGATAAAAATAAATTTCAATGATAAAAATAAATATCAATGATAAAAATAAATATCAATGATAAAAATAAATATTAATGATAAAAATAAATATTAATGATAAAAATAAATATTAATGATAAAAATAAATATTAATGATAAAAATAAATATTAATGATAAAAATAAATATTAATGATAAAAAATAAATATTAATGATAAAAATAAATAATAATGATAAAAATAAATATTAATGATAAAAAATAAATATAATGATAAAAATAAATATTAATGATAAAAATAAATATTAATGATAAAAATAAATAATAATGATAAAAATAAATATTAATGATAAAAATAAATATTAATGATACAAATAAATATTAATGATAAAAATAAATATTAATGATAAAAATAAATATTAATGATAAAAATAAATATTAATGATAAAAATAAATAATGATGATAAAAATAAATAATGATGATAAAGATAAATAATGATGATAAAAATAAATATTGATGATAAAAATAAATATTGATGATAAAAATAAATATTGATGATAAAAATAAGTATTGATGATAAAAATAAATATTGATAAAAATAAATATTGATGATAAAAATAAATATTGACATATTATATTTGTATTTGATAACTGTAATGCAATATACTCGTACATGTTATCTAATGAATTTATATATCTTTTTTTAGTGAATATCAATTGTAATTATAAGGCTTTACTATTTATCATCCTATGACTTTAGGGATTCAATGCATTATATATACCATCAATTCAATAAAAATACATAACAAAAACATTATAATCTAGTTGAAATGCTTTATATTTCTCTTCATCCTTTATATTATCATGATACTTCACTTTTTTAACTTAAATCCTGGTAGGTTCACAGATATACATCACACAGTCTAGTACCACGTTTAGTAACACGATGCATAGCGGTGTAACAGTCACACCAGGATGGATGACACGCGCACAGTGAGTGTTACTGCAGCCAGACATCACCTCCTGACGGAAACAACAAAAACAAACCCAGGCAGATACAGACTTTTGAATTCGTCGATGTTATTGTATCTTTTATTATTGTTTTTATTTTCACTTTTGCTACTGCGATTTGTTTCTTCTTCGTCTTCTTCTCTTACTACTACTTCTACTTCTACTTCTACTTCTACTACTTCTACTAATACTAATACTAATACTACCATCACCACAGAACAATATACATTCACGCACACAAGTACAATTGCGAGCACCACCAGTACCACCGCGCTAACACAACCCAACACAAGGCAAGGCAAGGCAAGGCAAACAGTGGGAGTCCTGGTCTCATGAAGCTCCCGGAGAGGTGATAAACAACCCTAAACAGTCACGGCGCCGAAATGTCCACAAAATACACGCGGCGCCGCCACTGGCCCTGAATACGACAGCGGCGGGGGAAAGGGTCGCTCAGGACAGTCAGTCAGTTTGGAAAAAAATTTGCCCAAACACGAAAATAGTTTTGGTTGCCATTTACATTTTAGCAGTCGTAAATACACAGCCGTGCACTTTGTTATGCAGGTTTGCAGCAGCTGTTCTCGCAATACATACTGAATCACCCACGCTGAATCTGAAACACGGGATAGGCACGCATATACACGAGCTTAAACTTATGTAT
Organism: Metacarcinus magister; assembly: GCA_029783475.1. Lineage (NCBI taxonomy): Eukaryota > Metazoa > Arthropoda > Malacostraca > Decapoda > Cancridae > Metacarcinus > Metacarcinus magister. The sequence continues at coordinate 12,748,683 of JAPQNM010000002.1, forward strand.
GTTCATGCATTATACACACACACACTCTCTCTCTCACACACATACAGACACACAGACACACACACACACACACACACACACACACACACACACACACACACACACACACACACACACAGTATAATGTAAGCACATCATACACACACACACAGACGGACAACTCGATCTGCTTACATGATGTTGACATGTTTCTACTTATAACTACTGACACTGGTACTGACAGATTATCACCACACCAGCTGACACCTACACTAGCCGCTGGTCATGTGTTACAACAAGATTAATACTCTTTTTCCTCTTGTCCTTCTTTATATATTTTACTAATTCATTTGTGTTCTTCGTTTACCTCATTTCTGGACAAGGAATTATCCGATCGTATCTCTGTACCTAACAAACGTACGCAACACAAACGTCTAATAGCCAATCAGTTAGTTAAGATCCTCTGAGAAACATTCTGGCAACACTGCAAATATCACTGAAGGAAGATAGGAAGAGAAAACAAAAAGGCTTACTAGATAGATATGAAGATAGACAGATAGCTTCACAGATATTTATACATAGACTAAGAAACAGAGACAGTGACCGATTGGAAGATACAGACAGACACTTGAGAGATTGGTAACTGAATAATTGACAGATGGAAATACTGTCTAATTGAGTGATAGATATATAGATAGACTTACGAGGAGGAAAAGCATTAGGCCTACAGTACACACAAGGTTTATCCAGTACTGTTCTGAAGTGGGTGATGACCTTACTGTTGAAAGTCTCATTGCAAGTCAATAGGATTATGGTCCGTAAGGGAACTATTGTGTTAGTCAGGGAGTCTCGATCTCTAAGGGGCGTCAAGTTTGTTTGTTTCCTCTCTCTCTCTCTCTCTCTCTCTCTCTCTCTCTCTCTCTCTCTCTCTCTCTCTCTCTCTCTCTCTCTCTCTCTCTCTCTCTCTCTCTCTCTCTCTCTCTCTCACACACACACACACACACACACAGTAATCCATTATAAAGTTTACTCCTCTGTGTCTGTCAGTCTTCAATCAATTACCCGAGGCTGAGTGCACGTCTCTTCTTATCAATATCACTTCTCTTCACTCACCCTTTCTTGCCTTCCATCAAAACATCATTTTTTTAATATTCTAAGTACACAACCATTTCTCATCCCATTTCATCCATTCATTCTCCCTGCTTTCCCACCTTTCCTCTACTCTGCTCTCCTCTCCTCTCCTCTCCTCTCCTCTCCTCTCCTCCTTTAATAATTCATCAGCTGTGATTCTTGGACTGATGGTCGAGAGTTGAAGTGTTAGAAGCAGCGCCATTTACTGGGAGAAATAACACTCTGCTCAAATTTAAGTATTATTATTTAATTTTACCTCCTTACCCATTGGGACAGTCATCTCTCTCTCTCTCTCTCTCTCTCTCTCTCTCTCTCTCTCTCTCTCTCTCTCTCTCTCTCTCTCTCTCTCTCTCTCTCTCTCTCTCATCTAGCCACACCTGTGCTTCATTGCTAAATAATTGCCAGGTGAGGGACCAGTGATTCATTAAATAACGGAATAAGTGCAGCACCTAGGTAGGGGAAGGGATAGGGTACGAGGGTAGGGAAGTGGGTAAGGGAGGTGGCTACGGGTGGCTCTACCAAGCTGTTAGGTGGAAATACGGGGCTCGTGCTGACGGCAATGGCTGGCAGAGGTTAACTGATCTGTATAATAGTTTCCCCAAAATAATTAGTGCCTCGGA
>JAPQNM010000002.1:12752912-12760412 GCA_029783475.1 Metacarcinus magister
TTGGGCCACGACCAGCCAAGTCCGGGGGGAAGGTTCCCCTCAAGTCATGGGGGATGACGCCCTTCAAGTCAGGGGGGTAGGCGCCCCCACCTGACTCACTCATGGTAATCCAACCAGGGTTAGACACTGGCTCATCCACAGCGGGTGATTCCAAATCACCCACTGGGTCCTTATCTACAGTGGGTGATTCCAAATCACCCACTGGGTCCTTATCCACAGTGGTGGCCTTTACAGCGTCACACACTGGTTCTTCATCATCCACAGTGGTGGCCTTTACAGCGTCACACACTGGTTCATCATCATCCACAGTGGTGGCCTTTACAGCGTCACACACTGGTTCATCATCTTCCACAGTGGTGACCTGGAAAGCGTCACACACTGGTTCATCATCTTCCACAGTGGTGACCTTTACAGCGTCACACACTGGTTCATCATCCTCCACAGTGGTGACCTTTACAGCGTCACACACTGGTTCATCGTCCTCCACAGTGGTGACCTTTACAGGGTCACACACTGGGTCCTCGTCCTCCACAGTGATAGCGTTACCCACTGGGAGGCGGTTCAGTTCCTTGCGCAGGACTGCGTCTATCCTGAGCATTTGCTCCTGGAAGCGCCGCTCGCTGCTTTCCCTCCTGAGCCGGAGCTCGTCGAGGCGCCGCTCGGTGAGAGCAATGCGGGCCTCCATCTGGTCCGCGGTGGCGGTGCGGTGGTTGAACCGCTCGCACTGGGCGAGGCTCAACACACACACCACCACCACAACAAGGGTGGTAATCAAGTTCATTGAGAATTTCTTTACCTTAATGTTGAGTGAATAAGTGTTGGAGTGAGTGTCAACCTCCAAGTGACAAGCGAGATGGAAGCGGGAAACTACACTCAACCAAGGACTGTACGATCAACACTCTATTAATACTGTCTCTATATCTTAACAAGGATTACAAGAGGGGGAGAGAGAGAGAGAGAGAGAGAGAGAGAGAGAGAGAGAGAGAGAGAGAGAGAGAGAGAGAGAGATAATATATATATATATATATATATATATATATATATATATATATATTCTTTCAACTGACCTTTTCAATTTTTCTTCCTAACCCTAACCCTTACTATCCTGTATCCTTCACTGTAGATTAGATAGTGTAGTCTCTATCACAAACAGCCTCGTAAGGGCCAGCAGGCCTGTTGCTGTTTGTTCTTCCTATGTGTTCCTCCTTTTCCTAATATTGCTTCTGTACTTTTCATTAGGTACTTCCCGTTTCACCTACTATTTCTCTCTCTCTCTCTCTCTCTCTCTCTCTCTCTCTCTCTCTCTCTCTCTCTCTCTCTCTCTCTCTCTCTCTCTCTCTCGCGAACAGTAGATAAGTCAAACTGAAGATATTAACATAAAAAAGTGAAAAGACGGGACATATTTCTTCATTAAAGGGTAGGTAAGAGGGAAATAGAAGAGGGAAAAGGGAGAGAAACCTATTAGTATACTCCCACCTAATCCTTTCCTCTACAAAATAATTCCCAGAAGCAGAAGAAAAATATATAGTATGGAATGAATTGGATAAGCAACTCCTCCTCCTCCTCCTCCTCCTCCTCCTCCTCCTCCTCCTCCTCCTCCTCCTCCTCCTCCTCCTCCTCCTCCTCCTCCTCCTCCTACCAACATATATAACACACCTTTTAACGGATACCTCTTCCCCTTCCTTATACGCCTTCATTCCCTTTCCCTTCCCTTCCCTCACACTCACACTCATACTATGGGATTAGCACCACCATACACAAAACCCTCGCCTTCCATGTCCCACGCGTGTATGGTCTTACTTACCCCTCTTTATACCTTCCCTCCCCTTCCTCCTCCTCCTCCTCCTGGTTACTTCCCCTTTGTCGTTCTATACAAGCCTCTACTTAAGGTGTTACTGTACAACACCTTCTATAAAATAATCACCTGCTTCCTCACTCTATGCTGCACCTACAAAAAGTCAAGAATACGTGAAGGCAATGGCTGGTTAATTAGCTACATAAGGTTTGATCTGTCACGCAAACTCAGTAACTCTTTCCTTAGCGTAGAATAATGTCCATTACTTTTCCTCCAGCAAAGCGTAGCCAAGGAGTTAGTTAATACCCGCAGCGGCCTGTCACTTGCACGCCACTGTGGCCAAGACAACGCCGCGATCAAGGACAACCAGAACAAGGAAATGAGGAGAGAAAAGATTACAGCACGCGAGACTACCATTACTACTTCTACTTCTACTTCTACTACTACTACTACTACTACTATTACTACTACTACTACTACTACTACTACTACTACACACACACACACACACACACACACACAACAGATCACCTTCATTCTCTAATATCTCCAGTCATTCATTTCGCTTCAAAAGAAATAAAAAAAAGAAGAAGCATTAAGAGGAAAGAAGCTTAACACACTGTTGCCACCTGAAAATAACAAGATATAGACAACACACACACACACACACACACACACACACACACACACACACACACACACACACACACACCTCACCCTCCACACCTACCACGCACGCCATGACCTATGTAATTAGATGCATACCGTCACCCACTACAGCTATATAGAATTGCGTGTGTGGCTTAGATACCCGTGGAAAAATTATGATAGTGAAGCACAAGGACCTATCATTAGCTACTACAACTACAGCTACCACTACTTCTACTACTTCTACTTCTACTATTACTACTACTACTACTACTACTATCTGCTGCTGCTGCTGCTACTGCTACATAAAAAAGTGAAATATTGTTATCGTCATCAATTATGTCCAGAAATTATATATACTTGAGTTTGTCCTTGATTAGGTGTGTGTGTGTGTGTGTGTGTGTGTGTGTGTGTGTGTGTGTGTGTGTGTGTGTGTGTGTGTGTGTGTGTGTGTGTGTGTGTGTGTGTGTAAATGAATAAAACATGATTGAAAAAATAAATAAATAAATAAATAAATAAATATATATAATAAATAAATAAATAAATAAATAAATAAATAAATAAATCAAAATAAAACCCTAGTGTGGTGCCGTGTATACAAAGGTAAGGCCGAGGTTTATACGTACATGATTTATCGCTGAGCATCTGTTCCATGTGGGATTTTGTACTACACGTGAACACTTTGTACAATCCTCCTGCAGGTCCGAGGTGTGGGTGGGTGGGTGGGTGGGTGGGTGGGTGGGTGGGTCAGTATGTGGATGGGTGGGTGGTGAGAGGGTGATTTCCAGAGGCTTTTCTATTTCATCTCTCATTCCCTAACACTAATACATACAAGACTACTACTACTACTACTACTATTACTCTTACCATATTAGTTAATTGTCCATTACCTGACGTACTATTATCATTCCACTACTACTTCGGGATTTATTTTTTTGTTTACGTATTTTTGTTTTCCCTTAGTCAATGTAAAAATAAATAAATAAATAAATAAAAAATCAACACCGATTCACCACCACAAGGACCATAAATACATCACACTTGCACCTCCCATTCACCTTCAACACATAACATAACACATTCCTTTCACATACTACGACACTACACCACACTACACCACTATACACTATACACACAATATAACCAGTCAGCACTACATGACACTACACCCTACAAGATCATCCTCCTTAACACTATCATCATATCACGAAATAGATATAAAAAAATATGTATATACTGTTATTTAATGTGAGGTATAAAAACACTGAGTATAAAAGCAAAATTACAACAATTTCCACGTTACAAAATAAAGCAAGAATATTTAATGGTGTGCGGAGGTTATTGTGGAAGAGTTTTTTTTCTTTTATCTTTTTTTTTTATCAGGTAACACTCAGTCCTTCCTCCCTCCCTTGACCCATTTTTCACCGCCACGCTCCTGGCCCTGAAATTTATCAACGTACGCACCCACTCAATTCCTCCATAACCCGTGTGTGTGTACGTGTGTGTGTGTACGTGTGTGTGTGTGTGTGTGTGTGTGTGTGTGTGTGTGTGTGTGTTTTTACAAGTACTTGCATCACCTTTCAAAACTGAAATTCCACTGGCTATCTGTTTTCATCCCATCCTCTCTTTACTACTACCTGAGGGAAATGTTTTTTTCTTTTCACACACGGAATATTTTTTTGTATTATTCCATTTTGTGAGGGATAACTTAGCTTTAACACAATGTTACTGTTGTGTTGTGTTGTGTTGTGTTGTGTTGTGTGTGTTGTGGTTGTGCTGTATTGTGTTCTGTTGCGTTGTATTGTGTTATTTATGCACTTTATTTCTACACAATAACATCCGATACAAGCTTGGGGTCGCTGAACATAACTTAGGTTCACACAACTATGAACAATAACCAAGAATTTCAGATCTCTTCCTCACTATCATGCATTCAATATTATTTTCCTCACAACCAACCCAACAAAACAGATTTATGCTATCAGTAAACCCATGTACCGCCAGAGTCATGTACTATCATTTTTTCCCTTCGTCGAAACAATTTTTACGAACATAACAAAAATTTGAAATATTTCTCTCCGCATCATGTTTCCAGTAGAGTCGTCAGCTTCCAACATGAGCACAATACTTGGTTCAATGTCCACGCAACACAACACAACTTTCCCCCACTCTAAAACGTCCTCGCTGCACCACATTGCTAATACTCGCCTCACTGCTAACACTGTTCACTAGTCCTCCCCCCCCCCAGTCAAAACTTCCCTTAACAAACTCCGATATATTGAACCAACACGAGTAACGCATCAGTGCTTGCTTTTATATACCTCTCAACAGCTAAACTCAACTCCATAAAGGGAATATAGATTAACAAGTACATTTGGCATCGTTCCTACGTCGAAAAAACTTGCCATTACATTATGATAATTAGAATTTCATAAGAAACAAAAAATGAAAGTTGAGTTAATGGGAAAAAATGAAGGTTGGGTTAATGGATGTAATTGTTTATATACTGAGGAGTAATTTTTTATCTAAGCCTTGTAGTGGGAGAAGCAAGGATCATGAGTTACACGAAGCACTTACCGGGGAGGTGATATCAGCTTTTCTTAACGGAATAAACGAATATTTTAACCTGTAACTTTGCCCTAGAAAATATCAACTCTCTCTCTCTCTCTCTCTCTCTCTCTCTCTCTCTCTCTCTCTCTCTCTCTCTCTCTCTCTCTCTCTCTCTCTCTCTCTCTCTCATTTTTCACACACCTCTGTATACCCTAAGGAATCTACCTAAAAGGTCCAACATTTTCAAGGGTGAGGAGCAATCTTCTGCAAGTCTTCGTGGTGTGAGAAACGATGGAGATAGAGGGAGAAAGAGAAAGAGAAAGAGAGAGAGAGAGAGAGAGAGAGAGAGAGAGAGAGAGAGAGAGAGAGAGAGAATAAAATAAATAAAGATATACACACACAAACTTATAAAAACACAAACCCAGACAGACAGGAGCAGCGACAGAGACGGACAGACTGAGGGACAGACAGACGGGCACACAGAAAGAAAGAGAGACACAATTAAGGGCACATGTAACTCTTAGTTTTTCACTCTCTTCACTTTTACCTTGTGAACTATGAATATACGAACAGAAACTGGAGGGAAATTTTACTGGAAGGAAATTTTAGCCGCTATACACAGTGGAGTGAATAAAACTGGACTATTTCATATACTATATACAGAACACCCTTAACGCGTTGGGACAGAAGGATATCTTATTAGAAAGAATTAAAAAAAGACGGTTTATACGAGTAATTTTCAAGTTATTTATCTCTTTGTAATTAGAACGAAGCTATGTTGTTATTACTAAACCTTATGAAAGAGACATAATTCAAAAGTTAGTAATGTAAAAATCACATTGTAAAAAATATATAAAAAATTAAAACATGTATATCAACCAACAAAAAAGTATATGGTGGGTTAAAACGTAAGATTTATATAACCTTTAACTTGCTATAACAAACTATAAAGCTGAACTAAACACGTACACGTAAAACACACACACACACACAGTTAAGCACCATTAGTCAGGTCCTCCCTACCAACACCCTGCTTCCCTACACCCTGCCACCTCCCCCTGGCGTGTCCCGTGCAGGTGAGTGTCTAATTTCCAGGGTGGCCAGTGGTTTATGACCCCAAAAGGAAGATAAAGATAAGAAGAAAAGAAGGAGGAAATGTCACCTGCTCTCTCTCTCTCTCTCTTTCTCTCTCTCATTATATATATTTTCTTTCGATTTTCTATATTTTCTTTTGATTCCTCTTTTTTTCCTTGTAGTAGTAGTAGTAGTAGTAGTAGTAGTAGTAGTAGTAGTAGTAGTAGTAGTGGTGGTGGTTGTAGTTTCTTCTATTCTTACTCAAGTTTCTACATCATATCTTTTTTTTTGTGGAGGTGCAGAGCAAGGGAAGGTCTACTGATGATATTATTATTACTTTTGCTGATGTAATTACAGTTGATGTTGTTGTTGTTGTTGTTGATGATGTTTGTTGGTGATGGTAATTGTGGTGGTCGTGGTGGTGGTGGTGGTGGAATTTTTGTTGTTGTTGGTAATGAAACTTTATGCTTTTTCTTATTTTTATTATTATTATTATTATTATTATTATTATTATTATTATTATTATTATTATTATTATTATTACTACTCTTATTATTATTACTACTATTATCATTATTATCATTATTATTAATCATCATTTAACTTCCTCTTCTTATCCTTACATTCTCATTAGCGCCATTACCATCATCATCATTATTCTCCTTCTTCCTTCCTTTGTCTCTTTTTAGTCCATTTCCTCTTCGTCTTCCTCCCTCTCCTCTCCTCTTCTCCTTCTTCTTCTTCTTGTTCACCTATTCCGTCTTCTTGCTGCTCTTCCACATCTTCTTGTATCTCCTTGGCAATAATGGCAGACACACACACACACACACACACACACACACACACACACACACACACACACACACACACACACACATTAGTATAGCACATGTTCCTTTCATTGTCTTCTATACTATTGTTATCTTCCATTACCCTTTGTTCCCTTTGTTATATATAGTCATCCCTTTCATTTCCATTCCTTACTCCTCTTTTCCTCTATATCTCTATCTCTCTTACTTTACCTTTCTCTCTAACTTACTCCTTTCCTTCCGTTTGCATGGCCTGTCTGTATGTCTGTTACCTGTATCCTCCATTCCCTCGTTTACCTCCGTCTATGTACCTTTACCTTACTGTTTTGTCTCCCCCTTCCTCCCTTCCTTCCGCTCCTCCCTTTGCTCTCTCCACGTACGGCCCAATCAAAGGTTCACTCCTGTTTTATTGATTGCAGGTAAAGTTCTCCAATTAGCATACACACCTGCACGCACACTACCTTGACTACCAATCACTACAGGTGCGTTCGTTTCCTCCTCCCTCTCCCTCCCTCTCTCTCTCTCCCTCTCTCTCTCTCTCTCTCTCTCTCTCTCTCTCTCTCTCTCTCTCTCTCTCTCTCTCTCTCTCTCTCTCTCTCTCTCTCTCTCTCTCTCTCGCACACC
>JAPQNM010000002.1:12765412-12785412 GCA_029783475.1 Metacarcinus magister
CTCCTTTTATTTTATTTATTTTATTTTGTTTTCTCTATCGTATAACTAGATAACAAAAGCTGATAACTAAAGATAACATAAGTGAATAACTATAGCGGATAACTAGATACCAAAAATGAATAACTAAACCGAAAAATAAAATAACTCCTATTGATAACTATACTGACTATCAAAAGTAACGCATTTCCAACAGGCAAAACAATATATAATTACGGAAAACCTACATAACCTCAGCAAGACAACTACAAAACATCAGGATCTGCCACTCAACGCAAAAAAAATATCAAACTTTAAACAGAAAAATCAAAAACATATTAGGAAATTTAACTCAACTTTAAATCCTCAGAGTGACGAGAGTAAGACATTTTTGTTTTGTTTTATGTGAATGTTAAAGATTTTGTTTTTAAATCCATAAAACAAATAAATAAAACAGTAATTGAAAGTTTTCCCCAACAAGACAAGACACACAATACAGTTTCTTATATTAGTCTAAGTCAGGCCACATCTGCCTCACTTCATAATGCATATTGCAACGAAAGGAAAAAATGTAAATCGTATAGCGCAAAAAAAAATAAAGTTGTCTCTCCGTAATGCAACAAATCTGACTCGAATAAAGTTTCCAGAAATTTCACGTCCTTTGGGATTACTCATCTTTGTGAGGAAAACTAAAATTGCATAAATATTCAAGGATAACGAAGCAACATTTATATTACTTTCACATAATGTTTTCCTTTTCCTTTACAGAGCAATAATGTCATACAACTTAGATACACATAACACATATAATAACACAGACCAATTTACCACTTAACCATCTTCAATCTGAGAAAACCAACTGTTATCTACCTGTTTGCTACTCGTTTCCCACCTGTATAAGATCGTAATTATCATTTCATATCACCTGCCAGCTCCTCAGTCCCAAAAAGACACATCCTACCTCACTACCTGCCTCTGATTGTAGGGTGTCTTCTGTTCTTCTTGTAAAACGGTTTGAGTCGGAAATGGTATGAGTATGAAATGTCTTTAGTACCTATCGACTGAGTATCAAATGACCTGCACCCTTTACAACCACTATACATAGAGAAGAAGGTGCAACACAAGTAAAGATTTTCACCAATGTCACTAAGTTATTTTTTCTTTTCTTTTCAATCACACTTATTTTATTTACGTTTCTCCCAATGCCTCTACAAGAAACAGTTTAGTATTTTCAATTATTTGTTGTGTGTGTGAAAGGTTCTGTTGGCCATGAAATTTTAAGCATCTCTTTCCTCTGTTCTCTAGTATATCATAGTTCACCCTCACCTGCCTCATTCAATATCCTCAGCGTTTTCTCTCACCCTTTACTCCTATTCCCACTTCTAATATATTTTCCTCTCTTCCTCCTCTCCTCTCCTCTCCTCTCTTCTCTTTTCTACTCTTCTCTTCTCTTCTCTCCCCTCCTCTCCTCTCAAAAAAAACTTCCTTACCCCTTGACCTCATCGCCTCAGGATTCCATAGGGGAGAAACCAAGTAAAATATTCACTCCTTCCTCCTCCTCCTCCTCCTCCTCCTCCTCCTCTTCCTCCTCTTCTCCTCTTCCTCCTCCTCCTCCACACACAAGAAATTCTATTGGTTAATGCAAATTGAATAGTGAAGAAAGACAAAATAAGAATAATATTAAGCAGAAAGGTGAAGGATAGTGTTTGTTTTTTTCACAACATACAAATTTACATCCCTTTTTTCATTTATTATTATTATTATTATTATTATTATTATTATTATTATTATTATTATTATTATTATTACTAGTATTAATTCCCAGCCTCGTTTACCAATTTGAATTTTTCTTCACTTTTCTTCAAGTTTCTCTCACGCTTGCACTCGACTACCGATCCTGGCTTTTATTATTTACTATTATATATCTTCCTTCTCCTTTGCATTCCTCTACTTCAGCTTATCATCAACGGGTCGAGTATCAGAGCTGTAAATGAATACTGAAAGAAGGCAGGAAGGCAGGAAGGCAGGCAGGAAGGAAGGAAGGAAGGAAGGAAGGAAGGAAGGAAGGAAGAAAGGAAGAAAGGAAGGAAAGGAGATAAGAACGAAGAAAGAGGGAGAGAGGGAAGAAAAAAATTGATGAAAAAATAAGCACTTAAAGAATGGAAGGGAAGAAATTAAAGAGAGAGGGAGGGAGGCAGGGAGGGAGGGAGGGAGGGAGGAGGGAGGATAGGAGGGAAAGAATAAAGCAGATGAGGAACGGGAGAGAAATGGCAAATACGGTAAAAGGAAGAAGGAATGAAAGGAAAGAAGGAAGAAAGGTTGGTGGACAGGAAAGGCTGGGATGAGGTACGAAGAAAGAAGAGGAAAAAAAGATGAGAAGGAAATAAAAGTAAATACTCAAATAGATTAAAGAAAAAAGAAAAAGTGAAAGAGGAAGGCTAAAGGAGAGGAAATCAAGTGAAGGAGAGAGAGAGAGAAAGAGAGATAAAAGAAGAGGAAATAATGATGAGAAAAAAGAGAAAAGAGGAAGAAAATCAAAGGAAACGATAAAAAGGATGGAAAGAAAACAAGGAAAGATAAAAGAGAGAAGGAAGGAAGTAAATAGAAAGAGAATAGAAGAAAACAAAAATAAAAAAGTGGGAAGAAAGATGATAAAGAAGGGAACAGAAGAGAAAGGAAGAGAAGAAAAAGAACAAAAGGATATCCTGTCTTGAAGGATGAAGGTTAGATTAGTCTCCCTCCCAAGGACTCCTCTCTTAGGACTTCAAGGGACTCTTCCTCCTCCATCCTCTTCCTCTTTCCTCCCTTAATCTTCTTTCTTCCCTAACATTATATTACTTTCTCCTCCTCTTCACCACTCTTTCTCTTTCATTTTCCTTCTCTTCCCTCTCTTACACTCTACTCAGGATAACTCTATTAACTCACTCTCACTCTCACTCTCTCTCTCTCTCTCTCTCTCTCTCTCTCTCTCTCTCTCTCTCTCTCTCTCTCTCTCTCACTTCTTTCCTTTTAGCAGGCCATTCTATATCCCCCTTTCCCTACTTCCCACACCCTTCCCTAACCCTCCTCACCTCTCCATCTTCCCATCATCCCTCACCTAGGCCTCTATTCCCTATCCGCATTCTCACTTCATCCATCATTCAAGCCTCTTTCCATCCTTAATCCCTGCCTTATCCCATGTCCTCTCTTGTTTCCGTTACGACCTTGCTGCCTTTCCCTTTCCAAGCCCCAAATAAAATCAGAGAACCACGTCCTGCCACTTCTCACCTTAATTCAACTTTCTCGACCTACCTCTACCTCTCCCTCCTCCTCCTCCCACACGACAAAGGACAAGGGAGGGAAGGGCAGAGACACAGGTCAGGTGTAGGACATGGCACAAGGCAGTTAAGCCAGTTAAGGTTCCGATCCATCCACTTTAGACAACAACCTACTCAGAGCGAGGTGGATATATGGGTCCCAGGGTAGAGTTTTGAAAGAGAGACACCCATTAGAAAGATAAAGGAGGCGGCTTTATACCCGTGCATCCGTCTCGCAGCCTCTCTGTCTGTTTGTCTGTTTGTCTGTCCAGTACACGGGAGAACACTATGTCACGGAGGTACTGCAAACATTGACCTGGTGTGGTGTGCTTGAGAGAGAGAGAGAGAGAGAGAGAGAGAGAGAGAGAGAGAGAGAGAGAGAGAGAGAGAGAGAGAGAGAGAGAGAGAGAGAGAGAGAGAGAGAAGGTGAAGAAGGACCATCTTGCTAGTCTCCTAAATTGTGGAACATGAGACTTAAAAATAACAGAACAATTAAGAGAGTAAAGAAGAAGCACATGTCGCCTGTCTGATTTACGTCAGTTTACATAGCGACTGCCAGCCACCCAGCGGCGAGGCAGCGGGAGAAGCAGCATGTGTCCGCGTGTGTGTGATAGTTACAAGGTGCTTTGTCGCACGCCTCACCACATAATACCTGAGAAAGGAAGAGGTGGGGAAGACACTAATTTAACGGGAGAATGAATTTAAATGGTGTACGTTTATCTCTCTACATCTCAACGTTACTATCCAAAACTAAGCCAGCCTCGTATTTCATTGTCCTCTTCCTCCTCTTCCACCTCTTCCACCTCCTCCTCCTCCTCCTCCTCTTCCTTCTCCTCCTCCTCCTCCAACAAACAGCCACGTTAGGGCCGCAAGGTTTGTTGTTGTTTGTTGGTTCCCTTGTATTCCCTTTCATTCCTCCTTCCTCACAAACAACCCCGTGATTACTACTGCTATTGTAATGTTTCTCTTCTCGATACTCCATCCAGCACGGAGACATAACATGCCACTCAACAGGTTTCCGATAACGTGAAGGGAAAGTAACGAAGCAGCTTTTCAAAGACAGGAGAGACGTGAAGGAAGAACGAGGAGGTAAATTCAATCATTGTTAAAGTCGTCTTTCGTTCGTCCTCCAGTGCCCAGAGAAGGAAAACAAAAATACAGATAAAATAAAGAGAAAGCCAGGATAGTAAAGCTAAAAACAAAGAGGAAAACAAAACAAGGTTACTCTCAAGGGTAAAAGTTGTATGCAGACGGATGGAGAGGTGTGTGTGTGTGTGTGTCTGTTTGGGTACGTGAAGTAAAAGCTTGACAATTGCAAAGTCTTAGGAATTGTCACGCCTTATTTCACTATCTCCTCTATACTCAAAACCTTAACTATTACACGGCATACTTATCTAACACATACTATCTACACTGTTTTATGCATCACTCTATCTGTCAGAATATCTATCTATCAATCAATTAATGTATCTATATATCTATTAATCTATCTATCTACCAATCTATCTACTTATCTAGCAATTTATCGATTTATGTACCAATCTATCTGTTATACAAGTGTCTTACCTTACACACACACACACACACACACACACACACACACACACACACACACACACACACACACACACACACACACACAGAATCACATCCCTTCCACTTCATTACATTTACTGCCTCGATTAAAGCCTCATGTTTGAATTTCATAAACGGAATACACTCACTGTAACTCGGTCCTTTTCTCCCCCCTAGTATATATATAATAACCTTGATCCTTCTCCACCCCTTGACCGTACGTACTCCTTGCCATGCATTAATGTTCCTTGTTTAAGCAGCCTTTCCTTTCGTTACCCCTTTGAGGCAGATACAAAAGGCCGGACATTCGATACCTTCTCCCTGCCTGCCTTCTCTCTCACTCTCCTTCCTTCCTTCCTTCCTTCCTTCCCTCCCTTCATCCCGTGCCTGTGTTTGACCCGTTTACCCTTGGTCCCGGCGCTGCTACCTTGATCCTCGTGTGTTTGCTTTGTGCATGCATGTCATATCTGCAATGACTGGGGGGAAGAGAGGCGAGAGAGACAAAGATGAGACGAGGGTTCAAGGAGGTAATGAGGGGAATGAGGGTAGGATAGGATGAGTATGTAAAGTAATAAGGGGATAAATTGAATGAGAAAAAGATAGATAGATAGATAGAGAGAGAGAGAGAGGCTTAACAAATCAATCAAAAAGACTCAGCGTAATAGACAGACGGAAAAGAGAAAAGAAATGAGCTTGAATCATGATAGACATAGACAATAAAATAAACAGGTTCACCAAAGGATACTCTTACGTATAAACAAAGACACAAGTGCACTGGCAAACAAACACACAAACAAACACACAAACAAACAAACAAACACTATGGTGGAGGTAAGCTAGTGGAAGGAAACTGGGAAAAAAAAGTGAAAGAGATAGAAATAAAGGTAGAAGAAATAGAGAAATGGAGAAAAAAGAAAACAAGAAAGTAAGTAGGAAGCTAGAGAAAAGACATGACCAAACACACACACACACACACACACACACACACACACACACACACACACACACACACAGACACACACACACTCCTTCATCACTTCTCGGCCTCCTAGGATTCAGTAGGAGACTTGCCTGACAAAGAGACAAACAGACCCACCTTCTTGTAGTCTCAAAGATTTACAAAAAGTCACGCTCGCTC
This sequence comes from Metacarcinus magister, assembly GCA_029783475.1. NCBI lineage: Eukaryota > Metazoa > Arthropoda > Malacostraca > Decapoda > Cancridae > Metacarcinus > Metacarcinus magister. The sequence continues at coordinate 12,771,398 of JAPQNM010000002.1, forward strand.
AGACTAAAAGCGAGGCCAACCTGCATACTGACTGACTGACTGACTGACTGTTTGCTGACTGACTGACTGACTGACTGACTGACTGACTGACTGACTGACTGACTGACTGACTGACTGACTGACTGACTGACTGACTGACTGACAAACTGACTGACTAACTGACTGACTGACTTTTTGCTCACTGAATAGCTGACTGACTGACTGACTGCTCACTGAATGCTGACTGACTGACTGACTGACTGAAGGAATGACTAAAGTTCTGAAAAAAGGACAGACTAATGGAATAACTGACTAATAAATTAGCCAACTATTGATTGAAATATTAGATTATCCTACTAATCATACTTGACTCGATTAACCTGTTTGTCTGTCTGTGCGTCTCTCTCTCTCTCTCTCTCTCTCTCTCTCTCTCTCTCTCTCTCTCTCTCTCTCTCTCTCTCTCTCTCTCTCTCTCTCTCGCACAAACACACACACACACACACATCATCAGCGTATCCTTCAGCGCTTTAATAACCAACTCTTGACAACATTATCATGGAAATCCTCCTTTTGATCACCCACACAGTCTTTCCCTCCCACCTTTCCTCACCTCCCTCCTTCGCTCCCTCCCTTCCTCCCTCCCTCCCTCCCTCCCTCCCTCCCTCCCTCCCTCCCTCCTTAACACCATCCCATCTTCTTTACCTCCCTAACAGCCTTCGTCACTCTAACTGTTCTCATTACGGTTGCATTTTCCGTTTTAATAGGATACTGAGACATCTTTTTATACGTCAAGGTCTGGATCCACACTTAGGTTATAAATGATAATAAAAGCAATTTATGCATTGGTGTGGCCTGGGTGTGTATGTGTGTGTGTGTGGGTGTTTGTAGCGCTTGGTGTGTTTGCTGCCTTGGCACTGACCGACCTAGATCCAGCTAGTTATTTGTCAACTGAGCAAGGCAAGAACCGTAATGTTTATTATAAGCTTTTTTCCAGTAAGATTGGGTTTACACTGTACCATAATTCCTTTTTTTAATGACTATACAATATCATACGACCATTTCCCGCTAAAAAAATAGAATGTGTAATAATGTTGCGTTTATTACTGTTAACTTAAGACCATGAAACAAAAATTAGTGAGGATAAAGAAATGGAAAAGACTAATCCACTCCACTCCACTAATATTTTCCTGTAATTCGATAAAAAAGAAAAAAGTTATCCACATTTATTTCAATAGACCTAATAATGCTTATGGACTTTCTGGGAACTGTAGAGCCCCTAACCAGCTGCTCCTGTTGCCTAATGGCCTCAACTGACCCAGCTAATGGACGGCATCAAGGTGATATTATAGCCACTCAGTGTATTGTGAAGAGTGGAACAGTGAGACCCTTGCCACATCCACTCACCCATCCTGATATAACATCCTATTTCTGTGTCTGTTCTTTTATTCTTCTTCAACCTGTTTTTGTATATCTATTTTGAGGCTTTTGATTATTCCCTTTGTCCGCTTTCTACTCTCTTCTTCCTCTTCCTTTCTTTTCTCTTCCTTTTCTTTCCTTTCCTTTCCTTTCCTTTCCTTTCCTCTCCTCCTAACACCCTTTTCCTTCTTGGCCTTTTCCACGTTATATCCATGCAAGTCCCTCCTTCCCTCCCATTGTCCCTTCATTCCTCCTTCCATCTACTTATCCTAGCCCTTCCCCCGTGCCTCTGTTCTCTGTTCTACGCCTTCTCCTCCTCCCCTTCATCCCCTCCTCACATCCTCCTCACACAGCAAAGTTCCAGATGTCAACAGGAAATAAGAATCACGTTATCAATGAAAATATGACGGGAAAAAATAACTAACTCCACATTTTCTACTGAGTCAAATGGGAAAAACTGGTATTACTTCCACACTTTAACTTATATTTTTTTTTTCCGCTGCAAGAATCAAAATACGATGTAATCCAGGAAGGAGGAATTATTATCATTTAACGCTAATCTATTTTACATTTTATCCTGGGCGTGGGAATTTTAATATGATGATTTAAAAGAGCGAGAAAAAAAAAAGTGTTCAGTGATATGCATTCCTCTTTCTTTTACTTAATGGATTTTTAACGCGCTTCGTGATTTTTTTTATCTGATATATATTATTTTTGGTCATTGTATATTATTATTTAGTTTGCCACCAATGTTTCGTGTGTGTGTGTGTGTGTGTGTGTGTGTGTGTGTGTGTGTGTGTGTGTGTGCGTGTGTGTGTGTGTGTGTGTGTGGTGTGTGTGTGTGTGTGTGCGCGCGCGTGTGTGTGTGTATGTGTGTGTGCACGTGTGATACTATTTAATGAGAAGCTATCTATCTATCTGCTCATTTCCTCGACGGACCCAAACTTGTGTCTCATTAACATTCATCTTCAAGCCGTTTCCAAGAGAACCGAGCCAAACTTTGACCTTTACTACCCTACCCAAGCAGCCACCCAACCAGCAACCCTTACTACCCTACCCAAGCAACCAACCCAACACAACCAGCCAGCCAGCCAGCCAACCACCCCGACCCTGATATGCTAAGAGCCACAATTACACTATAACTAACACTCTACAACATATCTTCCCGGATTGACACGTATTCTGACACACAAGGTTACTGAAAGGCTTAATCAACTACAATGCTGATGAGTGGTTATGTTATGGCAATGATACTAAAATACTAAGACCAAATATTAATAAAAGTCTAGAACATATATTGGTGGCAGTGGTGGGATATGAACTGCTCTCAATAACTCCGGTGCATAATAAAAACTTTAATAATAAATGTGGGCTGATGATATTAAAAATTTTGTGAAGAAACTTATTGGAATTCTAGAACATGAGACTTCTGTTTATGTTTATGAATGTGAGTTTCAGATTCAAAGCAAGAAATAATTTAAGTCTTTCCTACGTGTTTTTTTGGGGGGGGTTTTTGCGGGGGAGGGATCACGGGATTTCATTTGTATCCTCATCACTATCACCACCATCACTATAGTAACCAAGAATACATCATTAACATCGTCTTATTTACTACAACAAGACAAGTAGTACTAATCATCACTAATCCTGCAATTATCCGTTATTACTGCCATTGTTGTCATCCTTATCATTACAAAGAGCAGCAACATTACCACCGCAGCAGCAGCATCACCAGTAAGGAGAATATGTCGTTCACTGCCGCCCACCACCATACCACGGAAGGCAATAACAGCAATAATAATAATAATAATAATAAAACAAGCACCAAGACCACCACACTCACCACCACACTCACCAACAACAATAAAAACATCAATAGTAACAATAATAGCACATCACCATCATCATTCAATCACCACCGTCAATACATTACCACGAATGCAATAACCGACCCTAATCCTTTTTTCACCTACCCCAAAACAGCTACAAAATCAGTGTCGCGCAACAACCAAACATTTGACGGGACTTCATTAAGCTCTAATATAACACTTGAAGTAAATAAATGTGGCACCATAATATAAATCTAACGCCCACTACTATTTGTGAACCGTGAAGCTAATGCAGTGATGGTGGTGGTGGTGGTGGTGGTGGTGGTGGTGGTGGTGGTGGTGGTGGTGGTGGTGGTGGTGGTGGTGGTGGTGGTGGTGGTGGTAATGGTACACCCAGCACGGCCTCAGGTTTAGGGTGCTTACCTGTCCCTAATCAGTATCGCTTAATTGGCAGTGAATGGCCCGGCCCGCAATACAATTATACATGGAGAAACAAGGACAAGAATGAATACAATATAACGTGGTATCTATTCTATCAGTCTACATTATAGTATTCCAAGATAAACTATGATATGTATGCCACAGGAAGCTCGGTAACACCTGATAAATCTTCAATAAATAAAAGTATAAAAGTTAATAAGAAAATAATGTTGGTGACCAAATCATCGCCTATAACTAACACCCCTTTATGCCAGTGATTATTTATGTGAGCCAGTTAAGTGTTTATTGCCTCATCATGTACTCCAGCACTGACACAACATAGGAAATGGAAAATGTAGGAAAGTTGGTGGAGAGTCTTGCAGTTTATAAAGAAAATGCAAAACTACGGAAAAGATGATAATGGGAGTGAGCACACACATCTACTCGTCTGTATAATTCCATTCCTCTCTCACCATCCTCCTTCCTCCAACATCTTCAGCTACAAACAAGTCATATAAAGACCAACAAAGTCATCCCAACACCAAGGTTTTTTTAGCTCCCTCCCTTCCTCCGGTGCATTTATACTTGAACAGACATAGACGGAAGAAAGGCCAGGAAGCCATCTCAGGGTTCAGACATTTTTCAGGGCAGTCTAAGAAGAGAGATGAACCTGCTTCCGCCAGAGATGGGTGCCTGGGGCTCCCGCACGAACACTTAGGCGGATGGTAGCTCTCCTTGGCCTGCTTCTATCACGAGAGGAAGGCAAGCAGGAAAGCAGAAAAGAAAAAGTGATGGAGGCGAAAAAGAAAACGGACAAGAGACAAACTGACTGAATAAAATGTCTTGAAGAAGAATCAGGTTTATCATTGTTTTTTACTCTTCTTCCTTTTTTTTTTTTTACTGTTCGTCTTTCTTTTCGTCTTTCCTCCTCCTCCTCCTCCTCCTCCTCCTCCTCCTCCTCCTCCTCCTCCTCCTCCTCCTCCTCCTCCTCCTCCTACTAGCCTAAGAAGGTTAGTCAAACACAAAGTTATAAGTGTTGACAGTCTCCGTCTTCCACACTGAGCCTGAGCCCCACATCCTCCGTTTCCTCCGATCGGCAGCGGACTGACTCGTCGCCTCTCGGGGTAATATTCATCCCAGTTCATGTTCCTCAAATGTTTCACTTAAACTCAATTAAATGAAAAGAGAATGCAATTTGTGTGTCAGTCTTATGAGTTCTGAACACTGTCGCCAGGAATACAAAACTACAAGGTTCCCCTACAAGTGCCCGATGATAACTCAGCCATAAAGGCGGCCTGTAATCTATATATACTTCGTCAGGTACATTTTGTTTTATCGGTCCAGTTGTGGATAAGATTAAATACGAGGGGAAAAAAGAGACAACACAGGATTATTGTATTTTTCCCGTGAGGGAAAATGTTCCTTTGTGTGTCAGACATAAACATGCATATATCACCGCTTATTGATTGTCCGCCAGATGCTGAACACACAATAGCCGCTGTCTTATTACACAGACAAAAGACGTTGAGCGCGTCCTTTGTCCTCTGTCTTGAGGTCGCAGCTTTGGAGACCAGGAAAATACACCATTTTCTTTACTCCTCTTTGAGCTATGTAATAAACACTTATACACATGAAACTGCAATGGAGTAGACGGATAGAAAACAAGGAGGACTAACGATAAAAGTAAGTGATAGTGTAAACATGATCTTGATGATGGAGACATTCTTCCTTTGCCAGACCACCAGCTGTTGACGGCAAACATAACACCCCTTGTTCTGCATACAGGATCAAGTTTGCCTCAACCCTCTGCTCCTGCATAAACCTGTACTAGCATCTCATCCATCCCTCCATTACGCAATACAGGGAATGCATGGAGGAAAAACAAAGAAACAGTAGGTCGGAGCTGCAGCCTGCGTCTCCTAAAAGTTTCAGTTCCCTGCCGTTACATGGAAGGACTCGGCTCCATTTGTCTTTTCTCAGCTACACGCGAGACGTCTTTCCTTCACCTCTTTCACTCTCGGTTTCCCTGACTTATTCACTGTTCCGTTTTCCTTTGTTTAGGTGGCGGCGTCTGCGTTTTCTGCCACACAAACACACTCAAACGAGATCAGCTTCCGAGTTGGCGGCTGTTTGCATGCACACGAAGCAGCGAGCCCTTCAGGAGTCTTCCCTAACGCCCCGCCGCGGCCACCCAATTTCCTTTACAAGAAGACACGGCAAGCAACTCTGAATCACGGACCAGCAGGGATGGATTTATGTCTCCTGTGTGGATTCGTGATAGAGTCTGCCTTCTGCCTTCCTTTATGTGCGTGATAGAAAAGATGATCAAAGACGGGGAAAAACAGATAGAAAAGTCCTCTACCACTAATCCCAAGACGTTCCTATCAATAAAAACAAAGAAAAAAAATGTATAAACCTCTACAAAACCACATTTAGGAAAAAGAATTTACTTGTGTAGTAACTTCAGACCGGCAGGAAGGATGATGGAGCAGCAGTGAGTGACGGAAGACATTTACACAAAAACCGGCTGGACACACACGGACTGGTGCAGCGAAGAGTAAGGAGAGGACAGCTGAAAGCCACGTCCTTACAAGTCAACACGAACGCCACTACTTGCATGTGAAGCTGATGGACTAGAGTGGAGATGTTAAAGAAGAAGGAGAAAGGAGGAGGAGGAGGAGGAGGAGGAGGAGGAGGAGGAGGAGGAGGAGGAGGAGGAGGAGGAGGAGGAGAAGGAGGAGAAGGAGGAGGAGGAGGGGGAGGAGGGGGAAAGACTAATAGAAGATACTCATTCTTTCCTCGCCCGCCACTCTTCCATCTTATAACGTCACGCTATATCCGTCATCCATTAGCTTCCAACTCCTCACATCTCCTTAGTCCCTCTGTTGAAGCCTGACTAGCTGGATGGATGCACGAGAATGACGAAGATGCGACAAGCGATGGAGAGATGAACCCATATAATAGAACGGTACAATAAGGAAGGAAAGATGAGGACATTGAAGGAAAACAGAACCTTACGAACAACAAACAAATACAACAATGCAACACACTGCACAGATTAAAATACAAAAAATACAAAATAAACTAAATAAATCAGTAAAAACTCAAAAGTAGAAGAGCACACAAGCATCAGGAACCCAAACTAAGAAATAATATGAATTAATAAAAGATATAACAAGAAAAGAAAAAACGTTCAGTGCGGCACAGCAGTTGGAAAGAAAATTAAGTTCAGTAGAACACATTTCATATCTGACTCTCCTCACATATCTTTTTTTCCATGAACGAATATTATATTTCTTCCTGAGGGAGGACAAATTTTACGAGGGACAAAGAGAGAGAGAGAGAGAGAGAGAGAGAGAGAGAGAGAGAGAGAGAGAGAGAGAGAGAGAGAGAGAGAGAGAGAGAGAGAGAGAGAGAGAGAGAGAAAAGAAAAAAAATAGTGTATATTTTGTTCCAACATAAAACATAATAGAAGAATTAAAATTGCATTCCGGATGAAACTGATTGCAATACTTAGAGAGAGAGAGAGAGAGAGAGAGAGAGAGAGAGAGAGAGAGAGAGAGAGAGAGAGAGAGAGAGAGAGAGAGAGAGAGAGAGAGAGAGAGAACCCTGCTGCAAGTTCCCTCTAACTTGAGAAGCATATTTGGCACATTCGTGAAGAGAGAGACGGAGGAAGTGGGTTCAGAGGAAAAAGATGAGAGAAGAGTAAGAAAGGGGAGGGACATGTGGCAGGGCTGAGGGGGGGGAGGGGGAGGGGAGGCACAAAAACAGGAAGGACCAAGGGAAAGAGAGGAGAGGAGACAGGCGATGGATGGATGGTGGGAGAGAGAGAGAGAGAGAGAGAGAGAGAGAGAGAGAGAGAGAGAGAGAGAGAGAGAGAGAGAGAGAGAGAGAGAGAGAGAGAGAGAGAGAGAAGAAAAAGGAGGTAATTAGAGAGAATGGTCTATTGGAAGCTTGGAAAAAACAAGGCATGAGGACGTAAAGGCAAGAACAGAGAGAGAGAGAGAGAGAGAGAGAGAGAGAGAGAGAGAGAGAGAGAGAGAGAGAGAGAGAGAGAGAGAGAGAGAGAGAGAGAGGCTAGATAAAGTAGATGTACGGGGGGAGATCTACAACTCTGAAAACACACACACTCCCCCCCCCAACACACACACACACACACACACACACACACACACACACACACACACACCATTTACATAATTCCTTGTACGCTTGTGGATTCTCTCTCGTGTGTACTTAACTTACCTCGCTCATGTGCACATTCTATACGCACACAGTATGGACATGTAGTATCTTCCAAAAGCACTATTTCTTCTTTTTATAGAGAGAAAGAAAGAAGTTTATAAAGTAATAGACTGAAGAACCATATACAAAGGATTTACGAGTGAGTATTTCTCCAGAACTGTGTGTGTGTGTGTGTGTGTGTGTGTGTGTGTGTGTGTGTGTGTGTGTGTGTGTGTGTGTGTGTGTGTGTGTGCAAAAAGGTACACAGGATTGATTTGATTTCTTCTTCAGGACTCTTTACCCACACAAAACCACACCAATCACGTGATTACGTTGGCACACACACACACACACACACACACACACACACACACACACACACACACACACACACACACACACACATAAGGAAAAGGCGAGGGCGCTAAAGTTAGACCAAGCATAAAGCAGCTTCGCAGAAATAAATTCCACTTGGAAAGTATTGGAAGTGAATGAAAAATGGATGGCGAGCAAAAGGAAGGAGGAGGAGAAGGAAGAAGAGTAGGAGAATTAGCAGAAAAATACGAGGACATAACTTTTCGTAAATCACACCATCACCACCATCACAATTACCCCAACCACCACCACCACCACCACTACCACCATCACCATTATTACCAGCGCGATAACACACCACCACCACCACCACCACCACCACCACCACCACCACCACCACCACCACCACCACCACCACCACCACCTGAACAATAGCAATAATGAACACATCTGCCTCTCCTTTCATCTCCTATCTTGCTGAAGTGACAATAGGGTTGAGCTGAGGCAGTGTGTAGTAGTAGCTGAGATGAGGAGAAGGAGAGGCAAGGGAGGAGGTGTTTAGTGAAGGTTGGATGGGTGTGTTTAATGGAGAGAGGAAGGATGTATGCCTGACTTAACGCTGAGCTGGAAAGAAGAAGGATGTGTTCTCTGGAATACGCTGATGAGACGCAGTATTAAGGCGAGACAGTGAGTGACATGCCTAACCTCATGTAACCTTAACTAACCTAAGCCAATTGAACTGAACTGACCTAACTACAAACAGAAGGCTTTACGTCAGAATAACACTCACACACACACACACACACACACACACACACACACACACACACACACACACACACACACACACATTGTTTTTCTTTCTTGCTCCACCAGTTCTAGGAACATAGCAATTTCCATCTGCGATGATTATCGCTTCATTTCTTCCTTTGTTATGATTAGAACGGGAGCTGGCACGGTGTTTATGCTACTGTTGTCACCAACTGGGCGTTGAGACGGACTAAAATACAAGTGACATTGTTACCAACTCCTCTTTCTCACACCACCAGTGTTGCCAATACCCTCCGACAAAGACGAAGGTTTAAGAATATGCAAAGTGTGACAACCCGAGCATTAGTGTGCGTCGAGACAGAAGTTGTTGTTGCCGTTTTGGTGAGGTTTAAGAATACGGCCGATAGCATCACCAAGCCTGACGCTGCCTTCACGAAAACCTTGGAATAACATTGAGCGATGCTGATGTTGCTATTTCTAGAAGTTCTTCGTATTCATCCGCAAACCTGGAATAATGTTTCAGTCAGGTTGGTCGCTGACGCCCAGCAGATCGGCCAGCATCGCTTACTGTGTCGTGTGCCATGAGCACGCTCAAAGCTGCCTCGTCTGACACACTTCACCACAACTGTTTCAAACTCACCTATCACATATTCCTTCCTCAAAAAAAATATACATTCTTTCAAAAGAATAGTTTTGTGCCAAAAATGTGTGCAATATTTCACGTCCTTGCCACTTGTAGTGGAATAACGAGCCTGAAAACATACACCAATCATCTTGTGGTGAAAACAATTAACTTGTTCATTATAAATAGCTTCTCACCGCACCTGGAAGTGCAAGTTGAGACATTTGTGATGCCTTCAAGGTGTTAGCACATCAGCTGTTCAACGCCACTGAGCAGCCAAGGTGAACATGTAAACAACATATGCCGGGCAGCCACTGTGTGCTTACAAAGGATTGAGTTACTCACGTACACCCATTCCCGGCAAACCACGTAATATATTAAACTATTCCACTTCCATGGAAAGAAGCGCTGCAGCCAAGATAACACCCACATAATGTCAAGCAACACGCTAGTGCTGCTGCTGCTGCTGCTACTGCTGCTGCTGCTGCTGCTACTGCTGCTGCTGCTGCCTAACCTCGAGACCTTTCTCCGGGCCGTGCTCAGGCAGGCCGGGGTGGCCTCCCTGCTGGGTCGATACAATAGCGAGTGCCTACTTACGTTCATCTATTACCTCTAGTGGGAAACAACCCTTTGGTGAGACACGTAAGTTACCAGTTACGATGCCTGCCAAGGGAGAGGCATTTCTGAACCTTGAAGTTTTCGTTTTCACTGGACGTGAACACTAGGGTTGCCTGGTATCGCAGAGGCAGTGAGTGATAAAGTTACTATAAACAAATAAGTCATCAGGAATTCCTTCAGCATCAAGCATCCGTGTTTCACGTCGCCAAAAACGCTAACAAGGAAATAAGTGAATATTTATTATAATTACAACAACACCAGCTGCTAAGCACCTGCCTCAAGACTATGTTCACAACAACTGTGCCTTAATATCTGGTGACAGTGTCATAATTGCACTTACATTGCTGTCCAAGTAACAGTTATATTGCAACCAAGGTTGTTTCAAAGCACACCTAGACCGTCAACAAGGTACAAACAAAATGACTCTTAAAAGACCCACCACACGGAATAGTCTTGGTGTTCGCAAATCAACATAAGCATTTGATCAGTTTCCTCACACACGGATACACACAATGCATGAGAGGCCCCGAGTAACACCATGATGTGTTATGTATGACTCCACACACTGTTTGATCAACGTCTATCGCGAACTTTTTAAAATTCAGTTCAATGTTCGGTCATCCAAATAATCTCACATCAGTCTCCAGTAATGTTAAAACATCACTTTCCGCTGCACGACCATAACCAATAAGGGCGTGATTCAGATAAACCAAAGCGGACGCCAAAGACCACTTACCTCGGCCTCTTTCTGAAATAAAAGTGCACACCAAACAATACCATAAAGTTTTACCTTGTGTGGTGCGGCGTGGTGGTGGTGGCGTGAGGGTGTGATCCTGGGACCCGGGAGGCACGAGGCAGGACGTGGGGATGAAAGCCGTGCGGCGGTCGGAGGTTCAACACGGGGGCTGAACGTTCTTACCAGCGGCAGCTTCACCCCGACGCCCCGCTGTGCCGCCCGGGCCCTTGTAGATGATGTTCCTCCCGTCTTGGGCTGTAGATCCTCCAGGAGTAAACGATTTATTTGCGTTGCACTAACAAAGACATACTGTAGTTCTTGTTCTGGTCCCATTAGACACAAAGGGATATTTACAACGCTATCAACAAGTCACCATCGGCCCTACAGACAGGTTCAAGGGAGTAAGAACACACTGGAGTAGGCGAGGGTGTTGTAGTGGGCACCCTCATCAAATTCCACCAATCTGCGGAAAGAGAAAAATCATTACGATGTGAAGGAGAATCTGTAAGAAAGAAGGAAAAGAAAAGAAGAAGAAAGAAAACTATAAAGAAACTGAAACTGAACAAAGACATTTCTAAAAACAACACACGTCTGTCTATCTTTGTATTCTCAACTTCCTCTTAAGAATTCCTCCACAGATACCGATGAAGAAGCAAACCTCGCTGTATCATGCATATCATCACATAAATAAAATAACAAAACCCTAAGATATCGGTGGTGGTGGAACAGTCTGTCAGGGGAAAAAGCAGACGATTCCCTTTAATAGTATGTGCAGAGAAAGACAATGCTTGGTATATACGTCCAACCGACACAGGAAAACAGCTTTAGATGGCAACACAACACGGTCAAGACCTGTAAAAAACATGTCCAACCCCAAACCAACAAGATCCAAATGTTTCCTCACCACCACCACCACCACCACCACCACCACCACCACCACCACCACCACCACCACCACCACCACCACCATCACCACCACCACCACCACCACCACCACCACCACCCCATTTATACGACGCTCAAGAAGGCACGGTAAAAAACAAACTTAAAGTGGAACCAGCTTCAAGAAACACCGTAACGACCTTCACTCAACTGCACTGGGTCACTGTAACGACCTTCCCAACTTATAAAACTACATACTACCACACACAACCATCCCCCAGCATTACCTTCCCCCTCCCCCCTATCCCCGCCCCCCAAGACACTCACTCACACTCGAGTTTCCTTCTTCCTTCACCTCCTCAGCGTGGGAAGGGCGGGCGTTAACAGGAATTAGCCAGAAAATGCCATTTCCATCACTAATATTAAAGTTTTACTCCCTTGGATGCGTGACCAGATGCCGCGATAACGTACGTGGTGTGTGTGTGTGTGTGTGTGTGTGTGTGTGTGTGTGTGTGTGTGTGTGTGTGTGGTGTGTGTGTGTGTGTGTGTATGCGGTACGTATGACCACATTAGTAAAGAGAATAACGACTCTAGCAAAACCAGGAGGGGTCATGCATGGGTCGTCTGTTTTCAATAACTAAACATAAAAGGAAAATAAAGACAGGACATCACCCAGTCGAGGCACCCACACAGAAGTAGTAGTAGTAGTAGTAGTAGTAGTAGTAGTAGTAGTAGTAGTAGTAGTAGTAGTAGTAGTAGTAGTAGTAGTAGTAGTAGTATCACATCCTAATCATCACCACCATCACCATCCACCATTAACAAAAAATAAACAACACCAGCACCAGCAGCATAAGACAATTTAGGAACAACACCCCAATAACAGCAGCAGCAGCAATACATAATTCCTCTCAGCCCCCATTAACAGCATCAGGAACACATAAAACACCAAACACAGACCATCCATCCCACACAAACACACTCACACACACACACAGAAAGTAAGATCAAAAACACCCACACACACACACAGGACAGGTAAAGCAAATCCTCTTCACACACACTGTTTAGCAACTCACGAGCTCTGTTCCCGTGTTGTAACTTGACGTACGTGAAATTATGACCAGACCGTGATAAGCAGAGTGATGAGTGGCGCGAGGGAAGGCGAGCGAACAGAGAAGGAAGCAAGGTAAAGAATGGAAGAACGAAGAGAGAAAAAGAGAGTTAGTTAGAGGGGGGAGGGCGTGGTGGGGGTAGAAACAGATGTGAATACAGATGGGAGGTAAGGATGAAAAGCGGTAGAACGTTGACGAGCTAGTGAGAGAGAGAGAGAGGAGAGAAGAGGAGAGAGCACAGGGGGATTAGGGTGAGGAAATTAATGAGGAAAACATGGACTACAAATGAGGAGGGAATAAAGGGAGGAGAAGAGAAGGTAATAATTACACTAAATGAGGCTGATAGAGAAAGGGAAATAAAAAGACACGAAGAGAATGGAGAGGAAAGGAGAGGAGAGGAGAGGAGAGAAAAGGAATAGAAGAGGTAAGGAGAGAAGATAGAAGATAGTAAGAGGAGAAAGGAAAGGGAGATGAAAGCAAGGAAAGAAGGGAGAGGCTACAAAGGGAAGAAAAAAAAAGGAGATGAAGGCAAAGGAAAGGGAAAAAAAGAAATGTAAAAGGGAAAGAAATAAGGTCAAGCGGAACACAAGGCAAACAATATGCTAATGAGAGAGAGAGAGAGAGAGAGAGAGAGAGAGAGAGAGAGAGAGAGAGAGAGAGAGAGAGAGAGAGAGAGAGAGAGAGAGAGAGAGAGAGAGAGAGAGAGAGAGAGAGAGAGAGAAATGAGACACTAAAAGAGAAACAGGAAACGACTAGAGGCAGTATTTACACTAGAACGACAAGGGATGAAGGAATAAACGAGACGAATGAGAAGAAAGGAGGAAGAGGAAGAGGAGAAGAGAAGAAGAAGAAGAAGAAGAAGGAGGAGGAAGGAAAAAAGAAAAGAAAAGGAAGACAACGAAGAAAGACAATAATGATGATAATGATGACGAAAGAAAAATGTGAAGGAAAATAAGAGAGAGGAGGAAGAAGGCAAAGAAACCAAAGCAGCCACACACACACACACACACACACACACACACACACACACACACACACACACACACACACACACACACACACACACACAACACACACACACATATAGAAGA
>JAPQNM010000002.1:12790412-12822912 GCA_029783475.1 Metacarcinus magister
CAGGCACTGAATATTAACTGGCGGGCGACGTGAAGCTCACAGCGAGGCACATTTCTACGTTGTTTGTTGCCAGGCGAAGGTCTAGTACGATTACTTTCCCAACTGCTCCCCCCGGCGGCATGAAATGATTAATTATTTTACCCTAATCCAACGAAAGTACGTGTATTTCATCTTTATTTGCCTTGCATTATCTCTACCATCCTAATATAGTACACTCCTTCAATGTATTAAGGTTAGGTTACAATACATTACTCGCTTTCTTCCTGGAAAGAAAAAATGTAGTATACTCGGTGATTCTCAGTCAACCACACGAAAGTAAACTGACCCCAACACTTCCAGCACGGCAAGTAGAGGGTGCAAGGCAATGAAACAAACATTCTCCTCCTTTCCACCCCATCACGCGACGAGGAGGAGGAACACAAGCTCACTTACAGTTATGGGAATCTTTTCATGGTTGGTTTATTTATTTTTTGTCTTGTTTTGATTAATGGCTTCTTGTAGATAATTTAATATGGTGCTTTAGTCAATCACTCTCCAGATAGTATTACAAGGTTAGGTTACATATTTATCCAAAGTCAAGTTTAATTTTCAGATAAATTGAAATTATTTTGTATCAGAAGTTTTCTGATTGTATATTTCTTCTTCTTTTATCATAAGGGATAAGGCATATAGCCAGCGATGGTAATGCCATCTAGGAAGGATACAAGCTACTAGATGAGGTGAGTTACGAGACGCCGATTACGGATGTTTTTTAGGCTTGCCTCTCACCCTTAAACGCCCTAGATTGACGAGAGTTGAGGGCTTAAATATCATTTGCGATGATATTGTGTTTTCAGAAAACGTAAGGTGTGGGCGATGCCTTGGGGGACTATTTAAACTCCGCCAAGAAGTTTAAAGCCCTTTAATTAAATCCCTTTATGGTGCTCTACCATTTAAATGTCTGCGCTCCTCTTCGCGGTCACTATAACATACATTATTTCCATCACTGTTGCGTTAACAATTGTATATATAATTATGCCTGTTTTTTTTGTTTTGTTATGTAGTTAATTTAGTAAATAAAACTTAATTTGTAAGAATGTTATCATTAAATGGCGGGAGGAGGAAATATAAGATGTTTAAATAGAAAGCCCTGTATCTCAAAACTAGTTTTTTTGGACTTCAAATCGATGGGGAAGGAATTTCATAACGGTTTTCTGGCCCTTACTGAAGCTCTCATGAGCACGAGCTTGAACTAGGAAAGGAGGAGGACTACTATTCTCGTCATCTAGCAGTCTTACTACTTCAGTTTCAGCAGTGACATGCGTTGGTTTGAAACCCGTCATCCTAGGCTGGTCTTGAGGCGCACATCGACGTGTCTGCCACGCTGAGTGCTCGGAGACACTGCCCGTCAGTCATCAGTCATGACATCGACAAATCGTTGACACGCCTTGGGATTTGCGGAAACAGCAAATGCCAGCTAATAGTCAAATAGTTTCCTACGACCAGCAGGGAACCATACATTGACGGCGTCCTTCACACAACGCAGGTGCTCGGCGTCGTCATGGAGGCGTCCTCAGGTCTGAGCCTACCACTCACAGGCGTGCCAGCCACAATATTTTTTTTTTTTCTAAGCAACGTAGCTACATGAAGCAAACATTTCCTAAACAGTGAAAACGAAGAGCTTACAAAAGTATTTTATTGAAGAAAGCATCGAGTGAAACCTGATAGATGTTTTGATAAAAGTAACTTTTTATTACGCTTCGCCTAAGTTGGTATTTCTGCTTCCGAGGTAGCTGGGCAGCGCCTCCACCCAGGACATGCCCGTGCTATATACTATATACTAAATCACTTATAATTGCATAGTGTTCATCGCAACTCCAAAGGAATAATAATACATCTCCTAGCTTGTTCATCAAGTATTCATGGCTGAGAGTGAAGAGCAGGTGAGTGATGCAAACACATGATCACACGAGCTGGCAAGGTGAACACAACGCTGCCTGGCAGTACGATGCTTCGGGTGGCTGCCTCAGCCTCATTCATCTTTCAACGTGATTACTTTACTATACATTCAGTTTTAAATGCATTATTTTAAGTTATCAGAATGGCAATACGCGCCTTTTAAACCGGGAGTATAAGTATAGCTGTCGTTTGGTACACAACACATGCCTGAACGAACACGCACACACACGCACACACACCATCCTATCATCCTCGTCTTCCACTTCAACATTCCAAGTTTCTCGTACATAACAAACCCCGACAAGATTTTGGTAATTTTTATTCTAATTAGTAGCCAAGTAGCATTCTGTTGGATACTCCTTCAGAAAGATGCACCACGTGTCTTAATATAACACACGTACCTCACTCAAGATGGCTTCCTTTCCTCCTCTCCTTCCTTCCTCAGTGGTTGTGGGATGTTCAGTGCTCGACTCGTAGCCTAATAGTAACGAGTTCGATCCTTGTTCACTGCAGCTTCTTGATGAGAGGGATAGCGCTCTCTCGTTTACCCTGGCAGAGAGAGATATTAGGTCTATAGTTACCTAGCTTAAGGGGATTATTTCAGTTTTTTTTTTTAATATGCCTCCTCTGAACTATATTGCTCGAGATCCTGTGAAGCAAGACCTTTGGCAAACTATTCCTCGTAATTAAAGAACACAGCCTTGGGGAAGCTACATTGAGATCAATTATGATATGGTATAACTTACGAGCGTGCAACGGCACCTTTCACCTCCACCCTGTCTGCCCACGAAATGGCCGACATTCAGACGTCATCTCATCTTCTCTGACGTTGATGGGATATGCCTTTATAACGGATCATTTTTCTTCCTTCATATTCTTGTTATTATTATATTATTATGTTATCTAGCACAAATATTTTTTTAAGTATTGTTTTTTATTTATTCTACAAGCATATCTTATAGCTAGTATTGCTCATACGCAGTAAAGAAAAACATAAGAGCGCCGTGATCCGTGGCATCTTAAGGTGAGCTTCTCTCTCTCTTAGTACTTTTGTTTTCATTGATTTTTGCCTGTTATCTGTATTTTCAAGGCCATGTATTGACAAAAGAGTGCTATTCTGTTGTCTGTGATATGCGTTGGAGTGAAAACAGAGCAGATGAACTAGAATAATGAGAGAAAAGTGACACATCAACTTTAAGAAACGTATTTCTGAGAGGTTTCCGTTTCTTCTATCTCGTATAAAAAATATAATAATAAGATCAAATTAAGATAACTATATACATGGTGATGTGAAGAAATTTTCATAGTTTAGAATCGTGTCCAGGATATTGAAAAGGTAACACAACAGATGCTCTGATATAATGGTGTAGCTTAGTATTAAACAGTTATGGTGTAGCCTTGTATTAAACTGTTATGGTGTAGCCTTATATTAAACTGTAATGGTGTAGCCTAGTATTAAACTGTTATGGTGTAGCCTTATATTAAACTGTAATGCTGTAGCCTAGTATTAAACTTTTATAAGCTACGTAGCCTAGTTTAGGAGAAAAAAATGGCATTAAATTATGAATAGAATGTTTCATGTTTTATACTACGAAAGAAATTATTGATTGAGAGGCTTTAGGTAGGTAGGTAGAACTTATAAATATAGAGTTTATGAAGTTTCTGTTATCATGTTTTTCATAACTCGAAAAATGTAAGAACTGTGACATATGCAAATGCGATTGTACACTTTACTTTTAGTTGGGAAATTTAAATCCAAATCCTGTTTCAGGGTTACACATGACTAAATGATGCAACCTTTTCCGATTTTTCCCCGAGTATTGTCTCACTCGAAATATGGTTTTGGATTGATGTTTCTGATGAAAATAATAGTGATGTTTCATGATACAAACATACTATTGATAACCCAAAATAGTAAGGTTTTACGAGAAGTTCGATAAACATTAAGTAATAGGCTATTCTCATTTCACGCCAGCAAACTTTACTTTCAACTATTATGCTTTATGAAAAATGCAGTAAACTTATAATTTCCTACACCCTTTTCACACGGACTTTCCTGTACTCTGGGGAAAGAAAAACATTGTCGTGACGAAACTTGTGTTGAGGGAGGAACAAAGTGAAAATTTAAGAGTCGATCGCCGAGCAGCCATTCCGTGGTCCACATGCTCTGCCATCCAAGGCTGACTTGACTATACTCTCCCTGCTCAGCTTATTTTTCTCATGCAATTTTTGACGCTGTCTCCTTCGCTTTCTGTTTCATCTTATCTGGAGAATCCTGCCGACTTGTGACGCAGTGAAATTGGAGTTGAAATGAGGCTTAGAAAAAGAAGAAAGAGGAGGAGGAGGAAGTAGAAGAGGATGATGCACCTTCTCCCATCTGACTTTCATCGCGAGAGTGCATGGAGAAACAGTACTTTCTTTTTGCTATTGGCGTCAGACTTTATGGTGTATATATCTGTGGCATGAAGTCCTTTACCGACCACCTGGATGCATTGTGGGGAGTGTGTGTGTAAAAGTGTTGGACGAGGCTTGGCTCTGCACTCTCTAAAAGGCTGCACGCAATTTAGTATTACTGAGGTAAGACATAACTTCACTTTTTTATTGCCATTCTTATCATCCCATCCTCGTCATCGTTATATTAGTCATCATCATCATCGTCATCATCATCATCTTCATCGTCATTTCCTTCCCAGTAGAGTGAGTGATCATTATTACCAAGCATCTCGCAGTTCTGTCACGTCAGCGTTAACAGGATCCCCTAACAGAGTGTTCCCCTGTTACCGTTAATTGCTTATTAGAGGCAATACCTCTTCTTGATAATGAAGGGTCCTTGTTACCCTAATGAAAGGCAAAATAAGCAAAAATAAGTCATCATGTGCAGACTTCATTCATAATACGATAGGTTCCCGTGCCACATTTAGTTGTTGGGGGTCAGACACAGTTACGAACATCAATTAATTACTTAAATGCAGACAGCAGGCACGTGTGTGTGTGTGAGTGTGTGTGTGTGTGTGTGTGTGTGTGTGTGTGTGTGTGTGTGTGTGTGTGTGTGTGTGTGTGTGTGTGTATATATATATATATATATATATATATATATATATATATATATATAGACACACACACACACACACACACACACACACACACACACACACACACAGTATTCGATAAGAAGATTGTACATGAATTACAGCTGTTCATAAACCTGAATCGTACATGTGCACTATAAAAGAAAATTAACATAACCTTTTTCACCTCTTCACTTTTGGTGTGAGGGGAATATAGCGGGGCAAGGGCACCCCTTCAGATCTTCCTTGGACGGTTGCGTGGCAGACAGGTATCTCACCAGGTGACAGGCCGAGGTGCGCGTCTCCCCACAGCCTGGCACATACCAGGAAATGAGTTTTCCGTATTTCTAAGCATATGTTAATGAGCTTTCAATGCGCTCTCTCAGGCTGCAAATACCGTGGCATCACTGACAAGAGACCTTATTTTGAGTAAGATTCCCTTTCATCTCTCATGAACCGGAATGCAACTCTGCAACATTTCTTGTTAAACAAAGATATTCAAGTGTTCTTTTCGTTTCCTTTGTGACAGTTTCCTTGCAGCTGCTTTTCAGTGTTTTTACTTAACTTTTGGTGGATTTTGTACAACTCCGCTTCACGTCTGGAGACACATATCATTATCAAAATTATTCACCGCATATTTCTTCCGCTAATCCTGTACGAACTTGCGCTACACGTGTCCCCATGTACACGTGCTTTGCTTTTTATGTTGTTTGTTTTCCTCTGTGCAGTATATCCATCTCTACTCGTATGCCATAATGATGCAGGTGTTTTCTTGTGGGACGGAAGATATGAACTTTACCACAAATTTCTGTTACTGTTTAGTATGTTTTTACCCTTTTTTTCTGGTTTTACTCGACTCAGGCAAAATATGTGGATGACTGTGTTGGTCAGAAATTTGTTGACGTATTTTGTGAGGGAAACTCTACTCGTTATTTCGGTAAAAAAAAGAAGTCGTACAAAATATTTTCAACCTGTTTACAAAATTCTTATCGTTTACGTAACATTGCTTTGCCACCCACCCAACCAGGCGAAATGACACCCAGCCGACCGCACCACCGACTTTAAAGGTGTAACGCAGGGAGGAAAGGAAGGGAAGGGACTATGGTGACCTTGATGATGTAGTGGTCCTGTGAGTCCAAGGGGAAGGTCTGCAGTAAACTCAGAGTGTAGCTCTCCCACACGTGACCTTTGGGATAATTTTTTTTTCTTTTCAAGTTAAGGCAGAGAGACGAATTGAACTGGGGCGTATATTCAGGGTATGCTAGGTGTGTGCCGCACACCCTCACAGCCAGAGAGAGAAATGCATGATAGTTATAAATAAATTCAGCAGTAAGTGGGAAACGATATTTTTCTTATTGTTTTTAGCCCTGTTATAATATTTTGCACTATAGGTGTTCTGTAGAAGCACTACACACCCAATAATTAATTGTATCATTATGTAACATAGCGCGTACGGTGGAGTGGGAGGGCAGACTTTTGAAAATATGGAGCTGGGTGTGCGGCTCTACAAATGCACACTGCTTGCGTTCGTTTTTGCTGCTGAAATTTTATATTGGCTAGAAGGTATAAAGTGTCTTTGCCATTCATTATACGAGCATAATTAAGACTTGCAGAAATTATAATATAGTATTTATTATGAAACCAAATGTTATTAAGTCACTCAATCAGAAATAAAGATTAAGTGCAACCTAAGTCATGGACTCTCTTACCGATGAAACAACGGAAGTAAGTTGAGTTACCAAGTTATACTAACTCAGTTTCATTGACTCCAATGTCGAGGGAGCACGTGCATTTCCCTTGACTTCTAGCTAATTGACAGCAATTAGGTATATGTTATTTATGGACAGAATCACTGTTCAGCACACCCAGTGACAGAAACCACCATACGCCACTGGAATTGAAGTAACTTTTATACACCCAAACATATCCCGCCAACCCTTTCAAGTATGTGTTATGTATGTGTGTATGTGTGTGTGTGTGTGTGTGTGTGTGTGGGTGCATGCGAATATATACGTACATAACCCACCATAAAAGCCCAACACATACATACCGTCCATGTACGTACAAACAGAGTAGTAAATCTGACAACACACTGGTAGCGATGACGTCATGTCTTCGTTGTCTGATTAACTGGAAAAGAAAAATAACACAAAATCTCCTCAAGACTCCAATCCAGTCTTGACCTGAGTCCCGAGAGAGCTGCACGTCTTCCCCCCGTCTCCTTCCCTTCCCTCTTTCCCTCCCCATGTCTCCTCTCCCCTCCTGTGCATTTGAGGCAACTTAGGGGAATAAAATGGCAGGGCCTTTGAAAAGCAGCCGAGAAGGAGTACGTGAAGGGGGTCAAGGGGAAGGGCGAGAGGGGAATGGGTCTTCTAGGACAGGAGGAGGACGAAGGGTTAGGTGAAGGATGCAGGATGTGGGATGGAAGAATGGATGAGGAAAACCAGTGAATGTAGAAGGGGATGTGGTGGGTGGAAGGAAGGAATAGAAGAGTAAATTCAAGGATGGTCGAGGTAACATTTCAACTTGACTCCAATCGCCAGCAGGAAAGCCTTGGAGCCTTGCCGTGCCGTGCCGCCTTCAAGCTGTTCCTTTGATAGTCAGTGTGTTATATATTTTCTCTCGTCTGTTGACATTCATTTCCCGGGCTGTGTATATTTACCTACCGTTCCTGCACTATCTCACACAATGCCTCCCCCGAAAACTTGTCCCTATAACTTAAGAGAAAATGTTAGTGGCTGTGAAAGAGCTTCCTATTCAGAGTGGGTAGAAGTTTAGTCAAAAATTTGTCTTCTATTAGTTGGAATACTGGTGTGCTACGTTGCTCCAGGGCTTGATTCCTGAAACAGCACTTGTCACTGAGGAAATTGAATCTGAACTGACTGTGTGTGTGTGTGTGTGTGTGTGTGTGTGTGTGTGTGTGTGTGTGTGTGTGTGTGTGTGTGTGTGTGTGTGTGTGTGTGTATGTGTGTGTGTGTGTGTGTCTATGCCTTCCTGTGTGTACCCTTCTTCCATGTATGCTCTTTGATCACCCTCCTGTCTCGCTGCCCTCCAAAGGTTTGTATCTTAAGTGGGCTCACCTTTCTTTTACTCAATGCAGATTTGATGACAGGAAGTTGATTGATCTTGGCTTGACACGCGGAGACTAAAAGAATAGGTTTTTTTTATATTACCACACAATTTGCATGGGATAATTTAGGTATTACAAGACAAGATACATACACGTGCGATTGCCTTATGAGTCTGGCCTTGACTCTTTCTTTTTTTCTCTCTCTCTCTCGTGGATTATGTTTTCTGTTCTCTTTCTCTCACTTACACACTTCAAATACATCTACACTTGGCTACCTTACCAAGTGTATATAAACTTTTACTTACCTCACTTTTTTCAAGCTCCCTGGTCCTGTTGTTTCATTGTTAAGCTTAATTTTCCTTGTCCTTATGAAATATTATCCATAAATAAACAGGGACTAACGAGTGTAGTTGTATATGTGTAATGAGTGAGTCAGAATTTTCCCCCGCGTCTGTTACACCCTCATCGTACACATTATGGCTGATGAAATAACGCGCTGCTGTTTAATTTTGTACCGTATGTGCTATTAAGGAAATCATTCTCCCTCCTCGCTCCCTCTGCCAGGAATTAGGATCATTGGACTGACTGTGTTTAAAGCTGAGCGATACAAGGGTATTCATTATTTATAGAGACTTTTAATTTCCATTCCAAGGTGATTACAATGAATTTTTAATGTAACTGGTTTTTTCTCTCTTTTTTTTTTTCTTTCTCTTCGTCATCCTGCATCAACCACACATTCATTTCCTTATTTCTTCATACTCTCTAAAAAAAAATATATTCGACAAACAACGCTTAAGACTCTCTCATTCAATGTTATTCACCCTCTGTTCATCTTCTTTCATCTGTCACTCACATATATATTCTTTTATTCATCTTAATGTCATCACGAACACAAGTTTAATGTCAGGTCTTTGCTATATATTGCTTGTATTCTTTTTCTTCTTGGTGGTAAGCGTAAATGAGCGTAAATTATCATCATTTTTATTATTACACATGAGGAAACTTTCACAGCAAAACTTTTTTTCTGATTTACTCACGTCTTTCTTGTTACATTTGTTATTGTATTCCCTCTAAGACAGTTCTTCAGTTCCTGCGTTCGTGTAGTGTCTCCTGAACATATGTAAAGATTAAAACAGGACTTTCACTCCCTGCAACGTTCATCCACCCAGCAACACTATTATAATCCTTGCTGCAACACCCTCCCTTCCTCCTCTTCTTCTTCTTCCTCCTCTAGTAAATATGACAGGCATGTCTTCCACTACTTCGTCTACGCCTTGATCCTGCCTGACGTCTTATAATCCCCTTAACAATACACTCCTTCGTTAGTTGAGATTGCTGTCCCCTGCGTCGGAGTTAACAATAGCTTCGTTTTCATTACCAGACAAAATAGGGTCTCTTTCTATACAGTGACCGGCACCTTCCCGGGAAATATACCTTCATCCTATTCTTGTAATCCCGGTAACAAAAGAAACTCACCACCACCACCGTGTTCCTTACCTGCAAGCTGCCAACAACAGGTAACTTACGTGTACTGGAGTGAGTTCCAAGCATCGCCTTAAAAGTTTATACTCCTCGGAGCACTCACCATCTAAAGCCAAGTAAGAGTTCTTGGTGTCCAGGGCCCCTTCAGACCTGATGGAGGAGCTATTCCTTTGGGGGGAGAGACGAGGAGAAAGAGAAAGAAGAGGTAGTGGTGGTGGTGGTGGTGGTGTAGGAGGAACAGGAGGAAGAATACGCCACATATCCGCCTTTGAATCCTGAGAAAGAATCTGTGAGGTTTCCTTCGAACTCGTGAAGGTCCAATTACTTCTTTTGTTCTCTGTTTTACCAGCGGACTTTTCCCTCCTCAAACGGTGCGCGACCTTGGCGGGAAGATATAATTATTTTCCTCAGTCTAGTACTCCAACACTAATACAAATTGTGTATATATATATATAACCTCGTTCTCGCTTCCCGCTGCTGTGCCTATAGTGAATTATTAATATTTTCTGCACCACTCTATGTATTATGATATGTGTATGTATGTATATGTGTAGGTTATTTTTCTTTCTTTTTCTTATCAAACGTCTTCCTTCCTTCTACAGCCACACGTCTTCTCCCTGCTGGCCGCGCTTCTACATTGGAGTTCTCTTCGCCTCGCTACTGCACTGCGCTGGCTGAGGACCGTCCACCAGGGGCCGCTGTCGCTACCGTTACCGCCACTCACAAGCACGGTCAGTAATACATCATCATCATCATCATCATCATTATCATTAGAAGCGTCATGATAAGGAATGTTCGCTTCCCAGTACAAAGATTTACAATGTTCATCTTAGTATTCCCTATTGATCTCTTAATCGTCTTTGTAACCTTGTAGGCAGCCGAGTCATTTACCCTATTTCTGTCTCTCTTTCTTTTTTTTCTCTTTTTTTTTCTCTCTCTCTCTTTCTCTTTTTTTTTTTTTCTCTCTCTCTCTCTCTCTTTCTCTCTTTCTCTTTCTCTCTCTCGGGTACCATTGCATCTGAATGTCCACCTCTACACGGCGGCCGAGCATATCACTTTTCTTCCTTTACATTTGTATTGCATATTTTATCACCGAAGAATCTCATATCAAGATAAACCGTCCGTTCCCTCCTCTACCTTTCGGAGCGTCCCGTACTGTATATATATTGGATGACGGTTGACCTTCCTTCAATGACCTGAGGCTGGTGAGGGGGAAGGACACACTGATTACTTACTGTCCTCTTCCTCCTCCTCCTCCTCCTCCTCCTCTTCCTCCCTTCAAGATTGGTACATACATATGCGAGTACAAGACTAGACTCTTTTTCAAATATATCTTCCTCGTGGATTTTCTTTTTTTACGTTGGATTTTACTATTTATTTTTTTTTCCTTCTTTTATGGAGATGTCCCATGATGCCACCGCCGCCGCCGCTGCTGCTGCTGCTGCTGCTCCCGAGATGATGAAAGTTCTCTGTTAAAAATCATACGCGTGCCTTGAAAATATCCTCTTGACATGCACGCGCTAGGGTGGAGGTGGTGGTGGTGGTGGTGGTGGTGGTGGTGGTGGTGGTGGTGGTGGTGGTGGTGGTGGTGGTGTAGCAGGACTTTCTATAAAAAAAATAAATATGTGAGGTTTTCGATAAAATGAAGTGTTGGAGAATACAATGTAACGTAAGGAAAAAAAAATGATAAGGCTTACGGGAAATTAGTTATGCTGACGTGAACTAAAGAAGATGGAGGGAAAATAAGAAGTAATAAAAATAATACCTGAGGGAAAGGAATAAAAATAAGAAAGAACCAAGGTTTACGAAATATTAATTGTACATGACAGAAAATAACAAATCATAAAAAGGTGGGGGAAAAAAAAATAGTGTAACAGCAAAGGGACAGTAATTAAGAGCAGAGGAAAATAAAAGTAAAGTTGAGGTGAAATATTATTAAAGTGAGAAGAAAAATAACAGAACAACTGGGAAACAAATAAATACATATGAAGGAAGAAAAAAAAAATACTTTAATATTCACGAGCAACAAATTTTCATGGCAGCTTAGAATTTAGTAGTGTGGCTTTTTCTTTCTTTTTTTCTTTCTCTCTTTCTTTCTTTCTTTCTCTTTCTCTCTTCTATGTATCCCTCCAATAAAAGTCTCTCTCTCTCTCTCTCTCTCTCTCTCTCTCTCTCTCTCTCTCTCTCTCTCTCTCTCTCTCTCTCTCTCTCTCTCTCTCTCTCTCTCTCTCTCTCTCTCTCTCTCTCTCTCGTGGGAAAAAAAGGGAAAAGAAAGAAAAATAATAAATGAAAAGAAAAAAGTGAAAGAAAAGATAATGTTAAATAAATAGTAAATAATATACAATAAGAGAGAGAGAGAGAGAGAGAGAGAGAGAGAGAGAGAGAGAGAGAGAGAGAGAGAGAGAGAGAGAGAGAGAGAGAGAGAGAGAGAGAGAGAGAGAGAGAGAGAGAGAGAGAGAGACCAAAAAAACGTAATATATTATAAAATACTCGACAAAGGAACACAGAAAGGAAAAGAATGAAAGAAAAACATAACAGATAAAAGTTCAAAAAGCAAGAAGAAGAAGAATTAAATAATCAAAGACGAAAGAAGGAATAAGAAAAGAGGAAAAGAAAGAGAATTAGAGGACAAAAATAACAGGAAGCCATTAATACGCAAGGGTGAAAAGCAGAAGAAGAAGAAGAAGAGGAAAAGAAAGGAAAGGAAAAGAGAGAGAAAAAGCAACAATGTAAAGGAATAAAAGAATAATTGATACGCAAGAAACACAGAAAAAGAAGAAAAAAAAACAGGAAACAAAAAGAACGAAAGCAAAGAGAAAAAGATTAAAATTAACATAAGAAAACAAGAGAATTAATTCGCATAAAAGACTGAGCAAGAAAGAAAGAAAGAAAGAAAAAGAAAGAAAGAAAGAAAAAAAAGAAAACAAGGAAAGTAAAAGATAAAACAAACACGAAATGAAATAAAAAGAACATAATATAACAAGAACAAGAATAAGAGGAAAAAGAAGAAGAAAAAGAAGGACAAGAAAAAGAAGAAGAAGAAAAAGAAGGAGAATGTAAAAGGTTTCACTTCACCCATGCCCCCCTTCCTTCCCCTTCCTTCCCCTTCCTTCCCCTTCCTTCCCCTTCCTTCCCCTTCCTTCCCTTGCCTTCCCCCTTCTTACCCTGCCCCTGCCTCACCCCCCCACGCCCTAGAGGACCCTTTGAGGACCATTAGTCTTGTGTAAAGCTCCGGAAGGGGAGGCTTAGCTATTTGTTCACCAGCCACCCTGACTTTGCACATAAGTATTTTTTGTTTAGGTTTAAATTCTCTCTCTGTCTCTTTCTTTCTCCTACTCTCTTTTTTTTCTCGCTTTCTCTAATAGTTGTAGTAGTAGTAGTAGTAGTAGTAGTAGTAGTAGTAGTAGTAGTAGTAGTAGTAGTGGTGGTGATGATATTGATAATGATAACAATGATAATGATAATGATAATGATAATGACATTCACAATTACATTACGCATTGTTGTATTGATAATAGGATAATCAACATCAAGCGTGTGTGTGTGTGTGTGTGTGTGTCCTGTGTGTGTGTGTGGGTGTGTGGGTGTGTGTGTGTGTGTGTATTTACGTGTGTTTGGAAAATGAATGAATAAACAATTACTCGCGCCATTTCTAGATCCACAGTAATTAGTAAACAATATATATTTCGTTATACACTTTACACATATATATTTTTTTACACTCTCCTACATAAACTAAATAAATAATCAAAAACGTCAGTTATTTTTGTCACCACTCGTTCTTTCTCTTGGTGTTAGAATTATAGTTATCATCATTTAGGTGAGTATAATTAAGGTGTTTATGACATGTCCACATCAATTATTGCGTTTAGATGATAGTTAACAAGAGGGAGGGTTTTAGGTGGTTAGGTCAGGTCAGGTTTGGTCAGGTCAGCAGTTAGTGGTCTCCGGAAGCTGCACTACCCCCGCCTCCCTTCCTCTAAATCAAGGAAGTGGTCGTTGTATAAGACACATTTCCTATATATTGACCTCTACTTATCTGCTCCCGCTATACATCAATGCCACTGTGACCCGCCCACACCTACTCAATCACTCACCAGTACACCCACACCCCCACACACACACTACCACACACTACCACACCACATCACTCAAATTGAATCCCACCAAACCGTCACACATAACATCACAACGACCTTCTGCCTCCATTTGTCAACCTTCCCTCCCATGCACGTCCGTCACGTCACAGACCCAAGCATCACGTCCCTTCTCCTCCTCTTCCATATCCTTCGCCTTTCTGGTTCCTGTAAAAATTCCACGCACTTTTTCCATACTAGATGTTTTTTTCTTCTTCTCCTGCCAGTCCCGGGTGAAGGGAGCGGTATGTGGGTGTGTGGGTGGGTGGGGAGGAGCGTTCCCCTTTACTATCCCTTAGATCAGATCGTGTACTCTATCACAGACACCCTCGTAAGGGTCAACAGGTCTAGTGCTGTTATTCTTCCCTTGTGTATCTTTGTATTTTTGTTCCTCTTTCTCCTCTTCTTCCTTCTCCTTCTCTTCCTTTTCCTCTTTCTCCTCCTGCTTCACTTGATCCTTATATCCAGGTAAATCAAGTTCTCACCACTGCATTACCTTATTGAATCTAGGTTTACCACCACACACCATCCATTACTCTCGTCCACACAAGCACCTCCTCTCCCTCTCCTCTCAATCCTCCTTCCTTCACGCCTGGCTCAGGTTGCAAAGTTTTCACTGACGATCGCATACTTACTGTCCTCCTCCAGCAAGAGAATAGGGTTGTATTGTATGTGAAACGGCACAGTGTTACCTATAGATCGGACTATATGAATTCTAAGCTTTCTCTGGGAGGCTGGCGATCACAAGCCCAGCAGCACTTTGATCCTTAAGAATTACACCTGATGACAAGGGTAAACCACAAAGCCATTCTAGGAAGCATCCACTCACTGTGCTGACGACAAAGTGGAAAAACAGACAATATTTAGTCCAAAGAGACTCCCGAAAAGGCATTTGTATGTAGTATGCTTTTATTTTTTTCTCCACAAGACCATCTGGTGCAGCGTTGGCAATTTGAAAATTACACCAAGTATAATTAAACAATAAGACTGCAGTCCAATGATCTTCCTTTTGTTGTCATGGATAAACTTTGTAAAAAAAAATAAAAAAAAAGCATCAGCGTTACGTAGAATTAGCTAAAACTCTTTTGTAATTAATCCATACGACAAAATTAAGTTTCTGGTAAATGCTTCACAACAACAAATTTAGTCCT
This sequence comes from Metacarcinus magister, assembly GCA_029783475.1. Taxonomy (NCBI): domain Eukaryota; kingdom Metazoa; phylum Arthropoda; class Malacostraca; order Decapoda; family Cancridae; genus Metacarcinus; species Metacarcinus magister. The sequence continues at coordinate 12,805,258 of JAPQNM010000002.1, forward strand.
TGACATTAATCAACTTGTTGGAAAAATCTATAGAGCATAAAACGCCGCTTGGGGACGCCTTTCATACAACACTGAAAGGCCGTCACTTGAATGGACGCGAGTCATGCAGAACCAGAAAAGCAACACGTGGAAGACAATTATACTAACGCGCTGCCACCAATTATATTAAACAAGAACCACACAAACATACTAATGAAACCAAATGGACCAAAAACATTATTTAAAAAGAAAAACATATACATTTCACCAGCTTTAAGAGGATAAGGCTGACGGGATGTTGTGTACGTGGCTGGAGGAGGTTAATCGATCCTGGCGAGGGAATGGGAGGAGTGTCGGGGTGGAGGCCTGTTCAAAACACCCCCGGGAGTCAGTGGGAAGGCAAGGCAACGTGACCCTGGCCGAATGTTCCTCTATAATTATGATGATGAGACTCTTGACACATGAATTAGGGAATGAGGTGAAGCACGTGATTAGAGGAACTACGCAGCATGAAGGTTGACTTATAAATGAACATGATGGTTAACAAAATAACACTCATTAGGAGATTTAATTAAAGGGTGAAATAAAAGAGTTGACACTTGACACAAACCATTACTAGAAACGCAACACCAAAAACCTAAAGAAATAATAATAATAAGTAGAAATTCTAGTGACTTTATTATACAAGCTTTATAATAAACCCCGAAGTATGTTAGCAGAAAACTTTATAATCAACGCATTTTCTTGACATTAACTCCAATGCAGAAGTGCTGGAAGGAGTGCTGGAAAGAAAATTTTGCCATCTATAGTATGTGGACGAGTGAAGGTTGGCAGTGATGATGATGATAATGATGATGATAGTGATATTTTTCTCAATTCAATTCAACCTTCAAAACAACAACAGCAATGATAATAATTGTAATAAGAATAAGATTAAGAGCAATAAGAGGTAGACAGTGAAGCACACACGGAAGCTAAGGGTTGTGAGGAAAGCTTAATGGCCAGTGGCTCGGGTCTTGTTTGAGGAAGGGGAGACGCGAGGGCCGGCTAGGAGCTGCTTAGGGAAGGCGAGGGAAGGGCACGGCCAACCTGTTATAGCTTGGCAGGCTGAGTAGCTAATGGAAGGATAACTGGTGCGAGAGAGAGAGAGAGAGAGAGAGAGAGAGAGAGAGAGAGAGAGAGAGAGAGAGAGAGAGAGAGAGAGAGAGAAAAAAAAATGAATTCACTACTTATTGAAGACATTAGACATTGTATGTATTCTAAGTGCATCCTTCTCTAATCTTACCAGACTTTCTCAGACAATGGTAAGGAAATGCAACGTTATCCTGACATATTGCTGTGTTACGTAAAAAAAACCCACACAGTCTTGAATAAATAGAATCCCAGAGTAGTAGCAGTAATAGTAGTGGTAGTAGTAGTAGTAGTGGTAGTAGTAGTAGTAGTAGTGGTAGTAGTAGTAGTGGTGGTGGTGGTGGTGGTAATGGAACAGAAGTTATGCAGTAAATGAGACTCTTGAAGAACATTTGGTCCCTAGATGCCACTGTGCCTGATTTACAACCCCAACACACACACACACACACACACACACACACACACACACACACACACACACACACACACACACACACACACACACACACACACACACACACACACACACACACATGTACCACGTTCCTCTCATCCTCGTTCCATCGTCCCTATACCAAGAACTCTTTCCTCCCTCCCCTCGTCTCCTCTCCTCGTCCCTGCACGCCTCACCGACACTTGACGCAGCGAGAAAGGAGTAAATGTACAGGGTGAGGGAAGGCAACGGCTGATGTGCTTCCTTAGCGAGGCCCTAATGGCGTGAGGACGTGGGTAGCCAAGCCTGCAGAGCCTCATCTTCCACTCCACTAATCCTCCAAAACCCTAAGGAGTACAATTTTACATCAGAATCAAGATGAAATGTTGGGTGTGCAGTGTTCATTTTTCCCTCCACGCCTGCCACCCACAGCTGATCTTTCTTGCATGGAGTATTTAAATATGAATTCGTGGTATGATGGAAGACTTGAGGATGATGATGGCATTCTGCTCTGCTCTGCTCTGCTCTGACTAAACTGACAGCATCGTGGACAACTAACTGAATGTTCTGACAGACCATGTTCACTCACAGATAGGATAGCATTAAAAGAAGAAAGGAATAATGTTTAACCAGTATTCATGGATCTGATGAAATAATAAAGATTCAGTGAAATACAAAATTGCCTGAGAGTCCGAGTGAGTAGCAGCCAGCACCACGCAGCCACACTCTACACTAATACACGAACACAGCAGGAGACAAAGGCACTGAAAGGAGTCTCGCTGAGGACACGAACCATTCATATGTAACAGAGGGCAGCTAGACCAGACTGAACCCTTGGTGGGGGGAAGGGCAGCACAGAGCTCCTCCTCCTCCCCCACCGCCCACCCCACGCCGAAGGGTTCAAGTCTAGACAAAACTGTGAGGCTCTCAAACCAGTGGAAGAAAAGGATTTGAAAAGAAGATAAACTCATGCTTGAGAACACCATTACGGAAATTGTTCTTCCTGTTAGAATGAAAAGAAAATGAGAGTTTATACTTGCATCTGAAAAAGAAAACAAAAGAAAAAGAATAAAAGGAAGGCTATATATTTCGCTTGTGTACAAATATACCGGGAGATGCAACGTTAATATTGCCAACTGTATATAAAATGACATTGGCAATAAACCTTAACTTTCTATCAGTCACTATGCGAGCAGTTACTGTTTATTTTATATTATACTAATGATTTTGTGCAATATTAGACACGTATTCTAAATGCATTTATGTCTCAGTCAATCTATTTTACTGATTAGCTTGGTTGAAACAGACACACAGAGGCGTAGATAGATAGAAAGATAGATATATAGATAGATAAATAGATAGATAGAAAGAAAGATAGATAGATAGATAGATAGACAGATAGATAATTTGGAAAAGATTGAGAGAAGGAAATAGGAAAGAAGTGAAAAATATAGAAGCAATTGCAGTAAGCTCCTCACCGCCTGCACGTGGGGGAGCGAATAGCGATCGTTGGTTTTACATTACTCAAGCGAAGTTGGTGTGAGCTTGAACCCTTGCCTATATTTTACACCCAGACACACACACACACACACACACACACACACACACACACACACACACACACACACACACACACACACACACACACACACACACACACACACACACACACACACACACACACACACACACACCACCGCACCACCACCACCAACAATGTACGTTTAGTTTATGCAACAGTACAAGACTAACTAACAACAACAATGAATAACACACAAAACACAGCAGTATCACCGGTCTTAAAACAACGAAACCTTCCTTAAATCCACACCATATCAACACCACACACTCATTTAACACCTCCACCTACCTACTCACCCACCCACCCACACATCATCATCACCACCAGCAGTCAGCCAGACCCAACGCAAAACCAGGCGTCATTTTCCACCTTCCCTCATAACTTTCCGTCTTTGTCTCGCATACTTTGTGACGCATAGATTACCCCGCGCCTCCTCACCTACTCTGGGGCCTCACGTGAGCTACACACCTGCCAGGAACAGTCCCCGGAGCATGATGGAGCAGACAAGGCAAAAGACAGACGAGGGAAGCATAGAACAGGAGAAGAACGAGAGCAGGAAAGTGGGAAGAAAAGCTAGGCTAAGAGGAGGGAACAGATGAGAGAGAGAGAGAGAGAGAGAGAGAGAGAGAGAGAGAGAGAGAGAGAGAGAGAGAGAGAGAGAGAGAGAGAGAGAGAGAAAGAGTGATAATACTGAATACTTAGCAGGAAGGGATGATAGGAGAAAGGAGGATAAGGAGAATTAGATAGTAGTAGTAGTAGTAGTAGTAGTAGTAGTAGCAGATAAGATGAAGTGAAAGTGCGGTGGAGCGAAAGACTGGCAGGAAGGAATAAAGGAAGAAAGAGGGAAGGGAGAGGAATGAAGAAAGAGGGATAAGAAAACAGAGGGAGAGGACAGCAAAGGAAACAGGAATATAATAAGAAGGGAAGAGAAGACAAGCTCAATGGAGGACAAGAAACATACAAGACTCATCACTCTCTCTCTCTCTCTTTTTTTTTTCTCTCTCTCTCTCTCTCTCTCTCTTTTTCTTATATCCCCCTACCAAGTTATATTATATTTACTTTTCTTCCCATTTCTTCTTCTGTTCCTCATTCTATCACTTTCCTGTTCTGTTCACTTACTTTTTTTTCCCCCTTTCTTTCTTTCTTTCCTTTTCATCCATCCACCATTTCTTTCATGTCTTCCTATCACCCCCTTCCTCTCTACTTCTTTATTTATTTCTGTTTCCACTGTCTCCAATTTTTACCCTCCTCTCTCCCCTCTCCTTTATTTGTTTTTTTATCTCTCTGTCTTTCTATTTCTTTCTTATCTCCATTCCCCTTCTTCTTTTCCCACAGTTTCCTTCCTATTTATCCTTCCTCTCCCCTTCCCCATCTATTTCTTTCTATTTCACTTTCTTTTCTCCCTTTCTCTCTCCCTTTCTCAACCTATCCCATCCATTTCATCCTCTTTCACCTTTTCTCCCTTCCTCTCCCTTCCTCTCCCTTCCTCTCTCCCCTCCCGTCCATTACTTCCTCTTTCACCTCCTTTATGTGCCTTGCTTCACTCAACTCTCCCATTAATTTCCTCCTTTCCCCTCTCTTGAGCAAGGATGTGGCTGCCTTCATCGCCCTTCTTCTCCTGACAAAACGAGGGGAGGTGCTAAGGTTCCCAGGCCCAACTAATGCCTCCCTTGCCCCGCGCGTCTTGTAGATGGCGCTGCAAGAGGGTTATTTTCGTAAATTTCTACCCGGAAGGAATGCTCCACTAAGAGATTTTCATGAGTACTGAGAATTTATTGTACTGGTAGCAAGCAGGGTTGGAGTTTAGTTTAGTTGGTGTGCTCGGCTAATTTGGCAGCTGGGGAAGGAAGGGTTGAATGCATGCGGCAAGCGGCGGTGGTGGTGGTGGCGGAGACTGCGTGTTTCTTGGGTTTTATTAAATCCTGGCGACGTGCTGGGGTTGTGTAGTCGTTAGTTTCATTAAGTTTTGAGTACGTTTTAGTAGTGTTTATGAAATGTTTTGTTGGTTGTTGTGTTCTTGTGGAGGTTTATTGTTTTATAGCAAGTGTTCTTTGGCCAGCCTTGCGTCCCTCACCACACAGCTTGCCCCGCGGCCTCCACGTCTCTCTGGTACAAGTCTACTAGTATTTCCTTGTACAAAATGCACGTCACAGTCCGCAGTTTATACCCATGTGTCCCTGTGTACATAGCTGTGTGCAGTGTACACACACGTGCCTATGTACGTATATCTGGTGATGCACAGTGTACAATTACTGTGTACACCAGACTCCCCTTAGGATATGAGTCTGCAATTACAATTTATGAAGGAATAACTTTACGGTAACATGGTGCAGGGGAGGGAGAAACAAGGAAAAAAACGTGCTTACAGTTTTCTTTTACTCCTGCCGTTCACTTCTATTTGTGAGTCCCTGCGTTAAAAGTTTATGCCTTTTAAAACATTCTTGCTGCACACGAATGAATTATGGATTTTGAAAAGTGGAAAAATGTAGAAAATCAGGATCAGTTTTCATGATTTATTGCGCTGCCAGACTGTCAGGAACAACATTCTTTATAAAAGTTAAGGGAAATTCAGCCATTACTAATTAAAGATTGTCAAATTCATTATCATTATTATTAATAGTAGTAATATTACTATTATTATTATCATTACTATTATTATTATTATCGCTGATGCTCGCAGGTCATCCTCCATCCGACGAAACAACTGTTCAAATATTAATTCAATGAAAAACTAAATCGAACATTTCTCAACCTTCAGATAAATACTCCTGCATTAAACTTTACCTTCATCACCACTGTATATGAGTAATTCATAAAGCTTTAACCAACTTAAGAATACTCCACGTAGAAGCATCCCATAGAGGTGAAGGAGGCATGAGAGTATACAGGTGTTTGAGCCTCTTCACGTGTACTCGGTTCCTGCATCACTTACCCTCCAGTGTGATGCTAGCAGCTGGGTCTGAATGGTCGACTCAAGCTAAGGAGGCTGAGCTGGCATAGACGGTATCATTTTTTCATATTCATGGTCGTTAATCCTGTGGAAAACCTTTTGATATTGGCATATGGAAATGACGGCAAGTCCCACTCACACACCCACACACACACACCCATACACACATACACACACACACACACACACACACACACACACACACACACACACACACACACACACACACACACACACACACACACATTAAGTCCTTAGCTGCTGCAGGTCATACAGTGCGTAGCCAAGTAATCATTTTATTTATATTTTCTTCTACTACTTCTACTACTATTACAACTACTACTTTTTCTTTTTCTTCATCTCCTTCTTTTAACACTTCTGGTTCCTCTTTGCCTTGCCTGAAGCTTCCTAACTCCAGCACTTTGATGTCTGGTTAGAGTTGAAGAGAAACTCCTTTTTCCATAACATTTGCCAACACATTTTCCTTGTGGACTCTTGTTTGCCTGCCGTGAGCCTCGCAGTACTTATTATTCCCTCCCCGCGCCCCACAGAACACTCCCCAAGCGGCAGGACATGATCAGGACGGCACGGCATAAACAGACGCTTGAATACACCTCGTTATGTTACTCCGTGAAGATTCTCCTCTGAAAAAAAACAGTAAAAATTGAAAATAATACGGATATATCTTTTTTTTTTCTTATTGAATCCGAAGACTAGATTTTTGTATATTTCTGTCTTTCTTTCTTTTTGGAGTGTCACTTGTAAGCGTCTTTCCCTTGGTTAATACAGGGATCGAACTCTGGACTGACGCGTCTCTTCGGGGATAACATGAATTTTTACTTGGATATTTTCTCCTCCTGTCTTTCATTCTTTTGTCATATTTTCGATTCCCAGACTCTATGTATCCTCTTCCTCTCTCTCTCTGTCTTTCTTCCTTACTAAGCTGGCAGTCCACGTATGTCAGTGATCCATTGCAGACACAGATACTCAGCTTATTTACATTATCTTCAGTTTCTTCTTCATATATGTTCCAGTTTTCTTCTTTATATAATTTCCAGTTTCTTCTCGTTTTGTTGAATGCAAAATGGAAAGTAATTTTGCAAAATATATATTTTTTCTTTAATAAGAATCGACTGAGGAAGTACAGCAGATAATTTTTCAGTTGCACAGAGACAACCAGAAAGTGGGTTGTAAGATCTATATGAAAAAAAACTTAAATGATATTCAAAAATTACATACTAGACAATGAAATTAAGATATATGATGAAGTAATAGAATTTGCCCAGGAGTGCATTTTCTTAGGACAGAATAATAATAATAATAATAATGACAATGATAACAACAATAATAATAATAATAATAAGGATAATGATAATCTACAGAGAGAGAGAGAGAGAGAGAGAGAGAGAGAGAGAGAGAGAGAGAGAGAGAGAGAGAGAGAGAGAGAGAGAGAGAGAGAGAGAGCGAGTGTGTGTGTGTGTGTGTGTGTGTGTGTGTGGTGGGGGGCGGGGATAAGTCACCTGGTGGAAGAAATGGTGATGGAAATAGGTGGAGGATTTGAGAATTAAGGTGAAGGACGGGTCACTGAAGATCAGCCAATGACAGATCCCATGAAAAAGGAGTTGACATACGTCGTCTGATTCGGTATTGTGGTTAGGAAGAGCCTGGTACAGATTCCCCGCGACAGTACAATTATCAAAGTGTCAATTAACCTGGAATGTTTACCTCTACCATTCTGTTTTGGCATTTCCTCGACTCACTCTGGATTGGTTTGTTTTCTCTAAGTGCAGGGACCAAAGCACTTCTAACAGAATAACAGAATACCTTTGAGAGTAAGTCTATGTTCGTAAGCCTTCGGGAGTATGAGGTCACGATAACTTTGAACCAACACAACACCTTGACTGCTTCGGGAATAGATTTGAAGCATTTTTTTATTTTATTTTTCCATCGTCTGCCAGGCTGGTTTGTGAGGGGATTTACACACACACACACACACACACACACACACACACACACACACACACACCCACACACACACACACAAGTAATTATCAACTTATCATTATTATCTCTCTTTTATTAACGGTTCCACTTTCCCGAACTGTCAGTTATTGCCTCTCGGATATCGTGCGAGTATTTCAAAGTAAAAATTAACTGCTCGTTTCATACAGTTTCCTCGACCAGAAAGTGTACAAAGCCCTCGAGAATTATTAGTTCATTATCATCATTATCATTATCATTTACCATGGTCATCATAATAAGTAGTAGTAGTAGTAGTAGTAGTAGAAGTAGTAGTAGAAGTAGAAGACGTAATATTGTGTGCCTTAATCAAGCATTACCATAACAACTGTAACCATAACAACACTCTAACAACCTTTAGCAACACTCCAACAACCTTTAACACCCTCCATCCTTGCCTTCTTCAGGAGCGGAGGTGAGGTACAGCATTACAGGCGGCAACAGGGACGGCCTCTTCACCATCGACCAGCGCTCCGGCACCATCACGCTAGCCGCCGCGCTGGACTTCGAACTCAGTGACAGGGTGAGACTAATGTGTTGAATTCGTCTGGAGGAACTGTAAGAGGGAATGACTGAGTGGGTGAGGCAGGTAGATGTAGTGTTAAAGGAGGCTTACAGCTTCTTTTAGTACCTCTATAGGCTGTAAGGGGCTTAGGGTTGACTTGTAGGTGAGGAAAATTATGTGTTGTATATTTCTTCGTTTTTCTTTTTCGTTTTATTCAGTTATGTGACAGTTTATTAGTCTGTCCATCATTTTTTTTATTGATATGTCTAGACTTCTTTTTTTTTTGTCTGATTTATTTATGGGTTTTTTTGTGAGGCTTCAGTTCAGTATTTGTGTATATGTGTGTGTGTGATGTGTGTGTGTGTGTGTGTGTGTGTGTGTGTGTGTGTGTGTGTGTGTGTGTGTGTGTGTGTGCGCGTGTGGGTGTTCATGTATATCTATTCATACGCACTCCATTGAATCCACTATCAATACCTCCAATTTACATATCACTGAAGACCAGTTGATAGTCCTCTTCTGAGAGTGTTTGTCTGAGCTACTAAGAGGAAGAGCAAAATAATGACCTGCTGCTCCAGAGTTTCCCAATCAATACACATAAACATACCCAGGCAAAGGAATCACAGTGTTGGTTATCTTCAGTATTAGATAGATGAACGTAACTGCCATGATAACGTGTGCTACGAGTCTGCACGGAACAATGAGGTCGTGAGGGTTGACTAACGAGGCGTGTAGTTAACAAGCTCAGTAGTTTCAATCGTGGAAATACCAGTAAAAAATAGATAGAGAAAGTTATACTGTTGTTCAGCGAGGAAGAAGGAAAGAGAGTGAGTGAGTGAGAGAGAAAGATCATAAGTTTGTATTCTCTCTTTCCACCTCCGAGTCTTGTGTATATACGTATGTCTGTTGCTCCCGCTTACCACAGCTTACCGGGAAAGTTGTCGTGTCAGCAGGATTATGGTGCTGTGGTGAAGCTTGTATTACGTTGTGGTAAACCTTACATGTTCTATAAGACTGACTAATAGTTGTCAAGTCTTCCTGTTTGTGTCTTCTTCTGCAACTTATTCTTCTTTTATTTCTCGTGCTTGTTTTTTGAATTACCACTCCTCCTCTTCCTCCTTCTCCTTCTCCTCCTCCTCCTCCTCCTCCTCCTCCTCCTCCTCCTCCTCCTCCTTATGCATTATTCGCTGCTGTATGAAGACTGTCAATGAATGAGAGCGTGAAGAAGAAGAGTTCATAGTTTTGACTCCAACCTAAAAATAACGTTAAACCAATTAAGTCAATATGGAAAAAAATTAAATGAAGTCTGTAACTCAAAAAAAAAATTGTTTAAAAGTTGTTTGATATGAAGACTGTCAAAAGTTTAATCTTTCAGTTATTTGAATGAATGTTTACGTATGTGAAGAAGAAAAAAAAGCTTTCGGCATAACTACAGAACAAAATGTAGATGTTTCCATTGGGTGCAAGAGATTGATGTGCTGTCTGCTAGAAAAAGAAAAGAAAAAAGTTCTGCTTGATTTTTTCTTTTAAGCCACAACGAGAATTTTGCAGTTTTGGGTGTCCCTCTTGGTGTCCAGCTTCGTTGAAATTTATAGCAGGCAATACAAATAACGCGAAGCTGTTGTATAATCCTTAGGGGACACAAGGCAGCAAGACGGCAGAGAGTTTGGTGGCTCGCTGCTCTGCTCCCTGCTGGAAGATGGGAGGGAGACTGGCAGGACGAGGTATTTCAGGAATGTTTCCCCGGCATAGTTTAGGTAATTGCTGGCTGTGAGGGGCGGTAGAGGTGAAGAGTGCACGTGGGAATTTGCGTAGCCGTGAAGGGAAAAGTGGATCCCCAGTTGATAGACTTTGGAAGCCACTTCGATGGGAAGAAGAACTTTTTCGAGGAAGATGGATCGTACTATTTCATCGACTGGAGTAAAATCGCCCAGTGAAGGGAATGGTCTGGAACGCAAGGAAGGTACACGTCAATCCATGTCTCGTGTAATTTGAAGTGGAGGCAGATAGGCAGAGAGGCTCAGGTCCGATAGTTGAATCAAGCCTGTCTGTCTTAGGGGTTCAGTTTTAGTTTCACTGTTAACCCATTGGCTCCTGCCCGCGCTACGTCACTCAAAACAACGCTTCACTACACCACCGACACCAACGTACGAGTGTTTTGACGGAAAAATAAGAACCCCTGTTAAAATGTATCAAAAAGTGAGTTGTTTGATGTTAAAAGTTTCCTTTATTCAGACTCAACAATGTCAGGGAATTATTTATATGAAAAGTTTAACCTGTTTTAATACCGCTTTGGTTTGATAATGAATTGACTTCAGTTCACAGAATACTTACATTTTATCCGTGAAATAACTCGCCGCTGTTTTGGTGCAAATATCATACAATTGTAAACAGAGAGTGTGGACAACCTTCACGGCGAGTGTGTGACAGCCACTGTACCTTTTTCCCGATGTACTGGAAGCTTGTCTGTTATAAGTGCGTTCAATAGTCACTTATAAACAAAAAAACTGTTGGTTCTTTAAAGTAGATATGTGCCTTTGGGTTCGTGGGCTCCATGTCTCTCCTTTATTCTCCTAGAGTGGGAAAAAAATCACGTATAAATACAAGTAAACGTATATGTATATAATAGTATATAATATTATATCTAAAAAGATAAATAACACGGATGGCAATTCACTGCTGTCCCCAAAAGGTAAAAATATATAATGAAAATATAAATTGATAATAAATATTTGAAGAACGCTTTTATAAAAATACATACATGGCATACACTGCCAGATAAATACAGCCTATTAATTAAACCTTTAAAAATACATGAATACATAATTCATCAAAGAACATTAATAAGCTCTGACAGAATCACCGAAAACTAGAACATTAGAATATAAGTTAAGTTAAAAAGTGAACATAACGTCAAGACAGGAATATGATGACGAAAATGAGTGGAGACCCGAGTTAGAATATGTGAAGGAAGGAAGTACAACAGGTCACCAGTGTTTAGGCGACCAGGTGAGGAAGGGGAAGGCTTGTTACCTGAGGGGAAGGCTTGTTACCTGACTCCTGGAAACACTACACACCTGCTAGAAAAGAAAGGTGGAAGGAGGACTATAAAAGTAGTAGTAGTAGTAGTAGTAGTAGTAGTAGTAGTAGTAGTAGTAGTAGTAGTAGTAGTAGTAGTAGTAGTAGTATACTCTATACAAAAATCGAAGGCGGAGGATGCCCCTCCTACTGCTGGCCATCACCACACATGCACACACACACACATTATTATTATCTGTATCTATTAAATTGTAAGAATTTCCCTCACCACCACCACTATCATCACCATAATGATGAATAAATACTATAATAATAATAATAATAATAATGAATATGAGGTGATGGTAACGGGAATAATGAAAGTATTTCCTGTATCTCTTATTTTTTTTATATATTTTTTTAATGTTTGATATTATAGTAATGACGAAACTGAGTCCAGATTCGTGTTCAGTATGACCGAAAACCTTTATGTACAAATTTTCATGAGATTCCGAGGTGTGGAAATTTTCATGAAATTTCCAAGGGTACCACCTCAGATTTTTTGGCAGAAATCATGTATTTTGAAATAACTCGAAAACTATGAGGTTTACGTAAAAAAAGTATATATTATAAAAGAAAGAGCAGGACACGCCCGTTCTTTTGAGCTATAGTGATATGGAATTGGAACATATGTATAGATGTAAGAATTGAAAAAAGAAAACATTAATTTTGTTCACAATAATTAACTTTTCTCCAAAGGTATAATAGATATTGGAAAGGTGATGACATCAATCGATAGATCTTTTCAAGCTGCATAACTTTGTTTCTAATCCTTTTTCCTGTAGGAGTAATAGTTTCGTAGTAAAATGGCAAAAACATATTCGACCACAATTCTGGTGGACATTTTCGGACCACAAAATCAAAAATTCCTTACCGTCACAGATACGTGAAAAATGACTTCAATAAAACTTTTAGATATTCTAATTTACAGTAAAATTAGTTTAAACGGTTTTCATGTATGACAAACAGTTTTAACGGCAGTAGCAAAAAACCTTCTACCCTATACCTGAAGGGGTTAAGGGGAGGGAAATGGTTAAGGGGGGGAGGGTAATGATGAAAATAAGTCCAGATTCGTGTTCAGCATGACCTAAAACATCATTGTAACAATTTTCATGAGATTCGGAGGTGTTGAGTTTCCGCGGCGCACAGCACGAGTAGACAAGAGTAAAAACGTGAGGTTAGGTTAGCTGCGGTGCCACATTTATTACTAAACCAGACCAAATACCATACACACTCGCTAATACTATATACTTAATGTAGTTTTATAGTATATATAGTATTAGTATAGTATTATAGTAGTATAGTATATAGTATTCGCGAGTGTGTATGGTATTTGGTCTGGTTTAGTAATAGATGTGGCACCACAGCTAACCTAACCTCACGTCTTTACTCTTGTCTACTCGTGCTGTGCGCCGCGGAAACTCAACATTGCCTCGGAATCTCATGAAAATTTGTACATAAAGGTTTTCGGTCATACTGAACACGAATCTGGACTCAGTTTCATCATTACTATAATATCAAACATTAAAAAAATATATAGAAAAAAATAAGAGATACAAGAAATACTTTCATTATTCCCTGTTACCATCACCTCATATTCATTATTATTATTATTATTATAGTATTTATTCATCATTATGGTGATGGTGGTGGTGGTGGTGAGGGAAATTCTTACAACAATTTAATAGATAAAAATCCAAACTAATGACGCTCGACCCATCATTTCAGCAGCCATTCTCAGGGTGAGGGGGGCAGGAAAGGCGAGGCATTGTCCGCCTTCGATTTTTTAATAGAGTTTAGTAGTAGTAGTAGTAGTAGTAGTAGTAGTAATAGTAATAATAGTAGTAGTAATATTTCATGACTAACCCTATTTTTCAACAATTCATTAAGACCTTAAATTTAGTCTTCATGCAACCGAGTCTATTAATATTTACTTCTTCTCCGTTTTATTCATATTTTAGTTCATATAGTTTTTTTTTCAACCTTTGCTTTTCCTTCCTGATTTTCCTTTATGCTTTTCCTCTTTTAGTATATTTTCCTCCATCTCTGTTCTCCTTCACGTTGTCATCTGGATTATATTTACTCAATGTTCCTGCTCCGTCTTCTTCTTCTTCTTCTTCTTCTTCTTCTTCTTCTTCTTCTTTCTTTTCCTCTTCTTCTTTCTCTTGTCCTTCACGTCCACATAATTTCAGTCTCTCTTTTTTCCTTGTCTTACCTTGGTGTTATTTTCTTCCCTCACTCTCACTGTGGTTTCTTTTCTTCTTTCTTTCTTTCTTTTCATTTTATTTTTCTCTCCTTCTTTCTGCTCTTTTCTTTTACTGACAACGGATTTTTGTCTCTTATAGCTTCCTACCTACTGAATATCCTCTTACTCCCCTTTCTCTCTCTCTCTCTCTCTCTCTCTCTCTCTCTCTCTCTCTCTCTCTCTCTCTCTCTCTCTCTCTCTCTCTCTCTCTCTCTCTCTCTCTCTCTCTCTCTCTCTCTCTCTCTCTCTCTCTCTCTCTCTCTCTCTCTCTCTCTCTCTCTCTCTCTCTCTCTCTCTCTCATAATGAATATTACATCTGATTATGGCAATCCTGAGCCGAGGTTTCAAGCGAGAATTGAGCTCGTGAGAAGGACCAGGTGATGAGAGAGAGAGAGAGAGAGAGAGAGAGAGAGAGAGAGAGAGAGAGAGAGAGAGAGAGAGAGAGAGAGAGAGAGAGAGAGAGAGAGAGAAAGAAGGATAAAACTAAAACTAAACTACAGGATATGACAATAACATATTTTTTTTATTACATACGTTACAGTTAAGATATAGTTTCGGAAATGTATGTATGTACGTATAAGCAGAAATGTTGTCCACGTGTCACTGAAGAAAGGGCTTGTGTGTGTGTGTGTGTGTGTGTGTGTGTGTGTGTGTGTGTGTGTGTGTGTGTGTGTGTGTGTGTGTGTGTGTCAAGTAGAGAGAGACGAGGATAATGATAGACATATGTAAGGGGAGCTCCTTTCATCTCCTGCACCTTAATTATGTTCCTTGTTTTCCTTTTGTTTTCGTGCCAGCATACCATAACAACCACCACCACCACCACCACCACCACCACCACCACCACCACCACCACCACCACCACCACCACCACCACCACCACTACCACTACACCTAATAACTTTATCACCATCAACCAATTAAACTCACACTATATTTTCTCTCCCTCTGCACTTACACCCACGTCTACTACTACTCCTGCCCTCGCCTACACCCACGCCTACAGCATGACCTAGTGGTGACTGCAGAGGGCGGGGGAGAGGCTGCACACGCCCTTGTACACGTGCGGGTCGGTGACGTGAACGACAACCCGCCAGTGTTCCAGCGGCCTGACCCTCGCCTCACTGTTATAGAAGAGGACGACAGAGATCTTCCCGCCACCATCGCTAAGGTAAAGACGAGGAGAGGAGAGGAGAGGAGAGGAGGGGTGGGAATGGCAGGGAAGAAGGATGGCAGGTGTCAATACAGGTCTCAGAGGAAGGGAAGAAGGAAGGTAATGTTGAGTCTGGAGTAGTAATAGGAAGAGCAAACGAGAGAAGTTGTATTTGTGTAATCCTAGGAAGCGCAAGGCAGATAATTGTAAATAGAGGGTCGTAAACGAGAACAGAGAGCGTATCTGGGAGTGGATTAAGACAAGGAAAGCAGTTAAAAGAAAATAAGGTTACGTGAGCAAGGCATTGAGAGAGAAATAGCGAGAGGGAAACAAAATTCAGGTTGTGGATATATGAGTGGAATGATATAAAGGAAATTGTGTTGACAGGTAGAGGCAGTGGACGCGGACTTGTTGGATGAAGGACGGTTGGTCTTCCATATTACTGGTGACGGGGCGGAGCAGGAAGGTGATCAGGAGGCGTTCTTCACAGTACACGCCCGCACCGGAGACCTTATACAACTGAGGGTAATTATGATGCTATTAATGTCCTTCCTATCTTTTTTTTTCTCTCTCTCATACTCAAGTAATTATCAACTTATCATTATTATCTCTCTTTTATGAACGGTTACACTTTCCCCAACTGTCCGTTATTGCCTCTCAGATATCGTGCGAGAATCTCAGAGTAAAAATTAACTTGCTTGTTTCATACAGTTTTCTCGAGCAAGAAGTGTTCAAAGCTTCCTCCTCGTCCTCTTTCTACAGCCTTTTGCCTCTTCTCCCTTCACATCCTCCCCCTCACCCCTTCCACCACACTCTGTTTCTTTATTCATCTCCCCTTCCATCATTCTTCCTTCAATCCCTCTGCATTTTTCATTCTTCTCACTCCATCATATCTCTCTCTCTCTCTCTCTCTCTCTCTCTCTCTCTCTCTCTCTCTCTCTCTCTCTCTCTCTCTCTCTCTCTCTCTCTCTCTCTCTCTCTCTCTCTCTCTCTCTCTCTCTCTCTCTCTCTCTCTCTCTCTCTCTCTCTCTCTCATTTATGTATATGGATAGATAGCTAGATCCTACACACGGTTGGTTAGTAGTTCAGTAGTAGTTCAGTAGTTCAATGAGTGAGTGAGTGTGAATCTCATACATTATTGAATTGTATTTTTGCTCGTCATGAAGGCGCGTGAATGCTTTGATTAGTGATGCGTCAGTCATGTGTTTCATTGCATCAGCTGTGAATGACAATGCTCACTCACTCTCATTGGCCTTGTTTTGTTCATTAGGAGGATGAAATTACCCGTAGGAATTGCAAATTATTTCCCGGCCTCCAGTGTGCAGTGCAGTGAACGTTCGATCAATGAATTATGTGACTGTCTCGTGCATATTTATTCACAGGAGTTCCCGTGATAGTAATCTTTTCATAAAATTTCAATTTAACTGTTGATTATCTAGGAAAATGTAATTATTATCTGCATGCAATACAGTACAGTAACAGTGTGACTGGACTCTGGTTTGGCAGCAACACTGGGGACGAGCACAGGGCAGGGTGACGCAAGGGTGGAGGCAGCGGCTCCTCAAGCTGTGGCCAAGTGTTAGTCTATTGATCTTAGCGTCATTTGGTGGTAGAAATAGCGCACCTTTGTAATACTGGTCACATAACTGTCGTGTGGCTCAAAATAAACTCCATTTCACCTCTTGAAGGGGCAGGCCACTCACCACTCACTACTCACCACTCACCACTCAGCGTAATGTTTCAATGGAGAATGTCCTTTGTCGTGGTCTGACTTATGTTTTCCCCTGGTTGTGGTGCAGGCACTGGACAGGGACCCGCCGCAGGGGAGGGGTGTATGGCGGCTGAGAGTGGAAGTGCGGGACGGCCAGTGGTGGGGCAAGGATCAGAACTCTCCAAGCCTCCCGCGACACTACTCCCCGTCCCACCCCCACCGCCAAGCGTCCTGGGGCCGCCAAGAGCCTCAACTGAACCCTGATCCTGACAAGGGAGTGTTGGGAGGGTGGGCAGGTGGCGGGGCCGTCCCTGGGGCTGCGGGTGTGGCTGCCACTGGTGACACAGACAGAAGCGGGAGAGAGGAGCGTCATGCATCACTGGTGCGAACACACGTCGCGCCTTCCACAGGGTCCGGAACACCAATACTCGGCTGGATGACACAACACAAATCAAGTATTGCACAAACCGTCGAAGGCGTTGACAGACCGAGGCCTGAGAAACGTTATCAACACGCTGAAAACAAATGTAAGTTTCCTTGTGAGCCTGAACAGCAGGAAGGCGGCGGCGACGACCAGCCCGACGCGGCGGGACCAATCAACAATTATGAAATGACTCCACATGACCTACAAGTAAGATTCGAAGACGCCTCTGAGAAGTCAAGTCTGGTGCCCACACTTACACCCGACGCCTTCACACCAGCAGTTAATATGCAGGACATACACAACCACCAACAGCAGCAGGGACTCACGCCAGCCCACGGCAGCGGCAACACAACACAAGCCGTTAAATCAGGACATTTGGAGAAGCCACCAGCAGACAATCATCTGAAGCCACCTTCCCCACCTCCGCTGGGCCGCCGCGATCCTTCTGGGA
>JAPQNM010000002.1:12830412-12855412 GCA_029783475.1 Metacarcinus magister
ATATTTTTTTCATTTGTTTTTATTTTACCGGTCAACAGCAACAAAAGAAAGAAAAGAAAGTCATGTTTTTTTGTTTTTGTTTTTTTATTAATAATGTTCGGAGTGACACAAAAAATTAGTTAAGCTCTTGTTGAATAAGTGATGAAATAATGCATTGGTACACATATTAATATTCTCCATCTGTGTGCTTATTATTATCATTACCATCATCATTATCATTATTATTATTATCATTACTATCATTATTATTATTATTACCATTGTTGTTGTTGATTCATCTCAGTCTTTGCATCAATATCATCATTAGGCTTGTGTGTGTGTGTGTGTGTGTGTGTGTGTGTGTGTGTGTGTGTGTGTGTGTGTGTGTGTGTGTGTGTGTGTGTGTGTGTGTGTGTGTGTCCATAGTCAAGAGTGCTCGTGTGTTCTCATTAGATACAATATCCTGACAATATTCCGCCCTGTATTATTATGTAAAGGGTTGTTGAGGGCAATTATATTGATGTTATTGTTATTGTCATTAGTGTCGTTATTGTTAGTGTTATTGTTATCATTGTTGTTGTTGTTGCTTTCGTTATTGTTATTATTGATGTTGTTGGTGTTGCTATTGTTGTTATTAGTTATTGTTGTTGTTGTTGTCAATCATTATAAGTGAAGAGGATGAAGGAAGCCAATTATTATTCACTATTTACTGCATATACGGATAATATATGTGTTGTATAAAAAAATATAAAAGATGAACATTAGTAACCATCATGCATCATCAACAACAACAATAACACACACACACACACACACACACACACACACACACACACACACACACACACACACACACACACACACACACACACACACACACACACACACACACACACAAAGTATATAACAGTCACATGCCATCACAGAAGTTAACTACAAAAGCCAACCTCTGAATATTTTACTTATTCATGACTGTAATCCGCTCACAACAACAATAATATGAGTTCTTAAACATAACAAACATTCGTCGACCATTCGTGACCATGACAGTGTATAATAGTTCACCTCAACATCACCCTCATACCCACACGTACCATCCAGTGAAAGTATTCCTGTAGTAAGACTGACAGCATGCCCTTGGGTGCTATGTTTCAGGGACAGCAGTGGTCGTGGTGTCAGCCTGGGATGCAGATGACGCCACAGACGGCAGTAATGCAAGACTCACTTACGCTATAGAGAAGAACGTGGTAGACGAGGCTTCTGGCGCCGCGATCTTCAGCGTGGAGCCAGACACAGGCATGGTGAGGACGGCGCGCTGCTGCCTAGACCGGGAAACCACGCCAGAGTATCGCCTGCAGGTGGTGGCAGCCGACGGGGGAGGACTGAAGGGTGAGTGTCTGGGAGGTTGTGGTGGTGGTGGTGAAGATAGTAGTAGTAGTAATAGTAGTAGTAATAGTAAGAACAAAGACAGCAGACGGTGCAACGCTATCAAGATGTAGTACCAAATTCCAGTCCGTGAAGAGCAATTTTCATTTTTTTTTCCACGCAAAGATTGAATCCTTTTGTCTCGTGTGCTTTCAAAGTGAATCTCCTCCCCGACGGCCTGAGGCGGGACTGTCGGATTCCCGCGCCGATATCTGTCTTGTCTTGGGAGTAACAGTGTCTCCTATGCATGCTGCTCAGTCGGGTTTGTCGCTGTGTGTTTCGCCTTAATGTGCCGCCTCTGAAGCGTAGGAAGGAACACAACAACAAAGGAACAAGAATGAAAAGAGAAGAAAAGAGAGGAAGGAATAGCAAATAGATGAAGATGAGGTGATCGGATTGTTATTGTGGCAAGTAAAGATGGTTTGAACTCGGAACACCAAAACCTTTAAGTACGAAACACTCTCTCACACACACACACACACACAGCCTGATACGGACCGACACGTGCCTGGGGGGAGGAAGTGATGGGCGCTTCCCTTGGAAATCACGCACACAAACTTGAAGGAGTCTTACACAAGTTTGGGAACCTCCGACCTCAACTCTTACACACACGAGGCCAGGACCAAGACTAAGTGTAAGTTATTTATAGCTGGGAAGTTTTTATGGAGGGAGAACCGCAAGAGGAAGGAAGAGTCGTGCATTGGAAAGCCATTACTGACCTTGTGTAGCATAGTATGTTGACCTGACCTAACCTAACCTAACCTAACCTAACCTAACCTAACCTAACCTAACCTAACCTAACTAACCTAACCTAACTTAACCTAACCGCCTTAGTCACATACTCTAAAATCCTGTCCACTAATACTTCCTGTGATAATTTTGCTGCTCATTGCCATATTTATGCTTGTAAGATGTAAATAAGTTGAGTTTTCGGTCGTAAAACAGCATCAAAAACACTGCAAAATATAATGTAGTGTAGTTATATTTATTACAATGCGCATTATATCGTTCCTCATCTTCATCATAATGCAAGAATGTATATATGCATTTTTGATGTAGTAATTCCGTGGAGATGCAATATAAATCACTAATGCAAGAAAAATGAGAAGTGATGTCCAATTTTCTGCCTACGTAAGTCAAATGAAACGACCATAAATCCGTGTCCCTCCTTGGGTGGTGGGATAAATTTCACCTCACCACAAATATTATTCTACATCCCTCGAGAAAGCAAGCAAACATTAAATCATCCAACATTTCCTTCCATTCCTCGCTAACCAACTCAATCACTTATAAAACACCTCACCAAGCATACCGTATACTTCGTTACACGCATTTCAATATTCTTCATTCTCCAATAACCATGTATTACGTATATGAACTTGTGGTCAATAAAACTTACTTACTTAAGCTGGAAAACAAACAGTTACCTTTACCTTGGTCCACCCTCAGGCACGGGGACGGTTGTAGTGCGAGTGATGGACGAGAATGATAATCCTCCTCGCCTCGCCCGCCGCCACTGGGAACTCGAGGTGGATGAGACGCCTCCCGATGCCCCGCCTCCCAACACTACCTTACTGGAACTGGCCGCCGCTGACAGGGACGACCGCAACGCCTTCCTCTACAGGGTGAGTGTCAGAACGAGAGAGAGAGAGAGAGAGAGAGAGAGAGAGAGAGAGAGAGAGAGAGAGAGAGAGAGAGAGAGAGAGAGAGAGAGAGAATAGATTATAATAAAGAAATTTGCATATATATAAAGTTAATTCACAGGATATAAAGAAAGAAAGCAGGGTAAAAAAAAATATATATATATAGCCTGCCAAACTCTGCTATTTGATTATAACGAGAAAGAATATTATCACACCGTTCAACATTACCATTTAAAGAGAGAGAGAGAGAGAGAGAGAGAGAGAGAGAGAGAGAGAGAGAGAGAGAGAGAGAGAGAGAGAGAGAGAGAGAGAGAGAGAGAATCACCCTGTTTCTCTGTCCTGAAGGTGGTGCCGAGAAGTGGACGCGGCTGGGAGAACTTTGGGATGCGATCAGTCGGCTCTGCGGGACAGCTGTTCGCCCGCAAAAACCTGGACTACGAGCTGGAGAGTCACCAAAGAGGATTCAGGTTCCAGGTGCAGGTGACGGACCAGGTGAGCCGAGAGAGAGAGAGAGAGAGAGAGAGAGAGAGAGAGAGAGAGAGAGAGAGAGAGAGAGAGAGAGAGAGAGAGAGAGAGAGAGAGAGAGAGAGAGAAGTGTTTTATGATGTCTCCACGAAGGCCACAGTTGCATTGCATTCACCTGGTTGACTCTTAGAAAACGGAGAAGAAAAGAATAAATAATTTCGTCATGTTTTCTTTCGCAGAGCAAATAGAGACGGCTTAGGGTCCCACCGCTTCCTCCGTTAAGGGAATTTACACACACACACCACACACACACACACACACACACACACACACACACACACACACACAGTCAAAGAAACAACCCTTACACACCGCCCCTCGCTGTATCTCTCTCCCTGTGGCCTCTGCGGGATGACCACAGGTAGAAGAACGGAGTAAAGACCACCCGACTACCCCTGAAGCGCTGTGTAGTTGACGTTCCCCCACAGGCTCAATATATATGTAGATTTTTTGGGGCCATATCAATAAAGTCGTAAATAAAGACGGGGCACACATGCACTCCAACAGGGAAGCAATCCTCTCTCTTTCTATGTTACCCTACCTTACCTTACCCTAGCCTTCCCTTCCCTTCCCTACCCTACATGTATATAATTTTTTTTTCTCTCTCTCTCTCTCTCTCTCTCTCTCTCTCTCTCTCTCTCTCTCTCTCTCTCTCTCTCTCTCTCTCTCTCTCTCTCTCGCTCTCGCTCTCGCTCTCTCTTGCAAGCTCTCATTACAAGTAAGTTTTCACGGCAGGATCAGGAGTGCGAGCGGTGACCTAAAACAAGGATATTGCTGAGAGCTGCCGTGCTATGGGAAACCAATGTCACTATTTTATTTATGTATCGATATGAAAAAAGATACGAACCCTACATGTGCCTAGGCCATCCCCTTGCAAGGAGTTTCCGATAAGGGAAGAGCATCAGGCCTATATCAAAATGGAGGGAGAAGCGATAGATAGGCAGGTGGATGTACGAAGTGGTTGTAGTTACGAACGAGTTATAGACACATAGTTATAGGCACTTTTTAACCCTGGCCAAGTGAGCATCAGTTAGCCTGGAGTGGTTCTGCGTCAGGAGGAAGGGTCGTGAGCCTCAGTGTTCTCCTTAAAAGCAACATCAAAACAGATTCCCAAGAATAATGTCATTGCTTTTCTTCATGTTTCTGCCAGAATGAAATACACGGAAAAAGAAAACTTAGATTTTGGTGCAGACGAAGACAGTTTTTTATGAAAAGAAAAAACGAAAGAATATGAAAGGAACACTTTTTTACAACCGCTGTTATGCTGCACACGTGGCGCGGCGAACCATCCAACAACGTAAAAGAAAACCAGAAAATGAAAGAAAGAGAAACAAGAAGGAAAAAAAATGTATATTTATAAATACATATATACATTATGCCATCCAACACATGAAGGCTGTTACAGCTTGCTAATGAAATAATTAAATAAATTCCAGAGAATACAACTAAAAAGCTGGGAAAAGATAAATGTAACTCGTAATTAAATAACGAAGGATATTAAAAGCAAAAAAGAAATTGTAAAAGGAATATTATTAAAAGTAAACTCAACTAAATCATAAAAGAAATCAAAGTTTTAAAACATCAGTAGCGAGAGAAACCAGAAGCAGAAAACAGCGAATTAATGAAAGAAAACGAGAAGTGGAAGAAAAAAACATTGGAAGGTGCCAGACACAGCGTGAGAGTGGATGGAGGCTCAGGGGAAGGGAAGGGAAGGGAAGGGAAGGGAAGGGAAGGGAAGGGAAGGGAAGGGAGGGGAAGGGAAGGGAGGGGAAGGGAAGGGAGGGGAAGGGAAGGGAGGGGAAGGGAAAGGAAGAAACCACAGGCACACGAATACTGCATGATTAATTAACTGAGAGAGAGAGAGAGAGAGAGAGAGAGAGAGAGAGAGAGAGAGAGAGAGAGTGTGTGAGTGTGAGTGTGAGTGTGTGTGTGTGTGTGTGTGTGTGTGTGTGTGTGTGTCTGTGTGTGTGTGTGTGTGTGTCTGTGTGTGTGTTTGTGTGTGTGTATGAGCCCAGCTGTTCCCAGTACAACACCATCACGTAACAGAGGTGTGAGTGGCACTACTACCTGTCGCTGCCTCGTTACTAATGTTCCACTTTAGGGGTTCAGGGACGCTGCCGCTGGCCTGGTGCTGCGGGTCAAGGACAGGAGGGTGGGGGGGGGGAAGTGTGTGTGTGTGTGTGTGTGTGTGTGTGTGTGTGTGTGTGTGTGTGTGTGTGTGTGTTTACAGTGTCGATGGAAATGGAAAGCCAAAGCGAGAATAGAGTCAATTGTGTCTTTTTCAAGTGTTTCGATACTCTATAGTAATGGCGGTGGTGGTGGTGGTGGTGGTGGTGGTGGTGTCCTTAGGGTCCGTAGTGGCAGCAGCCTTGCCAGCCTTAGTCTGGCCGTTACCGTTCCCGGCACGTACTCGCTCCAACACAAGTGGTACCGATTTCTTTCATCACCACCAAACTTTTATCCGAACGTGAGAGTCTGCTTGGGACACTTTCAGGAACACTATTGGAACGTCGTCGGTGATTCTAGGATGATACACTCGAAATGTTCAGTCTTTAGTGACAAGATCAGTGTTGCTCAAGAATTGCATAGCTTTTCCTGCAGCTATAATGGTATCAACTTACTTATTGCCAATTGATGTTTGGTTCTGCCTCGTTAAGTGCATCACGTTATTCAGTCACTAGAAGATTAATGGTTAAGAATGTATCTCTCAGTTGTCTTTTTACTGATTTAATTAAGGTCATGTTATGCCTTGAAGACCTTTGATACTGTAAATAAGGTGAAGAAAGGTCAAAAGCACCAAATGAAACGAGCGAGAGCTGCCCGAATGAAAAATTAAAAAAGAAAATAGTGCTACTCTGCCTTCTCGTAAATTTTTCTGTGCAAGAGAGAAGTGTGACGACTGTGAATAGATTCCTGAGATGCTTTCTAATGAACACAAGTCTCGGAGGCACATGTTCTGAAGATGGAGCCTCCACCAAACCCACGTTAAAGACTAAAGGGTGTGCTAACGATCCCTGCCTTGAGCGAGCTACTTTGCATTCCTGGCGTCTTTCCCTTTACCCTTCTAGACGAGGACGATCACATAATTCTCCTATATAGTCGTCTTTCAGCATGTTCTATAACCTCTGTTTGTGCCACATTTCTTTCTGCAAACCTACCGTGCTCCTGACGATAGTTCCTGTTGAGTGTAGAGCTTCAGGACGCCTTAACCTCATAGATATAAGAAGCTGCGTAAAGTGTATAGTTTGTTTAACGTTATTGTTTTTTTAATGTTGCGTTTAGAGTAAGTTGAGTTTTGGCCTAGTAGTGTCATCCCAAGAAGTATAGGTTCTAGACGAGGCCTGGTACTCAGTCTTCGCATTAACTTCCTCCGTCAAACTACCTCGATGTGTCTGTACATTTACACAATACAACACTCTCTACTCTGGCTTGTTTATTGTCACCACCTGTCACATTGTTAACTCGGGAGTGACTCGAACACCCAGCCTTCTCATCTGGAGTCAGAGTTATGAATCATGTTTATTTATTACTGACATGTTTTATTTTTTTCATTATCCACTTCTTCATCCATCTTCCTACACACACATATATGTTTTTCTTCCCCACTTCCTTCTTTACCCTTTCACTCCTGTCTCTCCTTTCCCAGGGTCCTGCAGGGTGGGATGACCTCGCCCACGTGGACTCCGCTTGGGTCACAGTTCACCTGAGGGACGTGAATGACAATCCGCCGGTGTTCTCCCGCCCGCACGCCCATGTCACGGTGCAAGAGGACGCCGTTCCCGGCACACCTCTGGCCACGCTGCCTGCTCGGGACCCTGACGCGGTGAGTGCCACTACGGAGGGATGGCCGGAAGGTGAGGTTATAGAGTGATGGAACAGAGTATCACAAAGATCAGATGACCTGCCGCTCCTTTCTTAAT
Source organism: Metacarcinus magister (assembly GCA_029783475.1). Lineage (NCBI taxonomy): Eukaryota > Metazoa > Arthropoda > Malacostraca > Decapoda > Cancridae > Metacarcinus > Metacarcinus magister. Next base: position 12,837,905 of record JAPQNM010000002.1, read on the forward strand.
ACTATTGAGATGATGGATGAAGGACTGAAGATGTGAGGGAGGCATGCATGTCACAACTTTAGAAGAGCAGCACACCAACACTTTTTAAGTCACATTCTTCGTTGTACACACTCTTTAGTTCCCTTGGTTGCAGGTTCGTGTGAGCAATGTTTGTGTTTCTTCCAGCAGGGCGGCCATCAGGACGTGGACTACCGGCTGGAGGGAGGCTGGGGCGCCCTCAAGGTGGATGCGGACGGCGGCGTCAGTCTGTGGCGACAACTAGACCGCGAGGCTCCGGACGGCGCTACGGGCAAGGCGCTGGTGGTGGCCGTGGACCATGGTCACCCTCCGCTCTCAGCCACCGCCACACTCACCATCACTGTAGCAGACGTCAACGACTGCCCGCCGCGCCTGCTGCCGCCCACCGTTCTGCACGTGATGGAGGGCGGCCCACCCACCCGCCTAGGCATACTCAGGGTGACGGATCCAGACGTGTGGGCGCTCGGCCACGGCCCACCGTTCACTCTTTCTCTGGCACCTACCAACCCCGCCCACGTCCTCTCCCTCATCAAGCTGAAGTTCGACCCACGTAAGTATGGGTTGAGTGTGTAGTTTGAGGGGCGGGGTGCCACACAATGTGACTTTCAAGTAGTTTCAGCTGCATTTGTTGCACCTCAACGCCTCAGCTCACCTAAGTTATAGAAAAAAACTCATGTTAGTCCTTTGATTATATAGAATGGCCACAACACCAAATCACCTTCTGTCTTGAAATTAAGGAACACTTCCATGATTGTGTTAACTTGCAATGGTCACGTCACATGTGTGTAAGGAAGGACTCGGTGGGAGGAGGCAAGGAAGTGGAGGGTGGTAAGCTGGTGTAAAGGAGAGAGAGAGAGAGAGAGAGAGAGAGAGAGAGAGAGAGAGAGAGAGAGAGAGAGAGAGAGAGAGAAAGAGAGAAAGAGAGAGAGAGAGAGAGAGAGAGAGAGAGAGAGAGAGAGAGAGAGAGAGAGAGAGAGAGAGAGAGAGAGAGAGATAATAAGGAGGAAGAAGAGTTGTTAGCCCAGTACAGTAATTTTAGCTCATCACAGACTTGCGACAGAAATTGTTTAAATTCTAACTTTGAACTGAAAATGTTCCTCTCGTTTGCACTATTTCGGGCACTAAGGTCCACGACCTCATAACGAACACTCATTCACGACTTTAGAAATTAACTTCATATGTTGTGAGAATATTTATATCTTGTGTTTTTGAAGCAACGAATTTGGATGAACTCAGTCATGTTCATTATGAAATAAAACTTGCAGTATAATACGTATATTAAAAGTTAAAGTATCCTACAAGTATGAATATTTATTAAGGGTTTGACCAGATATATATATATATATATACATACATATGATGTGTGTGTGTGTTCTAAAAAACACCTCTACAACACTCTCTATTAATACAGCTGGAGCCACAAATGGCTGAATAATCTAGTTCGCTTTAGATGATCCAGAAAAAATCGTACAAAATCCAGTTTTCCTTTTGGTCACATTTATTTGAATGAAAAACACAAGTAGTGCATCAACACGATACAATGTTGTGCACTGAATGCTTCATCAACGCTGCGCCTCCATCGTTAATGTTAATTCAAGTGTTAATTTCCGCCCAAGATTCAGAAGAAAAGCAGCAGAGTGTCGCCTCGCACACTGTCGTACATAGTAAAGTTTTGAAGAGTCTGGCAGCGTCTTGAAGCTGTGATCACTGGCGGGTGTTAGTCCCAGTTTTGTGGAGCCCAAACAGATTAAGCCTTGGGGATGTAGTTGAAATGACTCACAAATACTTGCTTAACGTCTGTTTAAAGACACTTTCAGCTTATTTAAGACTCTTGCTTCCACCACTGACCCTGTGTGTGTGTGTGTGTGTGTGTGTGTGTGTGTGTGTGTGTGTGTGTGTGTATCTGCTCCTCTATTTTCATGTATTGTCAGTAACGCTCACATTTTCCTGACAGCCATTCATCTTATTTATTGTTTCACCCACTCATGATTGCTGTCACTTATACTGTTTACTTAATTACACCTCCCTGCACCCCCTCAATACTGTTCCTTTACCTTACACATACCCTGCCACCCTCCTCACGCCCTCCATGCCTTTAGGTCTGGACAGTGGGCGTGGCGGGGCGGAGTTGTGGACGGCAGGCGCGGTGGACAGGGAGCAGCACCGTCAGCTGAGCGTGGCGGTGCGCGTGTCTGATGCGCAGGGCCTTGCCGCTACCCACCACCTCACTGTGCTGGTGGACGACCTCAACGACAACCCCATGAAGCCCGCTGCCAAGGCTGTCTACTTGTGGAAAACCCAGGTAATGAGGTGCAGCAGATCAGCCACACTGGTAATGCCTAATTATTGCATTGCACCCACAGACTTGAAGGTAGATAGATTGTAGTAGTTTTTTTTCTTACTCTGCGTCATGTTAGTGAAATGTTGGTTTATATGTATGTAACAACTCTAGACACTGACTGTAAGTGTTAGGCTTCACTGTGGCGCTGATGAAACATTCCAAGAGTGATCACATGCCTGAATACTTGACTGAAACGGATACTGACAACAGACCACTCAATTGCCTGCCACTGTTTTCCTTCTCAAGGGCGGCGGGTCTGATGCTCCTCTGGGCCGAGTTTTCGTGGAGGACCCGGACGATTGGGACCTCGGGGACAAGGAGTTCGAGTGGGCAGGTCCCCCCCACCCACTCTTTACCCTCCACCCGCGGGACGGAACCATCTTCGCCTCCAGCCAGATCCGGGAAGGCAGGTGAGAGATTGTCGTGGGCGAGGCTGTTTGAATAATGGAAAAACCGTTCAAGTACACCTGTTAATCTGTATTTATTTTATATATATATGTATAAGAAGCTGACCAAAGACTACAAGAAGTATTGAGAAAAAACTTTGCTAAAATTGTCATTGCCTAGAAAGTAAAGAGAATATGAGTGAGAGTAAGTTGAAAGTGTTGTGCAGTGAGGCCGCGGGAGAGGGAGAAGGAGAGGGAGAGGCATGCAGTTAGCAAGTTTAGAAGAGCAATAACCATGGAACTAGTGTAACACAGCAAGAGATACAACATTATGGCGTAGTGTGACAGTCAGTTAAGGGAAGGAAGGAGGTGATTACACGAACAGATTACACTCCACCGTGTTTAATAAAGCAGCGTGACTGGAATCCCTTAATGTATTGTAGAAGTAATCCGTACAAGGATGGATAAGGCCCCTGTACCCCTTCCTCTACTCCTACTCCCTCTCCCTCCTCTCCCCCTTGCATACCCCCGCCAGGTACGATCTGCAGTTCTCCGTCAATGACCGGGCGTGGCGTCAGCGGGGCGTGTCAGCCAACGTGACGGTGATGGTGCGACTCCTGACACCTGAGGCCCTCGCCCACGCTGCTCCCATCGCTCTCACGCCCACCACGCCCACTGACCTTACCCGCGGATGGTCTCCTTCGGTACGTGAGCGCAACACCACCGCACTACGTCACCTTGTCTGTTTCTATCACCATTGTTTCGTCCGTCACACCGCCATACCAACTATCACTCTTCTCAAACCTACCACACCTCCCTCCCTCCCTCCCTGCCTCCCTCCCACCCTCAATCCCTTCATCCCTCAAAGTTACCACCCACACGACTGTCCTTCCGTCTGCCTCACTATAAACTATAAACACTTACACTCCTTATGACCAAGTGATTAACAATAACAAGGAGAGGACGTGAAGGCGATACAGTGCATTGATCTCCTGCAGACTGGCGGTGGAGGTCTTGGCTCTCTACTGAAGGAGGTGCTGACGGTGCTGAATGAGCCTGACACTAAGGTGGAGGTGGTTAGTCTGTACGGCGGCTGTGGAGACCCAGACGCTTCTTCCACCACGCCCACGCCCTCTACTACCACGCTAGCACCACCCACGCCGCCAGCCGCCCCTATGACCGCCCCGCCCATCGCTCCACCGCCCTCTACCTGCGTTTGGGTTAGCGTGAAGGACGGTCGTGGGAGTTTTATGAATCCTGTCAAGCTGCAGGGACTCCTTGCCTTGCACACCCGACAGGTTAGAGAGAGAGAGAGAAAAAAAATATATATATAAAGAAAGAGTGAAAGAAAGAGAAAAATATCCTTTTCTTAGTTTTATTATGATACAACAGGCAGCTTATTTGGTTTTTTTTTTCCAGCTGGAGGCCGCGACGAGGCTAACAGTAGTGGTGGACGACCCGACAGAAGCCACGACGCCACCACAACCTCACCACGACCCCCAAACCCCGCCCGGCGACACCCTCCAAGGGACCCACGACTCCGCCACCTCCCTAGCCTCCACCAGCCTTCCTCTGCAGGTATGTTCTTGTCCACTACAAGCACACACACACACACACACACACACACACACACACACACACACACACACACACACACACACACACACACACACACACACACACACACGCACATGTATAACCTTTCCTCCCCTCAGGTCGTGGATACAAACGCAACCGCCCTCGTCACGCCACGCCTCACCCGCACTCACTCCTGCCACGCCCACTCACACGTCCTCGAACAGGAAGACTGCACGCCCACCTCCTGTCTCAATGGCGGTCGCTGCGTCAGGTCACAGGAAGGTTACAGCAGGTGTGTGTGTGTGTGTGTGTGTGTGTGTGTGTGTGTGTGTGTGTGTGTGTGTGTGTGTGTGTGTGTGTGTGTGTGTGTGTGTATGTGTGTGTGTGTGTGTGTGTGTGTGTGTGTGTGTGTGTGTGTGTGTGTGTTTTCAGGTGTGTGTGTGTTTTTCAGGTGTGTGTGTCCAGGAGGAACGTCAGGAGCCCAATGCAAAGTGTTGAGCCGCACCTTCTTTGGCTCCGGCTGGACGTGGCTCCACCCACTACCACCCTGCCTCCCTGTCACCCTCTCCCTCCACCTCCTCACCCGCCACCCACACGCCCTCCTTCTGTATGCTGGCCCTTTGGTGCCCACGCCTCGCCATGCCACGCCCGCACCCATGCTCGCCCTGCAGCTGGTGGAAGGAAAGCCTCAAGTGCTGCTGGAAGGCGAGGGCGGACCATTGAAGCTGCAAGTGAACAGCTCCTTGCACGACGGTCACTGGCACAGCCTGCACCTGTCTGTGGACACTCAGGTGGGTGGGTGAGAGAGAGAGAGAGAGAGAGAGAGAGAGAGAGAGAGAGAGAGAGAGAGAGAGAGAGAGAGAGAGAGAGAGAGAGAGAGAGAGAGAGAGAGAGAGAGCGAGCAGAGAGAGAGATGAGTATTCTTTCCATCCTTTCCCCACAGGGTGTAACAATGATGGTGGACTTGTGTGGCCAGAATTGGAAGGACGAGTATCAGAACGACACCCACTGTCTGACACGGGCACGCTGGAAGACCAGAAGGGGCGGGAGTGCTTGGCTTGGCTCCACACCCGTACAAGTGGGCGGCCTGGCACAGACTCCACCCAGCGCGGAGGACCATGCGTGGCAGGAGGCACCCACGCACCACCACCTCACCGGCTGCCTGGCTAAGCTAACTGTCAACAGCCAGGTGAGCGTACCCACCCCCACCCACCCCCATCCCCTCTTACCGTTCGAGGTCATGTTACAGTTGATAAATTTGCTCAACATGTTAGTCGGCTTTTATTGATTGTTAAAGTCTCATCAGCACTTAACGGAATCATTGCTGATGGGAGAGTTAGTCATCCACATGCAGAATGATCAGTTTTAGGTGACTCTTTGGTGAATGTCCTTCACGTGTTGTAGGTGGTGGACCTTGGTGAGCCAGCCTACAACCACGCCAGTGTGGGAGGCTGCCAACCACAGGACACAGCCTGCTCGGGCAGCCCAGGCGGATGTGGTGTGCGGGGCCAGTGCGTGGGCGGGCTACTGCACCCACTGTGTGAGTGTGACCCTGGGTGGACGGGACGTGACTGCACCACGCCCACCGTGCCCGCCCGCCTGGGGACGGCGTCCTACATGAAGGTGGCGTTATCATTCACGCCGGGTGAGCGGGTGGTGCGGGTGCAGGTTCGGGTAAGGCTGCGGGGCGCACCAACCGGGTTGTTGCTGCAGCTGGCAGCTCACCATCGTGCCTCTGCCTTCACCCTCCACGTGAGTGTCTTTCGCTCCTCCCACGTACCTTTTCTCTCCCTTTCCTCCTTTCACCATGCTCCTCCTTCAGGGAGCTGCCTCTTCCCTTACCCACTGCACACTAGTAACTATCACTGTATAGTACATTCCAACCTCAACATCTCGGAACCTTTAAGATCATGTTTTCAAATGTATATGAATGATTAAAGGCAGGAACTGGAGATGACTCCTGAACCTCATGTCAATCAGAAGTGATATAAATCATGTCAATCAGAAATGATATCAATCATGTCAATCAAAAATCAGAAGACATACAGTTTGCAGAGTTCATTCCTCACTGTCAAACATCACTTCACAGTTAGCTCTCATTGACTCCGAGTATTAACCTTACCGAGGAGATTAAAGAAAGATGGTCAGGTCCCCTTGGGCCTTTGGTGGTACTGTTAGCTTGTCAAGGTTTCCGAAATGGTTGTTGTTCGAATGTACAAAGATCATGAATGTTAATCTTCCACTTTGTAGCGCAGTTGCAGGCGGGCGTGGCTTGCGCCTCCGTATCGGGGGCGGGATGGCCAACCCAACGCGTGTGTGTGCAGCGTCGTCCGCTCGGAGACGGCGTTTGGCATACTGTCGCGGCTGAGCGTCACGGCCACAACCTGCTGGTGAGTGTGGACGAAGGCGATGGTTGGCGCGTCAACGAGACCCTGGCTTCCCTGACAGCCCACGGTGGGTTAGGGCCGCCCCCGCCCCTCAATGTGGACAAGCACGACGGCGTGACGGTGGGCGGTCTGCCGGAATTCATGGGCGTGGACCTGGTGACAGTACACGACGACCTGCAAGACAGTGAGTGTTCACCTGCCACCTCACTACCTTCTAACACTCGGAAAAAATCACTCATAGTGGATGAAGATGCCATTTGTTTTACGTTTAGTCTTATCATAACTCACACTCTGCATGATTTTCACACATAATTTACTTTTGTTCACCTTCTCTTCTTCGTGTTTGTTTGGCCGAGTGTATGTCTGCCCTTAACGCCCTTAACGCCCTACGCTGCGCCCCACAGCGTGTCTCGACGACCTGCGTGTGTCAGGTCATCCGTTACCATTGTCGCCTGCTGTGAACGGCACCAGCTGGGGTCAAGTGACCACCTTAGAGCAGCTCACTCAAGGCTGCCGCCCTTCTGGGGACCCTTGTGCCAACACCACCTGCTCTCCGCCCCTCTCCTGCCATCCGTCCTGGGACCAACCCTCATGCAGGTCAGCTGCTCCCCCCCACCCTGGCGTGGCCTCACTGTCTCTTACCTGCCTCAGTGTGTAATTCTGTCCTGGTGTTGTGAGCTTGCTGAGTCGTGTGTGTCCTGGCGCCGCAGGTGTGGTCCTGGTGAGCGGCTGGTGAGTGGAGCGTGTGAGGACGTGGACGAGTGCCTGTGGCGGCCTTGCCTTTATGGCGGATCCTGCCACAACCTACGACCGGGCTTCCTGTGTGTGTGTGGGCCTGATCACCTGGGAGACCACTGCCAGTGGGCTAAATTAGCCCCCGAAGGACATCCGCTGACTGCTCCCGCTGCCATTGTGGCAATCACCGTCTCCTTTCTGGTTCTGGGTAAGTGACAAACATTGTACTCTACCACCGACGAGCTTCATGTCTACAAAAGAGAAACTCATTGCAAATAGATCAATCATGGCCGATAAACTTATTCCTGTCGCGTTTCTATTTGTTTATTTAACGTGTTTTGTTGCATTGCACGTGCCATGCGACTTAACGAGAACGATGACGCGACGCAGTGTGCTGCTCACCCCGACCACTAACCTTCCCGCAGCGGTGGTGGGCGTGGTGCTGTCCCTCAGGCTCCACCGGGTACGGATGGCTCGAGCATCACAGGCGGGGACGGAGAGAGGCAGCGTCCAGAGCATGAAGGGCGCGGCGGTGGGTGGAGGCGAGGTGGTGGAGACGGTGGTGCCTGACGAAGGGGATCACGATACTCTGCTGGAGCTGCTCAGACTCAAGGTGTCACGAGATCTGCCGCACCACAGAGGAACGGGTGGGTCTGCACTAACATTATTATTGTTATTATTACTAGTATTACTATTATTATTATCATTATTATTATTATTATTATTATTATTATTATTATTATTATTATTGTTATTACTATTATTACTATTATAATTATCTTTCTCTCCTTCTCTCTCCTCCCTCTTCCAGAAGGGTCAGCGGTGGTGGGTAATGAGGAGGAGAGCGGCGTGGATGTCATTGGGGCCAGACAGACTTCGGTCCCTGATGTGTTCCTGCCCGAGGAGGACTTGAGAGCCTATGCTTACGAGGGAGACAGTTCACACTCAGGTTCCCTCACCTCTACGTTGTCAGGTAAAGCATAGAAGGGCAGGGCAAGGCAAGGCAAGGCAAGGCAAGGCAAGGCAAGGCAAGGCAAGGCAAGGCAAGGCAAGGCAAGGCAAGGCAAGGCAAGGCAAGGTAAGGCAAGGGAAAGGGATCATGAAAACGGAAAAAAATGTGACTTTACTTAAATGTTCTTACCCATCTATCTATCCAACTGTTTATTTTGTACCTATGTGTAATGAGTGTGTCTGTGTCACTAGAATTAAGGATGGAGCTGGCTGGAGGCGGCCCTAACGTGCCTTTAGTGGCGGGATTCCTGGAGGCAACAGACTTGCTGGCGACCCTTCCTGAGGCAAGGCGTACCACCCCCACCCGCGCCCACACTGCGACCACCACCCCACTGGGACGCACAACACTTGGGAAAAAGGAAGTAGTGAAGGAGCCTTGTGTCCCTTCCACCTCTTCTCCAGCAGGTAATTCCTTCCTTCCTTCCTTCCTGCATCCCTTCCTTCCTTCCTTCCTTCCTCCCTTCCTTCCTTCCTACCTTCCTTCCTAATCCAGTATTCGTATATAGTATTCGTTTCCAAATACTATATTATTTCGGATTATTAATACTACATCATCACCATCAATGTTGTATCCGTTCCAGACTGACCTTGACACGCCGCTACACACCCCGCCCGGTCCGCCGCCTCACAGCTAGCACCAGGCAGTCCACCACCGCCCTCCGCCACCCGTCTCCTGGGACCTCATTGACTCGGCACAGAGGTGAGTTCCCAGCCTCTCGTTATAGCTGTCTCCTTCATGCATATAGACGGAAAGGAAGAGGAGATAGATTGGAGTATAAAGAAACGGATAGGAAGAAGGGATAATTGAAAACAGATGGAAGATAAAAAAAAAAGAGTGATTGTGTGAGGAATATAGCGAATATTTGGTAACATTCTATCTCTGAGACGTACGTACAGTTAGCTCCTTGCACTAGTCTCATCACCCTGGAAACATTCTCTATACCGAGCGGCTACGTAATCCAACACAAAATACATAACACAACCTTTGAAGAATTTAATGTACTTTTCCAGCGTCTCTCACCTTCCCCAACCTGCAAGAGGAGGTGGTGGGGAGGCCAAGGAGCAGTGGGGAGGAACGTCGCTGAGGATAAGTTGTTGGAAATCACTCGGACTCTTTCTACCGTGATGACTGACACCAAGAACCGAGGGACAGAGGCAGGACTGAGGTGCACAAGATGTCTATGTTTCTTTTATCATTACCTTGTGGAGTAAGATTAATTAGATATAAGAAAGAGAGACTGTGTGTGTGTGTATGTGTCCTTGTGTGTGTTTAGGTCTAGAGTTTGATATTAATACAGCTTCTATTACCGTCGTCACAGCTGGTTTCCGAACAACTCTGAGGCGGTGCAGGACAAGCAGCAGCAGGACCTCAACACAACACCAACGGGGCAGGAGTGTGTCGGACGGAACATGCCGAAGTCTTTCAGGTTTGTTGTTACCTGAGGCTATGAATCAGGATTTGTTTTTCTCTAGTAGTTCTCTCTTGCTTGCCGTATTTTTTTCTTTCTTTCTGCCACACACAAGATGTTTCACCAAATGCATACAGTATATCTTTACCTACAGGATGGTGAGCTGTCAGTGGGTGGAATTCAATGTCTACTGTGTCGTCGCCTCTGGAGTCGCGGCTCTTCGACACACACTCTGAGGCTGGCGTAGAACCCAGCCGCGTCGACCTGCTGGTGAGGATCAAAGCCTGTTTTTGAGGCCATGAGGTGGACGACAAGGCTGTTGTGGCGGAGCAATGGTATTCTGGAGCTGTGACAAAGCGGCGGACGAGGCGAGGCACAAGTCAGAGCGTCAGTCCAGCGGGGGTGCGCGAGTGTCACTGTGCGCTACTTTGCTTCATCAAACTTGAGAACGTAATGGTGTTGGCCTGATCAGCATAATACTACATACTGTGAGGGGGCCTACGTTCATAGGGGTATCACGCCCATATTTTTTCACGTTTCTGTATAACTGCCAAGGTGAAAATATTGTATAAAATAAAGATCACTGTTTTAAGCCATTAATTGGCCTTACACATGAGTAATGCTTCAATGTGTGTGTGTGTGTGTGTGTGTGTGTGTGTGTGTGTGTGTGTATGTGTATGTGTGTGCGTGGGTGTGTGTGTGTGTGTACAACTGTCCTCAATGGTGAGTCATGCGATGGTAAGCTGTTTGTGTTAATAACTCACCATTACTTCATGTGTTTGATCACTTTATGTATAATTGTTATAAACGTTTTTTAATTAAAACTAATTTTGGACCATGTGTCTAGTTTATCAATAACAACACCCACCACCACCTTTTTTATGTGAAAATAAGCTCAAACAACGTGAAAATATTACTCTGACCTTCCTTCCGCTTGACTGATACAGAAGGGAACTGGGAACTGAGTCCAGCCATATTACACTTTTCATAGAAACTCTCAGGCTGTTCCATTAAACAATAGGATGACTTGCGAAAACAGAAATAGAACAAAAGTCTGCTAAATACTGCAAAAGGACTTAAAACAATATTTCCTGTAATGTTATCATCTATCCAAGATATGGCGACGTGCAAGCAAAGTCTACTAAATCACACAGGTGCTATGATCATTCTGTGACGCAAGGAAAGAGAACACAAATCAATGTGAGTCAATTTCAATTCACGTAATTTCCGCCAAGTATCAAAGAAGTGTGTGGAGACAGTCAGGCAGCACACAAGCCACCACAGTGGGTTGTAGGACCAAAGTACGTATGGAAATAGTTCGTATGCATAAAGTTCGTACGCAATTGTTCGTAAGCAAATGTTCGTAAGGGATAAAGTTCGTTTGAAAAAAGTACGTACGAAAAAGTTCGTACGCTAAAGATCGTATGCAGATGTTCGTATGGTACGTAGTACGTATGTAAACTATTCGTAACGACCTAACCTAACTTAACCCAATCTAACGCGTACAAACATTTTTCTAACGAACATTGGCATGACGAACATTTAACCTTACGATTTTTTCTCCATTACGATTTTTTTCTATTACGAACTTTTGACATGACGAACTTTATACCCTACGTACTTTATCCTGACGTACTTTAGGCAAACGAACTTTATCCTACGAATTATTGCCATACGAAGTTTTTCTATACGAACTTTTGTCCGGAACCCACCACAGTGGGCACAATCATATTGAATTGAAACATTCCTCTGTGAACGTAATCTTAGCACAGTCTGCCTTGCGTTTCGAGGGGGATCTCGAGGTGCCACAGATCCATGGTTCAAGGAGAAAGTGAGTACAGTGGCGAGGTGCAATTTACCTCATGCCACGAGCGGCACCTTTGATTAGGCTACACGTGAAATATATGTCCGTGAGTATACCAGTCTGGAAACAATAGAGAGAGAGAGAGAGAGAGAGAGAGAGAGAGAGAGAGAGAGAGAGAGAGAGAGAGAGAGAGAGAGAGAGAGAGAGAGAATACATATATAACATAATAATACATAAGATCAGACACCAGAGGACCTATTGGTCCATAACTAGGGTATCTGCTGGAGTTTATACTATTACTATTATTATTATAGTACAGAGAGAAAAAGCAGAATGTATGTGTGTGTGTGTGTGTGTGTGTGTGTGTGTGTGTGTGTGTGTGTGTGTGTTTCGCTCACTCAAAGGAGAATGGAATCACTATAAAAGAAGGCTAAGACAAAATAAAGAAGAAAAAGCAACTGGAATACAGAATAATGGAGAAGAATATGGAGAGGACAGCCTTAAAATTTACCAAGCGCTCAGCTATGAATATAACTTTCTCTTCAGCTCGATACAGTCAAATTCAAAGACTGTAATAAAGTTTGAAGAAAAGAATTAAACCGCATGGTATAGACAAAATTGGGGAGCGGCCGGTGAGCATCCCGATCGTCAGGCGTCACTTGACAGCCGACAGCCAGCAGCTGACCACCACAACAACACCAGAAGGAGGAAGGAAGGAGGAGCGACTTAATAACACTGGATATATTGCACTTAATGTGGATGTGGAGACAGAAAAAGAAACTAGAACAAGTATAAAGGAAAACTAGATCAATAAGCTGATATTAAAGTGCATGATGTATAATTATGTACTTGCAAACCGGTACGATATGTTGGGCCACCCAGCCGGCAGCGACAGGAGCTGATGGGGGAATCAGTCTTAAGCGGAAATTAAACATACAGCACCTGGATTCCTTGGTCTCCTTCTCCTCGCTTGGACACCTTACATAAAGTGAACCAACAAGACTGAGTGTTGAGTGGTGGTGAGACTTCATTAAGGGAACATCCTGCTAACCACACGTAAGTTGTCCATAGCCATGCTTACCAGTCATCATTAGTGAGGGAATAATAAGTGTTGTTGTTGTGCCCCCACCTCCACTGACTGTGCCCCTCACTAAATTGTTATACTCAAGTGCTTATCCTACCTATTCTTAAAAGCGGCTATACACGGTGCTGTGATCACTTGGTGAGGGAGGGCATTCCAATCATTGATTATTCCAATGGTGAACGCATTGCCCTTTAGTGCAGTTCTCCAGTGGGTGGGCTTGGTAATGTTGAGTGAGTGGCCTCCAAGGTTGGTAGTGGTCAGCTGGAAAAACCTGGTGGCGATGAGGTGGTCATACCCGTGGAGGATTTTGTACACTTGTATCATGTCTCCTCGCCTCCGACGATCCTTCAGCGTTTGTAGACCCATGAATCGACACCTATCCTCGTAGGGGAGATGTGCAACATTGACCTTGGCGTAGCTTAGATCACGTCCAGGTCAGGTTTAGAGTGACTAATGGGCAAGGTAAATAGTGATGATGCAATTATACTGAGAATGTCTTGAAGTGAGTGTAAGTAAAGATGACTGTGAATATAATAATAATAATAATGTGATGTTCTATAATTACTTACCAGATCATGAAATTAAAGTAGAAGGTGATGATACATTTATTATGTGTTTCATTAATACTTAGGACAAAATTAGTTCAAGTTCATATGAAAAATAAATCAAATGAATAAGGATGGGATGGAGTGCTTTTGGTAGACAACTTAATGTTATAAAAATCAATCTCCCACTATCACTAAAGAGAAAAGTTAATAATTAATGCATTTTTTCTTGTTCAAACAGTATATTCTTTACATGTCCACACCGTTCTGAAACTAAGTCCTGTCCGAGCCTAGCCATGTTGTTGTTGTTACTGGGTTCATTTTCCAACAACATTTTATTTCCTAACCTAATCTAACCTCACGTACATTGATTTAGATGTTGAATGGGTCGTCCTCGTCAGAATGGTGTGGTGGTGTGGTGTGATGTGGTGTTCGGCTCAGCGTGGCAATATGGACTTCATACTCAACCTTAACCTTAATACTGCTCTCTGCACATTACTTCCTTTACCAACTTATTCCTAATTGTGTTGCATATTTGTGTATTATACCGATAGTTTTGCTTTATTATAAAGGTTTTCAGTTTTAAACATATGAATCAGAAACTTGGAGTCCTATGAAATTCCAGGAACAAAAGGTATTGATTGACTAAAAGGTATAGGTAAATTGGGGACACATGCTGTAGCTGTGCATAGCTGCGGGCGCTCATCTCCCGTTACATTGGCCTTTGAGCCTGTGGTGGAAATTAATCTGTTACGCTGGGACACTGTGACATCCGAGTTTCCACAGTTTACCTTCCCCAGGTTTTCCTAAATACCCATTTATCTACCAACCCGTTTGGGAGGATGAACAGCTGGGTGAGTTGTGCGCTGACTGCTCTCGTCCGGGATCAAACTCGGGCCAGCAGATTCGTAGTCAGACATGCTAACCACTGCACCACTGAGGCACATAAAAGCTTTGCACAATTATTTGCTTTTATGTTATCATTTTTTAATATTAGATAAGGGGAAATATGTAGTTCTTTTCCTCTAATCTAAGCTATCCACCTTAACACACAAGGTAGTAGTGATTGGTGACAGGTATCAAGCTTCAGGAAGATACTAGTAGTGGGATGGATGGTGTACAGACAACTCTAGGTATTAGTCTTACTATTGCAACTCCCTGTGGTGGAAAAATTTTCAAAAAGTATTATGTATTACAAAGAAGCTGTAGAAGCAAGAAGTTGAATATTATAGACTACATCATTTTCATTTACCATAGTGGTGGTCAGTGGTGCAGTGGTTAGTACGTCTGACTACGAATCTGCTGGCCTGAGTTTGATCCGGGACAAGGACAGTCGGCATACAGCTCACCCAGGTGTTCATCTTCCCAAACGGGTTGGTAGATAAATGGGTACCTAGGGAAACCTGGGGAAGGCAAACTGTGGAAAGTCGGATGTCACAGTGGCCCTGTGTCCTGGGGTAACGGATTTATTTCCACCACAGGCTCAAAGGCCAATGTGACGGGAGATGAACGCCCGCAGCTATAGCGTGTGCCTCCACTTTCCCTATGAGAGAGGAAATCTTAAATGGCTCTGCAGAGGACTGTTATGTAGCAAGTAAATATCTCAACCATTCTTGGCTCCAAAAGACATGATAGACTAGCTATAAGGAATATGAATTAAATTATTATGATTTCTGTTTTCATCATAAAAATACAAGATGACAAACTTACCTCACTTATTCACACTTACTCATCTCTCCCTTCCTACCTGCTTACCTCCCCTCCTCCTTCACTCCTTACCCACCTTGTCAAGACACACACTAACTACTCATGGTCTCCTCCATCATACTGACACACTCATGTTAATATTCCTTACCTTTCACTGTTTTGCTTTGGATCCTGTACAGTGAAAAGGTGTAAAAACTCCTACCTACTGTATTTAGCTGGTGTTATGATGTGTTTCTAATTATTAACCTTATCTTGCAGGTAGGTCTCAGCCAGACTCGATATGTCAGGTAGAGTCCGGACCCGTGTGGACCGAGGGACGGGGGAGCTGGTGGCCTACAGTGATGCAGCCGTGCGCAACAACCTGGGGATCATTGAGTACTGCCGCACCTCCATGGCTGCCCTCTCTGGCGCTACTGCAGGTATGTATAAGAAAATAAGGAGGCTGCAAAAGGCCAGTTGACCTACACAAAGCAGCTCCTGTGCACCTAACACTTACCATTTGTTTTCTTCATCCATTGAAATGTCCAACCTTTTCTTATAAGTATCTACTTACTTTAGAATTTTTTTTTGGAGGGGCGGGCGTTTTGTTCATTGATTTCCTTGGTGGATAAATCTCATCCAGTGATGTTGAACCTTGAGAAGTAGTGTTTGATGTTATATATTAGTGGTGCACAAAAATCATCATCACTATTACCTGCTTTGTATATATGTATTTGTCAATGATATACTTTTATATAGTGAGCTTCTAATGTGTTGTTGTAGTGCTCTTACTGGCCATACTCCTCTCCCATGTCTCTGTCTCTGTATACATCTGAATTTAGACCAAATTTTTATCCTTTACAGTACAAATGTGGTCACCTACATCAAAAGACCACATAGAACGGCCTTCCTGTTTTGTGCAATATAGAACTTTTTGGCAGCCGTCCGACCACTGTACCTCCCACCATTATGGAGTTACAGAACATTATCATTTCCCCGTCAAAGCATCCCTCATGCAAGGGAAAAATTATTAATCTGATTTGATGGATTCCACGTCACTCTGGTCTAGAAGTGCGAGATCTTCAACTCTGCCTTAGGGACGGAGCACGAGTCTTACTGTCAAAACATAGTATATATATGAAGGTCGCATCCACCACGGCTAAAAATATTAATTGCTGGTCTTGGAGGGTGTTAAGGTAGCCTGTGGCGGACTCAGGACAAAGTACGAGTCTCCCTAAACTAAAATTGAATGAGTGTCAGAAAGAACTGCAAAGTTACCAAAAGACTTCTTTTCTGACTCAATTTGTGTTTGTCGTACGTGTGTATTTGTACTAATTCAGTTTAACTTTAACTTTATCTGGCTATAGGTAACAGACACAAGCATGAATGTCTAAAATCCATGCGAGGGTGTGATCCCTATGTGACTATGTGTGGCCTACGAACACTGCCTACCGGACAGTTTGCCTACCGGACATTATACCTACGGACAATGTGCCTATCGGACATTATGCCTACAGGCACCATGCCTACCAGGCATTATGACTAACAGAAATGATGCCTTAGGCCTTGTCCACATTATACTGCTTAGCAGGATGACGTCATAAACGTAGAATCAGTGAAAACTAATCTGGTAGCACTGTTTGTTGCCAGATCAGTTTTCCTCCACTCTACGTCTATGATGTCATTCTGCTACACAGTATGATATGGTAACAGTGTTTTCCCGCGGGCATTGCCCGCTAGTGTGGACAGGATCTATAGGAGGACATGCCTAACAGACGCAGCTTATAGGGGCAATGTTTACAAGTCACCATTAAACACCCAACTCATCATTCTCTAAGTAACTACAATTCTTTATCCCACCTATGATACCCAGTCTCATCCTCCATCTGTACTGTACTGATGTGGTTGATATTACACTTTTCAGGAATGCTTGGGCTGACAGGGTTGTATGGGTTCCTGTTCTTCCTTGTGGCGGGCGTTGTGCTGTGGCTGCTGTTGCTGCTGAAGGCTGGCTCACGGTGGCAGCAGTTCTTTGTGAGTCGCCAATCTCTCCTCACGAGTGGCATCTTCTCGGGACTTTTTACCTACATTCTGTGTTGGACCTTTCTTTATGGTATGGTTCATGTCTACTGAAAACATTATGGAGTATATATATATGTTGAGTTACATAAGACCGTCGTTACAAGTGACCACAGTTGGATGAGTGAAAACATGAGGATGAGTTGTGTGCATGAGATGTGAAATATGTTAATAATAAAATGTTCTCTCAATGCCATGTTGTTTACTGAAGTACATTCTATTACAATGAATACACTTGAAAGGTTAAACTTCTCCATGATATAAATCCATTGAACTACTTCCAGGGAATTACCGAAGGAATTTCTATAATAAAATGTTTATGAAGAATTAGTAATATTTGAACACAATCAGAAAACAGCCAATGAGTCCACGTGTTGTAGATGGAAGATTCTAGTTTTGGTATTTGTGTTGGTGATTCTGAATGGAGTTAAGCCTTTCTTTCCCT
>JAPQNM010000002.1:12860412-12882912 GCA_029783475.1 Metacarcinus magister
CTCAAACAGTATACCTTCGACTGCCTCGTACTACACGATGTAGACCTTGTGCCAGAGGATGACCGCAACCTTTACACGTGTTCAAACTCACCCAGACATATGGCTGTCTCCATGAACACCTTTGGTTACAGGTAACAGGCTTTGCACTCATGGGAGGTGCTACTTAACTGTTGATGCAGGTTTTGTTTACAGAAAGAGGAGGTACGCTTAAAAAATAATGGAATAACACACTAATAGTTTTACTCGTATAAATGGATATGTATGTGTATAAGAAATAGGAGGTTTACTCTGACATAGCTTCAGCACGTTCACAGATTACCGTACAAAACCTATTTCGGAGGAGTATCCGCCATGACGGCGAAACAGTACCTCGCTGTCAACGGGTTCAGCAACGAGTTCTGGGGTTGGGGCGGCGAGGACGACGACTTGTTTAACCGCGTCCAAAACCATGGCCTCAAACTGTCGCGCTACTCCAACAAACTGGGCCGCTACACCATGCTCTATCACAGGAAAGAGAAGTTCAATCCTAGCAGGTGAGCCTGATGCATCACGCAGGTTTGTGGAGCCCTTCCCAAGGGAGAGGAACAATAATACTCCAGTGTACTTTGTGATATAGTCAATGTTCACAGTTGTCTCCGCCCGACAGATTCACAAAACTCCGTCTGGGTAAACAGAGGTTCAAGACGGACGGTCTTAACAGCATCAAGTACAAAATTTTGAAGACTGAGAAGCGGCGGCTATTCACCTTGCTGTTCGTGGCTCTTGGGTGAAATTAACGCTGGTGTGTCCTTGGTATTGATGGTGATCGTCAACACTTTCTTCCGTGACGTCCTTATGAAGAGCAGCGCCTCGGAGCGACGGACTGGACGCCTGTCACCCTCAAATTCATCCGCATTTAGATCAAGCTGCTAAATTTCTACCATAATTATCGTCTGCCCTTACAAGTCCAGCATTGTGCCAATCTCTGCCAAGTGTTGCTTACAAAACCCTTCCACCCAATCCCTCCACCTCATGTATGTTCGCCATTTACTCATCTGAGCTTCAGTTAGTCAACCAGTTGATCAAAATGCATCATAACGTCAATTCAACAGTTAATCATTAGAACTGTTTTGTTTGATCTATTTATTAATTGATATATTATTTGTTTGTTTATATATATTTTCTTTCTTTTTCTTTCTTTCTTTCCTCCCAGCATCTTACTTAGAACTAACCTGTTCCTTTCTGGTATGAAAGTGCACGTTGTTAGTTTATCATGCTGTGGTGACTCACTTCTATTCACTTTTATTCATAATCGTTACATTTTTCACTAATATATTGTTGAGTTTTGGTCTTTGTGCATAAACTTAAACATTTTGGGCTACCTACGTGAATGAATGAAAAGAATCAAAACCATATAAGATGCTTGTAATCACTCCGTTGCTATACACTTTATACAATAGTTGGTGGTAATAGAGCAGCTCCAATTTATATGAGTGGTGTAAGTGTATATTTTCTCCGCTGGGTGTGGCACGATACGCCCTTTGCGATTGTTGCCCAGCTATTGTGTGCAAATGTATTTACGTGTGTAGTATGGTATTTGTGTTTCTCGCTGGAAAGAAGGGATTAATCTTTTATTCCATTTTTTAATTAATATATCTTATCCTTATAGCTGAACCATTTTCAACATATACTTCAATTAATCTCTTATAGGAGCTACTTACTAAATAGGAAGGGTATTCTTCAATATTTTGCACTGAAATGAAATGTACCCTAATAAAAAAAAAAACTCAATGTATACTTCTCTAATCCTAATTTAATAACTTAAATATATAAAGGATTCAAGTAAGTTTTTAATCCCTCGTGCTGATAGTACAAGCTTTAGTGATGGGAATTCCGGCATGTGTTGTGTTATAATATAACTATTTAATACAGAAGAATGAAATGAAGTCGCTACAAAATGTGCATCTAAACTTACCGTATCAGGAATAGGAGCAAATAATTCAACAAGCATTATCAAGGAAATCAGATGGAAGAGTTACTTTATGGAAGGAGTATTAATAAAGAGAAGTAAAAAGATTATTGTAATACATGATTTTTGAAGAGATTGACATCTTGCAGGAGTAAGTAGTATTGAAACTGAAGAGTGTAGACGAACTAAGAAGAAAAATAAAAGATGTTAATGATGGGGGGAAGAGGTGGTTAATAAGGGGAGAGAGATGCTTAAAGAGGAGATAGAAAGAGAGGTAGGTAAAGAGGTGAGAGAGAGAGTACGGAATGAAAGCAAGACAAGACCAAGTGTTTGTTTACATCCACTCATCTATTATAGTCAGTGAGTGTGTCTGTCAGTGGGTGTGTGTACGTGTGTGTGTGTACAGCTTGTCGTCACTGTGTTGGCTTAGAGATGAAGACTGTTACCTGTACTGCACCTGTAAATATTGCTGTAATCAAGTACTGTAAGTAACTCAATTTGATATATATAGAGCTATAATAAAAAATCTAAACATTATGCTCCAGCAGCTCCACTGTGTATTCAAATCTACAAGACCAACTTTGTGAATGAATGATTATATTAATGTTTAATTTTTTTCCAGGGGGTAAGAGAGATGAAAAGCTTATCTTGCCGTTGAATGATTCGATCAGCTTCACTCTGAGTCAAGATGAAATGTGTGCTAAAACAACGACCTCCATCTCACCGGCGTTCTCAGAGGATAAGTTTTGGCTGAACGGCAAGTAAGTGTGGGAACAGAACCTCTTGCTAAACACTTACTTATCTACCTTTGATACCGGGTAATATGGAGATAACATTAGCGTGTTCTCCTGAGGTTAATACTTACATGTCAGATAGAATTAAGGTTGCAGAATATCATGCAATATATATCAACTTCCGGAAACTTGTTAAAGCAAAATAAAACAAGGTAAGAAATTAGGCTAACCTTATCTCCATATTATCTTTGATACGTTTGAGAAAATATCTGAGTACACATTTTATGCTCATAGTGTATATTTAAGCAATTTTTGGAAACACAAATATTTCACATTTTTTTATTTATTGTTCATGAAATATTTAGGTGGGATGGCTAAATATTGGATTATTCCAAGGGTGGGGGACAAGGAGCTGCCTCGTGTAGGTCATTAACTGGCCTCTTGCAGTCTCCTCATTTCTTATGTTCATATGTTCATATCATTGTATATATGTAAGACGTGATAATATTTTCAGAAGTATAGTATTTTAATCAAGATAATTATTTCAGGAAGGAGTCACTTGAAAATCCACGAATACAAAACTGCCTTAAAGAGAGTAAGTCCAAAGTATCTTTTAGTAGATACTGTTTGTGAAAAGTAACTCACTTGTTTTATAATTATAGAGTAGAACACTGATATACCATGAGACGTGTTTCACCAGGGATCATTTTAAATAAGGTTTCCACTAGATGCAAGACAAGTTACAAAAGGTTACTTCAGAGGGTGTAAACTTTGGTCCCTAAGAGAAAAGTGCAAACCATGAAAATGCATTTGAATCACTAATAGATATACAAAAAAAACACATAGCATAGAAAGCCTAATAAAACATGGCATTTATACTCAGTCAATTGGGCCTAAAGATCACACAGTAGTATAGATTATATTCCCTGTGTTGGAGGCTGCAAGAATACTTACTAGCACAGTATTCCCTTGCAGTGTAAAAGATGACGAAAAGTGACAGAGTGATGGGTCTGAGAAGCCCTTCCTCTGTATTCCCTGCTATGAAAAGACAGGATGCAGAGGGTAAGGGGAGAGCAATGTCTCCCTGAACCCAAACGCCTTATTTTGGCAACCATTTATAGGGAATATTTGCTGGGTATATATATTGGTAAATAGTATAGATTGTTAAGGGTGATGTTAGGTCCATTCTTAAGATATGTTAATGCTCCTCTTGTGAAAAAGCTGAACTCAAAACAAGATGGAAAAACAGAATAATTAGTGTGAGTTCCAGAGTCTAAGGGATGAAGGAATGAAGATATTGAATTATTGATATGATAATATATGAAAATAATAATAAGGATCCGGTTAACTAAAGAGTGTTGGGCTTGTGCAGTATATCCATTGTAACAGCGGAGGGATTGTAGTTGGTTCAGAAATCAGTAATTATGAAATTTTATGTATTTGTTGGCAAGAGTTTCAATATTGCACATCATTGACAGATTTCAAGTGATTCTGTTAATGATTGGATTTTTATGCATCAAAAACAATGTTATTATATGGATGGGGTTTACAGGGACAAATTTTCTCGGATATAATACATACTATACTAAATGTGCCAGAGTAAGTTTATGACTTTTGCCATACCTTTACCTGCGTGTGTGTGTGTGCGTGCGTGTGTATATGCATTAAACTATTAAATATGACGGTGAATTTCTTCCAGTCAGACGGCGAGCATCAAAGAGAAAATTTGAAGGAACAGATGAGAATGTCTGGAGTTGGCACGTCCATATCTGCTCCGAGAACAACTTCCCCACAGCAGCTGGTCTCGCCTCCTCAGCTGCGGGTTATGCTTGCCTTGGTAAGGTTTGGCACCATTAAAGGGGAAACTATTGCAAGATATGGAAGATGTATTTGTGTAGCTATATCCATCCATCACTCAACATAACCTTGCATATCACGTCTGGCGAGAAGCGGGATTTTTTTCTACGTATTTTTGTTTTCCCTTAGCCAGTACCCTTTCAATGGAAAAAAAGAATTGTACTCCATTATATATTCCTTACTAGTAATGCAATGTTATGTTTCAGTGTACGCTCTGGGCCAGGTGTATGGTGTGGAAGGTGACCTGTCCTGCGTGGCCCGGCAAGGGTCGGGGAGTGCCTGCCGCAGCGTTCATGGGGGGTTGGTGCGCTGGTACATGGGGGAAGCCGATGACGGCTCAGACTCAGTAGCTCGCCCCATTGCACCTCCTGATCACTTCACTAACTTGCAGGTCATCATATGTGTGGTAAGTTATAGGTTATAGGAACAACCTCTTACTGATAGAATGTGTACACTATTCCACTAAATGTAAGGGAAGTTTGTGGATATTATAACATATTAGTATCAACTTTGTTCTGTTCCCTTTAATTGTATAATGGTTATACTCAGTATTGTGATGATAGACTACTTGTAACTCATCACAAAACAATTACGAGGTGCTTCTTTTTCATATGTAGAAATCAACCACCGACTGAGAGTTTGTTTTCAAATGTTTTATTTCTTCAAAATGAGAGGGGAAACTTTAACATATAATAAGTACAAGAAACAATGTAAAAGGGATGGAGTGAAGGGTCTGGCTCTGGTAAGCCACTTCTCTGTATTCTCTCCCACTAGTACAAAGGAAGAGAGGATAATAATGTCTCTTTGAACTCTATTCGCCTCCTTTAAAGATGAATAGATATATGAAAAATTGCTTGGTTTTATAAAGATGCTGCATTGTCCTTTTCATAGAAGTGTCATGCTGTACTCAACTAAGCATGAACAAGAGGCTTTCAGTATTATGCTACAGTAGTTGTAATAGGTATGAGTGTTATGATATGTGTGTTGTGTGTGAAGGTGAGTTGTATGACCTCTGTGTTGTGTTTGAAGGTGAGCGCAGGACGGAAGAAGACAGGCAGTACCGAGGGCATGAGGACAACGGTGGCCACTTCTAGCCTAATGCAACACCGCATCGACGTGTCTGTTCCGTCACGAATAGAATCCATGATGAAGGTAAGGCTAATAATCTACTAATACTGCTACTACTAGTACTATTACTACTATACTATAATAATGTGTGGTTTTCTTTTTTCTAGTTGTAATTAAATTTTGTTGACTGACCCATCTGTCTTGTGAACCATGAAATAGCGAGTACTTAGATATTTCAGTAATTGGATAGAATAATAACTGCAAGAAACGTTATATGATGATAAGTGTGATGATTTTATAACAAATGAATGAGTTTAAACATGGAATTAACTTAGGAGGCACTTCAAGGTTTTAAGAGAAGGTAAAAAGTAAGAGGTGAAGGATGAAGAATAAGATGAGAAATATAAAAATAGAGGAAGATAGTGTAATGATTTTGATATTAATGCATTGAGGTTCAAGTCAGGGGCGTACCTAGGGTACATGGCGCCTATAGTCTTCCAAATCTTAACAGATTCCTGGTGGGGCAGAATCCAGTATTCCTATGGGTCCAACGCTGCCTTTTACTTATGTACATCAAGTTCTAACTGGCTAGTTCACGTGGACATGGCAGCATTGGACCCATGGGAATACTGGATTCTGCCCCACCATGAATCTGTTAAGATTTGGAAGACTATAGGGGCAACCACTAGAATTGAGCCTGTACGTGTCAGACTTGAGCCTGTACCGCTAGCAGGATCTCTAACTCGGTGATAATATTTCTTCGTTTTAAACCTTCCCTGTTCCTCTACGTGTCATTTTGAGGGATGGAGGAGCAGTAACACATTATTCCTCACCATCAATAGTGGTTGGATATAAAGAAAACAGTGCCTATTAAGTGTAATAACTTGATAGAACATAACAGAACAGATCTTCTTCTTGTGACCGCTAGCAGCCGACAGGATCTCCAACCTGGTGAAAATATTTCTTCGGTTTAAACCTTCCCTGTTCCTCTACATGTCATTTTGAGGGATGGAGGAGCAGTAACACATCATTCTTTACCATTAATAGTGGAGGGATATAAAGAAAACATTACCTATTAAGCGTAAGTAACCTAATATAAGAACATCAACAAGTTTCAACAGGCACAGCTGGGTGGCCGCCGTGCGTTGACTTGGTCACGTATATATTAAACCAAAATTGAGATTTTTATCATACACAGGAAAGCAATTATATATACTTAAAAAAATCGTTTGAAATACCTATCAGTTTCCTACATAAACATTTATTATATTTGATTCGTATTTATTTCATGAAAAATGTTTATTTCTAAGGTCAATCATAAAATCGAATAATAGAATAAAGCAATAATAATGAAATTAAACCAATATAAACCATAGAATAGAATATATAAAAATTATTCAAACCGAAAGTAAAGCCTAAATAAACCATAACACAAAGAAAAACGGAAAATACAACGAACAAATGAGGAAAAAACACCGTAATTATTTGTTTACATCCAAGAGTGTTAATTGTAGCGTGTTAGGTACAGTAAAAGAAGTGTTAGGACATGGTGACTTACAAGGATAGAGATGAAGGTGAGTGTGTTGTGTTATGAGTGTGTTATGGTGGGCTGATGGCCTGACAGGCTAACGAATCTGCAAAAATCGATAAAAATACCGGTATACCGAAGGGCTTTTAATGCCTGTAATACCGTCCCGAAAATACCAGTATATCGGTATACTGGATAGGTGCACATCCCTAGACACACACACACTCAGCTGACGCCAGGCAATGTAATCTGATTGTGTTTCCGATTAATAATTATAATACTTAGGACACCAGTTGTGTTGCATATCACGTATATGTATGGAGTTTGGTGTTGTGTGTGTTGGAGGGTGTGTGTGTATGTCTGTGTGTGTTTAGAATACGTGTATGGTGTGTGGGAAGCAGGGTTGGGTCCAAGTACATGTACTTGTACTTTGACTTGAGTACAAATTTTCATGTGCTTGTACTTGGAGTTTAAAATGTTACTTATATACTTGTACTTGTACTTAGACACAAAGTACTTGAATATTACCAAGTACATTCAAGTCTTGTCTCCTTGGAGGGTTCCCCCCACACACTTCTACAAATGAGTATGGCAACAAATGGGGGTTCCCAAATGGACCATTTGGGGGGGCGGCGGGCCCCTTTGTTGGAGGCCTGGGGGGGGGGCGTCTTCTTATATGACCCCCACAGCCCTTCCCTTAGCTACGACACTGAATTTAGCCATTAGACTTGAGTCTGTATCATGGCACCCCCCTCAAGCTGTCACCTGGGGCGGCCCAGCCCCCCTTACTACACCACTGGTTCCAGTGAGTAGTATTAAGTTATTTGAGAGGTGGCTTTGGGGTGAGAATAGTGGAATTGTAAGAGTAGTTTGTATAGGTAATGACATTTTTAATTAATATACTTACATCTTATACACTCTTTTTTTTATAGGCCATCGAGAAGAAAGACTGGCCGACCTTCTGTGACGTTACCATAGCTGACAGTAATGAGATGCATGCCGTGTGCCTAGACACCTTCCCGCCTTGTGTGTACATGACGGACACCTCACACGCTGTAGCCAACCTCATACACAAATACAATGATCTCAAGGCTAAGGAAGGCAATCGCAACCATAAGGTGAGTTTCAAAAAAGAATATAATCGATTGCAATATTCTCCCATCAATTGATTATTAGTATTTTGGGGTAATATGGAGATAATATTAGCGTCTTCTCCTGAGGTTAATACTTACATGTCAGATAGAATTTAGGTTGCAGAATAACGTGCAATATATATCAACTTCCGGAAACTTGTTAAAGCAAAATAGTCCGTGCCTCAAAATTAGTAGGCTAACCTTATCTTCATATTATCCGTAGTTTGTTTAGATTTATTACTACAACCTACTCTTCTTCATCAGGTTTGTTATACCTTTGATGCTGGTCCTAACGCCTGCATCTTCACCCCGGGAGCTGTGGCTGAAGAGGTGTTAGCTACCTTATTACGAGCCTTTCCTCCTCCCCCAACACAGAGCAAGGATGAATATGTGAAGGGCATTCCCACCACCAAGCCAGCCACACTCTCAAAGGTATTTATTCTATAGCATTAAAAACTGATATTATATTGTGTGTTAACTTACTTTGTTTGTATTTATTTTTATGTATGAGCAAGATGAGACAAAAGAAGAAGGAAGTTAATTAATAAGTTGTGTATGTTATATTGTTTTCATCAATTGTTTTCAGGAGTTGCAGAGTTTAGCTGATGACTTTGTGGAGAGTGGGAAGCTTCAGTATTTGATCCACACCAAGGTGGGTGATGGGCCCCGGGTGTTGGTGGAGCCATCCGCCAGCCTCCTCAACACCACCACAGGCTTACCCAACTCATCCGACACTGACATGTAGGGAAGCAGGAACAGGGGTAGAGTGTGGACGGACTCAAGAACAATGGTAGATGAATGTATACAAAGATGCAACACAATCTCAGCAGCATTGAAACATTTCATCTGTAAAAAGTAAGTTGTTAATCCATACCAACTCAAAAAAAAGGTTGAAAACTCAAACTTTTATGAAAGAAACTAATAATATAAAAACATTGAATATTGACTGCAGAAAGAAAGAAAGAAGGACTAGTTAGAAGTTGTGTCTAGCTATCCAGTTGAACCAATGAGTCTGTTGCAAGACTCTGAAGTATCCTATACATGCATAAGAATATAGCTTCCTTATGTTCTTATGCAGAGTAGACAGCTGGAGGCATTAGATTCCTGTCACTGCCACCCCCTTCCCCCTTCTTGTTGGGGATACAGATGCTTTATAATACATTCACTCAGATATATAACGTGTATGTCCAGAAATATGTACAAAAGATAATCATGTGTGCCTTGAATGTGGCTCTAATTCTAGGCCACTGAAAATACCTTTGAAAAGTAATCATTGCGAGGTTTGATTAGTAAGTGAAAAGCCAGATTGAGGGTTGATATATTATTCCCATTAGCCATTTATAAAGGTATGATCTTATTATTCCATTAAGGTTAATACTGTCATTGGAGTAAAATAATATGTGTGGTGTTGATAGAGAAGAGTGTCTTGAAGGAGGTCAATTTGAATCTTAATTTTACATTATTCTATTATGCCTTGAAGAGTTGATCTGTTGTTGTTGTTGTTGTTGTTGTTGTTGTCTATCATTAAAAAAAATATAAAGAAAAATTCATATCAGATTAATTTTGTCAAGCTGGCAGTGTGATATTGAATTTTTCACTCTTTTGTTACTTATGAAAACTTCAGATAAGAAAGTATATGAAGAAGTTATGAGTTATTCTAGATAGGCCTATATTGTTTCAAGGCTGTTCCTGCCAGTTACCTATTGAAGTGTTACTTATAATAGTGGTGACGAAAAGAAAGTATATGAAGAAGTTATGAGTTATTCTAAGTAGGCCTATACGTATTGTTTCAAAGTTTTTTCCTGCCAGTAACCTATTGAAGTGTTGCTTATAAGAGTGGTGACGGGTCTGCATCTGATCTCATTCCGGTATAACTAGTGATAGTGTGTTGGGCTTCCTAATAGCAGTAGTAGGATATAGATTATAAAATGTTTATGCTTCCAATTAGTATTAAGTATTTATAAGTATATGCTATTATACAAACTTACTTTTACCTCAAGAGAAAAACAGAAAAAACTAAATAATGAAAGAATATTAAGAAATCAAAAACTTCTGCCTCTGTTTTGGTGTATGGAAATGTATGGTTGGCATGGAGTGAGGATGTTATTCTCTACCTTTGTCCTTTATAGTGATAGCCACAGTACGCAGGGAAATGGGAGCACGTGTCTTAAGTTACCATGTCTCTGGAACAAATTATAAGTATACATATAATAAGAATAATGCCTTACTTATAACAACTGATCGTATTTTTCATTTAACATTGGGTTATTGTTTTGTGATACAGCATTTGAATCTGTTGAGGTTTTTTTAAAAGTTTGAACATATTTGTTAATTTTTATTCAATTGTTTTATGATTGATTTTATTGAATCTGTATTTATTTGGTGTTTTACTGCATTTATTATACTATCTTTTTATTGGTTCTGTTTTTCATATATTTATTTATATGTTTATTTAATATATTTGTTATTTATTTGAGTTAGGTAGTTAAGTTTTCCTCCATGAAGACCCATTATGTAGTTTGGCAGCACAGGAGACCCAACCCATGGTGTTTTAAGGCCCTTGTTACCCGTAATGCTACACAATCACAGGCAGGGTTAATAGGATCAGTAATGCAAGTGATTCTAACGTATTTACTTGGCATGAAAACTAACCATTCTTGGGGTGAGTAGTGGATGAAGGGAAGAGGTCGAGCTGTTGGGTTGTATGTGCAAATATTATAAAGAGCTTGAAGAGAAGGTTACATAAATTTATAGATAAAATGAGGTGTAATATTAGGTAAATGGAAGGTAGTTTGTGTAGGCCAAGTGGTCTTTAGCAGACTCCTTATGTCCTCATCATTTCAAGTGTATGGTTTAAGTTCACTGGTGTGGTCTCAATTACTTCACAATTATTTATGGCGCTAATGTTGTCCAAGTCTTCCAGAATATCCATCATATATGACGTGTTATTCTTCCATTTAGATTAGTATTGAATATTAATATGAATCCCATCCATGACATGAAGGCACAAACACTAGTGGTAGGAGAAGAAATGCATGTGGTGAAAATAATCAGTATTGTATAAGGGCATGGTATACAAGTAAATAAGGAGCACGTTTGGCATTGATGTGCAAGGAATGGTAGTTCAATTCCCATTACCATCGTACAATGTGAAGAACACCATGCAGGGTCTGGCGACAAGCGGGATTTTTTTTTTTTTTTAATGTATTTTTGTTGTCCCTTGGCCAGTACCCTTTTGATGTAATAAAAAAGAAAGTGTTGAGTCTCAAGCTCCGTATAAACCTGATCCAGTATGGAGTCACCTTAACAATGGCTCAGGAAGGAGTGTGAAGTGTGACTCTCGCACCATAACACATTTAGTGGTCTCAAGAGTGCATGGTGTAATGTTTGGTTAATCTGTATGCGTTAATGTAGAGTTGTAGAGTGTGGTGGTTGGGTTTGTGATAAGGTAATGTTAATACTTGGTTATCTTTGTGTTAAAGTTTTATTGGTTTGCATGTAATAGTTGTACGCTCAAAATGGGTTAGGTGTTGAATAAACTATTTTGATCGAAAGTCCCATAGATATTTTCAGTGTATCATTTCATGAAAATAAGTTTTCTTACTGTTGTAATTAGAAATAGTCACAACAATGAATTTATAAAGTACATGAAATATATATATATATATATATATATATATATATATATATATATATATATATATGTATATATATATATATATATATATATGTATATATATATATATATATATATATATATATATATATATATATATATGTGTGTGTATATATATATATATATATATATATATATATATATATATTATATATATATATATATATATATATATATATATATATATATAGGTATATATAGATGTAGAGATAGATCAATGTTGATATATATGCAGAGAAAGAGAGAGTAAATGTGGCGATAATCACGTGAAAAAGTTGTTGAAATCCAATGGAGCGGAACTTAAAAAATCAAAGAAGCTATTTAACTTTCATCAAAAAGAAATAATTGAATAAGTAAACACTGAATTTCTGATGCGCCGCCTTAGAGCAACAGGTGTACGCAAACAGACCCAATCCTAGACTACAACACAAAATCAATATGAAGAAAATGTCGAATGGAAGATAACAACATATTCTGAAGACAAGATCACAGACACAAGACCAATAACTTTTTGAGGTTAGGATAGGATCGAGAGCCGTTACAAAGGCATATCCCAAGTCCCAACAATTCGATCTGCAAAGGTCACTGAACGGCCGGCCAGCCCTCCACCAGCCTGCCGTCACCAACTGGCTTCAACAAAGGAGAAAAAACACCCATCCTAACAATAAAAACACCCGTATATTAACACTGGAACTCCTCTTCGTGTAGATACAAACTCTGCCACAAAAGCAAAGTTCAGAATCACTCAATGTGTGCTCGAACTGAACTTGGGAAAATATTCACACAAAACGTTCCCTTGCATCTCCACCTCTCCGCTGAGTCAGCACCGCCCCTTGTCCCTCACCAGTCCCTCACCACCACCCTCTCTCTCCATCCCTACCATCCCCAACCTATCCCCAACCCCTCCGTCCCCTCCGTCCTCAACCTATCCCCAACGGCACTTTCGTAATAGTCACAACTCCCGTCTGTCTTAGCTTCTGTTGCATTTTACTGCATAAGTGGCAGGATGGTGAAAGCGTAGTAGTAGTAGTAGTAGTAGTAGTAGTAGTAGTAGTAGTAGCAGCACCAAATGTTAACAGTGGTTATATAGCATCTGCGTGACCATACAGCTACCTTGTATATAGTTATAGTTGAGACAGCTGTCATCACATCACCACCGCTACGTGTTGATGGGTCAGCTGCAAGGATTATAGACAGACTGTATATAATCCTTGGTCAGCTGTGAAGAGTGATTAAAGTTACACTTCCGTCGCACCTTGTGGATAGTTAGTTCATCAGGTTGTTACGTAGAATTAACATCATTAATTCACCTTACCCACCCAAGCTGACATGTGTGGTATGATTTTCAGTTCAGTATAATAACTATAGTATGGTTTTTTTATTAATGTAATTATAATATCATATATACATTTTTTTTTTATCAAGAATCAAACAAGTTGGTTAGTTATATCCTAATCATGTTGTAAGATGTATGTTTTAGCTTCCAAGTCTTTGTGGTGTAAATATGCGTAGAAAATTTCGTGAGTTGATGAGGAACACGCGCGCAGCAGCTCAACGATTTAGCTATAATCGCATTTGTAGCCGTGTGTGTGTGTGTATGTGTGTGTGTGTGTGTGTGTGTGTGTGTGTGTGTGTGTGTGTGTGTGTGTGTGTGTCATCGCCAATCTTTTATGGGTTCATGTGTTAGGGTCATTTCATTCCAAGCGGGTTATCTTGGACTTTAGTTTTTTTTTGTTAACCTTGACTAATACCTTCACAGTGACAAAGAAAATGTGTTTTATTATTTCAGCGAGTAAGATATCCAGTATAAACGCCACATGTAGGTGTGTAATGATAAGTACGTGAATATATATTGCACCAGAAGGCAAAAAATAAATAAATAAATAAATAAATAAATAGATAAGCGTAACAAAAATCTGATATATATCTTCGGACAGGTAGTAATTTTTTTTCATCTAATCTAACCTTAAAGTTAAACAATCATAATCATGTTAACTTTTCGGCAGGAGTGCATGTAAATAAAATTAAAAAAAAATATATATATATATATATATATATATATATATATATTAGATGCAACAGTATTTCCTTACTAGATTACACACACGAAACTCCCAATTAACACACCGTACACCTAAACAAAACAAAACAAAAAATACCAATATACGAGAGAACACTATGAGATAAGAAGAGATAATGATAAGCTTCGTATTACCATCTATACTATGCATCTCAGATTCATTGATAAAAATACACATCAACATCAACATCATCTGATACACTACCAATAACAACATCACATCGGTATATCTAGCTTAAAATTAACAAGCAGCCTTACAAAACAAAACAATGGTGGTGTGTCTTATTTAAAAGGTAGTACAACACGCTCCCTTCCTTCTCTGCCCTGCTACTGACATCACCAATCATTACACAGATACTGATAGATTATAACCCTTGGGGACGCCTATAAACCGATGACCTGTATATTAGTATTGGAACCATGATATGACTCAGACGGGATATGACGAAAGAGTGAATCACGTTGAATATATAGAGAGTGAGTATACATGATGTGCTATAGATGAGTGGGGTTTTTTTTATTTTTTTATTTTTTTTAGTTAGTGCATCATGTTAGTTATTATATTATATCAGGTGTTCAAGGAGGGTCGGAGGCCAGACCACGTAGAACAGGTTAGGTTGAGGTGAGGTGGTAAGGGGATACGTTGCTACCTCGTAGAGAGAGAAAAGAGAGAGAGAGAGAGAGAGAGAGAGAGAGAGAGAGAGAGAGAGAGAGAGAGAGAGAGCATTGCCACAGCTGTAATATCTGTTTCTAGGACTTTGAACTAATAAAGTGTTTATTTGTAAAGGTTTCGTTACCTCTGGAGTGACTAGCTGCTAATATAACACCAGGAAGGTAATAAGATCAGATATAATTACACATTCACTGACAAGAAGGACGATGGACTGAGAGAGAAAAAATAAAAATGAAATTCAAAGCTTGAAAGTTCACGTAAGGTCAGATTGCATAATATTTCATTGACCTTTCAGAAATTAGAAGCTTGTACTTGGACGCACGTTTATCACAAGAGATTCTGTCATGTTACCAAGCTTTGACATTATTTTGATAGCCTTTATTACTTCAATATGTCGTACTCTTAATGTAACAGAAAAAAAAAACTATCAGAATAATTATTGTACTCGTATATATTGAAGTAAATCTATGAGAACTGCCTTCCACGTATCTATAAAGGGAGGGAATAAATAACCTACAGTAATACGTAATATAATAGTAGTGTAAAAGCTATTACAAACTTACTAACCTTTACTTTATATCTATATATAAATATTTGGGTGAAGTAGATATAGTAGGAAAATATGTGTGACAGTTTGAAAATATCACCTGAAGCTACTAAGTAACTGAGTATTAATTTGTTTAGGCTGCAAATTCATATTAGTGAAACATTTTCTTTGGTGCGCATTAGCTGCAGGTTCCCCACTGCCTCGTCTGTCTCGGGTTCATTTTAAGTTTCCCGCCATTATTCTTCTCATACCGTGTGTAAGAAAATATAAATAATAATCTTTTCTCTCGAGTCCTGATCAAGTTATGCGTTATATATAAAGGGTGTTTTTTCTCTCTCTTTATATTATATTAAAACTTGGAGTAAGTGTTGGCAACCCTAATAAATAATTGACCTTGACGGCGACGAACCTCGAACTCAAACCAACAATACCTTATAAACAAAAACAAATCAGCTAAAACACCACTAAATCTCACACAAACATAATATAAAAAATAACTAATGAAGAACCAGTGTAATATAATCCTATAGATGTGTTTAGATAGATAATATAACATAAAATAAACCAAGACTGCTGGTTTTGTTTACACTTTAACACAGTATTGGAACAGCACCAGTGGAGGAGAGGGTGGCTGCCATTTTGCTTTCCGATTATTTTAATGTTTCCCATGGACTTGTGCCTCTGCTCCTCACGGGACTCATAAAACAGATGCTTCAATGGACGCCTCATCGATTATTACCCAGGTGTCTCGTGATGAGGAGCAGATGAACACCTTCCCCCCGCCAGACCGAGGTGAGGCACAGGTGCACATCCCACCATTCTAAGGATGCTCGGGAAAGGGCTGCTATTTAAACCTTCTAAGGGGTGATTATAGGGGGATGTGAGGTTATGCTAGGAAGGGGTTGGTGTTTTAACCTTGCTAGAGGTGTTAGGGGTGATGTGAGGTTAAGATGTAAGGGGTGAAGATGGTTTAGCGGGAAGGGGGAGGTGCGACAAGGGGAAGGGGGTGATTTTTAAGGTTTAGGGGGATGTGAGGTGGTGTGTTCTAGTGTTGGGTTAGGTGTAAGGGTGAGGTTAGTGTGATGGAAAGGGGAGGGGCTGTAAGAGGGGCGTTTTCAAAGTCTGTCCCGCTAAGAGGATGTGTTCGTATTATTATTTATTCGTAAACTTGTATGCTACTTGTAGGGGGGGAGGGGGAGGGTGTTGGTAGTATATGTTGTGGTCTTGTTTAACTTAATTGTATTCGTTAGATACGTTTTTTTAAGTCCTTTAGATGTGGATATATATTTTTATTTCCTTATTTTTTTCTTATATTGTTATCTTGTGGCAATTCATTTCATCTCTTGTCCTATGTAGAACGTGATGGTGATAAGGGTGATAATATTTTGAGTGTATGTATGTATGTGTGTATGTGTGTGTGTATATGTGTGTGTGTGTGTGTGGTGTTGTGAGGGGCCTTGATGTAGTGATGTGAGGTGGTGAGGGGCCTGTGGAAGGGGCTGTCCTACCCTTACACACCCCCTTTGAACCTGTTGAGTTCTAGTTAACATCTACTATTGCATTACGCTAAGGACATACACATTCCTTGGTATCTCTAGTATGTTTTCTTTATGTTATTACGATTGTGTTAAATACTGAATATACTGAGGTTATTTCTGTGTGTATAGTGAGGTGGGAGGGGCTCGTAATTACTATATACTTAGGTTTATATATGTAATTAATGATATGATGTGGAATATTTAGCATCATTGGCGTGTTGAATAGTGTGATGGTGATGTTTTTTTGTTTGTTTCAGTGAGATTGGTGTATCGTAACCTAAGATTTTTTTTTTTATATAATACTGTAATTCTTCTTCTTCTTCTTCTTCTTCCCTTTAGTTAGTTAGGTTGTATTGTGTACAGGAATAGGTTTTTGTTTAGTGTATTAAGTTTAAGATATATTAGTTGATACAAAGATGTAGGTGTTATTGTTATTATGGTAAAGAATGGATACTTATTTGGTGTGTAAATATTTGTGTTAAGTCCAGGAAATTATTCTTAAACTATTTTTATTTTTGATTTATTATTTTTTATCAATTTTTTTTTCAGTGTAACGGTCTAGGTATCTGTTTGGTTTTTTACATAATTTATCTTTGTTTTATTTAATGTTGAGATGATTTCCTTAGTGATGATAAATATTTCTTCCTATTATTATTATTATTTTTTTTTTTTAGGGGGTCGGTCCCATATACATGAATTATTTTACGCTTCTTCAGTTTCTCTTTTCTTAAATATAAAGTTGAATACGTACTATCAACATTTTAATTTATTTTTATTTAATTTTTTTTTCTTGTTTGAGGGTTTATAGTTTGTTATCAGTGAGTATAATGAAAGTTCTTTTAATAATATTGATAAGTGTTGAGTATTCTTTGAGGAAAAGGAAATTACGTTAATGCTACAAATTTGCTTACGTCGTCCAAGCAAACATCATATTTTTTTAACTGACTTTCATATATATATATTTAGTTTATTTGTTTTTTGTAATAGGTAAAAAAAAACTGAACATTTCGTACTATGGGAAAAGGAAAAGGAAATTACGTTACTGCTACATAATCACTATATTGTCCAAGCAAACATTATATTAACGCTCACTTTCATATATATATTTTCTTTGTTTATTTGTGTAATGGGTAAAAAATAACCAAACATTTCCTACTGTGATGAGTGTTTATTTTTCATTATATATTTTCTTTTACATTAGTTTAGTCAGCTGCACATCCAGATCACAGCAGATTAAGAACAAGGAAACTATTCATTCACATCACCAAGGTTGTAGATTGCAAGTAATAACCGAGTGTTCAGTATTTGTGACTGCATTTATTATAAGTCAAAGTAAGCACAACAAACACAAAGTGAACTCGGATCCTTATTATAATACCATTCAGAATATAAGGGATGTAACTTTCCATAGATCATTGGTTTACTACTGTAGTGGACTTAAATGTGGAGTATAGATGTACTAACTCACCCTTCCTGCCTTCCTTCCTGCCTGCCTTACGACACTCCTTTATTTTCTTTGTTTTACTATGAAGCGTCCAAGTACAAAGGTATAACTTATAACACTATTCCATCAGGTAGTTATTTATCAGCCAACCTTATTAGAAGCATAGGTAACAGTTACGTTGTGTTTACCTATGAATCATCTGCCCTAACTAACTAACTAACTAACCCTCAGTTGTAGTGTAGCAAGACAGCCTTACCACTATAATAGTAATAATAATAATGATAATTTAATTTCACCCGAAGGCATACGAAATACAAACAGATCAAATGAGTATAGAGAGAATGAAATAATGATTATAATAATACTTATATTAATGTTAATAATACTAATACTAAACCACTATGCCTGCTACGAGTCTGGTTGATGTTGTATTTGAGGTTAGGTTAAGTTAGGTTAGGTGAGAGTAGTATTGGTTCTTGTTAAGTTAAGTTAAGATAGATTAGGTTAAGTTAGGTTAGGTGAGAGTGGTATTACATCACCGGCTTTGTCCTAGATATAAGATGTAGGATGTGGCACAATACTATTGGACGTCTTTCTTTCCTCACTTACTTATTCATCTCATCTTCCCTTCCCTTCCCTTCCCTTCCCTTCCCTTCCCTTCCCTTCCCTTCCCTTCCCTTCCCTTCCCTTCCCTGCCTTATGATGGATGCATTATGACACACACACACACACA
The DNA here is from genome assembly GCA_029783475.1 of Metacarcinus magister. Classification (NCBI taxonomy): domain Eukaryota; kingdom Metazoa; phylum Arthropoda; class Malacostraca; order Decapoda; family Cancridae; genus Metacarcinus; species Metacarcinus magister. Next base: position 12,879,372 of record JAPQNM010000002.1, read on the forward strand.
CACTTACTTCTAGCTAGGGCAAGTAACTACTACTAGATGTGTGTGTGTGTGGCGTAGGCAGGATATGGGAGAAAAAACTTATTGTAATGTAATTGTAACTATAGATAGAAAAAATGTCATTCAGGAGTATTTATAAACTTCTTTTTTTTTTGGTAGTAATTCACAAGTTCGTATGTATTGCTGTTACTATGGCCATCCTCCTCCTCCTCCTCCTCCTCCTCCTCCTCCTCCTCCTCCTCCTCCTCCTCCTCCTCCTCCTCCTCCTCCTCCTCCTCCTCCTCTCCTCTCCTCTACTCTATACTAACAGTCATGATGTGAATTAATAAGATTGTCACGTGCTGTTTGGGATTCCATCTTTGGCTGGCATTCATTGCAAAGTAAGGGAGGTGTTGTATGTGTGTGTGTGTGTGTGTGTGTGTGTGTGTGTGTGTGTGTGTGTGTGTGTGTGTGTGTGTGTGTGTTGTTCAAGGCCAATTTTTACTGTTATACATGCAAGGAATATCAGAATACAATGCAATAGAAGTAAGTGTCAGATTTTGTTGTTATGAAAATGAAGTGGTGTGTGAGAGAGAGAGAGAGAGAGAGAGAGAGAGAGAGAGAGAGAGAGAGAGAGAGAGAGAGAGAGAGAGAGAAGCTGTTAAGAAAGAAGATTGTAGGTTTTATTGAAGTGAAGAACGGAAATTTGGTAAGATTGTGATAGTCTAGTGATATTAGTGTTTGTTATCTACCACACACACACACACACACACACACACACACACACACACACACACACACACACACACACAATGGTGGATGGTGTTGATGTACGTAACAGTAATAACACACAAATCACATCATTGTTTCAGGATCCTTGCGTGTAATGTGTGTGTGTGTGTGTGTGTGTGTGTGTGTGTGTGTGTGTGTGTGTGTGTGTTGTAAGAGAGAACACTTTCCTTGCAGTATAAAAGAGAAAGCTATTTATTCATTAATTTATTTTGTATTGTCACCTAAGTGGGATTTCCTTCCTGTATCTATAGTTTGCAGACAGTCTTAGATTATTATTTTTTTTTTAGTGTTTAGTTATAGTTTCTAGTTTAGTTATTCTTTTGTTATTCTTATATTTTTATTTATTATTATTGTTATTATTATGTATTCTTAAGCTTAGGGTTAGGTTAGGTTAGTTAGGTAAGGTAAGGTAAGGTAAGGTTAGGTTAGGTTAGGTTAGGTTAGGTTAGGTTAGGTTAGGTTAGGTAAGGTAAGGTAAGGTTAGGTTAGGTTAGGTTAGGTTAGGTTAGGCTAGGTTAGTTAGGTTAGGTTAGGTTAGGTTAGGTAAGGTTAGGTAAGGTTAGGTTAGGCTAGGTTAGTTAGGTTAGTTAGGTTAGTTAGGTTAGGTAAGGTAAGGTTAGGTTAGGTTAGGTTAGGTTAGGCTAGGTTAGTTAGGTTAGTTAGGTTAGGTTAGGTTAGGTAAGGTAAGGTTAGGTTAGGTTAGGTTAGGTTAGGCTAGGTTAGTTAGGTTAGGTTAGGTTAGGTTAGGTTAGGTTTAGGTTAGGTTAGGTTAGGTTTAGGTTAGGTTTAGGTTAGGTTAGGTTAGGTTAGGTTAGCTTAGCCTTAGGTTAGGTTAGATTACAATCCAACCTTGCAGTGACATTTTCTCTCCAATGCTATCCAGAATGATTACACTCGGACAAAACTTTATAATCAGATGAAAATCCTACTGCCACTAAGACAAATGTTATCCCCAAGGCCATTCACTGTCACTATTTATTTTACAGACCACTATCTTCACCATGTATTGTTTAGTTAAAGGGACTGATAACCAAACAATAGAGTAGGGAGTAATGTTAGCTCAACCTCCACCCCTTGCTTCTATTCCTCCTACTGTCTGTCCTCTTTACAGGGTCTGGCGAGAAGCGGGATTTTTTTTTACGTATTTTTGTTGTCCCTTAACCAGTACCCTTTTAATGTGTGTAAATAAAAGATGTAAATAGACAGTGTATTCCCAGTAGCTGACATCACCACTCAGATTATTAATTGTTTATACTTATTAATTAGCGTGTTATGAGGATTGAGAACATTAATTGAATAGCGCGAAGCAGAAAAATGTGCTGATTGTATTTAATGGTTTCTCTCTGCAAGGGGGAATGATAATAATGACAGTTGGTAATGTATATAATTATAGTTTTAAGCTGAATATAATGATGCTTTTAGTGGAATGTATCGTTCTTATAGCTATTCTGCGTAGTAAATACAGCCACAGACAGACATACATAAACACACACACACACACACACACACACACACACACACACACCCTCCACCAGGCGCCGCTCGCAGGGTGTAAACAGTACCACGTGCACTGAGAGCTACGCAGGAACACACACACACACATACACACACACACACATACATACACACATCTTCCTTCCGCCCTTCAGTCCTCCTCCCTCCCGCTGTTCGTCCTCTCCTCCCCTTCCCTTATCGACCCAGCTCCTCCTCCTCCTCCTCCTCCTCTTCCTCTTCCTCTTCTTCTAGTGTGGCTTTATAGAGTGAGAGGAACTGTTTAATTAAGCTGTTTACTTCCTGTTCTTTTAATTTACCTGTTGTATTTTCTTCCGAGGATTACTTCTTAATGATTTAGTTTATCTTTTTTATGTATTACTACCTTTAACGTACATGCTACACTTACATACATACATACATACACACACACACACACACACACACACACACACACACACACACACACACACACACACACACACACACACTCTCTCTCTTGTATCGTGCATCTGAAAGGGAAATGAACTGACTGGCTAATGAAGTCAAGTGTTTGTTTGTGTGTGTGTGTGTGTGTGTGTGTGTGTGTGTGGTCTTAGCCATCCATATATGTTACGTGGTCGTCGCCAACTTGTAGTAGTTATAGTAATAGTAGTAGTAGTAGTAGTTTTTTTCATTATTTATTTATTTATTTTTGACCACAGTGTATCTATCGTAGAATGTCATTGCGGGATCCATCATCATTATTATTATCATCATCATCATCATCATCATCATCATCATCATCATCATCATCATCATCATCATCGTATTTGCATGATAGTAGTAGTAGTAGTAGTGATAGTTAGTAAACAGTAGGTAGTAGTACTTAATATATACATAATACAGTGAAGCCAAGCCGGTCAGGAGGGAGATAGAGGAAGGAAGAGGAAGACGAAAGGAGGAGGAGGAGAAGGGGGGTCAGGAGGAGGAGGCAGTAGTCGGTTCATACCCAAACCCGCGGTGAAAGTTGAGTGGATGGTTGTACAACAGGTCCTCCTCCTCCTCCTCCTCCTCCTCCTCTTACTACTACTACTACTTCTATTTCTACAAAATATTTGGTTGGAATGTAGCTAGATACGTTGTTGTAGTAGTAGTAGGGAAATACTTACTACTACTACTTTATTTACTACAGAAGCCAAGTAGTAGTAGTAGTAGTAGTAGTAGTAGTAGTAGTAGTAGTAGTAGTAGTATTGAATGGTAGGATCGTTGTGGAGACTGGTTTGTTGTTGTTGTTGTTGTG
>JAPQNM010000002.1:12887912-12897912 GCA_029783475.1 Metacarcinus magister
ATATGTGGTATTGATAAGATGCTTGAGAGAGAGAGAGAGAGAGAGAGAGAGAGAGAGAGAGAGAGAGAGAGAGAGAGAGAGAGAGAGAGAGAGAGAGAGGACTTCACAACCACACACATCAATGATAATAATAGTGATAATAATAATAATAATAATAATAATGAGTAACAATAATAATATGGTAATAGTATATTTTAATTAAACGTAGAGGGTGTTATGTTGTATAAATAATTGATGTTATATATATATATATATATATATATATATATATATATATATATATATATATATATATAAATAAATTTGATGTTGTATTTAATAATCTTCTTCTTCAAGTTTTTTCATTGCATTAAACTTCAGTCAATGGTGATGTTTAGGGACGATGTTTTATGCCACGTCATTTCACTGATATTTCGTTTGGTATTTCCTGGTGAAGGGCGAACGAAAACTACTGTGAGAGAGAGAAAAGAGAAAAGAGAGAGGTAGAGAGAAAAAAAAAATGATAAAAAGAAAAAGAAAATTGTTGTGGTTAAGTAACATTTATAACGTAGGTGTGTGTGTGTGTCATGTTTCAGAGAGAGAGAGAGAGACAGAGAGAGACAGAGAGAGACAGAGACAGCGAGTATAGAAAACACGTTGTCCCGTATAGATACAGGTTGTCAGCTTAGCGTCACAGTACAGAAACACCAGAAACAGCTTAGTATAACCTCACAACCGACCTTCCAAGACCTTACATTGTCCAGACACTGACCTTATATCCCGCCCTTACCTTGTTTATAACCCCCAACCACCCCCTCCTTACCCTCCCCCAACCCCTAACCCCTGAAACCTAACCATCCCCCAACAATTGCTTAAATCTCTTTTCGCTCCCACTCAAATCTCTTGCTTCCTCTTGCACTAAATCCTCTTACTGTTGTTTGTTGAATGAACCGTGATTCCTTACACCGTTCTGTTGACGCTGGTATTGTTAAGTGGCTATACTTCACTTATTTTTATGTATTGTGGACTGGGTATTATTATTATTATTATTATTATTAGTAGTAGTAGTAGTAGTAGTAGTAGTAGTAGTAGTAGTAGTATCCTTATTATTATTGTCGTTTGCTGAAGGGATAGGTGGGTGGGGAGGAGTATTTTACTATTCTATCTATATAACCTTATTTTTTTATATATATTTAGGCGTTCCATACCTGCTAAAACGAAAACACCCTTAGTACCACACAGTGAATTGTTGGTTTAAATGCTACGTATAAACCAATACAATACGATTCAATTCAATAATACATGTACTAACACCACCCTTGTGTATACATATATAAATTAAGTTCTATGTCTATACAAGTTATATGTATACTTATGTAAACCTTGTATAACCCTGAATAAGCTCTGTGTGAGGCCCTCTGTGTGTGTGTGTATGTATGTGCCAGCTGTTTGCTTGTTTGTTGGTGTGTATAACTTGTGCTTGTCACGTCCATCAGTCCTAAGAGTCAAGTTTTCCCTCGTGTTGCTGTTCTCTTTTCTTTTTCTTCTTCTCCTTCTTCTTCTCTTTCTTCTTCTTCTTCTTTTTCTTCTTCTTCTTGTTCTTGTTCTTGCCGTTACCAGCCCGATTCTCGTTTTCTTCCTTGCCTCTGTACACTTGCTGGTTTACTCTCGTCGTCACTTTGATGCTCGCGTGGAGACGTGGGTGTAAGAATGTTGTTGGTGTTGAGGCGACGTGTGACTGTGAGAAGGGAGGCACGTGTGTGTGTGTGTGTGTGTGTGTGTGTGTGTGTGTGTGTGTGTGTGTGTGTGTGTGTGTGTGTGTGTCTGTCTGACCTTCATCATCCACCACACTCACTCACTGGTGCTCAAGTCAAGGCTTAGGAGAAGGAGTTATTATTATTATTATTATTATTATTATTGTTATTATTATTATTATAAATTATCGTTAATTGACTTGTATGCAAATTCTCGATATGACAGAGAGAGAGAGAGAGAGACAGAGAGAGAGAGAGAAAAGAGAGAAGAGAAGAGAAGAGAGAAAAGTTAAAACTCAGTAGTAGTGGTGGTGATAGTAATTCTTCCCCGTGAATGGAGGGAGGGGCGTTTCTCCTCCTCCACCCGCCCCCCCCAACCTCAGTAGCTAGGCGGAGGGGCGTGGCAGGTATGTGTGTGTGTGTGTGTGTGTGTGTGTGTGTGTGTGTGTGTGTGTGTGTGTGTGTGTGTGTGTAACCAAGGTTCAGCTACACACCAGGTGATGGCACTAATTCAGGTGTGTGGTCAGGATCACCTTACCACCGAGAGGACGGCGGTGGGATGTCCGACGAAGAGGAGGAGGAGGAGGAGGAGAAGAAGGAGAAGGAGGAGGAGGAGGAGGAGGAGGAGGAAGAAGAGGAAGAGGAGGAGGGCAGCTGTTAGGTCTGGCCTGGTCTGGTTTTGAAATGAAGAGGAGAATAGATGTTAGGTTTGGTCTAGTGTAGTCTGGTTTGATTTGGCTAGTGCATGTGTGTGTGTGTGTGTGTGTGTGTGTGTGTGTGTGTGTGTGTGTGTGTGTGTGTGTGTGTGTGTGTGTGTGTGTGTGTGTGGTCATAAATAGTCTATATAGCTTCACAAAAGTAGTTAAAAGACCATATATTTAAATACTATTACTACTACCACCACTACTACTACTACTACTACTACTAACGGATGTATATTTATTATCGTATGTTAACGTGTATGTAGTAAGTGAGTGAGTCAGCGCCGTGCGTACTAACCACACACCACACACCACCTGTAGCCACACACCACCTATAACCACACACCACCTTACCACACACCCTGCACCTTCGTTTTCCTAGGTGAGCGAGGCGAGGCGAGGCGAGGCGTGTTTCCATACTCCACAAAACTGATATTGGGACCAGAAAAAGAACCTTCATTTCCTTTACCTCTTTCCCTCCTCCCCTCTCCTTCTTTTTCCTCCCACCATCACCACCACCACCACCACCACCACCACCACCACCACCACCACCACCACCACCACCACCACCACCACCTCCACCTCCACCTCCTCACCACCATCACCATCCTCCCCGTGGTAATGGTGTGTGGTGCTGATGGCCTCCCGTTACCTCCAGGTGTTGTCGTGCTCCTCCAGGTGCTATAGTTTACCTGCATGTTATCATTAAGGAAGGTGGAGGGGAGAGGGGAGGGAGGGACGCTACCCCAGCACATTACAGCCTTTCTAATGCTGGGGTGTTGAGGTCTGCTGTGTGTTGGTGTGTGTCTTGCTGTGTCTTGCTGTGCCCTGCTGTGTCCTGCTGTCTTGCTGTGTGTATAGAAGCGTGTAGATCAAGCAGGGAGGATGCCAGGAGTGCCACATGTGTCTTGCTGTTCTATGCTGTGTCTTGCTGTGTCTATAGAAGGTGTAAATCAAGCAGGGAGGATGCCAGGAGTGCCACATTAGGGACGGGTCTGAGCTGACAGGGTGGTGGTGAGGCACGTTTGGGTGGGATCGAGGGTTGAATGCAGGTGGGAGTCACGGATGCACGGAAACTGCCTCGCCTCTCTGGTCCTATGGAGGCGCGGGAGACGGTGGACAGACAAGGCAAGGCAAGGTGGCGGAGGAGGCGTGGCTGTGGCTGTGGCTGGTCCTAAGGCGCCCTGCGGTGCTGACCCGACGTGAGTTTTGTGGTGGTGGTGGTGGTGGTGGTGTTGGTGGTGGTGGTGGTTGTTGTGGTTTTCAAAGTGGTGGTGATGGTTGTTGTGGTTGTTGTTGTAGGAAATATTTTTTTAATTATTACGATTGGGATCAGGTAGTGAATTAATGCATTAGAGATCGTTGTTCAGAGTCCTGTGTGCGATACTTTATATTACTACTACTACTACTACTACTACTACTACTACTACTACTACCACTACCACTACTACTACCACTACCACTACTACTACTACTACTACTACTACTACTACTACCACCATTACTGCTACTGCTACTACTTGAGATGAAAAATAAGATTGCATTGAGTAGTGGTTATTACTGTCACTCAAGAGCCGTGCAGGTCAGCCGGGAGCAGGTTGAGGTGCGGGGGTGGGGCGGGGAACAGCAGGTTACGGGGGCGGGTGAGGAGGGAAGGGAGGCATGTGCAGGTCAGGGGCATCTGGAGGCGTGGCAACTGAAGGTGTGACCCCTTATTCGGGAGCTTCTAGTCATGTTCCATTCAGATTGGCGGCCCTCCCTTGGTCACAGTGGCTCTCCTTCCCGCCTCACCTCACCTCTTCCCCTTACTCACTCCCTTACCGTTCTTCCTTTCTACTTATTTTCATGTCTAATAGTCTTTATTCCTTGCATTTTTTCTTCTTTCCTTCACTGTACTGGAACGTGTGTGTGTGTGTGTGTGTGTGTGTGTGTGTGTGTGTGTGTGTGTGTGTGTGTGTGTGTGTGTGTAGTTGGTATGACTTTTTGCTGTGGCCAGAGGGTTCTCATTCCAACACGTGACGACAAACTTGCTCGGAAAGGAGGAGGAGGAGGTGACGGAGGCGGAGGAGCGGGTACTGGTACTGGTGGACAGACAGACAGACAGGTTAGGCAGCACAGCGTTAAGGCGGAGTGAGAACTAAGACACCAGGAGAAGGGAAAAAAGGGGTCGTGAAGGGCAGACATGTTGGATCGACAGATGGACGGACGGACGAAAACCAGTTACTATACACCTTGCACATTTTAAGGAAGAAAGCTGAGAGTAGTGACAGGTGAAGTAGTAGTAACACCAGTAGTAGTAGTAGTAGTAGTAGGAAAAGTAGGAAGAAGAGGTGAACAATACATATAGGTTTAAATATTTGGTCCGTTCCTAAGTTCCGCTGTCCGCCCGTCCGTTCCCTCGCCCGCCCGCTCTCAATACTCTCAGGAGCTACCGAGTGCAGGGTGAGTGTGTGGTGCCCGCGGGGTTGTATTAATAGCCACGAGTAGCAGCTGCTGGTCCCGCGTCTAGCCTGACGGAGTGACAGACAGACAGACAGACGGGCAGACAGCCGGTGGATCGACTTTTTTTTATATTATTATATATATAGATTTTGTATCCAACGAATATTTGAAGGAATTTCGCTTGTGTGTATAGAAATATAATAATGTTTGATACTTACGTCGCCTCAATCCCCTCCTCTCTCTCTCTCTGTTACTATTATTATTATTATTATTATTATTATCGTATTATTGACGTTGTTCTTTTTGTTTTAGTTAAGATTACGAAAACCATTGTATCTCATGCCATTGACGAAGGTGCTTTTGTTTCTTGTTTTTTCCATGTGTGTGTGTGGAGGGGGAGGGCAGGGGGGGCGGGGCGGGGGTTAGTAAACTTTATATAAATATTTTTAATTTTTTTTGCTGTGTCAGAAGCGCAAGAATGCTGGACCTTAAGGAACCTATTATTTCGGGTCTGCTGAGAGGAATGTGGCCCCGAGCACTCTGGCTGTGTAAGGGGAGGGGGGTGGGGGGCAGGGAGGTGTGTTAAGAAGGGGCGGGGGGGCAGGTGAAGGGGAAGGGTGGGGTGGTAAGGGGTGCAGGGGATGAGGGAGCTAAAAAGGGTGGTAAAGGAGGGGGGGCGGGGGCATGGCTGGTTTGAAGCACTAACTCTAGTACATAATTTACCTACTTGTATGTGTGTGTGTGTGTGTGTGTGTGTGTGTGTTTTCAAGTACAATCGTCTATACTTGAACATTTTACAAGTATATTTACAAGTACATTATAATATCACAAGTCGAACTACAAAGGTATTTATTTTCATTTAGTTTCACTCCCAATACAATAATAAGTAACATTTTAATACTTTTTTTCTTCTTTTTTCCTAAGTGCCGCACCGCCCCTTCCAGTACATTACTAAACCACCAAGAGCTGTTTGTTATCCTTTGTAATCCTTTGTAGTAGTTATTTTTACACCACTGTTATCCATATTTACCATAACTTTCATTATAATAAACCCAACATCTTTATATAGCTCATTCATTATAACGCACTATCACTAACCAAACTGTGATGACAATAACAAACAAAATTAAATAGTAATGTATTTATAAACTCAAATAATACATTGATTTATTTCTGTCTTCACCTTATAGGATATTAATGAAATAGTGAGTGTATGTATAAAATAAATAAATAAATAATGAATTGGTTTGAATAGACAGGATGCGGTGAAGTGACAAGGTTATAATATCCTGTCACTCACAAGTTGGTTAGGGAAGATGTCATGTCATTTAATTGAAGTCTTCCTGGTGTGACTTGACCTTCCTTAACCACACCTCATCACATTGCAGGTCACGTGGTCTGACCTCACCTGTCACACACACACACACACACACACACACACACACACACACACACACACACACACACACCCAGCACGTATTAGGGTACACCTGTGTTTTGGTCACACGTTCCCACCCACCCTTTACCTAACCTAACTTAACCTTACATAACCTAACCCAACCTAACTCTATACCTAACCTAACTTAACCTTTGTTTTGGCCACACCCTCCTCCCCAACCCTATTAGTCCTACATCTTAATAATAAAATGAAAGACAATCACCTTAATTGGATAAACTTAACTGTCATTATTACTATTATTACTGTTATTATTATTATTATTATTATTACTACTTTGCATTCTAATCAGTCTACTTGAACTAGTTATCTATATGCCGCAGAAATATTATCTCAAGCACCTCTATCATGTATGTATGTATGTATGCATGCATGAATCAGTCCCGCTCAGTCCTCGTTCAACACACCAGTACAGTACAGGTATACATATATTTAAACTTACCAGTCACGGTGGGGGGGTGGGGGGAGAAAATGGGGAGGGGGGGGAAGGGCACGTTTAAAGGGGCAGCAACGTGGTGGGAAAATGGTGTTGGTTGACGTGGGAAGCAAGACTGGCAAGATGAGGCTCAGATAAACTTAACCCCCCTCCCCTTTCTCCCCCTCCACCTTCACCTCCACCCATACCTCCCTCCCTCCTCCTCCTCCTCCTCCTCCTCTCCTCCTCCTCCTCCTCCTCCTCCTCCTCCTCCTCCTCCTCCTCCTCCTCCACCCTCAAGTTCATCTCTCACGCCAGATTATGTGTGAGAAGCGTGAACTACTTACAACACTGCTCTCTCTCTCTCTCTCTCTCTCTCTCTCTCTCTCTCTCTCTCTCTCTCTCTCTCTCTCTCTCTCTCTCTCTCTCTCTCTCTCTCTCTCTCTCTCTCTCTCACGTTTTCATTGATTTTATTTATTAATTTATTTTATTTTATTTTATATTTTTATTTATCGTGTGTGTGTGTGTGTGTGTGTGTCGGTGATTAAGGCGGTGATGGTGCCGATGTGGGTCCATTGAGAAGGCAAGGCAAGGCACTATAGGTCGAGGAGTCCTTTCACTCTTGTCTGTTGGCTTGGCTGACTGACTGACTGGCTGAAAGGAATTGCGGGTTAGTGTGGTGGGGCGGGGCTGAGCATTGAGTGTGGATGGAAGGATTCACTCACTGACTAACTGACCGACTGACTGAATGGTTGGATTGATAGGTGTGTGTGTGTGTATGTATGTGGGTTATCTATCTATCTATGTGTGTGTGTGTGTGTGTGTGTGGGTGTTACCGTGACTGACCGCTAATGTCGCTGTTTCACCCAGGAAGTGTGTGTGTGTGCCGCGCTGTGTGGTTTTGCATCCTTGTAGTGTTGTTGTTGTTGTTGTTGTTGTTGTCATTGCTGCTGCTGCTGCTTCACCCTAACCCTAACCCTGGGAACCTCCACAACACACACACACACACACACACACACACACACACACACACACACACACTCACTCATACATAAACACACTTGTGGCCACAGAAAAGTGCCTGAGGTTAGCCTTGGTTGGCAGTGGTTTTGTTCCCAGAAGGTGCTCATGAGTGGTGGTGGTGGTAGTAGTAGTAGTAGTAGTAGTAGTAGTAAACAAAATTCGATGTAAATTAACTGCCTGTGATTTGCGGTTTAATGGAAAATAATTATAAATACTCGTCTTCGTAATACTCTGTAGCAAAGGTTGTGTATTAGTGTAGCATTAGTGTGGAGATCATGGCCTGGGAGCCTGTACGTGGTGGTGTATTGGAGTGGAGGTGTGGAAGGGGTGTGGCGGAAGTTACTTGATACTCCTACACTGTGATTCTGGTGCGGGGTCATGTCAAACAGGGCTGGATGGATCGTGAGGGGCGTGTTAACCCTGTATGTTGGAGTGGAGTGGAGTGACCTTGGTGTGGATGAGAGTCGTATACATATATTAACCCTGATTTCAATTACTATATACAAAGGTTTCAAATCAAGACACTGAACACTTGCTTGTAGAAGAGATGAGGATTGTGTTTGTGGTGACGCGGTGGTGTTGTCATCTATACTATTGAGGTTATCTCCGGGTTCTGTGTGATGCTGAGTGGAGTGGTGGCGAACATTGAACTGCTTAAAGGTGGCTGTGGATTGTCCCCGCGGAAACCCAGCAGGAGGAGGAGGAGCGACCGGCACTTGAGGCTGTGTTCATGCATAGCCTCGATGGTGGTGTGTGTCGTGGGTGGTGGTGCAGTTGGAGGCTTAGTGTGTCAAGGATGAACGGATTGCAGGGTGGGGGTAGAGAGAGAGAGAGAGAAAGAGAGACCTGGCCCATTGTATTTTTTCTTTTCTTATTTTTTTTTTTCTTACACTATCCCCCTCAGGACCACTTTGTTTGTACCCTTGATGGCACAGGTAGGGTACACACACACACACACACACACACACACACACACACACACACACACACACACACACACACACACACACACGTTGAAACAGAACACTTATAGGACACTGTATATACCAGCTCGTAGAAGGCCAGACCAAGGGTGAGCCTACCTAAGCCTGAACCTGAACCACATTCCCAGATCGATGGGTGTCGTGCCTCACCTGAACCAACACTTCCACGACTGTCCTGAGCATGTGAAAAATAATATATATGCTTAGGTTAGGTTAGCACTTGGACCAACACTTTCCCGCAGCAGCCACCGTGGACTTTTCTGAACATGTAAAGAAAAGAATTTGATTAGAAAAATAAGATAAAAATACCAGGTGGAATATAAGGAAAACAGCGTATTGGGGATTTGCAGGGACGGGCGCGTGTGTGTATGTGGGTGGGTGGGTGGATATGTGGGCGGGGGCGGGTGAGTGTGTGTGTATTGAGACACTCGCCTAGGATAGCATAACATCGTGGGTGACTGCTATGTTTGAGGAGGAGGAGGAGGAAGAAGAGGAGGGGAGAGAGGAAGAGAATAAGGCCTTAAGAAGAGTAAACTTTACACTTACAACAACAAGGGAAACACAGTTGAAATCAGACCACACTTATACTTATACTTGTGAAAATGTAAAGTAGGTTACACGAAAGGAAAATGAAGAGTGTCGCAGTGTGTTTTTATGAGCAACAATTAATTAAACCCATGCACCTGCCTGCCTACCTACCTACCGCTCCAGGTGTGTGTGTGTGTGTGTGTGTGTGTGTGTGTGTGTGTGTGTGTGTGTGGGGCTGCTTCTGGGGCTGGTTCTTCATAGTCAATGTAGGTAGGTCAGTGGGTGTGGCAGGCCGGAGCGGAGTGGAGTGGAGCGGGTGGTCTTGAGTAACACTACACTGCTCCGACTGCTCCTACTCCTACTACTGCTCCTCTTTGGTTGTTTGAGAGACTGTAGGTTTAGGTTTGTTTAATGCTATTGTACGTGAGAGAGAGAGAGAGAGAGAGAGAGAGAGAGAGAGAGAGAGAGAGAGAGAGAGAGAGAGAGAGGAATCTGTCGTTTGTGAGTTTGGTAGCGGTGGTAGCTGTGGTGGTAGTGGTGCTCTGGTTGTGGCGAGAGGCTGGGGGGAGGGGAGGATGGTGGTTGGGTAGGGACTAGGGAAGAGGTGATAAAGGAGGAGGAAGAGGAAGAGGAGGAGGAGGAGGAGGAGGAAGGTCAGTGGCGCCTCTCTTACTCTGACGTCACTTTCGGGATGTCCGTTTCGCCCTTACTTCACCGCC
>JAPQNM010000002.1:12900412-12945412 GCA_029783475.1 Metacarcinus magister
TCTCTCTCTCTCTCTCTGTCCCGCATACCGTATTTACTCATCGTTACAGAAGCCTCGTAAAACACTTGAAATACACTCGCAGAATCGATGGTGCAATTTTAACAGTAACAGGGCTTGAAAGAGTGCTGTTAGGGCGACTGTCTTTTGTTTTTTGTTTCGAAGATGGATGAATGATAATAGTAGTTGTTGCTGTAGTAGTAGTAGTAGTAGTAGTTAAAATAGTTGTATTATTAGTAGTAGTAGTTATCAGGGCTTACGTTAGTTTGTGGGTAAAATAATAGTGATTCGTGGCTTTGTTAAGGTTGGTGGTGATGGTGGTGATGGTAGTTATGGTGATGATGGTGTAACTGATAATAGAGAACCAAAGTGTGTCATCATGCCTCCTGGTTTCCCGCCCGCCCCCCGCACTCCCCACCCCGAAAAAAAGCAGACATATACTAGGCTCGCTTGTATTATTTTACTGTGATACAATTAAGACTGTGATGATGTACGTTTTTATGTGTGCAGAAAAGATTGTGTGTGTGTGGAAAAGATTGTGTGTGTGTGTGGAAAAGATTGTGTGCGTATAGAGAAAAGATTGTGTGTGTGTGTGTATAGAAAAGATTGTGTGTGTGTAGAGAAAAGATTGTGTGTGTGTAGAGAAAAGATTGTGTGTGTATATATATAGAAAAGATTGTGTATGTATATATATAAAAGATTGTGTGTGTGTGTAGAAAAGATTGTGTGTAGGAAAAATTGTGTATGGAAAAGCCTCCTCCTCCTCCTCCTCCTCCTCCTCCTCTTCCTCTTCCTCTTCCTCTTCCTCTTCCTCTTCCTCTTCCTTGCGTGCTACGGACCACCTCATCACGCCCAAATTTATGTGAGAGAGAGAGAGAGAGAGAGAGAGAGAGAGAGAGAGAGAGAGAGAGAGAGAGAGATGGATGGCAGTTGTTTCCGACTCGTTGTGAAATATTATATAAATGGTCTTTTTTTGGGGATGAGGAAAGAGAAATAAAACATGACTTTTCCTCCCTCTCGATCTCCTCCCTCTTCCTTCCTCTTCCTCTTCCTCATTCCCCATTCATCACCCCTCCCCCTCTCTCCCTTTTTCTCTTTCTTTCTCCCCTCCCATTCATTGCTTATGTCTGTCTGTCTGTCTGTCTGTCTGTACTCCTTCCTCCCTCCCTCCCTCCCTGCCACCACGACACATTCTCTCTCTCTCTCTCTCTCTCTCTCTCTCTCTCTCTCTCTCTCTCTCTCTCTCTCTCTCTCTCTCTCTCTCTCTCTCTCTCTCTCGTCTATCTAGCACTATCTTCTCTCTCCTTACCTACCTATCTGTCTGTCTGGCTCATCCCTCTCTTTCTCCCTCCCTTCCCTTTCCTCCCTTCCCTCCATCCCTTCCTGTCTGACAACTAGCATACCCTCCCTCCCTCCCTCTATCACATTACCTCCCTCTCTCTCTCTCTCTCTCTCTCTCCTGTGACCATCTAACTCTTCAATGCCCTTGTATGCACACACTCCCCCTACATACTCTATATATACACTGATGCTACACTTCATATCATACCCTATCTGTTCTTTATATCCTTCTCTCCTCTCCTCTCCTCTCCTCTCCTCTCCTCTCCTCTCCTCTTCAATCCTTTCCTCTCCTCTCCCCTTCCTCCTTCTTCCTTCCTCCTCACTTCCCTTGCAGTTATGTCAGTAAGCTATTTGATTTAATTTGTCATTCCCCCTCCTCCTCCTCCTCCTCCTCCTCCTCCTCCTCCTCCTCCTCCTCCTCCTCCTCCTCCTCCTCCTCCTCCTCCTCGCCCTCTCCTCGTCTCAGTAGTCAATATGTAACTCATTGGAATTGGATGTAAATTCTTTCCTCTACCTTCGTTTTTTTTTATTTATTTATTTATTTTTATATGTTTATCTACGGTAGAGAAAGGAATATAATGTTTCGTTTGTTTTGCATTTTATACGTAGAGAGTACATTTTTGTAGTATGTATATATGTATAAAGTTTTTTTTAAGTGTCGTTGCTATTTATGTTTATTTATTTTATTTATTTATTTATTTTTTGATGAATTGGATCGTGATTTGAGGGTAAACTATTATTGTCTATATACTGAGTAATGGATATCAGCTCAGGTCAAGAAGAAGTACAGTATTTGAGGTTGTATTTACGTTCCTTGCAAGAAAATGTAAAGAGAGAGAGAGAGAGAGAGAGAGAGAGAGAGAGAGAGAGAGAGAGAGAGAGAGAGAGAGAGAGAGAGAGAGAGAGATCAGTAACAAAGGAAAACTAATGAGATGGCATAAAAACAATAATTAAGGAAGACACAGGAAGAAGGGAGAGAGACAAGAAC
Organism: Metacarcinus magister; assembly: GCA_029783475.1. NCBI lineage: Eukaryota > Metazoa > Arthropoda > Malacostraca > Decapoda > Cancridae > Metacarcinus > Metacarcinus magister. Next base: position 12,902,739 of record JAPQNM010000002.1, read on the forward strand.
CAGCTTCCACACTTGACTGCTTTCACTCCTCTGTATTTGGGGAACGCGGAGTAGTTCTTAGCATAGAGGAGTAGGAGAGATTACCTGACTACAGAATAATTAACCTGAGTACAGAATAATTAACCACTTTGAACATACATACATCAGAATTATCTCGTATTTTGTTCTTGAAATACTACCTAACCTCTTAAGCTTATTATTTCAGAGGTACAATCAGACGTGTCTCTAAATTTTGTTCCTGAAATACCGTTAACTTATTTCAAAGGGATGTTATTTGACTTAGAAACGAGAGAGTAGAGTTAATTTGTTGTGTATCTAGAATAGCAGCTGTCCGATTGCCTTAATAATAACAATAATAATAACACCAGTAGGTTTAGTTACTTCAGAAGAACATTTTTATTTTAACTAAGAAATGAGAGAGCAGCGTTAGTTTGTTATATACATAGAATAGCAGTTGTCCAATTGCCTTAGTAACATTGCCTGCTGTAGGTCTTCAAATGTGGTTTAGTTACTTCTTCGGGTCCTTTATTTTAACTAAGAAACGAGAGAGTAGCATTAATTTGTTATATACATAGAATAGCAGTTGTCCGCTTGCCTTAGTAACACCACATACTGTAGGTCTTGGAATGTGGTTTAGTTTTGTGTAGTATCCGAGCAAATTCTCGAGTACAATGAAAGCACTGTGTCGTTTGCTTGTATCATGCGTTCACTCCTTGCACAACGTCTGTCTAGGAGTGACCGTCGTGCTGCCACCAGATAGGAGGCATCACTCTGTTCTGCTATGCTCTGAGGTCACAGTCATGATCTAGAGTCCACTGACGGAGAGAAATAGGAATGCCTTGATAACATTGTTTTTTTATTAGACTTTTATTTTCCCTCTCTCTCTCTTTCTCTTTAATTAACCACTAGTACGTGAACAAAATAGAGTCTAGTAGGAATGTATATACACAAACCAGGTAAGTAAGGTGACACGGAGTATGTTATAAAGTTACAAGTTCATTGAAGGATATATAATGGTGTCCGGCTGCTGTTATTTGAAGGATTATTTTGTTTAAGGGAGAGCATTCAGGCCGCATGCAAGGGGAAGGTTATACATACTCACAGATTAGTAAGCATGGGAAAGAGAGGAGTGTTTTACCCAGAGAACATGTGAATTGAAGTGAGAATGTTGGTATATCGTGATTGGGTAGACGTTAGATATTCTTTTGATTACGTCTCGTTGCATTGTGCTGTGTACATATATTAATGATAAAGCAAACACATTGAGAAAGGTTAAAGTATTTGTTTGTTAGTCAAGTTATCGCTACATAGTTTATACTCAAACTTTTCTCTTCTCTGAATGCATGCCATTATGCTCATCTTTTTCTATTTATTTATTTATTTACTTTTTATTATTTATTTATTTATTTATTATATGTATATGTTTTTTTCCTTGCATAGTGTTGGTCACTTGAGTACATGTTGAGGTTGTGGTGATTATTAGTGTGTCTGTTGTGTGTGTGTGTGTGTGTGTGTGTGTGTGTGTTTTGTTGTGTGGCAGCAAGTTGGCTGAACAACTTCTTGCTATCAGACAGGTTTGTGTAAGTTGCATGGCAGGTGGTGTGGGGGGGGGCAGGGGGGCAAGACAGTGACACCTGAAGCAAAATAAACAGCAGTTGAGTGGCATCGGGTGTTCGGTTTAGGTGTGTTCTCAAACAATAGAAAAGATGCAATAGGTTCTCAAAATATTGGAGGTCAAAACAATGCATTAATTACGTATTGTTTTAACGGATATATTTAGATCTACCAGAAGAATTGCCAACAGATACAGACGATGATTAATATGATGCTGAGGGTTGTTGTTGTTGTTCTATATCTCATGTGAATGTATAAGAACCTTGCTTTGAAGTGCATCATTTGTAGCATTGAGAGGATTCTACTATCTGCATCTAGATGTTTTTTTTGTAAACTAATGATTAAGAAGCTGTTTGTGGTTGTGATTGTGAAGACTACATGCAAGTATTGTCATGAGTAAATTACATATTGCAAAGACACCTTCATGCAACGTGACATGAAAGAAAATAATAGATGACACTGTTTATGGAAAGAATATGGGATGTGATTGTGAATATTTTTGTTTATGGGAAGGCAGTCTTTAGAATTCTAGTCTTAATAATATGCAATTTTAATATTCTGCTTCAGAATGAATTACCTATATACTAAATGATAAATTCCTTATTCCAGGGAGTCAAAATGGAAAGAAGCCTAAGAAGAGCATCCTGCGTACCCTGTTCTGTTGCTGTGTATCAGGGGAAAGCGACAACAGCAGTACAGCGAATGGAGTGTGTGTCGGCGAAGATGTCCCGCCCTACACCCTTATATCCCCACCCACGGGGCCGCAGCGGCACCTCCTGCCCCCTGTCAGTCATCGAGACATGCACAAGATATGCATGGTTATTGATCTTGATGAGACACTCGTACATTCATCGTTTAAGGTAAGGAAGCACTTTTGGTAGAACGTGTTGGTCAGTACCACTTAAATATAGCTTTATGACATGAATTAATTGTTTTAAGTTGAAAGGAAATAGATATATGTATGTATGTAAACATAGATACATATTTAAACTTGCCTTGTCAATATGTTCCTTTATTAAGCAAGGTTTTTGTTAGCAGAATCATTAATTTCTAAGTATTTTCTTATTATTTGCTAGATATAAAATTTATCATCATACAATCTCCCAAATGAAAAATGTGTAGTATCTTCAGAAGATATTACTATGAAAAAGTACAATAGAAAGTAGTTTGGAAAGTAGAAACTCCATTAGCCGAGTTATTCCATGAGACACTAATACAACTTACACACTATGGTAAACGTGCTGTAATCTGATGGTTACTGTACTCTCTTTATTACCAATGGGAGTACCTTTAGAAATACAAAGATATAATAAGTAATGAAGTAATGTTTGAGTTTTAATGTGTTTTTTTCTTTGCAGCCAATCAGTAATGCTGACTTTATAGTTCCTGTCGAAATTGATGGAACCATCCACCAAGTATATGTATTAAAGCGACCCTTTGTGGATGACTTCCTACAGAAGATGGGAGAGCTGTATGAGTGTGTACTATTTACAGCTAGTCTAGCTAAGGTGAGAACCCTTCTGATAATAATAATAATATTTACTTTATTTTGTCTTGTGTAATACAGAAAAGAAACTTGCTTTGGATTGGGGTCTTACTTCTTTCTTAAGGAACATACTTATAAAACTACAATATATACATGTAAAACTACACTACAACACATTTACACATTTCTGCACATTTTTAGGACTGTATATGTATAAAAACTAGATAAAATGACTTGTTGCTGAGGAGTATATTGTTTTATTAATTCAGTTGTGAATTATTTCAAAATACATTGTGTGTTTTAACTCCTTTTATGTTGTGTTGTGTGTAAAACTTATTTATTGCACATTACCAGACAGGTTTATATGATATTGTGTGTGTATTCTTTGAGTGTTGTAAAAGATGATTAATACATATGGAGTGAAGGGGTTGGGGCAGCCCCTCTATACTGTTTCTTCCTGCTATGAGACAAGGCCTGGAGGGGGAGGGACAGTAATTTCTCTCCAAAGCCTAAACACACTGTCTCATTTACCCCTTTTTAAGATGGATATAAACCAGCTTTTTAGATCGATAATTCTGAGTAGCACACTATTTTTACAAAACTTAAAGAAATCTATTTACATGTATATTTAAGTAGTTCACCCTTTTCAGAGAACATGACTCCAGCCCTAAGTAGGGTTTGCTGTTACTTATACTGTAATGTCATGTTCATTTATGCCTGATATGCAACACTGCTCATGTTCAGACTTACTCGTAATGCCAATGAACCCATTACAACTCAAGAATGTGATGTTTTTCAAGAATGTATCCAAATTATGTTCCATGATGTGTTAGTATATAGTTCTATACTTGACCAAGATATCTTAAAATGTGTGTTATGTGTAACTCTTGCCTTGAAGTGTCCTGTCCTTCTGCAACTTTTAGGTTTCATTTTGTTTGCAGATGTGCATTATATCGGTACCATGTTGTTTTGTTTTCAGTATGCTGATCCTGTAGCAAACCTTCTGGACAAATGGGGAGTGTTTCGAGCCCGTTTGTTTCGAGAATCCTGTGTCTTCCATCGAGGCAATTATGTCAAGGATCTAAGTCGATTAGGCCGAGATCTTCATAAAGTTGTCATAATGGACAATTCACCTGCATCATACATCTTCCATCCTGATAATGCTGTGAGTGAAATGTTCTGTTTATATCTATAGTTTGTAATGCCTCGTCCCCCATCTATGAGCACCTCTTCATGCATGTACTTCTTTATCCAATTTTCTGTTTTCCTTGAATATTTCCCTTTTATCTTAAGCCAATTGTGGAATATAAAACTGTGTAAAAAAGAGTTCAGGGATGGAGTAAGTCTAAAATAAAATGTTTTGAAGAGGTAATTTTAACCGGTGCTATAAAGAATGTAATTTTTGGTTTATTTATGATCTATATATATATATATATATATATATATATATATATATATATATATATATATATATATATATATATATATATATATATACCAGGCAAAGGTTTATGCTGCTTAATGTTAAGTAAGTATATGTGTGTCCCTTGCATTATTGTAAAAATATTTCATTCAACAATTGCTCACTCACCCATGAATTCAGAAAGTTACTATGTTGTTCTTCATAGTGAGTCTCCTTTCCTGACGTTGATTAAATTTACTTGAACCATTTCCCATCATGTCATTCTCAGTCAATTGTCATGTCACATTCTTATCACATGTCTTTCATATCATCCTCAACCATGATACTCATATATATGTTTTTGACTTTTCACTAGTCCCTTAATTTCCACTTTATCCCTTTAACGAAACTTTCATACCTCATTTCCTCCTTTTTTTTTTATATATATATATATATAATGCACATTTTTTATAATACATGATTTTAAGGACTACTGCTATTACATTATACATTCCCATGCAGAAAAAAATGTAGTGTATATGTATATTATTTTGTGTTTTTCACCCACAGGTTCCTGTTTCATCCTGGTTTGATGATATGAGTGACTCTGAGTTAATGGACCTCGTACCGTTCCTGGAAACCTTGAGCAAAGTGGATAATGTGTACAGTGTGCTACGGAACTGCAACAATCCTTTAAATTCACAAACTCCGACCCAGCAGCAGCAAGGGAGTCAGGTCCTTACTCAGATAAGTCAGGGACCCATGACTCAAGTTCAGCCATCACCTCCACCCTTAATATCCCAGCAGCATCAGCAAGAGCAGCAACAGCAGCAGCAGCAATACCAGAAGGACTACGAGGAAAGCAAGGATGGGCCATCATGAGGGCAGGGAGCAGTGACCAGGCAGGACATGGCAGAAGAGATAGCATGCTCTTAAACTGAGCTCTCTTCCATCCTGTCATGGCCCAACCAACCCTCCTAACCCTCATTCAACCACTGCCCACCTAAACAGACCCCCTGTTCCCCAAGCTGGCTTCCCTTCCATGTGGTTTGGGTTCTCAGGGCTGGAGACATCCATAATGCATCTCTAGAACTGAATAAAACTGAGGAAGCTACCATTGTTGTACAGCAACAAGCCCAGACACTGAGGAAGACTGACTGGTGTCAAACACTGTTACGTCTGGAGCTAGTTGGGGATGAAAGTGGAGCAATGAGAGCTGAGATGACTTTCCATTAGGGTGATGTCTGTGTCATCAAGATGGTTTCAAGACAGTGATTAGGTGACAACCAGTGGTGCAGACAATCTGTGTCTAATGTCTGAGAATACCTTTCTTCACCATTCTCTTATTTCATCAGTTTCTAGCATTGATGCCGTCAATACACGATGAAATAATTTTTGTGTAAATGTGCTGGGCAGAAGGCTTAGCAGGGTTTACCAGACAAGTGCCAAGATGAGACTCCCACTCAGTGTCATCATATCATGGAATGATGTATATTAGAGCAGTCATAATTTCAACTGTATGATGTTATGCAGCTGCTATTTTTAATAATTTTTACCTAAGATATATAAAGGCATATTTGTGTGCTTTACTATTTTCTGAACAAAAAAATTTTGTGTGCCAATGCCGAGTTTTCCCATATCTTTATTTCCCATTTGATGGTAGGCATTCTGCTGTCATTGCTTTGATATTCTTTCTAGGTTTCTAGGATACCTCAATAATGCCTAACCTCCATTCTTGCTTAGTTTCTCTTTTCGTTCTGTTAGAGTAGCTATGACAGCGTTTATGCTAAGTTATGGTGGGTGATCGGGGCTACTAATTGTTTTCTGAACCGGGAAGGGAAGGGGCGGGTCCAAGTGTCGGCTGAAACAAGCTGCTGCACCATTTCACCGCCAAGAACCAAACAGTGCTATCACGTTTTTGAGTGACAGTGATAATAATAACAATAATAATGATAATAATGATAATTCAGGCAGCAGGTCACGTGCATAATTTACTGACAAATGAACGTCCAGTAGCAAACATGGCCTTTCTTCCTGCAAAGCTATCTCTTTTGTCCATAAATCTTGTTAAATAGATGTAGCATATATATATACTTATATACATATATATATAGATAGATAGGTAGGTAGGTAGATAGAAGCATTTTATATATTGTAATGTGATTTATTGTATTTTTATCAATTTTCTTAGCTATTTACATGACAAGTGTAGTTGGGCTTTTTGCAATTTTCATAAACTTTTTCTTACAATGTCTGAGGTGTAGCCCATGGCATGTCATTTTTACACTATCCACTGTCAGTAGTATCCAAGGTATATCTTTTTTTAGGAATATATTGGTGCTTTAAAAGTAACTGTTCTCTGTGATAAATGGCAAAATCATGAACAACTAATGGAAGGATATTTAATGTTATTTTGAAAAGTTCATTCCAATAACCAGCTCGTAGGAGGGATGAATAGCTTGAAATTATTTGAATTTATATAAAAAAAATGAATATATCTCCATTATCTATACTTGATCATATATAATTAGTCTTTTTATAATTTTTTAACACCTCTCAGTCAAAAAATCATTAAGAGAAATAGAAGCATGCCAGTCTTTCAGTGTTTCAGGATCGATTGGAGTGGTGCGTGCAATCCTCCCTCTGACCTACAGACATACAAGGGAGACAGACAGACAGACAGACACGTGGTGCTGCTTGGTGGCTCCCTGTCTGTGTCTTGTGGAAAATTAGAAGGATCCTAAACTTTTCTTCAAGCATGTCAGTACTTTTAGCTAATTTAAAAGCAAAGGAAATTGTTTGTATAAGATATAGATGCAACCTCTTACCTAAAGTTTTACCTCTTTCACTCTTCACCCATTACAACGAGTGCCGTGATCTGCTGACCTCATGTTCCGTGTCCTACCTGCCCAACCCCCAGATATTACAATATAATTTTCTATCCACACCAGAAGACCTACACCAGCAGTCATCACCCACCCCCTCAAACATTGTACTAGCAGCAACATACTTACTTACTTATTGCTAAATTTGTAAGCTGCTTTTGAGCTTGCTTGCTTTTTTTTCCTATAGAATGATTTTTTGGTATAATTATAGTAGCAAGTAAACGGTTCTCTTTCATACAGGAAAAGTATGCCAATCAAATTTCTGCCATAATATGCATGTGTTGTGTTGCCCTTGGGTGGGTAGTGTCTTGTGCGTGGCTGGGCTGGCTGTGGATGGAGTCGTACATACACATTGTTGTTGACCGATGCTCTTGTGTAAATAGACTCAAGAACAGTACTCAGCTATAGACCCGGCTGTATAAATTATGCAGCCAAGGTGTCTATAGCATATATTGTAGGAACTTTTCTCAATATGTACAGTACAGTGGCCTTATTATTGTTAATGGTTAAACACTATGTTTTTTACTGAAATGGATTCTTTAGAGATTAGACTATATATAAATAATGAATATCTTTAATAATATCCGTGCAACATAGTGGAAGTGTTTGCTTCCTTGAGTAGCTCCTTTTTATGGTGGTTGAAGTGATGATAGCAAGTATTTTTTATTTTTTCTGTTGTAAAGGAGCAGTTTTATTAGATATGTTACAAAGCATTTATTGAGGATGTAAGAGATTGTCTTTGAAGTTTGGTTGATCAATCAAAATGTTTAATGTTAATTGCTGCGGGTTAAAAACTAGAAAATTGGATTGAAATGATATTCGAGTTTTGGAACAGGGGCAGATGGTACTGCTTTTAGTGATCTATCAGGTGTTAAGTTTCCATTACATCTGTATCTGAAATCTCACCTACATGCATGATACCCATGGTCATGCTGTTTGGGTGTTTCCTTTGACTAAATGTTTGACTGTTATTGGAACAGAGACCACGTGTTCTCTATCATATTACATAATGTAGCTTTAATGAAATAAGACTCATCGTTATCTGCTTGTTACCTAAGCATAATTAAGTTACTTTTGTGTAATCGTAGAACATCAGAATGAAATTTAAATGGGCCATGCATTAAATTTCCTGTGAAATATTATTGTTTATTTATTTGCTTATATTTTTGGTATTGATTTAGTTTTGCTTTAAATTTATTTGTTTATTTATTTAATTTTTTCATGTTGTGTGTTATTTTATTCTTTATTATATTTTATTTAATCATTTATTTGTTTGTTTTGATTTACTTTCTACCGTTGGTCATCTACTGAATTTTTCACTTTATATTTTTTATTACTTCTGGCAGTAGTGATAATGTCTTCCTCAGTATATAGTATGTTGTAAGTGCCCTTGTTTCACAGCTCGATACAGTGTCAGGCTCAAGCTTCAACGCAGTCACCCGGGATCAAAATTAGCCACAGGGTGTTTCCCTTATTTCTTGCCTTATTGTAACAAATATCAACAGTGTCATATAAAAAAAATGTTGGTCACAAGATGTTTTATACTGATGAATGAAAGAAGATTATTTACTGTACAAAGTGATTTTTAGAAAAATACTTCACCCGAGACACAAGTCTACATGTAAAGGAAATAAATTTGTTTAATATCATATATTTTTTGTCTGTGGTGCAAAAGCCTCACTTAATATTACCATTAAACAGAAGTGTAAGATGATGTGAGGCTCATGATTTCATTTTCAGAAATTAATAACAGATCTAGGACGGGTCTTGTCCAGCCTTGTCTGTGGATTAGCAGCTTAGAATGGAGGAAAAATAATATTTTTTTGATTCCTGCATAATTTAATATAGTTTTATCATTACAGCCTGCATGTAATTGTGGATAACATTGGTAAACAAAAGTTTCAAGACTGGCTAATTTAATTTAACAATTTACTTTATAATGAAATTTCATATATAGCAGTAATGTAGTAGAGAACACCCAGAGAGTATTATAATGTTGAGCACATCATTTATTTTTACCACCTGGACATGCAAGAAGATTAAGAAAAGTCATATTTAGTAATGTTGAAGTATGAATGATACTTAAGAAATGCTTGTCTTCTCTTTATTGTAATGATTCTTATTTTCATATGTTTGGTAATCACATTAAAAAAAATTCCTAATCATGAATTAACGTTTTCCACTTCAAAGTATCTTCCACAACAAAACTTTGGCCTCTTACTTCATTACAGATTACCATTTATGACATTATTTCTCTTCATTTATAACAATTTTCTTGCACATCGCTCCTCCTCTTGTGATTACGTGATTCTTAACATATCAAGCCTGTCCAGTTCTCCTTTCCCGTGTATTTCAAACATTGTAATCATTTATTTTTTCCACAGCCTCTCTCTAGTATTATTCCTACAGTTTTTCATGTAGGTCGCGTTAGAACCTTATAATTGATAACGAAGGCATGTCACCCATACAACATCCCTTCCTTCCTGTTGATGTCACCCCTACAACCTCTACTAATGATGTCAGACTCATAACTCATTAGTTGTGGGGCTGACACTACCTAGGAAAGAGGTTTTAGGAATGTAAGACTGACACCAGGAAAGGAGACATGTTGCAGATAGGCTATGTACTGTACTGACATTACTAAAAAGTTGCATCTACCAGAAATATACAAAATTATATCATTAGTGAGTAATATATAGAAAAAAAAGTTAGATAAAAAAATGGGGAAGGGTGCAGAGAATAGGTGTGTAAATTGTGCATCATGTCCCTTGTTCTGCCTCTGTTCACACTTGATATCCTTCCACTCACATCCTATCTTTTCTCCTTATCTTTCGTCCCTTTTTATTAACCTCGGGGAATGTGATGCTAATATTCTTGCAGTCCCCATCATAAGGCATTTAATATACATATATACAACAATTGTAAGCACAGTTAAGTTCCGCGCTGAATATCTTTGGTTTGGTTTAGTTTATGTTAAGATCATATTTTGAATTTGAGGTATAAAATTTATGGCGCTGGCAGCTCTACGGTAGAACCTGGAAGTATTATGTTATGCGGTATCACAAAGGGCATTATTGTACTCATATTATACTATACGTAGCAATGGTTTCCTGGGAGATAGCGTATTATTATAATTTTGTTCGCCCGATTTTAATAATTCTAGCTTGTTTCCTCCTGAGATTCATAAATAGCCGCGTGAGATGGGATTTAACAGAAGGCATGCAGGCGTTAAATGGATTCCTAATTAAGGCCAAGACTAAGGAAGGAAGGCAGGCATTGAAAGCGGAAAGGCAAAAAGGACTTCTACTCACTGCCAAAACCAAGGAAGGAGGAAGGAAAGAAGGAAGGAAGGCATTAAAGGAATTCCTAACTAAGGCTAAGACCAAGAAAGGCGGAAGGAAAGAAGGAAAGCATTAATTAAACGGACTTAACCAATGCCAACACCAAGGAAGGAGGAAGAAAGGCATTAAAGGGACTATTAATTAATGCCAAAATCAAGGAAGGAGAAAGGAAAGCAGGAAGGAAGGCATTAAATGGATCCCTAACTAAGGCCAAGACCAAGTAAGGCGGGAAGAAGGAAGGAAGGCATTGAAGGAGAGGCGGGAAACACATTGTTCTTCACACCTCCACACTCAGGACGCCTCTTACTCTTCTACTTCAATACCTGAACTCTGCATCCTATTTGTAGATTTACTCAACATGGCTGGTATGTATTGTGTGTAATGCTTCTTATATATGACAGTATGTTATAGGTTGGAAATGACGAAACTTTGATTCTCTAAACAACATGGAATTTAGGCCTCATATTCAAACAAGCACGTGGTCATTACTCCTTAGGTATCAGGTGTGTTTTGTTGTATCATTAGTAAGGGTAACTTATTTGTCATCATTGTGATTGTTTTGAACTTTGTTAGATAATTTCCTACGTGTTTACCCACCATTACTCTGTGAAGACCAGCTAAACTCACCTCCATAGCGGTCCCTATATATAGTCAGGCTTTATATATAGTACTCACAGAACACTACTGGAACTATGAATGTTATTATGTGGTGGATGATTGTTTAACTAATTTGTTGTTTAATTGTTACTTAAGTGTAAGTGTTACTCCCGTCCGAGCCCCGCCATGTTGTTGTGTTGCTTGGTTCACTTGGTTCCAACGCTACTACTCCTATTTTCTAATCTAACCTAACTAAACCGAACCCCAGCAGACTTATGTGGGAATATATAGAGGCTGAGACCAGGGTAACAACAAATGTGTGATTTATACGTGAACTGAAAAAAAGGGTATTTTACATCTTCACCAGAATGCTCTAGAGAACTCAGGGTTATATTTTCGCATTATCAGATGCATTTTGAGAAGGTTTTCTTAATTACTTTTCCCTTGCAAATTCTTAGTTAGTGAGATATTCAATATTTTCTGTGAGAACTCTTCGAAAAATAAAGTTAAGTTTGGTTTGAGTAAGGTTCTGTTATTTGTCAATGTAGGTTAAGGTTTGGGTAATTTAGGTTGTGTTTGGTTAGGTTAATTTAGAAGCTATCCAATGTTCTCTATGATCAAAAGTAGGGAGTTGGACGAGGTGCAGAGGCAAAACGCAGACGTAAACAAACGCCATTATGGTGAAGATGTAATATTTTACCCCCCAAAAAAGAATATTAAGATAAAATAAGGTATTGTTTTACATCTTCACCGAACGCTCTAGAGAATTCAAGGTTATATATTTTTTTGCATTACCTGATGCATTTTGAGGTTTTCTTAATTACATTTCCATCGCAAATTCTTAGTTAGTGAGATATTCAATGTTTTCTGTGAGACCTTCTCTTCGAAAAATAAAGTTTAGTTTGGTTTAAACAAGGTTCTGTTATTTGTCAATATAAGTTAAGTTTTGGTTAGGTTAGGTTAGGTTACGTTAATTTAGAAGATATCAAATGTTCTCTATGACCAAAAGTAGGGAGTTGGATGAGGTGCAGAGGCAAGACGCAGACGTAAACAGACGCCATTATGGTGAAGATGTAAAATTTTCCCTAAAATAATAAGACAAGTATAAGGTAATGGTTGTAGCGGAGTTTTTACATCTTCACCTGAATGCTCTAGAGAATTGAGGGATATATCTTTCTATGAGACCTTCTCTTTGAAAAGTAAAGTTTAGTTTAACTTGAATAAGGTTCTGTTATTTGTCAATGTAGGTTAAGGTTTGGTTAATTTAGATTATGTTATGTTATATTAATTTAGAAGCAATAAAAAAAATTCTATGACCAAAAGGCGGGGATTGTACGAGGTGCAGACGCCATTTTCTTTCGTAGCCACACGCCTTTTAAGTGAAGATGTAGAAATTTACCGAAACCGGGATTGATAGTCAATGGTGTGGAACCAGAATAGAAAGACTACCACTGGGTCGGTGCTGGGTGCATTGCTGGGGTTTTTTTTTTTTTTTATATATATAAAAGATTTCCAGATTCCATACTAGAAAGTGAGATGATTATATATGCAGATGACACAAAAGTGTTCAGAAAAAAATATAAAGAGGGGAGACTGTTCAGATGATTAACATGTAATAGGATGTTGGCAGAATGAAAAATTGGTCACATAATTGGTTGTTTAGGTCCCAACAAAAAGTGCAGCAGAATGAGGTTTGGAAAATCAATTGTGGAAATTTTTCAATATTTTATGGAAGAGGAACTTAATTAAACACATGTAAAAGAGGATCTGAGAGCTATGATTGATAATTAATTGTAATTCTCTACACACTTAGCAGAGAAAATTAATAAAGCTAATAGGTTGGTCAGGTTGATTAGAAGATTTACAGCATTGAAAGAGTCAATACTATGGGATACTTAAAATTTCATGTACAGTTGCGATGGGAAGTGTTGTCGCAGTTTTGAGATTTTTTTTTTTTGTTCTGGCAACCGCACCAAACAGGCGTTAGCCATTGGCTTTATTATTATATCTATCACAATTGTCAATACCGTTGAAATCCATTAGAACGCATATTTCATACCAGTAGAATCCATCACTGAACTGTTCGGTTGTTAATGTTGAATGTCTTCTGCGATGAAATATTAGCCAAAGCCGTGATAGAATGTCGCTGAGTAACAGTAGTACCACTCCTGCTACTGTGGCGTTCCATGAGATTGTGTGTTAATGGTTCAACATCCTGCCAGATAACGTCATTGCCAAGCAAGAGTTTAAGTGCACATTTTATATCATAGCTTAGAATGGATAATGTTTATGCATATCATACCGATTTTCTTTTCATAGATTTTATTAGAAATTAAGAAAATCATAAATACATTTTATTTTTGCATAAATTTTACTTAATAATTTGAATTGCTTTAGACTGAATTCCAAGGCCAATAATTTTTTGCAGTCAGGACTGTATCATCAAACAGAATTATATCTTCAATAGCTAATCATCACCAAACTTTTCTAAGAATGTGTTAAGAGTGCTCTAATTGCAATAGGCTTGTCCACACTTTTCCCTTCCCAAATCCTCCTTGCTAACCTCCTAACTCATCTAATACACCTTTACCGATATATGTCTTCTAAATCCCTTTCCAAGAGGACCAATAATTAAAATCTGGGTATAATTTCAGATGGATGTAAAGAGGCAGCGTTGAATGACCTTGTAGCAGAGTTCGAGGAGGAGGAGGAGGAGCAGCAGCAGCAGCCTGTAGTTAAGAAAAGAGGAGGAGGAGCCAAAAAGAATCAAAGAGGTGGAGGAAAGCAGAAAGCAGCCAAGGCAGCAAGTGTAAAGAAAGAAGAACAAACAGAGATGGAGGAGGAGGAGGAGGAGGAGGAGAAGAAGGAGACTGCACCAATAACCACAAAGAAGGGAAGAAGAGGAGCTGGAAGACTCCCTAAATCTAAGGAGGAGGAGGAGGAGGAAGAACTCGAGAATGGTGAAATAGAGGAGGACAAGGAGACCACACCAGAACCAGAAACTGTTAAGAGATTAAGGAGAGTGAGAAAGCCAATTGTTATACTTGGTAATGATGATGATGATGAGGATGATGAAGAAATAAACCCTGTCATTGCAAAGAAGAGAGGAAGAGGTGTCACAAAAAAAGAAGGAAGTGAACCAGCTATTAAGAAAGAAAAGCGAGGAAAGAAGGCAGCTGTTAAATCAGAAGAGGAGGAAACAGCACCTGCTCGTGGAGGGAAGGGAAAGAAGGAAAAAGAACCAACTCCTGCAATGGAGCTAATGTTGGAGGAGGAACCGGATGAAGAGGAGGAACTGGATGAAGAGGAGGAGGAGGAAGAAGCACCAGCCAAAACCAAGACTGGTAAGGCAGGAACTGGAAAAGCCTCAAAGACAGTGGCAAAGAGAGGGAGGAAGCCAAATAATAAACCGGAGGAGGCCAAAACTACCATTGTGAAAAATAAAAGAGGAGCAGGAGCAGCAAAAAAGGAAGTCAAAGAAAGTGAGTCAGCTATTAAAAAAAGAGGAAGACCAGCTGGGAAAAAACAGGAACAGGAGACTGCATCGGCTCCTAAAATGAAGACACAGAAAGGAAAAAAAGCAACTGCCACACAAAAGAAAATTGTGGAGGAGGAGGAGGAGGAAGAAGAAGAAGAAGAGGAGGAGGAGGAGGAGGAGGCACCAGCACCAGCCACAAACCAAAAGGGAAAGAGAGGAACAGGGAAAGCAAAGGCAAAGGAGACAAAGACAAACGAAGGTAAGGTTACCAGTGCTGCCAAGACTTCTGGGAGAAAGGCTGCTAACCCTAAAACGGCCAAGGGAAAGGAAGGAGGTGGTAAGAGTGTCACAGCTGAAGAAAAGGAGAATATGGACACAATTAATCAGGCCAAAAAGACAGGTGGAGTTTAGGATTAGTTGTGTCTGTCATAATGTAGATGATGTGTAATTGGATGAGTGTGTAGTGACTGGTTTATTGGGTTTATTGATCATCTTATCTTGTATCGTTCCAAACAATGTATGGATATCCATCAGGTTTTTAATTATGTTGTCAGGTAAGCTGCTGATGCTTCTTATGTAGACTTTTTTTGTACCTGATCTTAGTAAAGTTAGTATTTCTTTATAATATGTGATGTTTTTAGTTATTAGTGCATGAATTTTATGGTAGTAATTGCAATTGATGTGTAAAATCTTTTTATTTTTTTTATTCCGTCCTGTTTAGTTTCTCTTTAATTGGATCTCATAATGCAAGAAATTGTGATTTTGTTTTCTTCATATATATAGAAAATAGTAGTAATAGAGAAACTGAGTAGGCTTTGTGTTAAGCTAGAGTAAATGTCTCTTAGTAATCCTCAGTTTGTGTCTAGTCTGGCATTATTTTTTTAATGAATCCTATTAATCATGATTTAAGATAATTTGTCTACCTACCAGTTTTTAGAATATTTCATTTGGCTTTGTGCAGCAAACAATGATGAGTTGAGATTCATTCTAATATTCAAATCTTAAAATGGTAAGTTGAGGATGAGGAATTTAACCTTTCATTATTATTTATTTGATTTACTTTTTAATGCTTGCAATGGAACACTTCATCGCCCAGGATGATTCAAACAGTTATTTTTCCGTATAAACTGCTCATGTCCAGGAAGGTTTTTGAATTTTGTGAGTATTCATTGTACTACTTAATGAAAAGGTTGTATAGTAGTATATATGTTTAAACAAATTACTTTTGTTTTTATGATTTTCCTGTTAGGTTTTGCAACAGCAGAAAACTTGATCAAAACCTTAAAATAACTGAGGAAATAAATTTTTTTAAGGTAATTTTTGATTTGAAATTATTAAATCTAGTTGTACACTTATTGAATATTTTTAGCATTGAGTTAAAGAACATGGTATTAAGAGAGCATGTTAGCAACCTTTAAGTGGCATTATGAACGGGAGAAGTATGACTAGATATGGTAAGGGACTAAGGGGCAGTCTGTTACACCTTATCATAAGCTTCACAAACATAGAGGTGTAATAGAACTGTAGGAAGAAGAATCCCAGCTGTATGTCTGGTTGGGGAGGGAGAAGGTTTAGATTGATAACAGGAAATGTATGTATGAAAAAGTGAGGTGCGAGTTATTGATTAGGTGATGCAAAGTAGGAAGGGAAGGCACAAGTATACCTTACCTAGAACATTTGATAGATATATCTCCTTAACTCCAGACATTACCTCTACTATACCGTCTATCTTTTAGATTAACATAGCGCCATATGACCTTAGGTGTCTAGCACTTGCTCCTTTTTGCATTAACTAACTCTAGAACATTTACGTATACTTATCATCCTCGCCTTTACACACTCGTCCAGTCAAGTACATATTCAGCAATCTTATTATCCACTTTGTCACTTTTAAAGCGTTCTGCACATTCGTCCATACCTACAAATTTCCTTGCTGCCTCTTGTGCTTCTTTACACGTGATCCAGGAATTAATTGTTCAACTCTGCTAGTACATATAGTCATTGTTCCCTTCCAACTTCAACAATCTCTCCCAGTGCATGTTTCAAACAAGTCACGTGGAAATAAAACTTTTTATTATGTATTTACAGACTAATTTTTACAAATGAAGAAAAACATGAACATCGGTGGCATTGTTTTTAGACTGGAGTACCACACTTCTTAAACGAAGGCCTAAGCATTTAAGGTGTCAGTACGCTAGATTATAAGCAATAATAACCTCGGACCAAAACTAACTTCATGTTAGTATTAATTAGAATCTAGTATGGGATGTGAAGAACAAACAGCAACATACATGGTGGCTGTTTGTGATACACTACACTATCTAATCTAAAGTAAGAAACAGGATAGCAAAGGCTCCTCCTTCCAACCGGGGCTGTAGGAAAGGAAAAAAAAAGACATAAGCCATTGGAAAACTATAATTATGACCAGAAATTAATCTGCACACCAATGAAGGGGACGGCAGCAAATCCTTCACACTGTGTAGGATGGGCAGGAAACAAATGCACGGCTGTGAGAATACTTCCACCGTATTCCCTGCGGCTCATAAAAGGCAAGCAAAAGTGACAGTGTAAAAGGTCTGAAAAGCCCCTACTAGACAGGATGCAGGACGGGAGGGGAGAGTAATGTCTTCTCAGATCCTAAGCGCTTTGTCTTGGCAATCCATTTTATTATTTTTTTCCCCGAACCCTAAAGACAGGTCTGAAGTGGTAAAAGCAAATTATATAGATCATTATTATTATTATCATTATTATCCTCGATGATCATTATTATTATTTACTCATTTATCTATTTTGTTTTACTATTATTTTTTTTCCATGGCATCGAACCAATGTTTCGTTGCATGCCAGAATAGTCCCCCATGAAATCAGGCCAATCTCGTTTGATTATGATAATTCAATGTGTGACCTGGTAATCAGAACAGTGAGGAAAATAGCAATTGAAAGAAGAATTCTGAAGTGCTAGAGAGATTGGCTGGAGGCCATTGCCGCATTAGGATCCTGCTGCTGCGGGATCCTGGCAATAATGCGAGTGGGGCTTCCGCTCCCTCCGGTCATCTTGATTGGCATCACTGTCACCTCAAACCCTTTCGTGGGAAGCTTCTGTGGAGGGAAGAAACATTATTACTTCCACTTCTGCCAGATGCTGAGATGCAGATCGTTTCAGGGTTAATTAATAACTTAACACAAATTCTTTCCAACACTCTTATCAACATTAACTTACCTCCAGGTTGGCAACGTTCTCAAGGCTGTAAATATTAGCATTAAGGAGTTCGATGTGAGTTTCAAAAGTGGTTGATGGTCCATAGTCGAGCGAAGCGGTGTCGATGCCTACTCCAAATATCCGCCTCCCAGAGGCTTGTTCATACGCCGTCAGGAGTTGTGCAGCACTGAGGTGGATGCCTAAGGGTAGGAGTGAGTGAGGTCCATTATGATATGCAGTTGAGAAAGGATGTGAGACTACTGGTTAGGAAAACAAAATTTCTGTTTTTGCACCTACGACTGCTTTGTGCGTCTCATACACCTACCTGGGAAGATCAGTTTAGTTGTATCATTGGTGGGAGTACCAAAATATGCAGTCCGGTTCCCGTATCTGGAAAAAAAAATTGTCATTATATCACACACACACACACACACACAACACACACACACACACACACACACACACACACACACACACACACACACCTGCTGCCCCAGCCTGTGAGGACGAAAACAATGGCACCGTCTGGCAGAGGACCGTGGTTGTCCATCCACGCCCTGAGGTCCTCGGCTGTAAGCTCGGCCGTGGGATTCTCCTTCACCTTATGGCGGATGTCCACCACGACCCCTGTCACGAAAGTCAATGTTAGCAGCCGTGTGAAAGAAGCTGTCACTCGCCTGATAATTTCCTTCTACATCTCCAAAGGAAAGCCATGTAGGTGATCGAGCAAGAGGCAGCGAGTTATGATACACAGCAGGAACTATATATATTAACTTTGATGAAAAGCAAAAGAGAGAACATGGAACATGGAAGTACACTTAGTTGAGAGAACGCTGCTGTGTGTGTATCTTACTGAAACACTTATTTATTTTTTTTTTTTTTATCTTTATACCCATGGCGCCGGTAGGCTTCAGGGAGACCTTAGATGGTTGGCCTCCGCCCGTTAGTAGCGCGGGTTAGATTTTTTAAGTGACGCCTTATTTTCTTCTTATTGATAGGCTCATGCTGCCAGCGGAAGCTCCTCGCGCATATAACGTTGCAGTCCCGGCGAGGATGGTGTTATGGCAGCATGTGGGTGATCTTAGGCCACTCGGCGGTAGTAACGAAGAAAAGTGGCCAGCCCGTGCCGAGGCTCGAACGGCGGACCCTGAGCTGGTATGCCCGACCGCTAGCCACTAGACCACCGCCTATCTATCTACATAACCAAGATATCTTAAAAGAAACAGACTTGTTCAACGAACTTGACATCACTACTTATAACGTGTTTCATTAAACAATTTTTTTTCTGAGATTGGAAAGTAGAAGGAAATTTTGAGCGAAGAGGTTCTCACACACACACACACACACACACACACGGCTCCCTTTCACGTGAACATTAGTAGGCATCCTGAACAATCGCCTGAAACGGACCTGGGCTGATAAGGTGTTCCAACGGGATCTCACTCACTGACCACTTGCCAAATCCAAAATGTACAGGGGCGTCTAAGTGGGTTGACAAGTGTTCAGGTGTGCAGAATTCATAGGATTCAAGCCTGCAAGGGAAAATAAACATTCATACCTTTGTCTGTTTTAAACTTAAATACTGGAATGGTTACAATGGAGACGTCCTGTCTCTTTGGTGTATACAGTTGCCTCACTGTTAGTAATTTCTTAGAGGCCAAATCACACCAAACTTACGACCTGTTTGCAACCACCTGCGACCAGGGGGTCGCAGGTGTCTTTAGAAGTCATTGGTAGTCACAAATAAGGTCATAATAAGTTCCGGTGGTTGTTGACGTTACATCGACAACCACCTGTGACCAATTTGGTTGGGAGAGATTCTTCTGGAGGTCAGCCACCAGACACCGATCAGTCGACTATCGGTGGTCGATTCGTTGCCGACCGGTTGGCAACCATTAACCTTTAAGAAGGTGGTCGCTGACCAGTGGGCATTCACTCATAGGTGGCCGCTGACCAATCAAGAGCTGTCAAAAAGGAGCATTCGGTGACCAGTCGCCAAATGCTCACCCTTTACTCGGGGAGCAGTCAACGAGTGGTGGCCTGGCGGTCAGCCACCGGCCTCAGTGGGAATCACCGTTGCATTCACGACATGGCAACTACCAACGTTGTCAGGTCATAACCTTGGTGTGACAGCCTTAGATAACCTCTTATATGAGAATATGTACAACTAAGGTATTACATCAAGTCTCATTCCCCATCCAATTCCTGTGATGTTCTGACAAACTTGAGAAAATGGGTAAATGGGGTTTGATGAACTGATAGAGTACTATAGCTTTCACTTCTTGGACACCTATGCCACCATTTTCTTCATCAGCCAGGAGAGGTTAATTCCATGGCACCCTTGGGACCTCCCTCCCTCACTCTCACTTTCTCTCCATCCCTCCTCCTCCTCCTTCTAATGTGTGTGTGTGTGTGTGTGTGCGTTTGGTTGTTTGTTTGTGTGAATGTGTGTGTGTGTGTGTGTACGCTCCGTGGACTCTAGTTTGCATATTTCATGAATAAGTATATTGGATTCAGGGGCGTACCTAGGATACATGGCGCCTAGGGGTAACCACTAGAATTGTGCCCCCCTCCCTTCTCCCTCTCAGGAGTTGGGGTGGGTGGGGAGCGTAGTGAGCCTAATCAACTGGGGAGTTTGGGGGGGGCGCTGTAAACCAGGGTTGGGTACAAGTACATGTACTTGTACTACAGTAGACACCGTCAAGAGAGAGAGAGAGAGAGAGAGAGAGAGAGAGAGAGAGAGAGAGAGAGAGAGAGAGAGAGAGAGAGAGAATAAATGCATTAACGCTTTTATTTTATTTAATTTTAGTACACAATGAAAAAGTTACGTTGAAATAATTTCTCATTTTTAGCTTATTTTCCTTAATAAGAAACAAAACATTGTAAAAACCTTTGAGACAAATCAGAAAACAATTATAATAATACACAGTTAGGAGTCTAAACTTGGAATTATATTAAATGGAATCTATAATATGTATCGGTCCGTTACATATTTATTATCATTATAAAGCTTTTTCTCTTTCTTTTGACCTACATTTTGTATAATATTAATTTGTAGTTCAATAATAATAGATGTAGATGTAGAGTAGAGCTATAACCTTTGCAACGGCAGCTCCTAAGCGGTGTTTTCTTCTAGGGTGTCCTTATTGTTGTTGGTTTTTCTTCTCCCTCGTCTTCCACATTTGGTAAAGCACATGTTTATTATGTTTCGGCCCACCCATGACTACGCCACTGCCCCTACACCCCTTCCCTTAGCTACATCAATGAATTTAGCCATTAGACTTGAGCCTGTATTATGGCTGTATTATATATATATATATATATATATATATATATATATATATATATATATATATATATATATATATATTCAACAAATAATGCCACACCTTAACAACACTCACCAGTATCCAGCGTCTGTATAGCCTTTGACCTGCGTTTTTCTAGTGAAGGGTCCGTTAGTCAACCATCGCATTGAGTTTTCGTTCACCTCGTATCCTAAATCGATGTTCATCATACTGGAACACTCAGCTACACTCACTGCTAACACCAGTAATAACACCACCGTGCTCAACATTGTCCTTTACTTATGAATGTTAGCGGCATAGGTGTCTACCACCTACTAACCAAGGACTTGAAAATCAGTAAGGTTGAGTTGCCAAGTCGTGGACTGTGTTCCCCAAACCAGCCCAAAACGATCCAGTGTCCGCCTAGAAACACCACCAAGACACCCATAAATATTGAGGGAGGGATAGTTAATGCTAACAGTCATTAAGGGAATCTGTCCCCACGAACTACTGCTAATAACGAATTGACACCTTGGAAGGACTGACACCAAACAGCTGATCTTCACTTCACTTTCATTTTCACTTAGTAGATTTCGTCAGTTAGTGACGCAGCTGAGCTGGAGCTCCACTGTGGCCAGGTGACACCCACTCCTCCATGGTCCACTCAACAAGGCGGTTGGAGTTCTGTCTGGGGTATCCTGGTGTAGGTGGCTGATCAGGTATTTTAGCCAACCACTTGTCCAAGTGTGTCTTGAAGGTGTCTGTAGCCACCCCTACCAAGTTTCGTAATGTGGTTGGGATGCAATTGAACACTCGCATCCCGTCGTAGGTGAAACTGTGGTGTATGATGGACCTGATCCTTTGTGATGATCCCGGTGTGGTCCTCACGTAGCACAGCCTCCCTCGCCTAGGGTGTTGTGTGGCCACAATGCCAACATTTGGGACCTTTTGTTCCAGGATCTTCCAGACGTAGATGATGATGTATCTTTCCCTGCGTCTCTGGAGTGAGTACAGCCGCAGTTCCCCGAGTCTTTCCCAGTAGTTCAGATGTTGGACCCCTTGTATCTTGCTGGTAAATGTTCTCTGGGGGGCCTCAACCTCTGAGATCTCTGATAACTTCTGGGGAGACCAGAGCTGGCAGTTGTACTCCAGTCTCGGTAGGACGAGTGCCTTCCACAGGGTCAGCATACACCTCTCACTCCTTGTCTGGAAGGTCCTCAGGATCCAGCCTGCCAGTTGTCTTGCAGTTGCTGTTGCCTGCTTGATGTGGTAGGAGAATGTGGCATCCTGGCACATATGTACACCCATCTGGTCACATTCTATACATCAAGTCGATGTGAAAGTAAGATTTGATAAATTTATTGCGCTACTGCGCCAGACAAAAGGTTTACATTGTAGCAGGACATAATCATAGGATCTACCACACACACACACTTACACACACACACACGGTCCGCTAGCGTAGTGGTTAGCGCACTCAGCTCACAACTGAGGGGGCCAGGGTTCGATCCCCTGGGCGGACGGAGATTATTTGGGTGTGTCTCCTTTCACGTGTAGCCCCTGTTCACCTAGCAGTGAGTAGGTACGGGATGTAAATCGAGGAGTTGTGACCTTGTTGTCCCGGTGTGTTGTGTGTGAGTGGTCTCGGTCTAACCCAAAGATTGGTCAGTATGAGTTCTGAGCTCTTTCCATAGGGGGATGGCCGGCTGTCTCGAGAGACCAGCAGCAGACTGTACAGTGAATTACACACACACACACTCGGCTCCCTTTCACGCGAACATTAGTAGGGGCCCGTTCGGTGGCGACTCCCGCAAATGTTACACAGCCGAGCTCAGCCAATCACAACGCCCCGCAATGATACACAGCCGAGCTCAGCCAATCACAACGCCGCGAACAGTCAGCCGAGCCTCGCTGGCCAGCCGAGCTTCGGCTGATCAGCCAGAGCATCAGCCGAGGGGACTTGGACTGAGACTGGGGTTTTTTTTGTTTACATTTTGCAAGGCGACCAGAGGAAGTAGCCGCAGAATCTTAGATTTCCCCTGTCGGAGACGTTTAAGCTAATTTTCTTATCTGTCAGAGACTGAGGTTCACCCAGGAACAATGCACTAAGATCCTTTGAAGTTATAGAATAAGTAATTAAGACAGTGAAGTCAATACATTCGTATATATGATGAAGTAAGACGTTGTTTAATATCGCCGTCTCGGTAATAAGGAATTCGTCTTACAACAAACGGTCAAGAAACGCCCTAAGACCCGACTATCTATTAATAACACAACACCTACTGTACCTAACTGTCTATATACAGATAGAGGCGACATAAAATAACAAATTTGATAGGAACATACCTTAATTATATCTGACATGTAAGTATTAACCTCGGGAGAAGACATTAATGTTATCTCCATATTATTCCTCAGCTACTTTCATTTTCAATTTTTACACAATGCAGTCTCCCAAACCTGTACATACTTGTATTCATTAATGTATATGGGTTTATATCTTGAATGTTTGTTTATAATCTAAGATAATCTAATCTATTGTATTTACAAGTCAATAAATGTTCTTGGTTTTCTATCATGTTTACCTTAAAAGACATTATTTTCTAAGTAAATTACAACAATAATTTGATATGAATACTGAGATGGTTTGGACACCTGAAAAGACTGGGTGAGTTGCCAAGAATGATGTACAAAGCTGGGATCACCTTCTGGCTAAGGTAATCCTTCAGATCACACTTAGAAAATAAATATATGAAAAAATAAAGCTCATTAAATGTATTCGAAACTGCTGGTAAATCTACACAACTACTGCTAGGACGATATCAATAGAAATATGAAGTCCTACATACTATACATAGTGTACTTAACACATTTGTGAAGGTTTCAGGTTGTGCTCGTCATTATAATCAAATATAGGCCATAAGGTATCCGGTAAATTTTTCAAAATCAATTGCTCGACAGTAAATTGCTCGAAAAATAATATCTCGAACAATCAATTGCTCGAAAGGTAGATTGCTCGAAAAAAGTTAGTTTAATGAATAATATCCAAAAATAAGATAAAGAAATACAACTTTATTATTGTTAATTGAACAGTTAAAATCAAGAACGGGTACATTTCTATTTAGGTTAGGTTATTATTTAGAGCAATTTACTGTTGAGCAATTGATAGTTTGAGAAATTATTTCTCGAGCAATTGATTTCGAGTAATTGACTTAGATTCAGGCTTTAATATGGCAATCCGGAAAAAAATCTAGAGTGAAATGCCTAACTTTTGGGTAATGAAATATAAAAAGCTTATATAACCGAACCTAACCGAGCCAAACTGTACCCAACCAAACCTAATCTAACCATAACCAGTATTATTTTACATCTTCATTAGAATGCTCTAGAGAATTCAGGGTTGTATTTTTGCATTACCTGTTGCATTTTGAAAAGGTTTTCTTAATTAAAATTCCGTCGCAAATTCTTAGTTTGTGAGATATTCAATGTTTTCTGTGAGACCTCTTCGAAAAGTAAAGTTTAGTTTGGTTTGAACAAGGTTGTTATTTGTCAATGTAGGTTAAGGTTTGGTTAATTTAGGTTATGTTATGTTAGGTTTAGGTAAAGATTCGGAAGACGACCCAGATTGTTTTTTGGACAAAGCAAATTTTTTCTGATAGATTTTGATGTGTTTTGAATTAATCTGATGTTTATTTGCTATGCCAGGTAATTTTTTTTCCCCCAAGGTAAAAATTGCCACAAAAAAGTCAGATAAGTCAGTAAGCAAACCTAATTAAGCCTAACCTAACTAAATCTACCCTTACATAACCAAACCAGGTAAAGATTCGTAACATGAGCCACTCGATATCTCACTACCTTTGTAATGCACTGCAAATTCAACCTCAGATACTTGTTCAGATAGGTTAGGTTAGGTTTAATTAGGTTTGCTTTGGTTAAGTTAGGTTTAATTAGGTTTGCTTAGGCTTACTTAAAGAAATTTGTTCTCTTATTGATTTTGATGGTTTTGAATTAATCTGTCTTTTTTGTGGCAATTTTTACCTTGGGAAAAAAATGCATGGCATAACAAACAAACATCAGATGAATTCAAAACACATCAAAATTTATCAGAAAAAAATTGTTTTGTCCAAAAAACAGACTGGGTCGTCTTTCGAATCTTTACTTAGGTTAATTTAGAAGCTATTAAATGTTCTCTATGACCAACAATAGGAAGTTGGACGCGTTGCAGACAATTTATTTCGGTGAAGATGTAAAATTCTACCCCATGACCTAACCTAACTTGAAAGATGCTTTACCAGCTAAGTAATGGTTAGCACCGCCTGAAACCTTTACAGATGTGTTAAGTACACTATGTATAGTATGTACGACTTCATATTTATATCGATATCGTCGAAGCAGTAGTTATGCAGAATTACCAAACTACTTACTGACAATCATTGTATTTTGTCTTCCCCCAAGAACCCCGCATTCCCACAGCTCCCCAGAATTGTTGGGGGTTGATGGGGATGTCTTATTAGATATGCATTTGCGACGAAAATGAGTCAGAATCGTTCGAAATGGATAAATTTTTATACGAAAAGTGTGTTATTTACATCCAAATGCATTGGGAGGAACTAGAAATTTACCAACCACACTATCATCTACGCAATATCACCACGCTCACAGGAGTTTACGGCTTCTTTTATTTCCTCACATCTTCTAGCCATCTAAATACTGCATTTACTGCAGCTATAATTGCTCCAGACTCTATTATATGTTAATCAGCAAGTTTTTTCCACGGCGATAAGGGTGCCCACTAAAAGGGTGCGCCGCCATCTTGGATCAGTCAGCTGATCATCACAACACGGAAAAAAAAAAAAAAAACCACATCGACGTGCTGTGTGTCCTTTATCGTTCAGTTGCCGAAATCTGCCTCCCCCCACCCCGCTGAACTCGCCCTAGGCGTCCTGAACAATCGCCTGAAACTGACCTTGGCTGATAAGGTGTTCCAACGGGATTTCGCTCACCGACCACTTGCCGAATCCAAAATGTACAGGGGCGTCTATGTGGGTTGACAAGTGTTCAGGTGTGCAGATTTCATTGCTTTCATACCTGCAAGGGAGAAGAAGAAACATTCAAACCTTTGTCTGTTTTAACCTTAAATACTACAACGGTTACAACGAAGGCGTCCTGTCCTGTCTCTTTGGTGTTAACAGTTGACTCACTATTAGTAATTTTCTTAAGATAACCTCTTACATGATAATTAGTTTATAATTTGCTTATTACTGGGTCTACGAAGGCAAGTTATACTCCTAGCACAGTATCATATTAGCCATCTCTGTGTAGAAAAAATTAACTTCGGTATATGTATTACTACTGGTACAACTACGGTATTGCATCAAGTCTCATTTCCAATCCAATTCCTGTGATGTTCTGACAAACTTGAGAAAATATGTAAATGAGTTTGATGAGCTGAGAGTACATTCCGTGGACTCTAGTTTGTATATTCACATAGGAACACATAGGAAGAACAAACAGCAACAGGCCTGCTGGCCCTTACGAGGCTGTTTGTGATAGCTTGCCATAACTAGTGACACCACAAATGTTCCAAGAGATGAGGTCCAGTTGAGAATCAATGACGAACGCGGTGCTTGTGGGGAGAAGACCGGAGAGTGGAGGAGGAAGGGCGACTCGAGGTAGCCTGTCCAGAACTGGGAACAATTCACTGAGCTTGTCAAGACGAGTGGCAATAGTATCCATCCTCTCGGTAAGCGTGGTGATCGAAGAGATGACAGCCTGCTGAGCATCCACCAAGGAAGAAACCTTAGAGGCAGTAGCAGTGTGAGCAGCCACAAGTCCTTCCATCCTGGTATCAAGGGAGGCAAATCGTTCCTCGAGCGCCGAGACTCGAGCTTGGAGGGAGGCAACGGCCTTACGGAGAGCAGCGTCTGACGGAGAGGGGGAGGAAGCGGGAGGAACTGGCTGGGTAGGAGGCGGTGGTGGTGGTGGTGGTGCTGCGGCGTCACTAGGCTGGGCTCGGCGCCGAGCACACCCGTGCCACACGTTGACACCCGGCTGTAAGCACCGGGGGCATTTCCAGCGAGATGAGTCCGGCGAAGGAGGCTCGGAGGTGGAGGTCGAGAAAGAGAGAGAGAGTAAAAATTCACCTCATCTAGCTCTCATTAGTCCACCTGTCAGGTAACTACAGCCCTTAGCATGTCATTACCTGTCAGTGAGTGTATGTATCAAAACCATACACACACACACACACACACACAGACATACCTCTACAGGCACGCGAAACACTCGTTCAGTGGACGACCTTTGAAACTACGTATTACTATTAAACGAGCACCTCCTCCTCCTCCTCATCTACCACCTCCACCTCCTCCTTCTCCTTGATCCTTGACTCATAATAATAATCTTCTTCTTCTGTGACCGCTAGCAGCCGACCGACACTTCACAAGGTGATAATAATTCTTCGTTTTAAACCTTCCCTGTTCCTCTTTATGTCTATGTGAGGGAAGGAGGAGCAGTTAAACGTTATTCCTCATCATTAACAGTGGAAGGATATAAAGAAAACACTACCTATTAAGCGTAAATAACCTAATATAATAATATGAACAGGTTTCAGCAGGTAAACTAAGATGGCGGCCGTGGCTTGACTGCTGGATCACGTATGTATGAAACCAAAATAGAGATTTTTATTATACACAGAAAAGCAATTATATATACTATAAAAAATCGTCTGAAATGCGTACACGTTTTTTACATAAACATTTGTTATATTTGATTCGTATTTATTTCATGAAAAATGTTTATTTCTAAGGTCAATCATAAAATCGAATAATAGAATAAAGCAATAATAATGAAATTAAACCAATATAAACCAACGAATAGAATATATAAAAGTTATTCAAACAGATAGTAAAGCCTAAATAAACCATAACACAAAGTAAAACGGAAAATAACAACGAAGAAATGAGAAAAAACACCGTAATTTTGCGTTTATATCCAAGTGTTAATTATAGCGTGTTAGGTACATTAAAGCAAGTGTTAGGACATGACGACCAACAAGGATAGAGATGAAGGTGAGTGTGTTGTGTTGTGAGTGTGTTTTAGTGGGTTGAGGGGCTGACAGGATGAAAAATCGACAAATATACCGGTATACCGAAGGACTTCTAATGCCTGTAATATCGGTAATACCGATGAATAAGTATATTGGATTATGCAACAGATTGATAACATTAGGTCGTAGCATTCACGTCCTTTCAGAATCTCACACATGTGTCGCCTGTTGACGTAAATAGCCAAGGTTAGTTCAATGCAGATGACTTCATGTATCAAAACAAAGACGGGGAAGTGTGCGTGTTCATAACATGGCCAACACCTTAACATTCAGCGAAAGTATACATCTTGATCAGTGTAGTGAAGAAGAAAAATTAGCTAATAAGCATTAGATTATGTAAACTTTAAACAAAGAGGTTAACGCCATTCTATATATAAATGGGAAAGTGTGGTTTATGTTGGATGATGATGAAATCAAATGAATGTTTGTTGATAATTGAAACATTGATGCACGTCACTATTTTAGTCTAATTATGGATTGGACACCCGCCAAGCATCCTCTTCATAGATATGTTGACAAAAAGTGAATCGTAGTATTGAAACTTATCGACTCTCACCTCTGCTTCACCTGGCACCCCTCCCTGCCTCCCTGCCTCTCCCACCTCCTTCCTCTCGCTTCCTTAACGCTTGGCACCACCACCAGTCTGTTGGTTGTTGCTTTGTTACGTGGGGTTTCCCAGACTGCCATGTGCCACACCAAGTCAAGAAAGTAAAGTGATTGACGGTCGCACTTGTCATCCTTGCCATTATCTTGACATAATGATCTGCCCAAACATCTCGCTGATTTTTAGATCGTTGAACATATTTTTTTCCTATTTATTCTTATTTTTCTATTCGAGTTCTGGAATGCAAATGAAATAGACAATATGAAATTTACTATTGTCTGCACTTCTTTACTGAGAGCCTTCTGCTAAATCCGGCTGAACACACACACACACACACACACTGCTTGGTAAGCTTAATCAGGTTAAAGTCAGTTTTAATATATATATATATATATATATATATATATATATATATATATATATATATATATTCAACAAATAATGCCACACCTTAACAACACTAACCAGTATCCAGCGTCTGTATAGCCTTTGACCTGCGTTTTTCTAGTGAAGGGTCCGTTATTCAACCATCGCATTGAGTTTTCGTTCACCTCGTATCCTAAATCAATGTTCATCATGCTGGAACACTCAGCTACACTCACTTCTAACACCAGTAATAACACCACCGTGCTCAACATTGTCCTTTACGTATGAATGTTAGCGGCACAGGTGTCTACCAAGTCTACCAAGGGCTGGTGCTCCTGTTTCTGAGAACACAGAAATTTCTCGCACGTGACTGAGATCTATTATTTTGATGATAATAACAATGATTTTGTGTCTAACGTTAGCTTCTTTACCAATATCGTATACAGTTTAAAACTAAACTGGCCCTGGTTGCATTGAGATCAGTGTGCTGCCCTGTTTTAGACCTAAACTTGAGACAGGAGTTACCCTCACTGTTGCCAAGACCCACCTAGAAAGGAAAGTGTGAAGACGATGGGGGTGCCTATAATTATAGTGTTTATGTTTTAGAATCCTAGTTGTGTTTCCTGCCTTAAGCTGCGAATAGATTCCCATAATATAACGTGCCTCAGCACAATCCTGCCTGGCAGAGTCAATGAGAGTCACGCACCTGCTGGCAACCATTGCTTCATAGGATAAACCCTGTTACCTTCAGGCCGTGGATGTGTCCTTGGGTCAGATGCCATGTAGGCCTACCTTAATGTAAAGAAAAGTATGCACTCACGTTATAGACACGAGACTGTCACTGTTCATAGGGGTCAAGAACCTTGTAGAATAAGTTTATATAGAATATTATATATAATATTATATAGAATATTATATAGAATCTGTAATGCAGATAACCTCTTCTCTTCCTCTCGCATTACATGGGAGATAAAGGAGAGTGGTAGGAGGTGTATAGTGTCAGGGGTGCTCCCCAGACAGGGGGTTAGAGGCTGGTGGCTCTCACATGCCCTTGGCCTCAACGAGAGGTTGATGAGGATGTGTGGAGAGGATGGGGGGTAGGTTTTATGGATGAGTGGAGCAGGTTTTATGGGAGACAGGAGCTGTATGCCAGGGATGGTGTACACTTCAGTAGGAAGGGGGTGCAGGAGCTTAGTGAGTGTCTTGAGAGGGCAGTTAGGCAGTCCAGTCAGGGAAACTAAATATTAACAGAGGTAAGGGTAATAGTGACAAAGGACGGGGTAAAGAGAGGGAGGTACATGAACTTAGTGTCTTTTATACAAACAGTAGAAGTGTAATAAATAAGATAGACACACTTAGAGGTATTGCATGTGTAGAAGAGTTAGATATTATAGGTATTACAGAAACTTGGTTAAATATTGCAGGCAAACATTTCTTACCTGAAGTAGGAATAGATGGGTACACTTTTTTTCACAGGGATAGAGTAGGGAGGAGAGGGGGAGGTGTGGCACTGTACGTTAGAAACACATTAAATAGCTATGTCAATACCACAATAAAAACAGATAGGAATACGGAATCATTATGGATTGACATTATTATAGGAGGGAAAAAGTTTGTTGTAGGGATTATATATAGACCTCCGGATTTAGACGAAGCAGCTAGTGCACCCCTGATGCAGGAGCTTGCAAGAGCATCTAGGTATAATAATGTGTGCATTATGGGGGACTTTAATTATAGGAGAATAGACTGGGATAGTATGACAGGAGACGGGTGCTCGGAGGAATTCTTAAATGTCGTCCAGGATGGTTTTTTCACACAACTTGTAAGGGAACCAACGCGACAGGGAAATATTTTAGATCTGGTCTTCACGAATAATGAAACTTTGGTCAGTCAGGTTGAGATAGGAGCTAGATTTGATGTTAGTGACCACCACGAAATTAGATTCAAGATTAATGCAAAGAGGAAGATAGAACAAAACACTGCTTTAGTACCAGATTTTAGAAAAGCCAATTACCAGGGCCTCAGACACCACCTCCAGAGTATAGATTGGGAGGGAATAGGAGTAGGCAAAGAGGAGGATCAAAACATTGAGGTAGAATTACATTATAATAGCATAGTTAGGGAAATTCATACAGGGCAGGAACAGTATATACCTAAGAGGAGGATTAGGTCAAATAGAAATGATCCAAAATGGATGAATAGCAGCATTAGAAGGGAAATTGGAGTAAAAAGGGGACTCTATAGGAGAATTAAAAGGGGAGAAGTACAGGTAGTAGGGCAGTATAATGACCTAGCTAGGAAAGTTAAAAAGGATATTAGGACTGCAAAGAGGAATTATGAGGTTAGGATAGCTAGAGATGCCCAGAAGGATCCAAAGGGATTCTATCAGCTGTACAAGGCTAAAACAAAGGAAAGAATAGGACCTCTTAAAGGAATGGATGGCAGCTTGATAGAAAATGGTGAGGAAATTAGTAAGGAATTAAATAAATACTTCTTGTCCGTATTTTCTCAGGAAGAGTCGGGTAGGGAACTGGAGCCAGTACAGATCTTTAGGGGACAAGAGGTTGATAAATTAAGCGAAATAGTCATAAGTAGGGAAGTAGTTAGCAAGGAAATAGATAGACTTAAAAAGACTAAATCTCCAGGGCCGGACGACATTTTTCCGAGGATTCTTAGGGAATGTAGAGAAGAACTCGTTGAACCCATTGCGATGATTTTTAGAAAATCCCTAGACACAGGAGTAGTTCCTAGGCTATGGAGGCAGGCAAATGTAGTTCCTATATTCAAGAAAGGAGATAAGGCAGAAAGTAGTAACTACCGCCCAATTAGTTTAACATCAGTGGTAGGCAAGATGTTAGAAGCTATCATAGCAAGGGCAATTAGAAAACATTTAGATGAACACAAGCTAATTAGACATAGTCAACATGGTTTTAGCAAGGGGAAGTCCTGCGTGACAAATTTATTATCCTTCTATAGGAAAGTATTTGAAACCATAGATAAGGGGGACGAGTATGATATAGTTTATTTGGACTTCAGTAAAGCCTTTGACAGAGTACCCCATAGGAGACTGTTAAGTAAAGTCAAGGCTCATGGCATAGGTGGGAAGTTACTAGAGTGGATTAGGGGATGGCTTACTAGTAGGGAACAGAGGGTACAGATTAATGGGAAGAAATCAGAATGGGGTAATGTCACTAGTGGGGTACCACAAGGATCAGTACTAGGACCATTGTTATTCATAATCTATATAAATGACTTAGAGACAGGAATAAACAGTGATATCAGTAAATTTGCCGATGACAAAGATAGGAAGACCGGTAAAGAATTTAGATGATGCTAGGATGCTGCAGGATGACTTAAATAGGCTGTACGAGTGGTCAGAGAAATGGCAGATGCAGTTTAATGTTAACAAGTGTAGCATTATGAGTGTAGGTAGAGGTAATAGGTCTGTAGACTACACATTAAATGACAATACCTTAGGAAAGTCATATAGTGTGAGGGACTTAGGAGTTCAAATAAGCAGTGACTTGCGCCCCAGGGAACAGTGTATTATAGCTAGAAATAGAGCCAACAAGATAATGGGATTTATTAGTAGGTGTGTGACAAATAGGAGTTCTGAGGTCATTCTGAGGTTGTATTTAGCGCTAGTAAGACCCCACTTAGATTATGCAGCTCAGTTTTGGTCCCCTTATTATAGGAAAGATATAGGCTCCTTGGAGGCAGTCCAGAGAAGAATGACCAAGATGATTCAGGGGCTGAGAAATTTACCCTACAAAGATAGGTTAAAACGTCTTAATCTCCACTCCCTAGAGAGAAGGAGGGCAAGAGGGGATTTGATTGAGGTTTTCAAATGGGTAAAAGGAATTAATAAGGGTAACATTGATCAGGTTTTAGAATTTAGTAGTCAGGATAGGACACGTGGAAATGGGTACAAGCTAGAAAAACTTAGATTCAGGACAGACATAGGTAGATATTGGTTCACTAACAGAGTGGTGAACGATTGGAATAGGCTGGGTAGACACGTAGTAAGTGCTGAGTCAATAGATAGCTTTAAAAGACGGTTGGATCAGAGTATGGATAGGGATGACAGGTGGGATGGCTAAATATTGGATTATTCCAAGGGTGGGGGGCAAGGAGCTGCCTCATGTAGGTCATTAACTGGCCTCTTGCAGTCTCCTCATTTCTTATGTTCTTATGTTCTTATGACACCGTCTACGGTATGAGTGTGGCATGACTGGCATCTCTCTCTCTCTCTCTCTCTCTCTCTCTCTCTCTCTCTCTCTCTCTCTCTCTCTCTCTCTCTCTCTCTCTCTCTCTCAAGCATTTAATAGTCAGTAAGCTCTATAGTAATCTCTTTTCACATTTACAATCAATATAACTGTTCTGATCACTACGATAGAGTAAGGAAAGAATCAAGAAAACACAGCATACTGAGAAGGCACTTCTTGTCTCATCTCATCATACATGACCTTGGATTGAGAGGAGAATGTCAAGCACAGTTGCACACACCTTTCTCAATCTTAAAAGAGGAAAGTTAGTTGTATAGAACTGCGTTATTATTTATTTATTCGTCTGTATGATTATCTGTATGTTTTCCATTTATCCGTCTGTTTATCTATCTGTTTATAAACGGTCAGTTTTTTATAATTTATTATTTACTCATTTAAGTATTTATTTTCTGAAACATAATTTTATATATGTATTTTCCTGTGAATATATTTGTTTATCTAAAGTTTAAACTTCCTTGCTTCTGTAATGATAATCAGCATATGTTACACTGGTAATTATTGCAATTTTCAGAGGTTGTTTTAATGTAACGCAAAGATTGTTGTAAAATTGAAAATGTTCCATGTTTTTAAGATGACTGTTTACTTCAAGAAGGACGCTACATGTTACTTTTGTATGCTGTCCTTATCTTAAAAAAGGAAAAAAGAAATATGTACGAAGGAAAGAATGCAAATGCTTAATCAGCAATTGGTATGATAATCATTTTTATATCTAGTTTGGCTTAAGACGTACTTTAGCAGCCTCGTATATGTTCATGCTAGTTCTCCCCGAAGCCCCTATTGAACGTATATCCTTTGTATACTGCTACAGGCTAAAATGTTCATTACATATACGTACAGTTACAATGCGCAATTTTCTTACAAGTTAGTTTGTTTATCGTATGGTTCTGTTTTTGGATCGAAAATGTCCTGTTAATCAATCTTCGGTAGCCTTGCAACACCACACACTAACACAACTCATAATGTTTTGTTACTGATTCAACGTGACATTCATATATACTACATGGCAATACGCTTCACTTGGGCTTGAAAGGCCCACACTTATCAGCGTTTTGCCGCCGGTGTCTCTGAGCTGCCGAGTGACATCACAATTCTCACGATTGATCAGTTACAGAACACGTAAACCAAGTATGGCTGTGTCCTGTGTACTCGCTGTATATCTTAAAATTAATATAAGTGACATTATATTATCTTGTATATCCTGTCTACTTATGATTAGAGGTCAGTCTACTGTAATGTATCACCAAAAACTGTCTTCGATACACTTCATTAGAATCGTATTGCACTTCTGTCACTAATATAGCTACGTGATCGGAACAAGGTTAGGTTAGGTTAGGAAGGAAGGAGGCAAGGTTCGTATGACCATGCTTAAATCTGTGTGGACAATGACGCGTGTAGAGGTGGTGAGGATGACGACTTAACCAAAAACCTGTAGTGAAAGGGTGTAAGGGTGGGCAGCGTGGAGCACATGAACAAGGTTATATTATCAATGTTGTGTGGTAATCACTGCGTCACCTACCTCTGTGTGAGTGTGTGTGTGTGTGTGTGTTACTCTGCTTGTAATATCCATCTAATAGGATCTTAAACGTTTCTTTGCACTACTACTATAAGTCATAACTATTAGCAAATTAGTATTCCGTCTCTATCCCAGTATTATGTTTCCATGACAGACAATTAAACAAGTAGTAAAATTCATGAATGAAAACGTGCATTACGCAATCATGAGAAAGATTAAATATTCATGCACTGGACACGTTATATCTAAATGGATGTGTGGAAAATGACTAGCAAAACGTGTTCCCGCTGACAATAACTTCTTATTAGCCAGGAAATAACCTTGTGATGAATGCAAAGACGTGATTAGTGTTGTAAAATATTTGCTCTCCGCTGAGAGAGAGAGAGAGAGAGAGAGAGAGAGAGAGAGAGAGAATGATAATGCATGTTGCAGGAGCTCCTTGACAAGAAACAAATTTATATAAAAAAATACGCATTATACCGTAAACATATAGACAAAATCGAAGCGGAGTGACCATCATTTACTATATATATGATTTAACACAAATAATGGTGAATATGCTTCAATGTGCAGTTAGTGTAGAAATAGTCTTGATAAACATATTCCTTGGTTGTCAGAAAATATAGCTAAGTGCGCCAGAGTGTGTTAAATATATCTTGTTGACATTGATCAGCTGTGAGGCAAAGTAGAGGTAGCCAGTGAGTGTCTCCTGTCTGTGGGACGGACTCACTTACTATTACCTCTCTCCTCTAGCTCATTTACACCATTAACAAACAACAGAGTGATTCAATCGATAGTTTTAATGATCATAAGATACACAGAAGGAGAGCGAGTTACCATAATACAGCCGTCCCATAACTAAGAGCTGCTAGTGATACAGAGAAACTCAACAATGGCCTCAGCTTCTGTGCTCAAATGGTTCCCTGAAGCACTCTATTATTCAGCGCTAAACGTGGTAGTGCATCATTATAAGAACATCAGACATGAGCTACGAATATTTCCTCCCTCGGTGCAGTTCGACATTTTATTCAAGGTTTGTGGTTTGGTTTGGTTTGGCCTTGATGTCACCTCACTCACCCTCACTCTAACTTATTTCACACTGCGCATATCATGCATTTGTTATCCTTCACATGCACATCATCGTAAACATGCACTCATTATTCACATCATGCTATCTTCCTCCTCCTGGTGTACTAGTTGTAAAGTTGATCTGTTTATTATTATTAATAGTTTTGATATTCTAAACTCAAAGTGGTAACTCGAAATTTATAATGCATATATAAAAATAAATGGTAAATCTGCACAACTACTGCTCGGACGATATGGATATAAATATGAAGTGGTACATACTATACATATAATGTACTCAACACATCTGTGAAGGTTTCAGGCGGTGCTCATCATTATTTACCTGGTAAAGCGTCTTTGAAGTTATGTTAAGTTAATTGTTAGGTTACGTTAGGTTATGGTTAGATTAAGTTATATTAGGTTTGGTTAGGTACGGTTTGGTTCGGTTAGGTGAGGTTATATAAGCATTTTATATTTTATTACCCAAAAGTTAAGCACTTCAACCTAAATTATTTTTCCGGATTGCCATATATGGCCTATATTTGATTATAATGACGAGCACCGCCTGAAACCTTCACAGATGTATTGAGTAAACTATGTATACTTTGTACCACTTCATATTTATATCCATATCGTCCGAGCAGTAGTTATGCAGATTTACCAAATAAATTTATAGTGGAATATATAGTCCATTATTTAGGGTGTAGAAAACAATGGATTTGTCAAAAATATCACCAATGGAGGGGAATGCAGCAAAAATTTTCCCAGGTATTATATTTTCTTGCTTATTCATACTGGTAAAGATTTGCAAATAAATATTATGCACTTGGGATGATTACCAATGTACATGTATTTACTAAAACTTTTGGAGGTGTCATGGGTCTATGAAATCTAGTTATTTTAAAGTTTTACCAAATTATTGTGGTTATGAAACACTGGTAAGGTTATGTGAATAATCATACAATAATATTTTAATCAAATGCACTAAACTTGCCTCTCTATCACTACCTAAGGTTTTGTTGGGATGGTTTTGCAGGTGACTAAAGATGATATATGAAAGCGAGATTAAAAGTACCACTAAATGTTGCTCAATCTGTCGCGATACTTTTTTTTATCTCCCTCTGTTTTGTATAGTATTTTATTGTGTGTGAGTGTGTGTGTGTGTGTGTGTGTGTGTGTGTGTGTATGTGTGTGTGTGTGTGTGTGTGTGTGTGTGTGTGTTCTTTCTTAATTGCATTGTGTGAAACTCATAGTGTCCAGTCTTTTGATTTATATTTTTCTTGTATCTTTCTTTAATATAAATAAATAAATGCTTTTGACTCACATGAATTCTTTGGTTGATATATTGTACTGATAAATTGCTCTGTCTGGAAAGCTGAATTTACTCCTATCTTTCATTAATCTTTTTTTTTTTATATAACTTCTTGCTGTGTCCTCTTGAATATGACTTTCTAGTTACTATATATGTATTAATTAATCTGTGTGTTTGTGTTTGTGTTTGTGCTGAGAGAGAGAAAAAGAAGTTTACAATGTCAGTACCTGATGTTTTATATAGCTAGTAGATATTTAATGAGAGTCTTCTACAGGTGTTCAAGAATGGATGTCTGGCAGAAGTTCGGACTGAGCTGAGTGATCTAGATGTGATCACACGCATGTTAAAAGTAGGGGACAAGAGGCACCTGCTACATCACTGCTTCCAGGTGAGGCCTACAAGGAGGGAGAATGTATACACAAACCCATTATCATCTTGGGTGCTCTGCTTCCATCTAGGGCCGCAGGGAAACCTCAAAAGTGATGCCTCACCTTTCACATGCAGGCAAACTGTGCTTACAAACATTCAATTCACAAATGTTTGAAATTATGAAGAGTGGTTTTTCCCTTTGTCCTGATTATTAAATGCAGAATTTATGTTTAGGAATAAGAATCTATTTTTCCTCTACCGTTTAGAAATATTGCAAAATATAGAAATTTGCATGAACTGTACACTTTGGGACATTATTTTTTGTAGTTTTTTTTTTCTTCATATATATATATATATATATATATATATATATATATATATATATATATATATATATATATATATATATATACGCTGTGAAAATATATATATATATATATATATATATATATATATATATATATATATATATATATACAGCTGTGAATTGTATTTCACTGTGTAAAACTGTTTAAAATTAAAATTATGTCAAAAACTTTTTTTTTACATTATTTTAATTATTATATACTCTCCCTTCCCCCTCTGTGCTTTTGTCTCATTGTAGGAGAGAATACAGAGAAGGGACTTCCCTTGCTCTGTCCCTTATGGTGGTGTTTGATGACCCGCATGAATTATGGTGGTAGTATTGTTGCAACCACACCACAGCGCTGTCCATTAATGTACCGCATAGTATTCCATTTTTAAATTACTTTATTGTGCAGTGTGTCTACATTTTCTGACTATGTTAAGGATTTGTTTTATACGATCTGGGTCGTAAAACTAATGAAAATACCTTTCGGTAAATGCTGGAGTGAAGATGAGCAGAGGTAATATAGAATGGAATCTGAATACTATTCTGTTTGCAGATGATAATGTTTTACAAAAATTAAAATGGATTTACACAAATTTGGTTAGGAATTCATTACTGTCTGTGTGGCAAAATCAAAGGTAAATGTTGGTAGAAAAATAAGGAAACTAATAGTGTTTGAGAAGGAATTACTTGTTATTTTAATAGTTCATTAATGAGAAGAATGTTTAAATGTATTTTTTATCAATTTCAGAAGTTTCATTAATATTCTATGTGCATTTCTGCCCAACATTGTTTCCTTACTGCTCCTTTCAGGCCTTGATGGACCAGGCGCTTGGGGACCACAGCACCAAAATTTCCTCCGTCATATCACAAGCTTACGTAGACAGGTGTAACCAGGAGGCACTCACTGACAAACAGGTGCGTCACACTCACTAAAACATTCACTTCATGGATGCATCTTATTAGTTTGGTTATTTTTTCCTGTTTGTTTATTTTTATAGACCAATTCATTGTATCAAATTTGTTTGCTACATCATTTTTGGGTTTGTATATACCTTAGAAGTGTGGCGTTTTTGTCCACACACACAAATTTCACACACCCACAGTTGGGCAGGACTGTTGGCTTTTTGGTCCAGAGGGGGTCGGGTGGCTCTGTGGTACAGTGCTCGGCTCATGACCTAAAGGTTTCAAGTTTGATCCTGGCTCACAGCAGCTACTTGGTGAGAGGGGCAGCACTCTCTTGTTAACCCTAGCAAAACCATATGGCCTATAGATGCCTAGTTCAGGGGGATTATTTAATCATGTTTTTTGGTCCTGCAAGACCATACTCACATACAGGAGGGCAAGGTCACTGCCACTTGGTGACAGCTCCTCCACTTGTATCCACACCAGGTCCATAATAATGAGTGTTGTTAGGAAGTCCCCGGGGAAAATTAGCTTTCATAGTGTAATGAACACCTTTGGTACAAGTTATATGGCATTGTTTGTGCCTGTGAAGAGTGATGAAAATTTGTTTGTTCAAGATACTGCTAAGTATCTTATTAACATCATCGAGTTTCAACATTTCTTTCTTGAATACCACTATAAATAAAGTTTTTTTTTTTATTAAATGTCTGTTGGATGGAAACCTGATTTTTATGACCTGTGAGGGCCATTTGATTTATTTATTGATATATTGATATATTTGTTTATTTACCAATGTATTTGTACCAGCGAGATGGCTTGGTGCTGCATGGCCTGGCTGTATCTGCCTTCCTGGCTGAGGCTGGCTGGCTTCCTGATGCTGAGATCATCTTGACCTCCTGCCAGAGCCTCCTTGCAGACTCCTCAGACCCTGTACAGAAGACCCGTGCCTTGGAGTGTTGCCACAGGTGCCGATTATTCATGTTGGGTTGTACCATTGGAAATTTGTGATGTTTTTTTAGTTTGTGTTTTAATGAGTTTTTTTTTTCACACTGTGCACTACTATTACAATCACTACAATCACCAAAATATTTACTAGACATTTTTTCTTTGTTACCAGAAGTTTCTTACCAATGACTATGTATTTAGTAATGTGTTTCCTAAGTTTAGTTTTTTATCATTCTATCCAGTCTATACATCACACATGACTTCCAGATTGCTACACGTCCAGAATGGCTACTGTCGGTTTGAGGAGGCAGAACGCACCTACAACCAGGCGATGGTGCTGGTGAAGCAACTCCAGGGGATGGGTGCTTCCCCCAACCTGGCCTCACTCTACTCCGAGTTCTCAACCCTCTACATGCTGCGTTCAAACTATGCAGAGGTGAGTGAAGACTTTTATATTCACGGCTGATCATTGCACCCTCACTCACTAGAACAAGTGCCGTAATTA
Organism: Metacarcinus magister; assembly: GCA_029783475.1. NCBI lineage: Eukaryota > Metazoa > Arthropoda > Malacostraca > Decapoda > Cancridae > Metacarcinus > Metacarcinus magister. Next base: position 12,943,356 of record JAPQNM010000002.1, read on the forward strand.
TTGTCCTTGTCACCGCTGCTATTGCAAGAAATTTAAGTTCTATCTACCAGTTTTATATATCTTTATAGTAATTTATTATTTACATGTGTTGTATCAGGTATACTTATTGTGTTTTCATAAGCATTATTGATTTTATACATTTAACGGAGTGTATAGATGTTATTAGTTTATCATTTTGCATTACTTACAGGCTTACAGCTGGAGTGTGAAGGCATTGCAGTCCCTTGTGGCCAACTTCCCCAAGCCTCCGTTGATTGATGTTCTGAGGCAGTCGGCTAAAGCGTGTGTGCTTAAACGAGAGTTCAAGAAGGCCAGGCTACTCATCCGGCAGGTATGTTACCATGGTGGAATAAGGTTATATGATGTACACTCACTAATGCTTAAAGGATTCATAAGATTGTCATGAATATAATGTTTCTGGTGATTCAACGATGATAATTTGTTGAGCGACACACAAGTCAACACTCAAGTCAGGGTTGTGTTAGCTTATTCCAAGGATGGGGGACAAGGAACTGCCCCGTGTAGGTCATCAACTGGCCTCTTGCAGTCTCCTCAATTCTTATGCTCTTATTATTTGACCAGTAAGAGATGATTAATGAGTGTATGGTTTCAGGCGGTGGTGATTGCCAGTGAAGTGTTTGGGGACCAGCACCCTAAATATGCGGACACCCTCATCGACTATGGCTTCTACCTCCTCAGTGTGGACGCCATCAGCCAGGGTGTCCAGGTGTATCAGGTAAGTCTGTGGGAGGTTGGCACATTTCAAAGATGCAAAGTTTTCTAAGTGCCATCTTCACCTATTGAGGAGTGACCTTTTTCATATAAGATTGTGTGGTTATGTTTATGTTAGTGATGAAGTTGAAGTGAATCTTGAGTTGGTAACATGGTGAGTGTGGTGTTGATGGTAATGGGAGTGTGGTGTTGCTTCAGACTGCCCTGGATGTACGCCAGAGTGTGTTTGGCGGCATCAACTTGCATGTGGCAGTGGCTCATGAGGACCTCGCGTATGCCTCCTATGTGCACAACTACGCCCTTGGGAAGTTCAATCATGCCAGGTAGGTGCAGCACAGCCTCTTACCCCTCCAACAACTTGTTAATAGGGACTTTGTGTACGGGAAAGGTATGCAACATAACATTATGGTCTCCCTTAAGTATATAAAGAATTTTTTTTGTTTTTCTGGCCAATAGATAGTGCTTATTATCTGCAATTACTTTTAGCATTGGGTCTATAATCCTAAAAATGGGTTTGTAAAAGAATATTAGTGTATATATTGATGTGTATGTGTATCTTTACCAGGACTCATGCAGAGAAAGCTATTGAGTTAATGCTGCGACTCCTGCCTGAAGACCACCTCCTCCTCTCCTCTAGTAAAAGAGTGAAGGCACTTATCCTGGAGGAGATGGCCATTGACAACCCCAACAAGGATGTGGGTGAGTATCTACGTGACTTTACTACTACTTTATTCTCATACATGATAGATAGATGATGAATGAAATGATGAATACACTTTCCAACTGAAGGTATTATTTCATTGATATGACTTTCCTGTTCACATCCGTAGAACAATACTTCATTATCAAACCAGAACAAGTGGGTTTGTACATAATTGAAGCCTGAGAATAATGAGTAATGATCAACACAGTCAGTTGTTGTTGTTAGTGTTGATGACTTGCATTATTCCTCATATTTCAATACCTTAATGAAAATTATCTCTTGTTTACCCACAGAAAAGCAGTTTTTGGAAGAGGCTCATTCATTGCACAAGGAAGCGCTCGCCATGGCCATGAGAGCTTTTGGAGAGATGAATGTGCAGACAGCTAAGCATTATGGCAATCTGGGGCGTCTATACCAGTCCATGAGAGTGTTCGAGGTAGTGATGCAGTGACTTCTAAACTTATTACCCTCACTAACCTTATACTACATTACGTTTTGTTCCTGCATTCTAAGATATTGATTGGAAGCCTTTTTAGGATATATCTGACTATTCAGGGATGATTTATTCTTTAGTTTACTTAGTCTTTGTGTGTAGTATGTGTTTAAAGTGAAGGTGGACATC
>JAPQNM010000002.1:12947912-12957912 GCA_029783475.1 Metacarcinus magister
TTCTGTCAGTAGATCAAAAATATATAAATAAAGTTATAATTTTGTAAAGTGTGTATTGTCACAAAGTTTTTGAAAGTAAATGTTGCAAACAATTTATATATAATGAAATGTTGACCAACATTGTCCTATTTTATCACTACTTTTGACTTGTAAGGAAGGACAAGTATGATGTAATGTTTTGATCATTTGAAAGTATTGCTGATAACAGAACATGTAGGACTGTGAGCTGTGCTACTGGAAGGCCTGAAGGGAAATTTTCAAAAGATCAGCCGTGCACTTCAATTGTCATTTGTTTTATAGTTATGTTTAGTTTGTTCAATGTCAAAAGCAAATTATTAGCTAGCTTTAAAACTTCTTTGTTGTTTTTCAGACATTTCTTAAACTGAATGCATGAGTGACTGTAAATATTGGTGTGAAATTAATTTCTTTTATATTTTCAATACAAAATACTTGCCTTTACTGTTCTTTATGGTTGGGTATCAAATAAGATTTGGATGACTACCATTTTCTTTTTATGGTAATGTTATTTGTACAACACTCAAACTCACATTAAATCCCATTAATTCATACATACAGGGAGCCTAAGTTATAAGTGTCCAGAAAAGGTAACATGTTTACTGTTTGGCACATTACTCCTGCACACAACTCCTTGAGGTGAAACAACAAATGCCACGGCGACATGTTTTCCCTCACACTCAGAGCAAGAAAAACAAACTTCAAGTCAATGAGTTGCTTACAAGTGAAACAACTGGAATGGAGTGGAAAGAGTGACTTTAATTAATATCTATGATTGTGGGAACTGACAGCAATTGAATCCTGTAATATAATATAAACAAATTTACTTAATGTATTATATGTGATAAAACAGATTAAAGGATGTGGATTGATAAACGTTAAAAGAATTACACTGAAAAGAATCATGATACATTAATGGCTTTGTTGTTTCAATACGAGTAATTATTTGAATATTCCACTAAATTATTTTTGTGCTCATTAACTAACCCACCCATGCAGCTGTTGGAACCAAGCTGTAGTGTTTTTGTATGTAGATCGGCGACCGTGACCTATTGCATCAAGGTCAACCTCATCCTGCCCAGGACACCTCAGGAACAGTCCTCTTAGGGTTGCATTATCAACATTTAGGTGAATTGTTTTTGAAGTCAGGAACCAACAAGTTGTCCACGTGACTTTAACATCGTCATCCCTGTCACCACTAAATATTCCTCTGCCTGCAACTGATGGAAAGTGATTTGTTGTTATCATATTAACAATATCAGATGAATGATAATGATCAACAAATGAATGTGAGATGGCAGGAACATTCTCTTTTGGGCCGTGGCGCTAAACATACACGTTTCAAACAGGTCCATTGCCATTGAACTCTGGGGGAAAAAAATAATGATTAATAACTAATAATTATAGTAGTAATAAAATGCCCAAACTACAGGAAATTAACAATAAACACAGTAAATATAACCACACTGAATTAATCCACGACACCTCGCAAAATATTTTCAAGAATAAACCCATACGTGTGTATAAGGTGTTTTCTACCTACTCCAAACCACCCATAGTATTAATTTGTAACTATCATATAGATGTGCTGACAGACTGCACCAAGGCACGCCTGTCTAAACCATCTTCACCAATTACTAACTCATTCTTGTTCATCTCCGACACACCCTCATAAAATGGAGGACAGTGCACGCACCTGATGTGTTATGTTTATACTTAGTTACTACAGAACACCGATGTCACACATACTGATGGATGTAAACGAGAACAGATGCATCAAGGACTTGCATCAACTTGGTTGGTGTCAGTCCTTGATGGTTATCTCAAGTAGTTCATTCAGTATTGGTTCTGATTTGCTTTCCTTTTACTAAGATGGCTGCGGCCCACAGATTGTATACCGAAAAGGGAAAAAGCCTGATAAAAAAGTGAATTTTTTCTCAGCCTTAGAACTCGTGTGACTACTGTTACCAGACCATCGTCTGTCCAACCATTACTCACACCATTCTTACTAAAAGTCGTCTTCTATGTCTTTTATGCTTAAACAGGTAAATAACATACAAGAGTCTCACAGTTAGGTTAGGTTTAGGTTTCTCCTAAGGAGTAACAACAGTTTGGAATTAGAAAATTTAGCAGTTACCCGTATTGTCTATGATAGTGAATGTTTCGTGTGCAAAGTGGTGTCGTGTGCAAAGGCTGGGAAGCCGGCAAACAAGTGTTGGTCCGGACCGCCTGGCACTACAGATAATGCCACCACGCTATCAAGATTACATGTACGACGGGGATAAGGGAGCCTCCCTCTATCACCAACATGCCCCCCAACCAAGGCGTGTTCAGGTTGAGGAAAAAACCTTCAGTGAATTATTAGGTGTGTGTATAAAAAAATATATATATATATATATATATATATATATATATATATATATATATATAAATATATAAATATATATATATATATATATATATATATATATATATATATATATATATATATAAATATATATATATATATATATATATATATATATATATATATATATATATATATATATATTACTAAAGCTTGTTTCGACTTGTATTTTTCCTGCGTTGCGTAGAACTAAAGGAGAGAGGAACTGATTTTTTCTTCCAACCAAGGCGTGTTCAGGTTGAGGAAAAAACCTTCAGTGAATTATTAGGTGTGTGTATAAAAAAAAATATATATATATATATATATATATATATATATATATAAATATATAAATATATATATATATATATATATATATATATATATATAAATATATATATATATATATATATATATATATATATATATATATATATATATATATATATATATTACTAAAGCTTGTTTCGACTTGTATTTTTCCTGCGTTGCGTAGAACTAAAGGAGGGAGGAACTGATTTTTTCTTCACAAAACTAAGGAAATTTTAATTTGAATATTGTAGAATTCCCAAATGCAGACGAACGTGTACGTGACTAGCCGTGCCCAGTGACAATGAAAGGGGGGAAGAGTGAGCCAGGCAAGGCACTGTTACTATTCCCATCGTTCCAAAGTCCTACCAAGTTGTGTGAGGAAAGGTTCATGCAATCTCGACTTTTTATTGTGGTGTTGAGTATTACAATTTATTAAAGTTTCTGCTCTGAGTGTTTAGGGAATGATCACGTAGCCAGCCAGTGAGTGTATATCAAGCGTTCCTCCCTCAGGGTCGTATCTATAGAACACAATCGGTAATAATAATTGTGCAATATGTTAGTTGACATTTTCCAAGTCATGATCGAGGATTCCTTTCATCCACAACAATTACGATATGTTTCCTAGTTTCATCCCAACATTATTAAATTATTCTTGGCTTTGAGAAACGGCAGTGTAAACTCTGATAGTCCTAAATTTTGTATATAATGTCTCTACTGCTTGTCGTGATGGTGGAAGAGATAACGAGGCACAGAGACAGCAGTGCCCAGCCTGAACGATAACAAAGCATGTTCCTTCCTCCCCCTTAACCATGTATCCCACCCACACACGCTTCCTGATAACTGTGAGAACCATGGATCTATATACTTCATGGTGTCACGTGCGTACTTACATGTTCTACCCAGAAGTTCTATCCAGAAATTTGAATCAGATTACTTGATCATGAAACTGTTGGTGTTACAGAGGAACAAAACGTATTTATTTAATGGAGAAAATAATGCAAGTGATATGTATTCTATTATAGTAGATACCACATGTTAATTATACTGCATAAGTCCTCGATCTATGCTTTGGGATTGGTATTTATGTATGGAATTTCATTGTCTCTCTCTCTCTCTCTCTCTCTCTCTCTCTCTCTCTCTCTCTCTCTCTCTCTCTCTCTCTCTCTCTCTCTCTCTCTCTCTCTCTCTCTCTCTCTCAACCCGTTTGTCACTTGCTGCGCGACAGTTAGACAAGATACATATGATATCAACTGACTCTGAAGTGACAACAATACTAACAATTCTTTACATATATGGCGACGACTGACTGACGATACTAAAGATCAGTTGTTGAATATCAGTGGTGATCACGGAAATGGAAGAGATGAAACTAAACTAAACAACACAGCATAGATCAATGACCTTTGAATTGTGGGCAGCCGTGCAGGATGAATGAACGCTTACATAATGATCACGGGTTCTTAGCAGTGGATTTAGTGTAGGTCCTGAAACTCCTTAGACTTACATAGAACAATACACATGAGCGAGGCAGTAACAGTAACACCACCTCCCTCCCTCCCACGTTTACCCAGACCCACCTGCTGCTACCTAGCTATTCAGTCTTCAGTCCGTCCCCGGCCGCCGAGGTGAGTGCTCGTGTACTGTCGTGTGTGGAGGCAACATTTCCTGGTGTTAAACAGTACTTTATTTTTCACATCACATCGTTTTTACCTAACATGGATTTAATAATTGCCGGTGATGCTGCAGGAAGATGGATTTTTGTTTGGGCTTGTGAATAAAATGTGGTTTTATATTGTTGCGGTGAAGCGTCGTGCGATTCGTTTTTTAAAAATTTTATTTTTACGAGTGGTTCGTGTGGGGCATAGGAACAGTGTGTGTGTGTGTGTGTGTGTGTGTGTGTGTGTGTGTTGAAATACAAATCTGCAGGAGACGAGGAGGATTAGAAGTTTATATTCATGACTGTAGGTTGGGCACAATGGCATGAGGAAGGACAAACAAGGAAGGACACACACACACACGATTTTTTCAGCAATGCGTTTATAAAGTGGAATAATGAGATGCTTCCGAAGTGGTGGTGGTGGTGTGGTAGTAGTAGTAGTAGTAGTAGTAGTAGTTGTTGTTGTCGTAGTAATAAGGCAGCAATACCAGTAGATATTCCTTCTAACAATGCAATCCTTAGAAATATATCAAAATGCTATAGCTTGCTAAATCATCATGCCACAACGATAAAATATGTAGTTTTTTTTTTTTGGTTAGAGTGTCAGGGAATAGTAAAACAGGTGTTGTAGCAGGTGTTCCTCTTGGCTGGCTGTTTGGAGCTGTTTTCTTCACATCTGCCGCTGTCTGATGCTTGACTGGGTACAAAACTAGTTTACCGCCACACACTCTGACTGCCTTGTCGTCGTCCTCTTCTCGCCAACACCGCTTTCTTTTCACATTCCCATTACGTGTTCAAGGATATTTTGATTGTGTTTATGGTGAGTGTGTTTCAGCCGTATGCATTTGCGCACGACAAAGTTAACAGCGCTGTATTTATTTCCCTTTCACTTCTTTTATTTACACGACATTTTGTTACGGTCACTGCATAGCCTCCCAGGTCATAATGTGTTGATGTTGGCGTTCATTGTTCGATGCAAAGCTACCATGATATATTTTTTATTCTCTTATTACCCGCCGCGTTTGTAAGTTTGAGCTGGAAACGAGAAATTTACGATATATTTTTAAAACGAGATGTGGAGGCGAAGAAGTAGAGGCAAATGCAGTCTTTTCGGATCATGGGTAGAGGTAGATTTTTTTTCCTTTTTTTTATTAGAATTTTCAGCAGAATGAACAAAATTAGCTTACATGCTTTTGTTATTGTTTGTTCATCTGCTCGTTCGCTGGTTGATGAGTTTTACTTTATCAAACCTTACCAATGAACATCCACGTCGTATTAATAACATCCAGACAGCCTCAAGTGAAATACAAACACACTGACGGACATACTCCTGGGTAGTCATAGGGAAAACCTCAACAAGTACGGCGAAGACAGGGTATAAGACATACCTGATGAATATTTTGATACACAAGGTTACTTATTAGGTGTAGACTAGGTAGGCTACGTGCACCTGAGACACACACACACACACACACACACACACACACACACACACACACACGATTATAACACAATTTAGTTATCAGTAGAAGGATGTATTGGTGATGTAGTCGGGGGATAAGTTATAACTCTTGTATTCCCTAATCGGCACCTGTGCTCCCAGCGATTGTAGGGGCGAGAATAGACAAAGCTGACATGACCGCTGAGTCAGTCGTTCACGTGGCTTGGCTCAGTAAGGATAGGGACAGCTGGCTCACTGGAGGCTCTCTTATCCTACTTCATCTTTTTACGTCGGTTAAGAAAACGTGCTATTCCATAATCGGAAAAAAAACATCCATTCAACTGAAGCTTACTGAATGTTGGCTCTGTATTGCAACACCGTAAAACATTTTGGCTTATCTCAAGGTGTTTGAGGACAAGACGCTTTCGAAGAAAAAAAAATAATAAGACTAGCAAGATTTAAATTTTTTTATAAGTGACCGTCGCTAGTTCACCGTCAGCCATGATCAGTCTTAAGGAGGTGAGTGATTATATTCAATGTTAAGAGTTGTGTATATATTAAGAGTTTAAAATCATCTGAAATATATAAATGAATAAGAGGTAGGTATGTAAACTTCTCTTTGTCTCCTTAGGTCTAGCGTTACTAAAAATATATTCTCCTTAGGTCTAGCGTTACTAAGTTATATTCAATACTGATATACTACCGTGTTCTGTTTGTCTGTCTGTAAGAATGAAGTCAATTTCGTTCATGGTTTTCCATCCACTTGTTATTACTTCCTTTACGTTCAAAAATGTGTTCGTTACCTCTAAATCATTCCTTTCTGTAACTCTTTCAAGCATGTCACCTTTATAATTCCGTAATGTTGTCATTCATACACTTTTTCTATTCCTGACATTTGCATTAAAGTCACCTATACTATGAAAGAATATTGGGTTGTATGCTCGCTTTTTATCATAGCTTCCTTCACAAAATCTCTCCTCGTCATCTTTTTTCTCTCTACTATCAAGCAAACTGGAAAAATAATGCGCTACTAAAAAAAAAAATCTAATTAACAATGTCTTGCCTCAACTTTTTTTTGGCTCAATCATAAGTGTAGCAAATGTTGCAATACCGTTCCGTTCTGTTCGGTCGTAGTTCAAGGTTCAGCGGCACATCGTTGAGTTGTCTTTATTATGTGGTCCTGGTCCCAACGAGTCCATGGCAAAGTTGACCTGAGTAGAGTTGAAACCTGCCATTTGCTGACCTCGCCCCAGTGACCTAAGAGAGAGAGAGAGAGAGAGAGAGAGAGAGAGAGAGAGAGAGAGAGAGAGAGAGAGAGAGAGAGAGAGAGAGAGAGAGAGAGAGAGAGAGAGAGAGAGAGAAAGTTCCATCGAGGTGAATACAATAGCAACACGTTCATACATTAAAATAAAATAAAGTAAACTTCATATACGTATAATTATTCATAACATAATTAATTAGAAGAGAACATCAAGTGAAAATGAGGTAACTGGATCACGCAGAACATTATCTTTTTTATAACAATTTCCTTTACCTTGAGGAATTAAGTCTTCTATGTGTTGTGAACGTAATCTAACCACCACCACGACCTTAATCAACCATAGAGCAGCCTCGTTAAAGCAGCAAACAAGTAATAACTCACGCACCCCGTGTCAATACATTACAAAAACCTCACTCAACATTATTATTATTATTATTACTCATTAATGACGTCAAGTAAATAAAAAGAAAAATAGGAAGGGAAACAAATAAACAGGAAACACAAACAAGACTACTCACACCAAACACAAACCCACAACAACAACAACAACAACAACAACAACAACAACAACAAACTGGGCTGTCGTAAAGTGAGGTAAAGTATATCCCTTTGCATTACAGTGGTTCGTTAATGGAGGGTGGTGATGAGGTGTCACTTCTGGGCAGACTCCTCAGGTGGTCACGGATGAGTAAAGAGGCGAGAGGTCAGTATGCAGGTGTGGCATACTCCACCCTGGGGGCTGACCCTTTACCTGCCGTTGATTTGGAGGTGGGTGTGGAGCGTAGGTGTGGGTGTAGGTGTGGGGAGCGTTCGTGTGGGGAGCGTTCGTGCATGTGGGCTTCGGGTTGTTGTTGGTCCTGGCATGGCCGTGGGGCGCTGTGGGTATGTGTGTGTGTACATTAATTTTTGAATTTTGTAAACGTACTACCTCTCTCTCTCTCTCTCTCTCTCTCTCTCTCTCTCTCTCTCTCTCTCTCTCTCTCTCTCTCTCTCTCTCTCTCTCTCTCTCTCTCTCTCGCTCGCTCGCTCAATTGAATTATATCTTATAAATCTATGACTATAATGGCTATAGTCAAACCAGCCATACACCTCGGGTGGCGAGTGTAAACAGTCGGGAATTACCCTTTTACAGGCCTGCCACGTGTCTTTTAATCCGCATTGTAGAAATGTTTCAATATAAGTAAAACCATGGCAGACATGATCAGGAAATATGCATACACGTTTATTCATAGTATTATAATGTATGTAGAAACAGTAAACTTATAATGGATAAGATATATATAAACATATAAAGGCCTTAGGCCGGTTTGACTATAACAAGATTTACACACACACACATACACACACACACACACACACACACACACACACACACACACACACACACACACACACACACACACACACACACACGGTTTCTAGGCAGGCCAATTAAAGTCACCGTCAGATGTAGGAACTTTCTGAGGATCCAAGAGATGCATATTAAAGATGAGAGAGAGAGAGAGAGAGAGAGAGAGAGAGAGAGAGAGAGAGAGAGAGAGAGAGAGAGAGAGAGAGAGAGAGAGAGAGAGATAAAGGAGACTTCAACTATAGTTTCTCGGTTTCTGTGTAAGAAGTAACTGAAAAATACAAACAAGTTTCATTATCGAAAGCAGAAGAAACTCGCTTTCCTTCCTCATGTCTTAGAATGTAATGCTCACACAAGGGCTGCCTGAAGAATTGTACGTAAAAAATTACTTTATATGGACGTGCGAAACCATAAGTATCTCAAATCAACGCATTTTCCTAAGTCGTATCCTTGCAACACTTTTTTTCTTCTTCTATTCTATTAATCAAGCGGCAAGTCAGTTAAGCTCTGTTCACTGACGGTAATATAGACGTATGAAACTCTAGAATTGAAAAGCAAAAGGCACGGGTTTGAATAGCAAATTATATAGTGTAGCAATCATTATAATTTATTCATATTGACAGTTGTTAGTAATTTCCATACTCTACAGGTGTATTATATTAATGAGAGTTAGGGCAGGTGTGTGATGGTGAGTGAGTAGATATGCTACTTGTTTACACAATAATTTATGATAAGCTTGCATGCACTAATCGCTGCCATTGGTGGGTGTGCCGACGTGTAGAGATAGTAGAGGAGCCACTGATAAACTCGAATACAAGGTTTCGTAGCACAAAAGGTTGGCGGTACACTCTATACCATACCATCATGTATAGACCACCTCCTTCACATAACTCAACGTGTATTACATAAGACAATCAGCTCAGGGTTCGTTTTCTCCCTAGCTACAAAGGTGACTTACTTAACGAGGATGGGGCCATAGGTGAGGATTGGGCCGACGTGTTTGTGTGACTAGAGATAACGACGACGATGGAATTACACTTGCAGCCTTGGACTTCGTGTTTCTTTATCAGTTAAAATTAGCATCATATTGATATCGTATTTGTAAGTACTTTGTAAACACCACCTAATGGGCATGCTCAGACAGACACTCCGTTGTCGAGAGGGAAATAGAGTGAGTGAAGAGGGTTTGTTGGCACATAAAGCTATGGAGACACAGGTGTTTATACTCATACACTCGCGATCATAATAAGTTGTTTTTTTTATTCCTACGGTAATCTGATGTATATTGTTGTTTCAGCGACATGATTGAGCAAGAGTTACTTCACACTTAATTATATTGTACAATCATTACTTGTTTAAATTATCTTTACATTAATTTACAATAGAAAAAAAAAGTTTCCCTATTGCAGCAATATAACTGTGATTGTTATCCATCGTTTACTTTATCTTAAATGGATTTTCTTATCTCGTCTATTGCCGTACCCTGTCTCGCTTACCCAACAGTTGAGTCGTCTCATATCTTCCTGTTCTTTTTATAACTTTACACCCATTGGAAAATAGTATTACAAAACTGAGCGAAA
>JAPQNM010000002.1:12962912-13037912 GCA_029783475.1 Metacarcinus magister
TGTAGTGTTGTGTTGCTAGAGTATTGTGTTGTCTTGTGTAGTGTTGTGTTGTGCTGTGTTGTGTTGTGTTGTGTTGTGTTGTGTTGTGTTGTGTTGCTGGAGTGGCCTCTTATTACTTGTGTTTGTTCCTCAACGGTAACATAATAGTGTCACTTGATATCAATTGTGCATTATGAACTCATTCTCTCTTTCTCTATCTCTCTCTCTCTCTCTCTCTCTCTCTCTCTCTCTCTCTCTCTCTCTCTCTCTCTCTCTCTCTCTCTCTCTCTCTCTCTCTCTCTCTCTCTCTCTCTCTCTCTAAGTATACTTGTGTGGAGTATGCATAGTGAATTTACCTCCTGTTTAGCGATATTCTAAAGACATTTTTTCTTTGCTATTCTTCAGATGGATAACCGAGGCTTTGAGAAGGAGGCTCGGACCGCACCTAACGAAGGAATCTTCCCTACTGTGCCGCCCGCAATCGAGGTGTGTTGTAATGGATGACGTGTTGCCTTATAATGATGACGATGATTGACTTATTATTATTGTTACTACTACTACTACTACTACTACTACTATACTACTACTACTACTACTACTACTACTACTACTACTTGTATTGTTATTATTATGCTGTTCTCTTTCCAGGAAGCGTGTTTGCCTAGAGACGCAGACTGTCCGTGCGTAGAGGGCCAGAACGAGTGTTCGTGCAGCGGAGCCAAACCTGAGACTTCGAAGGTGAGTCTATACACACACACACACACGCACACACACACACACGCACACACACACACACACACACACACACACACACACACACACACACACACACACACACACACACACACACACACACACACACACATTGCAATAATAGTCACCTGTTCACCTTTATATTTTCTGGCTGTCATTGTTCACTTTCGACGTGTGTGTGTGTGTGTGTGTGTGTGTGTGTGTGTGTGTGTGTGTGTGTGTGTGTGTGTGTGTGTGTGTGTGTGTCGATGTAATGTTGAGGGTGATACAGGGAACAATGTGAGAGATGAGGGTAGTGCTGGCGGGAGTGGGATGGGCGAGGGAGGGGGAGGAGAAGTAAAAGTGGTGAGTGGCAGCATCAGTTTTATTGTTACTACTGGTGGTGGTGGTGGTGGTGGTGACGATGGTGGTGGTGGTGATGGGAGTGTTGGTGTACAGGTAATACTTCAAACTGTTATTTATTACTAGTGATAGTATGGTGATGAAGATGACGTTTAACTCTGAATACCGTAGTTAAATCGTTAGTTGATCCTGTGTGTAAGGAAAGAGTGACAGCAGGTGATGGCAGCGGGGCGGGGTGGCAGTGAAAGCAAGAGGAGATTCACTGGGTGCAATTGAATGATTTATTCCAACTTGATTGACTATGCATTTAAGAAGCGCTTCCACACTAAATTCTGACCACAAATTATTTCTTAATTCTTGCTGTGAATTAAACTTTATACCTGTATCACAAAAATATTCTATACAATCATATATGTTGAAAAAAAAATGCTTGTAACTGGTATGCATAGATACACACTCAATGGAAGTCAAGGCCACCGTCATGCACCAGTCGGATGTTATTTAGGCTGCTGGTGCGTCACTGTATCAAGTTACCTGGACGTGAGAGGTAGTAATCGTGGGCGTAGGGAAGCAGTGTTGTGTTCGTAGCAGCGAGGCAGTGTTTAGTAGTGTTATATTCTGGGTAATTTGAAGGTAATTCTTATTTGATGACTTTTTAACTTATCACACTCTACCAACCGATGACTGAGTATACAATGAAGGGTAAACTAGTCTAAAATGCTTTGCATATCACACTCTTTGATGATTTCATGTGTTCATTAGCTGAGGTCATGGTGCTGTCAGTGCGTCGGGTGTCGTGTCGTAGTGACGTAATAGTACACAGGTGTTACATTATGACATCAGACCCAAACATCTGTATATTCATTAGTGATCATTATCCTCAGGTTGAGCTGCAGACGTGGGTCAAGCCTAAAGGGTTGTTGCTGATAGGGGTGAGCGTTGCCCTCATCGCCTGGTGCACCATCTACTTCACGCTGTCAGCCCTGCAGTTGCTCTAGCGTGAAGAGTCCCAGCGCAGGATAACTTTCAACGGTACCTTAAAAGAGTCAGTGAGAAGGTTCCGGGGAAGGTCCAAGAGTTGCCAAGAGAGAAACAGAAACAAGCCTGCCACGAGTGAATCAGTGTTTCGAAGTGTATCTTGAAGAAGAAAAAGTCAAATGAATGCTGAATGTGACAACTTGAGTGTATGTACGTAATACGGTGCTAATGGGAAGTGATCCTATAACCATATGTGTAGTTTTTTATATTTTTTTATTATGTATCTGTAAAGAAAATAAGGAAATATTGTGAGCTGCAACACCATGTCGTCACAACCTGGAGAACACACGTCACTCGCGGCCCACAAAGGCGAGGCACGAGTGGCGGAGGAAGGCAGCAGGATTATGGCTCCGCGACAGGACTATGGCTCCGCGATAGCCACCGTGACGTCCAACACACGGGATGAACAGTGTAGAGTCAGCGAGGCACCAGTCTTGAGGAACGGCTACGGCGCAGTTGACACAGTAAGTCAATGTAGATCTTTCCGTTCCTAAAAATCATAATAACGCCATGAACGTAGAAATATTTTTTCCGCTATATGAATGTCTTAATTAAATGTGCTTGTTTTCCACAATCTTAATTCTTTGAAAATCACTATGTAGTGTTATCCATAAATCCCGTAATCCCTTCAAAACCACTATAGTATGTAACATTATCCATAAATCTATCCAATATATATAACCTTTCTAAAGGGCAGAGGGTCGATACATGTGGGCGACTTATTCTTAACTTTTTTTATCCCCGCCCAGGAGTCGTGTTTTCTTTACATGACACAAATTGAAGTGGTGTGGAGCGATGGATGTTTCATGAGACTTGTACATGTGCGTTTGTAATCTATTTCCCTTTGAGAAGACTTTTCCACTACATTTTGTTTAAGATTAATATGTTCTGTCGCAGGTGAGCGTGTGTCAATCCTGTCAACACCTTTACGCGGGAAACCCTGAAGTGGTCCTGTCCCCAGCTAGCCTAGAGGACCACTTGCCCCGCCATGCACACTCCTACCCCAAGCCTGTCTCCATATACCGACCCTGGACAGCTCGCAAGTGAGTGTACCAAACGATTGAAACGAAGAGGAAGGGAGAATGTTGTGTTGAGTGAATATGAGTAGGAGTGTGGATGTTTGAGTGCACGGGATAGGAAAGATAGGAGGATGAAACATGGATTGTGAGGTATTTAATATCATTATAAAGCTTTTTCTCTTTCTTTTGATCTACATTTTGTATATTATTAATTTGTAGTTCAATAATAATAAATGTAGATGTAGAGTAGAGCTATAGCCTTTGCAACGGCAGCTCCTAAGCGGTGTTTTCTTCTAGGGTGTCCTTATTGTTGTTGGTTTTTCTTCTTCTCCCTCCTCTTCCACATTTGGTAGAGCACATGTTTGTTATGTTACGCGTTGGTAAAGAGGAAGTGTCCCAGGGTGAGGCATAATAATAATCTTCTTCTTGTGACCGCTAGCAGTCGACACCGGACGGACTTTTAAAGAGGTGATATTATTTCTTCGTGTTACACCTTCTCTGTTCCTCTCCATGTCTATTTGAGGCATGGAGGAGCAGTAACACACTTCTACAAATGAGTATGGCAACAAATGGGGGTTCCCAAATGGACCATTTGGTGGGGCGGCGGGCCCTTTGACGGGGCGCTTGGGGGGGGCGTCTTCTTATATGACCCCCACACCCCTTCCCTTAGCTACGTCACTGGATTTAGCCATTAGACTTGAACCTGTATCATGGCACCACCCTCAAGCTGTCATCCGGGGTTGACCGTCCCCCTCGCCCCCCCTCTTACTACGCCACTGGTAGGTTCTCATATTGTCATATTGTTACAGATACGAAGGTTTATGTGAATGCGGAGCCTCAGTCAGCGGTGGAGTGTGTGTGTGTCAAGAAAGGGGTACACATGGAGCCCTGCACAACCAATCTCCTTGCAGCGGCCCGTGTTTGAAGAAAATGAAGCTGGTGGCGCTAGTTATGGCAGCTCTTCTTCCCTGGGTGTTTCTGGTGGCCTATATTGTCCTTACCAACATCTGATTCCCTTTGGTAGCCAGATGCATGTAGCAGGCCCAGTGTAAAGAGTAACCGCCTTATACTCTGTTATACTAGTTCTGACAGACTGATATACTGACAGTGGCCTACCAATGAGAGTTCAGTGCCTTACTTACTTACTATGGTGATTCCTCAAACCTGCTGTTACGAGTTTTAAAATGACATTATAGGAAGACGTGCTGGTTAAAGGTGAATTGTAATCTGTAACAGACAATATATTTCGCATATTGTATTCAGAATATTAGTGCCATTTTTCGCTGTGGATATGAATATAGAATTACGTAGTTGTATATTTAATACCACCACTATTTTTCATTGTTAAAGGTTAGTTTGCTTATATATGCAAACTGTGATGTCCGTTATGTGGGATTTTTTCAGTTAGCCAACACTCCGGTAGTTAACATTCAGTCGTTGAAGATCTGGTGGACTCTTTTTTGATACTAATTGTGAAGCCTCAAACCAGTGATTCATAATGAGCTAATCAAGGATTGTGGTGCCAATACAATGTTTTACACTCAAACAATCATATCAAGGAGTAAGACTTATTAGAAAAGCCATATTTTTTGTTTAGTTAAAGTTATTATTTACAGGTTTTCCCAAACCTATCGGTAATCATGTTGCTTTTTGTATATAATTGAATTTCTTTGTATGGTGGCATTGGCAATAAGTGACAAACTCACATTCCCAGAAGTAGAAGCTCCTACCAGTGGGACGGAGGCCTGTGATGCGTGACTCAGAACTCCTAGCACTCCCTGGCCCTCGGAGGCTTGACACCTTAGACGCGACGCGACTTGAGCCTTACAGCCTTTAGCACTCAATGAACCTCAAGTTTTGATCAGAGGCTGTATGTGGTAAGTGGCATGAAGTATTAACATTGACCCGGGAGGGTTGCAGACGAGGCTTACTGATTGAACCAAATGCCGATCATTGAAGGTGTATGTCATATATCAAGGAATTCCATTCAATCGAGAATTTAATATTCAGACTCACATATTTATGAAAGCTTAATCATATGTTTGTTACCAGCCTATGATTTGAGACCACGAGTAGGGTCAATTTACCTTCTACATAAGCGAAGAAAATACATAATTATGAAAGGAAAGCTCTCGTAAAAGAGATATTTCTTCCTATTGAAGAATTAAAGTTTTCCTGGATTTCCCACGTGTTATGCAGGATGTAGATATACATACACAGCGCAAGAGCTGGGTAGTGTGATAATACATTTAAGGTCTTTCTTCAGGAACAGTCAATGAAGTGTGTGTTGACATAAGAAGTTTTACATAACCATATATATATATTTTATTGTACAGCAAACTTATCTATAATATCACTTCACTTAACTTATCAATACCAGATCACTTTCCTTCTGATTACTCCTTACAAGGCTGTGTAGATTCTATTTTTCTCTTAATTTACAGCCAATAAACACCCCAATGAAAACTTTGCATTTGTTTTAATTTTGCAACGGTTATACCAAGGTAAATGAAATGTCCTTAATCCGTAGTATGGAGTGGATTTAGTAAGGTGATCTCTTTGAGTAAAACAAAATCATGAAATATCCTTTTTAAAATATCTTTAGGGATATCAATAATTACTCAAATTCTTTTCTTCATTTATCTCCAGTAATATAAAGGCATTGCAAACTTAACTAATTGCATGTACAACATTTACCCCTGTGGTCACTTGTGTAGCACTGCTGAAATAAGCTGGTCTCCATTAATGGTTGAGGTGGATGCTACAATGATGCGTGTGCCGCTGGTCACTGCCAACAGCCTGAGGGCGGCCACCTCAGTATAAGTTATACCGCCCATCATCACCACCAGAGCTACACGCGGCCCCACTGGTGATCCTGGTGCTGGTGCCTGGCTGGTAGTGGTGCCAGGCAGTACTTTGATGTTATCCAGCAGAGTTTGGGTGAATGGTCCTTGTACACTCAGAGCCTCCCCCACCACCTTCGCCACAACAGGAGTGTAGGCACCATTGAACACATAGCTGGGCTCTGAAGGGTTGCGGAGGTCTATGGTCTTGTCTGGGTCTGGAATGAGTCTCAACCGTTTGGCTGTTGCTCTCCATCCTTGCCCTCTCTTAGGCAATAGAGAAGTCACCTGAGCCAATCGGCCTTGTAAATTGGAGCTAGAGCTGTCTCTGTTCATCCCAGTACCAGAGGTTGGAGACTCTGTTGAACAAAGGAGATTCAGCTGCCGCAAATTGCTAAGGGTGATCAGATGCTTATGTCCATGAGCAGCAAGTACCTGTGCTGCCAACTTTTTGTATTCCTTGTGAGACAAACCATCCTGAGTAAGGCTGTACAAGCACAACATACGTAGGTTGTCAGTGAGTGGCAGCATGCAAGCAAGACAGTTCCTCAGAAACTCCCTGGCCTCCCCAGCATTACCTGCACCTGTAACCAAGCCATGCTCAGTGGTGAGCTGTGTCTCAAAGTCTTGCTTCACAGACTTTGTGATAGACTCGCATGCTCGCAGATGGAGAGCCAGTGTGTCATAGGAGACCTGCAATGTGCGCAACTCATTGGCTACAAATTCTTTCATCTGGCTGGCAGTCATGGTCTGTGCTTGTTCCTTCTTGGCCTTCACTTCTCTTACTTTCATTATAAGGTAGTTTGACACGGAGGCAAAATGCTTGTTGCGAATGTTGTCGTAAATAGTGTCTTTGCTGTTTAGAGGAACCTTACGGGGTGTGTCCTGTCCCACTACCTTCCCTGGGAACTCAACCACGCCGGCTTGGATGCCAAAGTGGTCATCTAAGGCACCCTCATAGGTTAGTTGGGTCATGAGAGGCGTCACATAATCTGCATCTCGGTCAAATATCAAAAGGTGACTGATTTCTGGTATCTGAAAACAAGAACAAGTTTAAATTATTCTCCATGTTTGATGTGAAATTTGAATATGCAAGAATTCAATTTTCTAAAATGTACCTGATGTATAAGTGCACAACAGAGAAATGCATAATGAATCCGGAAATATTACATAAATACATGATAGTTAAGTTTTGTATAGTTGTGAATGTCAAGTTTTTTTTTTTTTACTTCCCATATTTATAGTATTCTCAAACATACATAACTAAGTTGTCTTCACACTTAAATGTCCTTTGAAAATTCTAAAACAATCAGTTAGTTTCCTTTTAAGGCAATATGGTTAACCTGATGTGTCTTTTTGGGTGAATTTTGGTTGTTGAGGAGATGTAGAGTGTTGACTACTGCCTTGGCTGCCCTTCCATGTGCCAATACATAAGGAATTTGACCATATAGTCCCTGCAGTGTGTTGATGGCACGTGCTACGTCAACACACCCACTGAAGTCCCCCTCCAGATAGGCATCCCTGAAATAAATTTAAAATGAATCCACATAACAAACAAATAATAGAAAAAACTGGATTGACAGCATGCATCATGCACATTTAGGCACGTACTGGGCAACAAATCAGTAGGTAAAGACATCAGTTCCTTCCCCTGTGTACACACCTGAAGAAGGATGTCATTTCCAGAGACAGCAAATCGTCATCTAGAGGTATGAAGTCCGGACAGAACTCATGGAGGGTGAGGGCACCATAGAGTCCTTCCTCTTCCAGTAAGCCCGTGACCCAGGACATGAGTCGCGGCACCACCACTACGTGCACACTGTTGGGGGAAAAGGAGCCTTAACCATCAACTCTGTCTGTTGATTTGCTCTTGTAAGGCCTCTTTCACACGGCGCGGGCGATCGCCCGCCTCCGCTAATAAGCTCGACACACTCGCCTCCGCGCTTCTCGCCAGTTTGTAACACACACACACACAGTCACACTAAAAAAACAAGGTAATTCCAATATATTAAGAATTTAAGTTTCCCATAATGGAATATCGATAAGTTAAATGTAATAAAAAATAGTTGAAGCAAAAATTATAAACCGACGAAGTGTAACATTTTCATGGCAGTAAATGACTTGTGCCAAGAATAATGGCATTTTTTTTTTAAATACATGAAATTTATGACAAATACCAAATTTGGCACGTTCTGGCCACCCGAGGCTGCCTGCGACGTGTTAAAACACGCATTGAACCTATGGACATTTGCGCGGGTAGCGGGTAGGGCCCTCGACGTGTGAAGACACACATTGAACACAGTAGCCTATAGCAAAACTTGCGGAGGCGGGCCCGCAAACTAGCCAAAGGGCGCCCGTGCTGCATTTCGCCCGCGCCGTGTGAAAGGTTACATTAAAAACATAAGTAATTAGTAAAAGCGGGCCCGCGAATATTTGCGGAGGCGGGCATCGCCCGCGCCGTGTGAAAGGAGTCTAACCTGTAGGATCAATTTGCACATGTGGCATAAATGGCTTTGAAAGTATTACTCCTTGCTGTACAGAACAATTACTTAACAATAATCAAATATTTTAAAAAGAAGCTCGAGGCATGAAGATCACACTGTCGTACATACTATATACGGGATTCACCATTTAATAAGAAATTGTATAACTGCTTGATGTCAAAAGGGAGTTGCATGTAGGAATATCACTATTATAAACATGCACACTTACTTTGGCCAGTTGTCTAAGCTTGCACATAACCAACGTGAAGTGAGGGAGCCACTCACTGTAGGTCAGGGTGTGCCGTTTGGTCTGCATGCACGTGGTCGGCCAGTGTCTTGAGCACCACCAAGGATGGACGCACCAGGTACACCCGCTGACTACTCTGCACAGGTGGCGGTACTCTCTCCAGGCGGTACATCTTGTCCACCCCATGACTCCTGCACGTGTTACAGGATGCGTTAGTAGTGAAGGAAGACTCCCACACAGTATTGGTAATGATGGAGAGATGAAACACTGCAGGAACATTTGTGGAGCGCTAAGACTTTGTACATACATCAAGTCTTAATATCATAAATAATTGGAGCCACAGTGATAATGAAAGCAACATTTACAGTTATGTTGCGCAATATACGAGTGTTAATATTCTGCCCACTGATATACTGGGAACTTGAGATAGGCAATGCACTTGGCGCTATATAGCTTTAGATATGAAGAAAAAAGTAAATGAGAGGTAAACATATTGATTGCTCCGTCTGCCTACTACTACTCTATTGAATATCTAAAGGTCAAGTTGGGTGATACTATGGCAGGGGATTAGGGAAAGATGGATATTATTTTCTTAATAGTACAGCATAAATAGTAGTCTAAATTTTCAATATAATTCGAGTCCTGAATGTATGTATGTAATATACTGGAGTTGTGTCAAGTGGCGTGAAATATATATCTCACAAATTTTTCTTTTTCATTGTTTTTCTAAGCATTATATGTATCAGTAAGGCATTACATGGACAAGTTAAGTGTTCGTCTGTTATCTGTGAAATTTTAGAAATGTAGCAGGAAAATAAGAAATAAATCTTCCCCGATAACACACACACGCACTCATCTTGGTGACTGACTGTGACCCTGACTATCTCTGACCCAACCTTTCCACCCTCGCATGCCACCCTTCACGTATGCATAAAGATAGTGGCAGTAATGAGGAAACACTACTCGCAAGAAAGAGAATCTGGGATTCCCATACTAGACCGATACGCAGTGTATCGCTTTTATCTTTTTTTCCTTATATTTATCCTTTGATTTCATTATATTTTTCCTTCTATGTTACTAGTTTAATGTACACACTTATGTTACTAAATTTACATGTGTTCACTGTCTGGTATTGGTCGAAGGGTCAGCTATAATATACGTGGCTTAGGAATATGAAAGGGGTCACTCAAGTATTTTTTAAGCCTGTGGAAATTTTTGAAGTTAGTTGTGATCTATAGATACAAATTTAATTACTAAAATGGGGCATATCCTCTATTCTTGATACCTATTCCCCTTATTTCCTTGTCTTATAAAGTGAGTTTACAATGATAGGATGTGATTCTTCTTCCTACTTTATAAATGCAGGTTATCTAGAATCTATATCAATATTATTATTAAGGTTACAATATTGATGTAGATTCTAGATAACCTGCATTTATAAAGTAGGAAGAATAATAATCACAATATCTTATCAGTGTAAACTCATTTTTATAAGACAAGGAAGTAAGGGGATTAGGTATCAAGAATAGAGGATATGCCCCATTTTAGTAATTAAATTTGTATATATAGATAACAACTAACTTCAAAAATTTCCACAGGCTTAAAAATACTTGAGTGACCCCTTTCATATTCCTAAGCCACGTATATTATAGCTGACCCTTCGACCAATACCAGACAGTGAACACATGTACAGTTAGCAATATAAGTAAGTGTGTACATTAAATCAGTTAAATATAAGGATAAATATAAGAAGAAGAAAAAAAAAGCGATACACTACGGAGATATCGCTGACGCTTAATTTGTGTATATCAGCCAAGTATGGGGACTAGATTGTCTTTTTATTTCTGATGGGTTAAAGTAGTTTTTCCTCATCACTGCCACTATCTCTAACTATAACTAACCTCATTTACGTGACCACTTGATATAATACTAATTTAACCTCCTTGGACCACTTCCATATATTTTTTAGCAAGGACTTATAGATAAAAACAATGGAGTGGACATTCAAGTTATACTAAATTGTACAACTTAATGACAAAGGGTGACCCGAGTAATATAAGACCTGCCACTGAAAATCATAATGATGATGATGGTTGTTGTATCTTTAATGACATTGGACCACTTAATAAAATATAAGTATAGAATCTGCATGAACCCAAATGTGCATTATTAATCTATTCTATATTCTATGATGAAAGTTTACGAAAGGAAGGAAGTAGCGGTATGTGACTTACGTATGTCTTATAGGATGAATGTGGCAGTAGTAGGAAGGTGTGATATAGTTAATAGGTGATACAATTTTTTTTCTGATATGTTTTGATGCTTTTTTTTTATTAATTTGATAATTCCGCTTGTCACCAGACCCTGTAAAGAGGACAGTAGGAGATGATAGAGACAGGGGGTGGAGAGAAATTGCTTGTTGATGTGAGGTTTTCACGTTAATGAAAATAAGATTGCTGATAAATCGTTATCAGATAGATGGAAAATATAAAAAGAACTACAGTATCAGTCATTTTAAGGACAAAAAATTTACTATGTTATCTCCTAACCCAATAAAAGTTAATTGTTCCTAACATCAACTGTTGCTTACTCTATTATATACCAAAAAAATATAACTTTCAAACAAAAAGCCTACACAATAAATTAATCAGATTATTACACAGAGGAGATAGAGAGAGAGAGAGATAAAAGAAAAAGAAGTACATTTGGGTAACTGAAAGCCAATAAAAAAAAACCTATAATAGCAGTCCTAATACAAACTAACCAAAAACTCACTAAGGTGGAATTACTAGAGAATCGACTAACAATACAAGTTCGAATTATAACGTAACATAAGGAAGCTGCAAAAGGCCAGAGTTAACCTACACAAGGCAGCTCCTGGGCAACTAACACTTACCATTACATTATATCATGGTAAAAACTCGTTTCATGACCCACTCTATAATTTGGACAAAACTATTTTTTTCTGGTAGATTTCGACGTGTTATGAATTAATCTGATGTTTGTTTGTTATGCCAAGCAGCCAATATTTTTTCTCTCAATAAATGGTGGGTCATGAAACTAATCTTTATTTATATTATTCCAACCTTACCTTAGTAGAGTAGCTCCAGCAATCCTGTCTAGCATCTTCATGAGGTCACCATCAATGATCAAGTCCTTGGCTCCAGGGGCGTCTTCTAACACCCTTACTAGACGGTCCCTGCTCAGGCGACCAAGTATTTCCACATCTAACCCTAAGCTTTGTGGGGCAGACATTGCGCTCGGACTTATAATGCACGTAGCTGTAAGAGTTTAATTTGTTCAGTGTGCGTGTGAAGCTGACATGACAGCTTTCCAAACACACAGACAAGACACAGAGACACACACCTCCACCTCTTGTGTTTAGGGAAGAAGAGGAGGAGGAGGAGGTGTATGTGAGTTGTCAGATGTTGGATTATAATAACTTCCCTCAATGACTATGTAGCGATACTTTGGTCATGTATTCATTATAAATTGTTTGATTGATTGATCTATTTGCACTAGTTATGTGTTGTATTCGAAATAATGATATATAACCAACTTTTTTTTCTTGTGTTGAGTACTTTTGACGTTTGGATGTCGAGAATAATAATCATAAAACTATTACTTCAACTAGCAATATTATGAATCCTGCTTCTTTATATCCAATCCGTAGCCTTTTATTTAACTTTTTAATTGTGTAGAGTTACTTCATAGCGAATCATTTCATCAAGGACGAGGCGTATAATGATAATAAGCAGCAGCAGCAGCAGCAGCACCAACATAAGCAGGATCAGTCAGCAGTTGTACAGTGTTGTTGAGGCATCGCACACGCTGCTAGGACGGTAATTGTGGCTTATAACACCACATACATTACATATACCTCTATCATACATACACATAGACATACAGTATACATCCACCTGATTTACATATACATACGAGGTCAATAAGTGTAGTTTGTGGTCATATTGATACATTGTTCTGATCAGCTGACTACTACTACACCTGACCTCACCTGACCTCCTCCTGTGTGTGAAGTGGTGACCTAAGTTGTTTAAGGGTGTAAGGGACAGTGAGGTTTGTTGGGCCAGCTGACCTACTCGATTCGTTGTCCTGTAGACTTGTAACTTAGGAATAATTGTGTTACGTAACGATGGTGGTGATGAGTGGTGGTGATGGTGGTGGTGGTGTGGTAGGAAGTGTATATATGTGTGTTTGTGTGTGTATGTATGTATGTGTGTGTTATGTATGGGACCTGTGTATTGTATTGTATTGTGTTGACTGAAATATATATTGTAATCTATGGCCTTGGTGAGAGGAGCCATTTTCGAGTTGTGTAACCAGGAAAAATCTTATTAATATATTATGAATGACATTATTAAGGTTGTTGAATTAACTATCACCTTTAATAACACTATTTAACTGTATAGTAACCGTATAAAAACTTGATATGGTAATAACTTATACCATTTAGACAAAACTGAAAACTATTAATTTATTCTTTTTGGTATTATTTTACATTTTCATCTGAATGCTCTAGAGAATTAAGGGTATTATTTTACATCTTCACCAGAATGCTCTTCAGAATTCAGGGTTATATCAATGCATTACCTGATGAATTCTGTACAGGTTTTCTTAATTACATTTCCGTCGCAATTTCTTAGTTTGTGAGATATTCAATGTTTTTTATAAGACCCTCTCTTCGAAAATAAGGTAAAGTTTAGTTTGATTTAAACAAGAATGTTATTTGTAGGTTAAGGTTTGGTTAGGTTAGGTTAGGTTATGTTGTTATATTAATTTAGAAGCTATCAAATGTTTTCTATGACTAAAAGTCGGTGGATGGGCGAGGTGCAGACGCCATTTTTTTCGTAGCCATACGCTATTATGGTGAAGATGTAAAAAATTACCGAATTTAGAGTTGTATTTATCTTCTTTTTTTCTATCAGATTGGAGTGAGAAGCAGCTAGTTTTCGTTGGTCTCAAGTGTGTGTGAGCAAGGTGTGGGCAGAACCATGTCTAGTGTGAGGTGGGGAGCGAGGTCTGTCAGGCGGTTGCTGTCCATTCAGAATACTCAGATTATAAGCAAAAATGGTAAGTAGAATTTGTTGTTCTCTCCATAACATTTTTCTTTCTTTACAGTTAGAGCAATTGAAAACCTTGGCAAGATGTCTATGGCTATGGGTGAAGTAAAACTATTATTATTGTTATTATTAATGCCATATAACTTTATTTTTATGTATCTTTTCACTATCACTACTTCAATTTATATATCTCTATACAGTAGCCTTACAAAAATATGCAAGATTGTGTTTCTGAGACTTCACACTTAACCAAATTACAACTATCAATTCTTAATATTTCTATAGGGAAAAAAATATTAGTACCCAAGGGAAATAATGCAGTGTTTTGTGTTGGTAGGTGCAGTGATGTGTTAAATGTCTCAATAATAACATGCACAGTTACTGTGGTCTTATTATGATGGTTTTTATAAGTCAAGTGTCTTCAAACTCTTTAATCCATTCACCATTTCATGAGGTTTTAGATTCTTTGACCCCAGAACCGATTATTATTTTTCTACATTGAAATTGATTTGAATATTGCTCATCAGTAATGCAATTTACACTCAACACGCTGCATTTCAGGTACCAATTAGTCGTGTGTGTTTGGGTCAACCGCACTGTAATATATTATTTGTGGTACTCCATGTGAAAAACAGAACCACAAAAAAATGGAAAGACGGAAGTAGAACCAAGTGTATATATAATTGTTCTTCATGTCCAGCTGCTATTCTCTCAGCAAAATATTTATTGGTCATAGTTGACAATTATAATATGCATTTAACATTGATGTGTCATTATAAAAAAGTTTAGTAATTAAATAGTAATGGTTGCGGGTTTTTAAACATGTATTTTACCTTCAGGCAATTTGTGTTCGAGGATTTGGGGCCACCAGATGAAGGGAAGGACCTTGCTAGTGGTGCGTCCTTTGAGCACATCCGTCCTATGGCAGCAGTCCTCCACTGGGCCTCCTTCAGATGGCTCAGGTGGGGACAACGGCAACGGAGATAAGGATGCTCAGAAGAACAAGAATGAGAAGAACCAGCTGTGTTGCCCTAAGTGTGGGGATCCTTGCATTCACGTGGAAACATTTGTGTGTAAGTCCTTCTTGTATCACTTGTTATACTCTATCATCTCCCATCCACTGATTCCTGTTCTCCATTTGTAAATTTATGTTGGATTTGCTGTGGCAGTGAAAGTAACCTTAGTGATAGTATGAGGAACATCTTTGTCAGTGTTAAATTTTGTTCATAGTATTTTAGGTGAATCTATATTATGTAAAATGAATAACAAGTAGTGAGTGTTTTAATGATGGTGTGTATGTAAGTAGTGGACCGTGGAATTGTGATCCTAATCAGTGAATTTGTTATTTTTGTTTGGGAAATATGTATGTTTTCTTTATTTCTAAATTATTTGTACAAAAATGATAGAAACTGATGCATGTTTTGAATTTAGAAAACTATCATTCATGGATAAAGAGGGTGGTTTCATTTCTTTCTTATTATATACTGTGTAGTAATTTATTTCCCTTGTGTGCAGCCTCAACCAGGTTTGTGAAGTGTGAGAAGTGCCACCACTTCTTTGTTGTGCTGTCAGAAGTGGACTCCAAGAGGAAGAAAAAGGAGAAGAGAGATGATGCCAAGGCTTCCTTCAGCCATAGATCACCTCCGCCACCCCCGAAGAAGGTGGGTTTAGGGCCGAACAAATCTCTTGATCATGACCATAAATTTTAACATATATACTTTGGCTTACATTTTTGCATCACTTGTAGAATAAACAGAAGATTTTTGTCATTTCTGATTTTGACATTTTTCACTCTACAAGAATGGATGGCATAAATAATGTCTCAATATACATAACCCTTTATTAATTATACTGCATTTCTTTCACAGATTTATGAGTTCCTCGACAAACACGTGGTGGGTCAGGAACGTGCCAAGAAGGTGTTGAGTGTGGCCGTGTACAACCACTACAAGCGCATCTATCACAATATTCCCCAGACCAAGATGGACTCCCTTCACCTGGACTCAGCCTCCCTATCACAAGGACTCACCAACAGGGGTAGGGGTCAGTAAATCTATTCTATTCGCATAGGATTGCTGGTTGTGTTCCTGCATCGGTTTTTGTGCCAACCAAGAGTGTTGCTCAGATTAACACCCTCCTCATAGACTCAACAAGGGGACTAGTATTGTATTATTACCTAGAGGCTACAACTTTTTACCTTCATAATAGAGGTAGGTTGTGTTTTTACAAGTTTTGAATAGAACATGCGATCATTAGTTTGGTGTAACTGTCTCTGTACTGTAGACTCTTTCTTAGGTAGTATTTTATTAAGAGAAAGTGTGACTTCTTAACATTATAATTTGTTAATTTTGATGCTTTTGTAATCCACACTTGTAATTGTTATATCATGTAATTAGTGAGTAACCTTTTTTAACCAATTGTAGTGCCTTGTAGTGAGGTTAACTTTATGTAAAGCTGGCTCACCACTCAGGTGGAATGTAGTGCTTTCTTATTTCGATTCCAGAATAATGTTTCTGAACGTGGCTCAACATATGTTTGGTTGTTTGTAGTGAGTTAAGAGTAACTAATCCTAAGTAATATTTCAGTTTGCTAAAAGGTAGCTGTTCAACCCTTAAAGATCAGGTGTCTATACTGGTTTCTATATCAGGTGTCTATGCCTTGTGATTGCTGGCTGGGCTGGGGTGATTTTGCTAGAAATTGGCTGTTTTAAAAAAAAATCACTGAAAAAACTAAACCATCCTTGGCCCATGAAGTTGAACCCTTGACTTCTGTGTGGATTGGTATGCTCCTGCTGCTGCATTACAATATAAGAGATTAAAAAAAATTTCAACCAGCCCACAGAGTCTATTGTCAAGTGCAGACATCCCATTCATATGTAAATAATGTCAAGGATCAACTTTCTTTACATAATTACAGACAGAGCAAATGATGGATAGACAAGACAAGAACTTTCTTTACTTATTATAAAACTCTTTACTGATTAGAAATGAATAAGTTGTGTTACATGAGGAATGAATAATTACCAATAGATGAACAACACTAATATCAAACAATGTCAGTCTAGAAGATTAGATCAATGAAGCAAGAATTACAAACCAACCTAAAGTGCTTCATGATTTAACACTAATTTATCCTTTTTGTCTTGTGCTGCTAGACATTGGGACTTTGGGTAGGTGGAATGTCATTAATATGAGACCTTACATACATACAGCTGTCTTCCCAGAATGCTCCAAGGAATTATATAAAACTACCTCATCTCGGTGTATATTGGAAAGTAAAAAATTGTGTTCCGTCACAGAAAAAATCGCTCATGTAATTGGAACCAAGTATTTTGAAATTCTTATGATAACTGTAGCTCTGTGGTGGAGATTGTGAGAATACTACTGTACCACCATATTTTTTGTGTGTTGTATAAGGTAACTAAAAGGGATAGAGTGATGGGTCTGGGAAGCCCCTCTTCCCAGACAGGGTGTAGAGAGGGAAGGGAGGGAGAGTAATGTTTGCTCCCTGAACTCTAAACACCTTGTCTTGGTTTCCCAGCCTTAAGAGGGATATAAACTGGGTATATAGATAGATAGATGATAATTATATGATGTGAAATAGTAGGGAAAGAAAATAGAACATTTATTCAATCAATACATCTGCCCTGCGGATCAAAACCTAAAACTTATCTGTATTAAAAAGTATAAAGTTCATAGTTCCCTTTCTCACATTCTTCCAGACTTGCTTCACATTGCCGGCATCAGTCAGAGTCATGCGCTGGGGGTGAACACGAGTGACCAGCAGCAGCAAGACTCACACCAACAGATGGATGATCAGCAGCAAGGACGTGGCAAACAAGGACTTTCTAGTAACTCTCACGGATCAGACATTCTGGACGCTACCACCCACCTCCTGCGGCTGGAGAAAAGCAACATTCTCCTTCTAGGTCCCACTGGATCAGGTAAGTTTGTGTTAATGAGTTAAGTGGATAATAAAATCTGCTTAGCCGTAGATTCAGATCCTGGTCCTATGAATTGTGATCTGATCAAACTCACTACCACCATACCATATCACTTTGTCATCACATCAAACACCATCTAACCAAATATATTAATGGATTTGTATTCTCTTTCCCTTTTCATCAGGCAAGACCTTGTTGGCCCAGACAATAGCACAGTGCCTGGACGTCCCCTTTGCCATTTGTGACTGCACGACCCTCACCCAGGCTGGCTATGTGGGCGAGGACATCGAATCTGTGATTGCCAAGCTGCTGCAAGATGCTAATTACAAGGTGGAGAAGGCACAGTGTGGTGAGTAGAACCTTGATGCCGTAAAGTACTTAATGTATAGTTACTGAATGTATGTATGTATGTGAGGAGAATATAGGATAAGGAGGAAGAGAAATTGTAAGAGTAGGAAAGGACTGTACTGAATGTATGTATGTTAATCTTACACGTTTTAATATGAAAATGTATGTGAATATAAACAAAATGATGAGTGCATGTGCAATAGTATCATTAATAACACTTTTTTTTTCCTACTTTAGAGAAATTCTTTGATTTTAATTTTCTAATATGCTTTCTCACATGTGCAGGAAATGCTTTTCATATCCTTTTTTTCTTCATATATTTTCATTACTTCTTGTTTTTTCTGATATTCTTAGATTACACTTTATATATGTGTGTGAGAAAACAAAATGAGAAAAATATTATAAGGTCATTTTTTTATCCCCTTCATCCGTGCAGGCATTGTGTTCCTGGATGAGGTGGACAAGATAGGGGCCGTGCCAGGCATCCACCAGCTAAGGGATGTTGGGGGTGAGGGAGTGCAGCAAGGAATGTTAAAGGTGAGTGCTAGGTTCGGGTCTTGTTCTAGTACCATGTCATGTAAGTGTGTATCTGTGTAAGTGTGTTTAGAGGGAATCAAGGTAGTGTATAAGGAAGCTAGTATCTGTTAAGGAGTGATAGGTTTGATGTGCATGTGGGTTTGAAGCTTCTAAGTCTAACAATAAGAGAAATGAAGGTCAAAGAAGGGAAGGTGTGGCAGAAAGTTTGCCTTGGAAGTTGATAGCTAACATAGAGTAGTAAGTTGATTTACCTGTGGTGCTGCATTTCTAGGAGGGAGCGAATGATGTGTGTGACAATGAATGAAGGTAGTTTAAGGCTAGTTCACATATGATAAGATATATATTGCTCTGTGGGATTTGTTATTTAAGATTTCTATTGGCATTTTAGTCTAGTTATTTTAGACATGTGATTTAAGTGGCATAATTTTACGATGTGGATTTCTTTTTTTCTCATGTATAGATGTTGGAAGGAACTGTTGTGAATGTACCAGAACGCAACTCTCCGCGGAAGCTTCGTGGGGAGACCGTGCAGGTGGACACTACTAATATCCTGTTTGTAGCTTCGGGTGCCTTCAACGGCCTGGACCGCGTCATCTCCAGAAGAAACAATGAAAAGGTTGGTGTGTTGGTGTAGGCCAAGTGAGCGTTAATATGACACATCTTCGGAACCCTCCTATGACCTCCTCTCAAAGTGATATATTGTGTTGTAGCTGTGTGTGGGTGGGTATCATTGAAAAGGTCTGGTAAAAATATTATAAAGTCATGAGTTATATGTTATGACATAAGCATTCTATGAATATGCATACTACATGTGTGTATATAATAGTTATATGAAACAGTTAGTAGTTATATGAAACAGTCTTCGCAGGGACCTTGGGGTCTGTTGCTGTTTGTGTTCCCTTGTATTCCCTTGTATAAGTCAACATTATTACTCAAAAATAGTTCTCATAACCTATAACTCATGACTAACTCTTGCTCAGAGATTATTGTTAGGGTTTCAGATTGGCTAGTCCTATGAGAAGTCACATATATATTATTGTGTACATGGTAAAATACTGATAACTTATAGCATGGAGGGGAGATCACTGCCTCATAACATCTTTATACCTTGTTTTGTATAGGTTACTACGCATTTCTACTTCCACTTGAAAGATTATTCGAACCAGGTTATGTTTTGTGTTCCTTCTGCCTCTCTTCCTTTGGGTTTTCCTCCATGGGTTGGGACTTAGCCTGTAGGTGAGGTACTCTACTCTTGACCTGACTGATAGATATATGTGTATGTTCACCTCCAAAAAATGGTTCATGGGTGTGGGTAAATATGGACAATTTAGGCGATTCGTCACTGACACACTAACTAACTTTGGTTTCATTACTTGTGTTTTGCAGATATTTACTTATTTGTATACTTATAGATGTTTTAAGTTATTTTGTAGTGAAATGACGTGTTCTGTTGTGTAATTACTGGCATTTGTACTTTTCTTTCATGCTGCAGTATCAAGTAAGTATTTATAGTATTATTGTATTACATTTTGGTTAACGAGCATAGGCTAATACCTTTCAATATTTGGATAGAATACTGAATTGAACAGGATTTTAAAATTAAGGTTATTTCCTATTTTCATGCACAAAGAAGCTTTCTGTGTGGTAGCTTTTCATTAATTTCTAGGACCTGGATGTAACATAATGAAAAAAAACTTACCCAGAGAAATTTTCACCATAGGCCAATTAACCTAGATTATTTATATATTTTTTGGTATTTTCTTTGTTCATGATAAAAGGGTTTATCTTATCTTCAATTCTTCTTGTTATCAAAGTTCACATTCCACATCTTTTATACAGTTACATTGCTCTCACCCTCCCATCTTGTCACTTCACCTACCTTTCTCTGATAACATATATCCATAGCACACATTCTTGATTACTGTGCCCTACTCCACGTCCAGGTCAATATGTCAATGATGGTAGGAAAATACTATTCCTTAAAGCCTCATGGACACACTCCTCCCATTTATAAACATTGCAAGTGATCCTATAACACTCTTACTATACACACCATTCTGTCATATTATTTCCTTTCATCTCTCCATTATTTAGCTATCGGATGTATTTCTGTTTTGAGTTTAAGTTGACATAGATTATACTTACATTAAGCTGTACAGATAGTTATTATAATTATTTTATTATTTTTGAATGTTAAACGATAGTATGTGTGTTTGTAGCCTACACATCTAACCTAACCTAACCTATCATGCATACAGTACATGATAATACAAGACTAGCCATTTACAGTGATACCGTACCACCTAATATGTTCCCACCCATGGAGGTTCATCCTGGAAGATGGCACTGTCACCTGCCACTCAAATATCTCACAGTTAGGAGGCAACAATCTTTTTTTTAATTATTTAAGGCCTGATAACTTTCAATAGTGTTTGCATCACCTTGTTTTTGTAGCCTCTGATATTCACCACAAACCTTTCAGTACCTTGGCTTTGGTATTGGAGGGCAATCAGCTGGGCGGCGAGCAGCATCACAAGCAGACGTGGCCCACCAGACAGCCAGCACAGATGCAGAGGAGGACAATGAGGAGAAGGATGCACTGCTGGCCCAAGTGGAAGCTCGGGACCTGATTGAGTTTGGCATGATTCCAGTAAGTAGCAGTGACAACAAGAGTAGTGCTTGGTCAGGTGGGGACCAAAGTAATTTGATAGGATTGCATTCATTATAATTTATTCATCTGTTATTATGGATCTTATTCTATTGAGAGGGTAAACATTTATTGGAATCCTTGTAACAATAACACAATTCATAACATTCAGTCAGAAAGATAGTATGTAAGGAGACCCTCCTAAGTTATTTTCACCTAGACAGGGATTCAAACCTTGGACGTATCAATTGTGAGGTTAGCATGTTAACCATTACACCACTACACCACCACACCATTTAATGCTGAGCAGAATACAATCAACATTCGTATACTGAAGATGGGCAATGAGAAGTCATTAATATGCCAATTAAATGGTCATAGTAAATAATTTATAGGATATATACACAGTTTTATTTGTGAGGAACCACTTTTTGCTTAGTGAGTTTGTTTGCAGGAATTTGTTGGTCGGTTTCCTGTGCTGGTGCCGTTCCACTCCCTGACGAGAGCCATGCTGGTTAGGATTCTCACTGAACCCAAGAATGCCCTCATCCCACAGTTCCAGATGCTGTTTGGTATGGACAAGGT
Source organism: Metacarcinus magister (assembly GCA_029783475.1). Classification (NCBI taxonomy): domain Eukaryota; kingdom Metazoa; phylum Arthropoda; class Malacostraca; order Decapoda; family Cancridae; genus Metacarcinus; species Metacarcinus magister. The sequence continues at coordinate 12,984,758 of JAPQNM010000002.1, forward strand.
AAGTTGACTATTTGTACCAACAAGCTAAGTTGAGTGTACATGTAAGGCTGAAACAAAGTGGAGCTGCAACCAAGGGTGATGTCTGACTAAACACTGGCATCACCCCATCTTCATAGGTGTGTAACAAGTGAATCAATGACATCCACCTTGAGTTATTTGTGACTGAGTAGTTAAATACACTTATATACATCATGCACTACATGTATACTCTTAAATATATACTTATTTACACCAAGTCTTATGAATACAGGTTTTTTAGACCTTGTTTTCGTCCAAAAAAGTTATTAAATCTTGACTTTACTTCCTCTGTTTGATTTAGATAAAATAGGTTATAAGGTTTACTTTGGGAAGAGTTTAAAGGTTATGGTGCTATTGACTGTATTTTGAACATTTGCCATTGTAAACAATACTGTTTTCTTGAATGAAGTTGTATTTTTGTGGCCAGGTTGAGTTGTCGTTCACCCCAGACGCCATGGACGCCATATCCCAGCACGCCATGGAGAGGAAGACAGGTGCAAGAGGATTACGTTCCATCATGGTGAGTCCCATACTGACAGACTTTATGTAACAGATGGTTTTTGTACAGTTCTGTAACACAAACTATTGTAAAATTAGGAAGAATTCAGGTAGGATTTTACCATTAATGTCTTTCAGTCATTCAATATACATGTATATGATTTACATTTTAGCAATTGATATTTTAGTTCTTTTTACAAGTGTGTTTGATGTATGTCTTGTGTTGAGAATATGCATTTTTTCACCCAATTTATGCTTGTAATGGACATAGGGAATTAATGTTACTGTTTTATAAATATTAACCATATTTATTGACCTCTAAAGATGTCTGTATTTCCTTGTTATTACAGGAAAACTTGTTGTTGGACTCCATGTTTGAGATCCCTGGTTCAGATATTGTGAGTGTTCATATCACGGCTGAGTCAGTGAGAGGAGAAGGAGCACCAATATTCGTCCACGGCCAACCAGTCCCTACAGAAGAGGACCAGGAGGAGGAGCAGGTGTTGGCTCAGGCTAAATGAATCTAGGTTTGAACTATTAAATAATTACTGTTAGGTCGTGGTCATAGGGTTTTTTCTTAGTGACCTGTGTATTCCAGATTTAGTGTGGTGGTCTGATGAGGTGAAGTGTGAAGTGGTTGTGAAGATGATGGGCGAACTAGTCAGTTGATGGTGATTTTATTTGCTTCCTGTTTGTGAATTTAGAGTTATTTTCTTCACATCACACTAGTTATTCTACACAGTTTTTTTGTGTACTTTTTATAAAAATTTAAATGTGAAATTTTTACCTCTACATCATAAGACCTCAAAGCATTGGTGTTCCTTTTGTAAACTTTTAAGGAAATATTGTTGTAAGGTTTGGTTGACGTAAAGCCATCTTTGAATATTTTTTTAATTTAATCTAATATTCTGTATTTGCCACATTATATAAATTAACTTATGAACATCATGGTTCACGTATTGGTCAGACACTCATTAGTGAGCTAAGGTTACATTCCTTATGGTGACCTAAATTATTACATCAGGTTAAGGGAGATATTGTCATATGTAATTATGATTGTATCAGCCCTGTGGTGGGAGGTGCAAGAATGTTTCCACTGTATTCCCTGCAGATCATAACAGGCAATAATAAGGGACGGAGTGATGGGTCCGGAAAGCCAACTCTGTATTCTCTCCGGTGGAAAGACTCGGCACACAGGAACAAGGGAGAGTAATGTCTCCCTCAACCCTAAATGCCTTGTCTTGGCTAACCCCTTTAAATGGGAATACAAGGCAGGTATATTGATAGATAGATTTACAATTTCATTAGTAGTTTTAAAATTTTTATCAATTTCCATACTTTCCTGTTACTGTTTTTATCCATCTATATACGTACCTTTATCTCAAATTTCCTGTCTGGTTGTCGTCTTATTACTAGAATGGCAGACACATTGTTCTCATAAAACTATTGATCCCTGTTCCACACGATTGTCCTATCACATATCTTTCCATTACTCATATATGAACTTAAACTCTTTGTCATATCCACTCTCACGCTAATGACTCTTCCTTTGCATTTTTCAACGTCACATACCAGATGACCAACTAGGCAAGAATAAGGCAATTCATGGATGCACATCTGATCTTCTAACTCCAAAATTAAATTATCCAACCTTTTCAGAACTGTTTTCTAAACAGGAGTGACAATATGAGCAGACATGGTCTATTTTTATTGGTTTTGTTTTGCACCTGGATGTGGTTTTCAACTAAGATGTTATAACATCCTTGTATTTTTATTTGTTTTATATATTTGCTCTTACAAATCTTTAGGAGAAATGGTACTTGCTCATTGATCAAAATGTTCATAATACCATAACTTAGTTTAACTGTTCAAACATTTGATACAGAATATGAACTCATTATACATGTGTATTGCATACAGGAATGCTTAGTTTCATACTGTCACATAGTTTGATTTCCTCCACTTTTTATAATTTCCTCGTGAGTTCTTCATTCCTAACTTTTAAGTGTCATTCCAAAGTCAACTTGAAGCTGAGGAAAGAAATGGATGTAATGCATTGAATAACATATAAAGGAAAAAAATATCATACTGAAAACAAGTAGAAGTATGTGGAGATTGTTATCAAATAGATGAGCTTTGCATCGTGTGGAGGGTGATGTGGTGTGACCTTCCCTTCAGGAGTGCTGAACACCACCATGGTAATATGAATCTTGTATTGTCTGCGGGGATTTAGTTTTCTCGCCAAACCCCAATCTGTGACCTAACACTTGTCTACACTACTCATTATCACCTTCATTCTGCTGTGTTACTCCTCAGCTGCTGGATTCCATGCCATACCTTCACCTCATGAACTAAGTTATATTCTGATGAAACCTCATACATTATAATTATGAAATCTACACACAGTAGTTTCTAGATAATGTTACAAGTATCTTTGTGTACCATTATAACAATTAAGGGACAACTTTGGTGTCACATACATAATGCAAACTTCTCCTTTTCCAATTAATTTGCCGGATTTAGAACCACTCTACGCACAACTTCATTACCACTTGTACTCATCTAAACATGACCTTACTTAGGAGTATTACTATGGTCATGCAGGAAGCCTCTATCTGGGTGTGGCCAAAGCCGGCGGAATCATTACTTTGCTGTACTCCAAACATACATCTACTTGTTTTCAAATGGAACAAATGCAAGTTGGTGTGATCATATGGTAACAAATAACACACAAGTGACCATCAATGGGTTAAATTGACCAGTTTTGTATTTTTCAATCTCCATCGCTGCTTCAGTGTATTCTCCATTTCTTTGTAGAGTCATGTGATATGAGATTTGTAATTCAATGAAAGATACAATATAAAAAATGGTAGGAAATTGGCACGAGATACAAGATGTTATACTCAACAGATTCCTTCCATTTCATTGACTCCCTCCATCTCCACCTTGCGTCTCAATATGAAACCCACAAAGCTGATGACTAAATGTTCATTGCCACATTACACTAACAACTAATTATCCTCTTCTCTGTCAGCAGCGCTTGGTGGTGTCACTGGTCATGCCTTATGTATCAAGTACCTTGCTATCTAGTGTTCTCTCATCCACTACACTGGGAGGAGGAAGGATCTCTTAGCCAGAAAGTAGTTGGGTTCATCTTGCCTTTTATTTTTCTGTGCTTCTTGTCGTCATCCTCTCTCATCATTTCCTCTACATGGGGCTGAGTGGCTCTGTGGTTTGGTGCTTGACTCGTGGCTAATAGGTTGTGAGTGTGATTCTGGCTCACGGCAGCTTCTTGACTTGACGAGACAGATAGTTCTCTCATTAACCGGAGCAGTTCTACATGGCCTATTAGCTACTTAACTCGGTGGTATTGTTTGTACTCCTCGCTAATCATTTCCTGTACATTAGTTTGTACTGTCTTGGTTAGTACATTGACGCGCATATATATATTGATATGAAGTACCCATGTAAAGTGAGTTCATACACTATATTAGTTAGTTATACAGTAAAGTCTCAATTGTATGAATAGTTGGGTTACTCCAACAGTGTTTGTAGAGTGGAATTTTACATGGTGAAATGAATAACTTTCTGGAAAATGGAGTTACATTTCCATTACCTAAACATTTGCCTCCAGACCATGTAAGACTGTACTTAGAAGTACTGTTGACCTTCGCCAAACGACTTCACGGAGTACAAAATCCGCAATTGTACAATTTAGTAAAATATCCAAAGAATTTGCCCAACATGACAAATATTTGCAATTGCACAAATTACCTTTACAGGAATTAATTTCTTTAGTACTTTTATGTTAGGTATGTTTTTAAATTTTCTATAATTAGTATACAACATATATAAGGGAGTGATGGGGATCTGCTGGAACCTAACCCCATTATCCCATTGAAACTTAACTTCATTGAACACAAAATTTGATGACGGCCTCAGGAACCGAACTTTAATGTGGGCGAGGGTTGACAGTAATTCAAATTGAAAACAGTATATATAATACAGTTGAAAAATGCATTCACACAGTTGTTGGTCCACCGTCTGATGTTTACCAGTGTGTGTCACATATTATTTGCCTCCCGTGATAATTTGTGTGCCAAGCTGCACATGGGAGTCTGCTTTGTTTATTATAGAAGTTCCCATGTTGAGTAGCAGCTAGGCAGACAAATGTTATGGGAACTGATGGCAGCAAGCTTGCATTCACTCTTATTTTCTCTATACTCACTTGGTTTATCATCCGTCTATTATGACGACTTTCTTGGAAATGTCTCAAGTGTGGGTAAGTAGTGACTGGAATTGGTTCGCCAGTGTAAGACTATCATGTTTAAATTGCTACAAATGTAGATCTGCTTTGTTTATCCAAGACAGATGTGCTTTGTGATGTTTATACTAATCCAGTTATAAACTCATCCTTTCTGAATGTCTATAAAAACATGGATGCATTGTATTGTTACCACTAAATGTGGCTCATCATAATACATGCACTATACTGCCTATAGAAATATCTGCGGAAGTAAAGTAAGCTATGAGGTTCCTCGGCAAATCAGGCAAAGATTTTATTTATCGTTGTATTGCAGTTCTTATCCCAATATTCCTGGCATTACAAAGCCAGTCCATCTCCACAGATACCATCATTATAGGCCAACAAGTCAAATCTCGGTGGTAAAAAGTAAAATAAAACAAGGACAGTCGGCACACAGCTCACCCAGCTGTTCATCTTCCCAAATGGGTTAACCTGATAGATAAATGGGTACCTAGGTGAAACCTGGGAAGGCAAACTGTGGAAACTCAGATGTCACAGTGGCCCTGTGTCCCAGTGTAATGGATTAATTTCCATCGCAGGCTGAGAGGCCGATGTGATTGGAGATGAACGCCCGCACCTACGCGCAATTACTACGTGTGTCCCCACTTTACCTTTACTTTTTACACTATCTGAAATCTAATGACTATTATATTAGAAAAACTTTTCAGTCAGTAGTCTTCATGTAATTTTACACTGATGATCTATATATAAACCTACCTTAATATCACCCTTAACTGGGATATCTGAGACAAGAATTGATCTCCCTTCTCCCTCTATATCTTGTCTCTTAGTACGAAGAAACATAAAGGAGGGGATTCCTAGCCCCCTCACATTGTTTGTGTTAGTCACCTGTTATGACATGCAAGGAATACAGTGGTAATGTTCTCCCAGTGTGACTGATGATGTAGAACCAGGCAAGGTCACCCTAAAGGTCTATCTATCTATATGCATGGTGGTTATCCCCCCAAACCGTGGTAGCCTCTTAAGACAGGACGTGCACACACACACCCACACCCACACCCACACAACTACCTGATGATAGTTACACTAAATCTGACATGGATTAGAAAACTAGTTTTTTTTTTCATCTTTACTCTGAATTATTGTTTAATTTCAGTCCTGAAACTTCCAGAGAAAACAAATGAAGTATATCTTGTACAGAGTTTAGCTCAGAGAATCTGCAGATTAGTTTTCCAATCAGTTCTCAGCCTTGTGTCCATATTAGTTAATACTGCCTGCCTCCCATCATCTCAAACCATATAAGCAAGTGCAATTGAAACAGATCACCTCACTAGTCTGAACTAGGCATTGAAGAGTTTGTAATCGGATGTGTATACAATGTTATACCATTCATTATTTTACTTATAACTTATGAAAAGAACCTTTCCATTTAGATGTATATGTGGAGGGGCACCTTATATCTGTTGCTTTAACCATGTAGAAATGTATGCCTTCATTAAATGAAGTTTCCATATGTTCCATGGTGTGTTTTGTAGGTGGCTGTTCTAGAGCCAAGGAAGGTGTATGTACATAGAGTGCACACATACTCTACATGATCATCTGGTGGAAGTGTTAGTTTGGCCTTCACTACAGAGCCAACAGGAGTATTGTGCCATTACTGTTTATAGTTTGTGGATGAAGGAATTAAACATGTTCATTTGAATTTTGTATTCAATAAAGTTACTTAGTTTCTCAACCATGACTTTATACTGTTAAGTCTTTATTTTGGTCCAAGTGTCCACGTGATGAGCCTCACTAGACATTCATATGCATGTATTAAGGGGATTTTAACCTTGTTTAGTTGAGTGGCAATCAATATGACCTAAGAATGGCACGTCAGCAGGTAAAAAGTAAATAAACCTTTCATGATTATATACTGTATTTAAAGTTATCATAACTTCATTTACAAATTTACAGACTTAACACCAACACTTTTCTTTCTTCTGCATCATTCCATTGCTTCCAACACTATATATACCCTGACCCACTAATCAACATGCTACTGTTCCCCAGAAGACTCGCTTGTTGTCACAGCTCCCAGCAGAAGACGTAAATTCATAGATTACCAGTGGTACTTGTGATTCCGGTGGTGTACTGTCAAGGAAAAGGACAACAGTATTACTCAATAACTGATGTGATGTATACACCAAACTTAACATGAATTGAATAGTCCTACAATGAACATCATACTTAATAGTGACGGGCTACTAGACGACTAAACATTCAGACTTAAGGTTAGCAAAGCACCCATTGGTACAAACTTTTAAACTAATATAACATAACATAACATGTTAGGATGACAAAAAGCCACCAGGGCCTATCTAGGTCATCCTATTTGTCAGTCAAGCGACTTTGTTTTGTGGTTGTGTAACCCAAGGGAGGGGATGGGGTCAGTTTTGTTAAAATAAGTATATTATATGTTGGAACACATTAGAATCAGATTATAACTCATCCCATGCACTCTTTCTTAGTATATATTCAAAATACTATAACCATCACTTTAGACTCACCCATCTTGCCATAGTTAATAGCATAGAAGAATACCATGGATCCCACCATCAGCTGAGCAAAAGGTGCAAAGCCAGTCTTCTTGGGCAGCATGTACTGAAATTATAAACATAAATAATTTAATGTGATGCAAACACCCTCGTACACTGAATTTATAATAAGAATGCTTTCATGACATTGATGTTATATATATTAAAAATATTTGGACATCATAGTTTCATGAAAGCATAAAATAAAACCAGTCATCTATATCAACTGGATCAACATCTTGAACATAGTGATGTGGCTTACAAGAATCAAAATTGTATAAGCTATTAGTTAGACTGCACCTAGACTAAGCAGTTTTGGTCTTCCTATTATAAGAATGTTGGATTGCTAGTCAGTAGACAAGAATTATGAAAATTATTAACGGGACGAGGAATATACCTTATGAGAGAAGATTGAAACTAAATTATAGACGTACATTAAGAGGGAATCTGATCAAAGTATTTAAATGGCACAAAGAATTTAACGAAGATGAATTAGACAAAATATTAAACATTATCACTCTAGATAGAACGAGAAGTAATGATTTCACGCAGCAGAAAATTGGATTTGTAAAAAGAAATACGAAGAAATAGTTTTTTGAATAGAGTGTTGGAGGAATGGAATATACTTAGTGAACATGTAAATTGTGCAGATTCAATAGAGACATTTAAGTGAAAATAAGACAAGACTATGGATGATGCAACTCTCGTTATGTTTGTAGTTGTATTATATAGTTTCGTTGTGTGTGCAGCTGTCTCAGATAGTTATGTTTGCAGCTCTCTTAAATAGTTATGTTGTTATGTTTGCAGCTGTGTTAGATAGTAATGTTTCCAGGTGTCTTAGATAGTTTATGTTTCCAGGTGTCTTAGATAGTTATGTTATGTTTGCAGCTGTCCTGTCCTGTGCCCACCTTGTGATTCCACCTCCAGAAGGCTCGGGACACGGCTCCTGGAATGCCTGATAAGCTGCGACGGGCCATCCAGGAGCCAAATTCTCCAACCTTCACCTCGGCAAGGGGAATGTCGGCTGAGGGGGAAGAAACATTATCAATTACCAAATACATTCATACAATAATACAATACAGAAAGAAACACCAACATAATACTAAACAATATGATTTTATTCTTATTAATAGCTATTTTCAACCTCACATTCATACAATAATACTAAACAATGTGATTTTATTCTTGTCAATAGCTATTTTCAACCTCATACATTCATACAATAATACTAAACAATATAATTTTCTTCTTATCGATAGCTAGTTTCAATCTCATACAATCATACAATACTACTGAAAACAATGTGATTTGATTCTTAAACTCATAATTCTATCATGAGCTATATTTAAACATAATTAAAGTTGGATAACTAAAATTTTTCACGGTTTGATCAATCTACGCAAATCAGAATTATTATATAAAATTACATAATTATGATGTGTATATTACATTAATGCTATTGTCCCCGGCACTGTGTTACATCATATTGCTAATCCTTCCCCTGGGACTGGCACTAACTACTTCTTCACCTTGGCACTCTGGCACCAACTAACTCCTTCCCCTTGGCACTCTTAAAACTCAACAAAATTCTAACAAATACACCATAAATAAAACAATATACATCTGGGTGATCACTATAACCCAATATATCGTATCTACAACATTTCATTTAACATTATTTACTATAGAGAAAATTCCCTCAATCAGCTGATCCACAGCAGACGAAAACAATTTATTTTTTCACTTATCTTATTACTTAATCATATTTCAATTATATTCATTGATATCTACAATGTGTCCTTACCTTTGCCATAAAACCTAGCAGGGTCATAAGGCCCGTGCACCTTAGGGTTAAATTCAGCAGGATATTCACCGAAACCCATCTTTCTGCCGGTGCCTTTCAGCCTAAGAATGAACACAGTGGAACGAAGGAATGGAACACCATCATCATCATCATCATGTATAACTCCGCCGCCCTCTAACACCTTCTAACACATAAAATTATTTTATCGTTTATTTTACTCTTACTACCCGTTTTATGTATGATATTTTAATGTTATGTGTGTATTTATGTGTGAATTGTGTTTATGTGGTCCTAGTTTTGTGTTTTTTGTGTTTATAATTAGGGACTACTTTCTGCTTCCATCACATTAGTATGAAAATGTTAAGTAGCAAAATATTTGTTTATATCTTTGTCTGCAAGAATTTATCAGGTCATTTACTGGAATATAATGTAATGACTTCTAACTTACATCATATGCTCGTGATTATGATGCAAATAATTTATTGATAACAAAAATGGAAGGTAAATGCTATGAAATTTGTCTGTTATTTAGAATTAATGTCACATTGATGCGTAACAAGATCATTATTTTTGCGTAATGTTGAGTTACTATAGAGAAATATTTCTCTATTGTTATATTATAGATTTAATTCTCTCTCTATCATGATGTATGAGTGGTAGGAAGGGTCAGAAATAACTTTGCTTCACTAACGTTCTTTAATTTTTCGCATTCAAATTAAATACACATAATTAATATCACATCAATAATTTAATCCATATATAATAATCAATCATTTCAAGCCTTTAGATAAACACATGAACGCATATAACAAAAGATAGTTGTATAATAACTGCCACATACGCATATATAAACTTAACCACCTTTTTTCATATACAAAATAAATACATTAAAATTCAGTGATAAGAAATAAAAATAAAACTTGTGTATATAATAAACAAAATCATGGGTAAAATGTTAGTAGAAAGGAAGTTAAATAAAAAAGGTTCAAAGGGCGCGCCTGGTCCATTCCACGTTCCTCATGTACAAAATCGCATCAGGGGGAGCAGTAGTGGCCGCTTTGTTTTTGGCGGAATATCCTAAAATGAGCCAAAGTGCCCTTGATTTGACCTTATTTACCTGCTAGTGGTGAGGGCGTTGTTAAGGTAAGTGAGCGGGGCATCGTGTCAGCTCGGTGCATGCTTACAAGTGGAATAATGAGTGATATATTAAGTTGTAGTGAGGGGCTGGGGGTTGCGGGGTGACATGGGCGCCCATTTGGGAGGGTTGAGGTGGGGGTTTTTGTTTTGCCGCGGGAGAACTAGTGGCTCCTCCATGGCTCCTACCCGCCCCTCACACCCTCACACCCCCTCACCCAGCCCCCCGCCATGCTCACCTCCCTTCACCCTAAACTAGATGGTATATAGAGCCGGGTAAGGGGGAAGGAAGAGGCGGGTGCGCGGCTGATACTCGTAGTTACGCAGCAACTAGACGGGGGACATGGCGACCCGGACCCCCGCACTACTCACTTCCCGTTAAATACCCCCCCACATGTTACCTCCGTCCCGCTCCCGCCGCTCAGTTTGACCCACACAACACACCCTGCCACCCCCGGACGCACACACTCACTCCCTCACTCCCTCACCACCGGGACTGGGGCTCAGTGCACGCCGCTGGGACTCCCTCACTGCCTTCCTCTAGCATCAGTTGGAAGTCTGCTCAGGCATCGTGGAAGTAATCGTTCGGTGGCGTGGTTTTCCACCTGCTTTTCCACACTAAAAAAACGCGATATGCAGGCCAAATAAGAATTAATTAACGGCAATAATTTTGTACCTAGTACATGGTCATAGTACAAATTGTGTAATTTTTTATTTTTGGAATTTGCCCAGTGTAAGCTAAATTTGACTTGCTAATGCTAGAAAAAAATCTGTCTTGAAGCGACAGAGGCAAGCAAATAATTTTTTGTGTGTCTGCAATCGCATGCAAACTTGTACAAAGAGTTTGTTGTCTTGAGGACTGGCACAGGAGGAGCAGGTGTGAGTTAATATTTCAATGCAGTGTGTGGAGGGTATGCGACTGGCCCTACCCCTGTCAGTTGGACAGCCAGCGGTGCAGATGGTAGAGGATCAGAGTGACGACAGCCGAACCCCAGGCAAAGGTAGATCATGGCTAAAATATTCTTCCCTCAGGTGCCGACTGGATCCGTTTTCTGCCTGGAGAAGAGCTCAAAGTGCAATTTCTAGTGTGAGGTTAAGTGGCTCTAGGTTGTATGGGTGTGCGTGTGTGTGTATGTGAGTGTCTGTCTATTCAGGTTTCCAATTTGTAAATATATCGTGTGTAGGTGGAATATTTTAGAAGTGTAGTCAGTGCCAGTGTGCGACAAACAGTTGCATTAAGTTGCAGCTTCAACCGCAGGCAGCTGTTAGGTCATCGGATGCCCTGTTATGTGTGCGAACTAATAGTACTTCAATGCAGAGTATAGTTAAGCTTGTCATGGAGTTAGGTTAGATGTGGATCCCCTGTTTCTGAGTTAATTTTGATCAATTTATCTTGCTGGAGTTGCATTTTTGTCTCTACTTGTTACGTAGAGAGGCAGATGTAGCTTCAGTTGCTATTCATGCAATTTTTACTCCCTCGCTCCCTCCCTCCAAGTCCTGTTCAGACCCCCCTCAATACTACAGATTTGCTCGTTATTACTAGTTATGTGGGATCACCTAATATTGTAGGGCACTGTAAATATTAAGACGGTTAAGAACGAACAATGTCGAGAAAATCACGCGACATAAAATTCAGTGTGGTTCGATTTGACTGCTCTCAGCAACGATGCATTTATAATCAAAGCTTAATAATATCAACAGCATATGAAGGCAGTGTCCATGCAATTGAAGTTGAAACACTGCCATAATATAATTTTCTTGGACTTCATATGTCTAAAAAAAAAAAAAAAGTTGAATCAGAGGCAGAGTATGGTGAGAGGTTGCAAAATAATTATAATGTGAGATGAAGTTGTTGAAATTTGGGTTGTATTAATTATTTTGTTCACTTAGCTTTTATCATATAGCTTTGGCTTGCACCTTAATAACTTAATAATAGTGAAAAATTCTTGTTAAAAAGCTGAAGCACTCTTTGTTCCTTGCTTTATAGTGTCTCATGCACCAGACCACACCACCACAACCTGAGACTATTGCACCAGGATGTACATTTTGAAGTCAGACCAAGAGACCATACAAGGCAATAATAAAATAACAAATTGAGAAAAAGAAATAGCTTGTTAATCCTAATAATAAGTTTAAGGGATGACAGGAATAGTTTTGTGCAATCCTGTGTAAGAGAAAAATATATGCCTCATCTAAGGTCCAATTATTAGTCTGTGCATTGGGAATATATTATTATCACTTATTTCTGTGGATAACTGTAGCCTTGGGACCAATTACTCCATAAGTCCTTCCATCTCACTGTCTCACTAAAAGATAATATATAATAATAATAATAATGGAAAGTAAAAATTTGATCTATGTTGACAAAAAAACAAATGATCAGAAAGAGCCCTCACTGTAATAATAATAATAATAATAATAATAATATAGGATTTATTTATTTATTTTGTTTTATTTTCTCCACCGTGCACCTCTCAAGCTGTGCTATTAGGACATGGCATAATGCTCCAGAAACCAACCAACCCTTCATGCAGATCCCTTTTGTGATGATGATGTTAATTAAGTAGTCAGCTGCTTCCCCATACCCCATTTATTTTGATTAGTTTGGTTTGATTAGGTATATTAGTTAATTTTTTATATAATTAAAAAAAAAGCTTTTGGTGTGGCTACTTGTACTACCTTTGAAGTGTTCATTTTGTGTTCACTCGCACACATCCATTCCTGCTGGTGGTGGTGGCCTGTGTGTGTCTCTCTCTGCTGGGTCCACTCTCACCCATTCCCCCAACATGTACCCCAACATGGCCCCCATCACTGGCGGGTGGCATCCACACCACCCTCACACAGTGTTCATTTCCAGTCCCATGTCCTGTTTAGAACCATTTTTATTTTATTTTTTCTGTGTGCCTGTATGTCTGCTTAAAAAAAAAGTGTGTGATCATATGTATTCCTTTGTTCCTTTTTTTAACTTTTGTTTAGTTGTCATCTCATACTGACAAAATAAATACAGATGTTAGCTTTCAACAAGTGCTGATGTGAGTTCAAGTACCAGTTAGTTTATGTTATCACTCAAGACACCCCTTTTACTACCACTACTACTACTACTGTTACCCTTGTGAGCTGAGATCCTCCTCAGTGGCTGGAAGTTCCCCTCCAACACATAATTATCACCCAGTCAGTGTCAACCCAATAAACTTGAGGTTAAGGTTAGGTTAGATAGGGTGAACAATTATGACACGTCTGTGGTCACTAATGCTCTGTTAATGATGATGACCAGAGAAAGAAAACTAAAACCACACAAAAAGATTCCAAAATTGCAGCATTACCTTTCTACTTCAACAGAACTACCAGCCACCAATTGGCCTATAGCAAACCCCTTTATGGATTCGTCGGTGAAACATTCCCTCGACCACTATCAAAAGTCGTTCCAAGGTGTGTGTCCTGAGAGCGATTTGTTCTCCTGCTGTAGCTAGTGGGAGGGCGGGCACTCTGGCTCCCCTCCCAAGGCCTCTGAGCGCATATATAACACACACTCGTAGATGCTCTCTCCTGTCTAACGATCATAGCTGGATGATACACATTAACCACCTCGATTAACTCACCACCATATTGTCTGTCCGAGCCTGTCATAAGTTTTCCCAGAATGACGATGCCTGATAATGTTACTAGGACAGTGTGTATTTAAAATGATAACTGACCATCACCACCCAACCCACCTACCCACCTTACATTAAAATACATATTACTGTCTCTTCCTCCACCTCCATCAGAATTAATAGCTTAACTTATTTTATTTTTAATTTTTTTATTGATTGATTTAATTATTTCATTCATTCATTCATTCATTCATTCATTTTACTTTCCAACCTCACAACCTCATGATTGTCAGCATCTTGATATCATAAAAAAATAACCCCAAGTAAAGCTAGTTTAACTATTAGAGTTTGAGGGTCTAAAGCTTAACACATTCTTTTTTTTATTGTTTTATTAAGTTGCATGGGACCACCACTTCCTGTTCTTCTTGGCTTTGGCTTTTTCCTCTCCTCCACATTCTTTTCCCCGGCCTCTGTCTTTGGATGTTGCAGCTGAAGCATTTGTTTTGCTCATCCTTCAAGCAGTCTTTGCACTTGCAGCATTTGTTACGTTATCAAACATCCCACTTGTTTTTTTACTTTTAATTTTGATGTCAATAAAGTTTCATTATATTGTTTTAATCCCCCTTTGTTGTGTGTTTTTGTTTTTTTATGTATGTGTGTGTGTGTGTGTGTGTGTGTGTGTATGTCTGTGTGTGTGAGTGTGGGTGTGCAACGTCCAGCTCAGATCAGCAAGCCATACATAGGTAGTGATGATGCACATTACTTGCACTGAACAAGTCTGGGCAAGTGAGGGAAGAAAAGTTGGGACTTTCTCGTGGCTTGTCCTGTCCCCACCGCACGGCCAACACTCTTTGTCGCATCTTCAAGCCGGACTCTGAAGGAAACTAAGAGCCAAATTTTTTTCCCCCATGAGAAGCTAGCATATGTTTTCAGAGGAAGCATTTAACATAAGTTGGTATATGATAGAGTTGATTATTGGTGCGGTGACTCACAGTGACAGCCAAGCTAGTATTGATTACCCCCCCCACCCCTCACCCTTTCCACCCCTTCCACCCCTCCACCCCCCTACCAAGCTACAGTCACTACTACTACTACTACTACTACTACACCTCCATGTAGAAATGATTCGCACTTTGAGGTGAGGGTGCAAAGTGGTGATTCTTCTGCCAGACCGACTCACCGACTCACTCACTGGCCGCTTAAGTGATTTTTATTTACCTGGAAACTGTAGATAAAAGTCCTGTTTCTTTTTTTTTTTTTTCTTCCTCCTCTCGGTTTGTACATCTAGGTGACCCGTGGTAATTATTCACTTTCCCTCCCTCCCCTCCTTCACTCTTTCCCTCCCTCCCTATTCTGTCTCTCTCACCTTTTATCTCTTTCCTCCCTCCCTCCCTCTCTCTCTCTCATCCCTCCTTCCTGCCTGCCTGACATTTCCCTCCCTTCCCCCTTCCCCCTTTTGAACATATTCCCCCAGCTCATTTCTCCTCTCCCCCATGTCATCATTCACCCTCACCCCTGCCAACCTTGCATTTCTGGCCCCACCCTTCAATGCTCTCTCCCTCCCTCCCTCCCTCCCTCCCTTCCTTCCTTCTTCCCTTCTTCTCCCCTTCTTTCACAGCCCTCCTCCTTCTCTCCTCCCCTTCCTCTCTTTTCTTATAATTGTTTCCAGGCTTTCCTCCAGCCCCTTGCTATTTTTCACTCCTGGCAGAGCACCCCTCCAAATCCTTCTCTCTCACTCAGGTATCCTCCTCCTCCTGTGTTTCTCTCTCTCTCTCTCTCTCTCTCTCTCTCTCTCTCTCTCTCTCTCTCTCTCTCTCTCTCTCTCTCTCTCTCTCTCTCTCTCTCTCTCTCCTGTATTTCACCCTAGACTTCCTTACTTTAGCTGGTGTGGCATCTAATCTCTCCCTCATTTTTCCTGGCTCTCCCTCTCCCTCTCTCTCTCTCCCTCTCCCCCTCTCCCTCCCTCCCTCCCTCCCTTGCTTCTCCTTTCCCCCCTTGATTACTCTCACCCCAGTCTTCCCTCTTCCTCTCCCTCCTTTGTCACCCCGGCAGCTCTCCCCTTCCCCTCCCAGATTAATTTATCCCTCTCCCCTCCTAGTTCAGTTTACCCCTCTTCTTGGTCCCCTACCCCCCCATACCTTCACCTCCTCCCCCTCCCTCCCCTCCCCCATAGCACCCATCCACTTGCCTTGCCTTGCCTCCCCTCCTTCACCCTCCTGCGCACCCTCACCCCTCCCCTCCTACCCAATTATAACTTAACCCTTCTCTACTCTCAGCTATTCAGTCCCCTTTCCCTCCCTCCTTCCCTGACCCTCCCCTCCTGCCTCCCCCTCTCTCTCTCTCTCTCTGTGTCCCCCCTTTCCTCATCCTCCTCCTTGTCCCCCTTTCTCTTTCACCCTCCCTCCCTCCCTTCCATGGACATACAAACCTAACCTAACCCTCCTTTCCATCCCCCCTTTCATTGGCTCCGTCCTCCTCCTCCTCCTCCTCCTCCTCCTCCTCCTCCTCCTCCTCCTCCTCCTCCTCCTCCTCCTCCTCCTCCTCTTCTTCTCACAGTGCAACCCTTACCTCCCCTTCTGTACCCAAAATCTTGTCTGTCCCTCTATCATTCCCACATTCCCATCTCACTTGCATCCTTTTTACTTCAACGTTGTATCCTCGTATCCTCCTGTGCTGCTCTCTCTCTCTCTCTCTCTCTCTCTCTCTCTCTCTCTCTCTCTCTCTCTCTCTCTCTCTCTCTCTCTCTCTCTCTCTCTCTCTTCTTCCCTCTTCTTCCCTCTTCTTCCCCCTTTGTATCGCTCCCTTCACCTTCCCTTCCCTTCCCTTCTCTTCTCTTCTCTGTCCGTCAATGCCGTTCTTCATCTGACCTTATTTCTTTATTTTTTTATTTCTTTTTCTTTTTCTTTTTCTTGTTCTTTTTTTTTCTTTTTCTTTTTCTTTTTTCTTCGTCTTCCCATCTCATTTTGCTCTTGGAGTTTCTTCCTTTTGTGTTCTTCCTTTTAAAGTTTCCTGTTCATTATTTGCTTGCTTCCCCCTTCTCCTTCTTCTTCTTCTTCTTCTTCTTCTCCGTCTCTCTCTCTCTCTTCTCTTTTTTCTTTTTCTTTTTTTTCTTTCCTTTTTTCCTTTCTTCTTCCTCTCTCTCTCTCTCTCTCTCCTCCCTCACCACCCTTCTTACACACACACTAACCCCATCCTCGTTTTCTTAAATCTCTTCCCCCTCTGTTGCTACTATTTTCTTTCCATTATCCATTTATTCCTGCTCCCTTGCCATGCAGCGCTCCTCTCCTTGCCCTTCTTCCTCTCCCTCGCTCTCCCTTAATGCGACTCCAGCCCTCTCCCTTCTTACCGTCCCCTTACCCTATCTCCCTAATGATCTCTTCCTTCCTCGCCTCTCCCTCTCCTCTCCCTGTGTCTCTCCCCTTTCCTCAATATTCTTCCCCTCTCCCTCCTCAAGCTTCCTTCCCCTATCCTCCCCAACTTTTGCCTTCAGTCCCCTCTTGTCTCCCCCTCCTACTCAACCTTCCCCTTCACCTCCCCAACTTTTCTCTTCACTCCCCTCTTTCCTCTCTCTGTGTGTGCGTCTCCCCTCCCTCCTTCCCCTCACCCTCACCCTCTGCTTTGCTTTTATATTTCAAGTCTGGATGTGAGAGATTATGAAGGTGTCCAGGAACCGCCAAGTGCTGCAGGGATGGCAACACTGCTACCTGACTGCCGCCCTCACTTCTTGGGGCTGGTTGTAGCGTGTTAGGTTAGGTTAGGTTGTTACCTTAAGAGTGAGTGTCTGGTAAATGTACTTACTTACATACTTAAATACTTTACACTCGCTCAGTCTTGCTCTTAATCCTTCATACAGTTACTCATTCTCACATGCATTCATCCTGTTTCCCTCTTTCTCTTTCCTTCTCTGTTTCTGTTTCTCTTCCCCTCACCCACAAGGAGTCACCAGATGAGAGGAGTTAGAGTGTTGTGCACTGTATAGGAGAGGTTCTTTTGACCCTCTCTTGGCTTCTTCCAACTGAATCTTTGTAAAAGTTTCACTCTAGGAAAGAATTACAGTGTCCAGGAAGTTGTTTCTCGTGTCCCGGTGGGTGGGTAGGTGTGGGGGTGACGGCACCGTGCAGGCAGCCAGGCCCCTACACACATTTACATGGCCTGCCCCACCCCACCCTACCCCACCCTGCCCCACCCTGCTCCTACCCTGCCCCCCCACCCCATCCCAGAACAGGTGCTGCCCCAAGACTTGTTCAAGTGCATTTGGTGTGTGTTGTTAGTGCCTTGGTGGGCCATCTTACTGAGTATTGTATCACCAGAATAAGTTCATTATTAGTTCTCTTATTAACTGTCAAAGATTACTTACTTACTTGATCATTCTGTCTTATAGCATTGAATAAATTTGTTGGCCCTTGTTTATCCTTACTTCCATGCGTTCCTGTTGGCATGTAGTTAGATTTTAAGTGTAGGAGGATATTTGCATGCACTTGTATTTAGTATTGTGCATGTATATGAACCATTTTTAAAATCATCCATATGTGCATGGCTGCTTTTTTTTTGCTTATATACGATTTGCATAAATTCTTTTGTTTTTTATTCCAGACAAGAAGGAAAGAAAATTTGTTTCTTCAGTATTATGCTATGCTACTAGCATGGCTTCCATTTTGCTGTGACACTGACCGCTGGGAAAGGCAATGTGATATCGCGTCGATGCTGTTGAAGCTAACGAGGGCGGGAGGGAAACAGAGAGGGTGGGCGGCTAGATATGAACTAGGGAGAGGAGGAGGAAAGGACAAGGGGAAGGGAGCATCAAAGAGGGGCAGCTACCTCAGTGCTACACTAACCTAGAGAGACGGCTAGGGATCAGTGGTGGAGGTGAGGTGTTGGTGGAAGCGCTGGCCCCCAGTGCTCTCTAGTGGCATTGTCTGGGTGGGCCTGACACCCTACCCTCTATTACAGGTGTGTAGGCATAAAGGTGCCAGCCATGGACTTCACAATGAACATGATCGACAATGGTCGGGGTATACCTGCGACTCAGGCAGCTGCGGTGGCTGCCATGGGTGGTCAGGTGACCTACCAGGCTCATGCTGTGAGTGTCACCCCCACAGTGAGCCAACAGCAACAACAACAACAACAGCAGCCACCGCCTCCACCACAACAGCAGCAGCCACAACCGCAGGGCGGCATGCATGAGGGTGATGGTGGGGCGGGGCTGCCAGGGGAGGGCAAGGTGCAGGAGCTGACCAAGGACGACTCTCAGGGAGCCTTCACGCCTCCACCCAGGGTGTCGTCCGTGGCGTCGCATGAGAGTCGCGTCGAAAAGGGTACTGATACCACAGACTTTGAACCACTCATTAAGGTTGAGATTAGGGGGGGGATACCAGGGATCAACACTGGCGACAAGGACAAGAACAGTATCGTTCAGTTACACTTCAACAGTGTCAACGAGGTGTTGCATTATTTTTCACAGCGGTCAGTACCACAGCACATTGATGCCTTCAATCTTCTCACCAACCCAGACCTGGTGCGCAATATCAACCCCGACCTGGTGCGCAACCACTTCCTGTACGTGCCCAACCCTCAGGAGGGGGTACGGGTGGCATCCAACGGTTACAGTTCGGGCGGATCCAACTCTGCCCAGACTCCTCCTGCCCAAGGTGTGTCGGCACCGTCACCAGCGGTGGTGAAGCAGGGATCCAACAGTGGCGGCTACAGTAAGCAGGGAGACAGGCGGCGTGAGTCCGGGCAGAGTAACCTGCCACCGGGCACCATCATACCTAGGCCGGGCATCGACACTTCTGGAACTTCCTTTGTTTGTTGGATTTGTGGCTTAGACATGCAGAAGTCACTGCAGTTTGAGGAACACATGGTGGACCAGCACAGTGTGGACAAGCCATACAGGTGTGATGACTGTGGGGTCACCTTCAAGAGGAAGGCACATCTGGACCGCCACCGCAGAATTCACCTGCCTACACGGCCATACCAGTGTGCCGTATGTGGCAAGGGGTTCACTCGCAATGAGCATGTGCGGCGTCACTCCTTCACCCACTCTGGGGAGAAGCCTTACCACTGCCCCACCTGCAACAAGACATTTTCCAGGCGGGAGCATCTGACCAAACATCTTCTGAGCCACACCAAGCCTCCGGGCCCCCACAGCCCGCCACCCGGCGGCCTTCCTCACACACCAGGTGAGTATGAGTACATGACATCACCTGCGGACTCACCCAACCCCTCGCAGCCACAGCTGGGGTCAGCCTCTACTGCTGCAGCCATCACCTCTCTTGGCGGAGCTGCCCACATACCTTCCAGCCTTCTGCATGCAGCTGTACCACAGCTGCTGCCACCCTCCCACACCACTATCAAGCACCCGCAGCCCCACCACCGCTTGGCTGCTCACCACACACCAGGTACCACTCCCCTCACCACAACTCACAACCACAACCACCACCCATTAGCCTCACAATCACCATCTCATCTCTCACACACCCATCACATTTTGCCTTAGACTTCAGTCTATGTTATAGCTCAAATAAAATTGTAGTGGTAAAGTATAAGGCATTCATGAGGGAGTAGTGTAGATGACAGCTTCTGTAGCTCTGTAACATCATCTTCCACTCAAGTAATTCTCATGTATTTTAGTCCTTCAGCTAACCACTTCCAGTAATTTTCATGCATTGTAGCCCTTCAACTAACCCAACTAACACATGGAAATGTCACGGCACTTAAGTGTGTGGATCGCATCTGACCAGGAGAGTGCAGGTATGTCCCCTTGAGGCTCTTAGTCACTACACTCAGCCTCAACAACTTCAATGGAGAGGCAAGGATGAGCATTGCTTCTTGTTAGCATTGGTGACTAGGAGTCTTCATTATGTTCTTTGTTGTCTAGACCACCAAGGATAAAGGAATGTTCATCAACATAACACACGCAACAGTACTGTTTTGTCTTCAGAAATTAAAATACTATCCAATTGTTTCAAGAAGAGAATTAATGTTTAATATGAATAGTACAACACTCCTTTATCCTTGTCAAGAATGTTAAGATCTGTTGTCATAGAAGTGAGACAAGTAGAGTGTAGAAGGTAAGGAAGATGTGGTAAATATTTTTTGTTTTTTGTACACTATTTATTGCTGTACTTAATCTTTTGACATGACGTATCTATCTGTGCGGTGTTGGTGTTGGTGCTGGTGTGGACAAGGGGGACTTCCTATGTACCCTGGAGTGTCCTACTGCCAGCACTAATTATGTACTTCATAGGAATATAAACCCCCTCCCCCCCACCCCCCTTTGACCCCTCCCATATCCTTGACCATTGCTTGTGATGACCTGTCTTGTTGTTTATTTATATTCAAGTAAATATTTTATATCATGCTTCCTTATTAGTCCAAAAGGCTGATTATAGATCGACTGACAGAGCCATTTATTCAAAAAAATATTGAATTTAATGTTTGTTGCTGCAAGTTTAGTTGAAAGTTTGTTGATTGTTTCTGCTTTTTGTCTGTAAACTTACTTGTCTGTGTCTTAGAAAGTTTCTGAGTTCAGTAAATATGTCCAATGGCAATTTTGTCACTACTAATATTGCAAATGTCACAGTAAAGTAATACAATGTTTTAGGTAGCTATTGCCCCCCCTCCCCCCCTCACTCACAACCCTTCTGGCCTTACCTTTAGTGTGAAATTATGTCACTTATATATAGACAACAACATCAGTTAAGAACCAGTGTTGTCAGATGTTTGATTGATTTTAATGTTATTTAGAGCACAACTTTTATTTTTTATTTTCACACATAGAAACTTTATTGGGCCCCTGAAGTGCAGCAGAGCCAATATTTTGCTTGTTTTAGATGATGAATAAAATGACACGTATAGTAAGAAAAAAAGTTAATTAAGTGTAATTTGTTTGATATAAGTTTAGAAGTTCTGAGACCTTTCCTGTCTCTGGTGAGGACAACTTGCATGGTGAATGGTGATGTAATGCTCTTCAGTGTCCTGAATATTGATTGACTTAGCTAACATTTAAAAAAGTCTTTATTATTACTAGTATTATACTTATTATTACCCATTATTTTATTTACTATTTTATCCAATCTATGCATGACTAAATTTCTCACTAGTTCTCCTAGATGACCGTAGACTTATATAAGATGTATTGTGATGGCATGACTTGTAGCTAACTGATGTTGTAGATCATTAAACTTCACTCCAATGATGTTGTTACATAGTTATAAAGTTAATTATATATAAACAAAGTGATATATATAATGTTATGAGTGTGATGAAAATGACTGAATACCACATTTGTAGGATGTTAGAATTGTCCAAGATGTCATGAATACTTTGGTAACTTGTGGTGTATTTACAACATTGTAGTATTAATTAAACTTTATGATTTATTTTGACATGTTGAATATTTTGGGGGATTGTTTTGCTTAATTCAGTAAAAACTTACATGAGTTCTGGAATATTATTGACACTATTCATGACTGCTTTTGAGCTATATCTTACTAAGCAATCTATAAACCCAAGGAAATCTTAATTCATCATATAATAGTGATGTACTGATAAGAAATGATCGAGTTATCCTTACTTGGTCACTTTCTATGATGTTCAACAACCCACCACACTAAGACAGTAATCTTTGTGACGTTGACAGGCCTGGCCACAACCCTTCTGCTGCAGACCACCGATCAGAATGGCCGTCTGGTGACCATCAACCCCCAAGGTGGTGGTAATGCTGTGCCCACCTCAGTGGTGACCACCTCCTCCACCAGTCACCACTCTGGGCAGGCCGGCGGAGGCCATGTTGGGGGTAGCAGCTCTAGTGGTTCTACCAGAGGCCTCAACCACAATGGTGAGCCTGTGCCACGGCCCTACCAGTGTGGGGTTTGTGGCAAGTCCTTCATCCGCAATGAGCACCTGCGGCGCCACGTGCTCACCCACTCTGGGGAAAAACCCCACGCTTGTGGCACATGTGGGAAGGCCTTCTCCCGCCGCGAGCACCTCACCAAGCACATGCGCTCCCACATCAAGGTGAATGCTCCAGGATCTGGTCAATCCAGCTCCCAGCCCAGTCACTCCATTCAAATTGGAGTGTCCAGTGTGGCTGCACCCCAAGCCACTCCAGCTGTGGTTCAGACAGCCACAGTCTCTTTGCCCACACCCACTGTGGTAGCAAGCAGCAATGCCCATCAACAGCCACCACCTCATGGGGTGACCCACACGGTGGCTGGCTCCCACGGGACACCCGTGGCCCATGCAGCCCACTTGCCCCCAGGCACCCACTATCTCCCCATGTTTGGACTCTTGGCAGAGGTGGTGTGATCCCCCAGCCCCACCTGACCCCTTGTAGCACATTGATGCCGGCAGCACAGGCACCTCCCTGTGTCCTGACCCCCTCACCACCACACAACTCATACTTACACACAGAGATGGTGCTTGGCCCAGACACACAGCTCGCTAGGCCCATGCCTGGCTGGGCTGTGTGTGGTGCTGAATGATGCAAGCTGTAGATAATGTTGTGCCATGATCTCCCCATAGCTGTGACCACTAGAGGTTCTCTCTTGTTGCTACTAGCCCGGTGGCGGGGCCCAGCACTAGGTACGTGTCATCGTCCACTGTCTGACCCTAATCACATTCCAAGCCATTTCTAGGTGTCTCTTTGGCTGCACTAAATAGGGGAAATTTTCTTGTCAACATCTGAGGTGTCAAACACCCTTAATATGTAAATTTTGTAAAAGAAATTTATGCACTCCTATGTACTTAGAATATTTGTAAACTAATTAGGAGTTACTATTCTAGAATTTATTTGGGACTTTATTAATGCACATGCCAAAGTGTGGAAGTTGGATCCCTTGGGACAGCAGTTGAGTTATCCCTTAAGTGATGCGGCAGCTTTCAACATGGCAGCTGCTCTCCCCTCCCTCTGCCCTTATTCATTACAATTTGACCTAATTCTTTTTACGTGGACTTTGTATTTGAGAACCTGACTTTGTGAGCATTGGACCATGTTGGTGTTTTTATTATTATAATTATTATTATTATTATCATTATAATTGTTATTACTTTTTTTAAGCATAAATTAAAAAAAAAGTATATTAATTGTATGTAAAATGGAAGACCTGTAATTATTTTTAGGAGCTTTCTTCACCTGCTTATGGTAGATATTCAGAGGTAGTGTTTGCTACCAGATAAGATGCTTTGTGTTAGTTCCCTCCGCTGTGGAGAGGCAAATCATAAGAGATTATTTCACTGTCCAAAGTTATCACTCCTTACATTTAGTGGAGACTCTTGGTGTCAGTTCCATGACATTAATTGGGAATCTACGTCTTTATCTTTTTTTAAAAATTTTTTATTATTATTATTGTTTATTAATACTGGAATAGGCAACATATATGAATTTTCGTTTTGCCAAGAGAATTGAAAAGCTTTCTCTGTCTAAAGGTGCTCAAATAGATGATAACTTTGGATCTGATTTTAAGTTATGGTTAAGATTTCAAGAGATCTGAGTTTTTTATCTCTTAAACTAAAAGTCAAGCTGATGGCAATCATGGTTCGTTTTTAGCGTTTGGGCTCTTGGGGATTATTTGTTCTTCATGTGGTGTTTGATATTATTTTGATTTTTAATATTTATTTAAATAACAGATGTTATTTGTCATAAGATATGGTTTTGATTGTGCTGTTTTTTTGGATTTAATCTTGCCAGCAGTGAGCCAAGATTTACCCTGCCTGTACAGACTTATAATTGCTATTGCCGGCATTCTTTGGTTAGTTTTAAAGAAGTTGCATTATGGATGCATTTGGTGGAAGCAGCATTGTTTGTTGACCATCACAGCTCTTCAGCATTGATACATTGATGCCTTGACCGTCAGACTCACACTTGTTGTATTGTAACAAGTCTTCAGCTTTCACTACTCTTCATTAAACTATCAGAACTTGACCTCCTCTTCTCAGCATGAAATTTCACAGACTAATTCACATTTAAAAGGCAACGTAGTAATTGCACAGCACAGGCAGGTCATGTGACAGCTGAAAGAGACAAACATTTTAACGTTTCCTTACTCAAGGCAAGGAACAGATTACTAAAATAATGTTCCTATTGTTATGCCTGTGAAATCTTGACCACAGGGCTAGTGAGCTTCATTAAGACATTTTATTGTTATGCCTGTGAATTCCTGAGTCTAGGAATAGTGAGCTTCATAGACATTTTTGTAATTTATGTTTTGACTAATTTTTGGTACACATGCACACATCTCCCTTTGTCTTATACATATGAACTGAAGTGGTAGAGGTTGAGGGCTTTATAAGCTCTGTAACCCTTGACATGTGTTATCCATGGTTTTATTCTTTTACTTTCCTCCCAGTATAATATACTGTATGTATAGACCCAAGCCTTCCCTCAGATGCTTTGAGAAATACCCTTCTATGCTAAATATTGTAACTTAACCCCTTGACAAATGGAATCCCTATTATAAAGATCACTTCCATGATCCATATTGTAC
Source organism: Metacarcinus magister (assembly GCA_029783475.1). Lineage (NCBI taxonomy): Eukaryota > Metazoa > Arthropoda > Malacostraca > Decapoda > Cancridae > Metacarcinus > Metacarcinus magister. The sequence continues at coordinate 13,010,134 of JAPQNM010000002.1, forward strand.
AGTCTAAAAAAAATGAAAATTATTTTTTCATTATTGATAAATTGACCAAGAAATGTGTTATAAAAAGAATCTGATGTACAGTGTAGGTGCTGTGGTGGCTGTGTGCTGCCGGTCATTACTGATGTCCACAGTATTTAATGTAGTTGGTGTGTTTGGCATCTGTTACCTTTACATTGATCTAAATAATCAATAGAGAGCTGTGTGTTAGTAGTTGTTCAGGATACTTGTGAGGGGAGGCTGCAGCTTTTATCTGTTGTTCTATTGACAGGAAGCTTCATGAAGTTCCTTACTAGTCCTGTGTAAACATTTCAGAAGTAAAACTGCCGACATTTCATATATAAAATAGGTTGTGATTTTCAATGTGAGCTTTTCAATAGAGGGAAAACTTGTGATCTGGTGATGTGAGGCAGAAGTTACCTTGGCTAGAGGAGCTTGATGGAGCTTCCTAACCTTTCATTTCTCAGCCTGTTATTGGATCTGGCTCATCTCCACTGCCAGAAATGCATGCCAGGTGCCAGATGACAGATCTTGGGTTTTTAGTTTGCCAGCCAATGTCACACTCCTCTCATGAGCTTTCTTGAATGCATAATTTTTACTTGGAATTTGTGTGAAAGAGTACAAATTTTTGACCAAGTTGTTCGGTGTCATTTGCCTGGTTTGGACTGTTTTATATATACATATATATATATATACCTTTTTTTTTCAAGTGTGCTGGAAATACCTGTCCCTTACAGGGATACAAAGAGGGTTATTCATAATCTTGTTTCCCTTCATTTCTTTGTTTCTTTAGTTTTCCCCCCACCCCCCCACCCCCAATGACCATATTGATGTATGATGTCAAAAGCAAGGAATCACATGTCTTGCATCTTGGTTACAGACAAAACCTTATTCTCACTATTAATCTTACGATGGGGTAATTGGACATTCTGGGATGCAATCAGAAATCAAAATTTATGACCGTACATTCATAGGAGCTTATAGCAGAGTAAAGTTGTGCTAAGACCATGCAGATGTTAACAGTCCATAAGCCAATCCCTCCAGAGGTGTGATACAGTCAGAGATTTAGGGTCCCCAGGCAACTTGATTTATTCTCCACTTCCTGAATTTCACTATTGTATAAAAAATGAAAGTCGTCTTCAAAACATGCACCGACTGCATCTCGAGTTTTAGATAAATTTAGGTATTGTTTGTCTAGCTTGGAAGTAAAACTGTCATCAGAGTATGTTTTTTAATAATGTACATAATAGAAAGAGTAGTCACGAGTACAGTAGATGTTATTGTCGTCATGGATGTTTGTTTGAGGCTCCTGATCCCTGATTATATCACATTGACTTAGGCCTTGAGGTATTGAGTCACCACCAGTGTGAAGTTTTGCATATGAAATATAATAAAGACTAAAAAGTAAACAAATTTTATTGTATTACTTTAAAAATTCAAATAAAACAGGAATAAAAATGCAGCTCTTTATATCTTTCCTCACCTCTATAACCATTGTTTTCATTAATTCAATTCTCTTCATACATACATACCTTCATACAAATTGTCAGAGAAATAGTAATCGTAGAATCATTGCTTTAAGGGAAGAGAGGGGAAGGATTTTTCTTTCTGACTCCCATATAGAGATAAATTTTAAGGTTATAACTGATAATCTGTAAATTGATGACAAGGTGGTATCTTTTCAGGACTTTACCAGAGCATCATTATCATCACAACATTTACTGCTGCTTCCTACACAAAAATACGCTTTTCCCTACCAAGATACATGTGCGGATAAATAGACGTGCATACAAACACTAAGAAAAGGTGGTGGAAGAGGGGAACTGAAAGAGGGATGGAGGGAGAGGGAAAGACAGAGGGTTGGGAGAGGGGAGAGAGATAAGTTTGTGAGGAGGAAGGGGAGGGGATGTAAAGAAGAGAGGGTTGGGCGAGGGTAGGCAGCAGCAAAGGGGTATTAGAGTGAAGGAAGAGAACCTGCAAGGCCGAGGGGAAGGGCGAGGGCTGCTCATAAGGGGACATGGATAGGGGACAGCAAGGTGGGATGGATGGTTGATGGATGGCAGCAACGGGGTTCTGACACTCTCTTCTCTCTCTCTTCTCTCTCTCTCTCTCTCTCTCTCTCTCTCTCTCTCTCTCTCTCTCTCTCTCTCTCTCTTTTCTCTTTTCTCTTTTCTCTTTCTCTTGTCTATGGATGGAACTAGGGAAGGTGTGTTGGAGAGACAAAGAGTAAGAAACATACATACATACATACACGCACACGCACATACACACACACACACACATATATATATATATATATATATATATATATATATATATATATATATATATATATATATATATATAGATATATATATATATATATATATATATATATATATATATATATATATACATATATACACACACATACATACAGAGAGAGAGAGTAGCAATGGTATTAAAGGGATAATATCTAAGTGTCACCAGTGTGTGTGTGTGTGTGTGTGTCACCAGGGTTGCGTGTGCGTGTGTTAATACAAGTTATCATTGAGGAACAAGGTGACTAGAACCTGACACCTCACCTTCCCATTGTTCACACATACCTTCCCGCTGCCTTGTCCTGCCTCCTGTGATGCTTCCTTTCTTCCTTCACCACTACCTCATCACCACTTCCTTCCTTCATCACCACTTACTACACTCACTCTGGTGCAGCACCCAAATACAATTACATTTATTTTCTATTTATTGAAGTTTATCTACAAAGTATTGCAGCCTCATCATCTAATTAATATATAATAAAGTTCTTTGAAACATTTTTTATTAACTTTTTTGAAATACTGACGCTAACTGGGGCACAATAAATTAATAGAAATAAAAAGAAGTATTTACACTAGTAACCCCCACCAACCTTAATCCTTTATAGTATATTATTCAATCCTCTTAGGAAAGGCCATATCATAGAAGAACTTGAAGCAGCTGCCCAGACCCACAGCACACAAGACCAAGGTGGTGCCAAACAGTACCTTGTCTGCTGGCCCGCCCTTCAGGTGGATGGGCACGTCATTTGGGATCTAGAAGAAAAAGATAAAGAACATGTCTGAAGGTGGAGAAACGTCAATGGCTCACCAGAAGATAAACAAAAATAAAATAATAATATTTTTTAGAGGATAAATATAAAGGAAAGAAATATCTATACAGTACACAAGGATACAGAATGCAAAGTAAGAAGTCCATCAGTAGGTATTATATATATAAAAAAAAGAGGTATTTTCATCTAGTACAAAGAATCATATAAAGAGAGATAACGTTACAATGAATAAGTAAAGGTATTTTCAACTAGTAAAAAAAATCATGTACCTTTATAGAGGTGTGTATATAAAAAAGAAAAAAAAACTTGCGAGACTGAGCATCATTTACCTTAACTAAGCCATTCCTCAGCCTAACCAATTATCAATACCATATCACATTACAACTAAGTCCAAGTCCCACCCCGGCTGCATCTACCCTGGCATTGTAGACTCTCCCTTACCTTTATCACCTTTCTGCCCCTACGTGCATCCATTAATGCCATCACTTGCAGTCAGTGCTCGCCTAATCCACACTCTTCCACTCCCCACATATTAATCTTCATCCCCTCTCTACCTACCAATAATCACCCCCTTCCAACTACTGTGTATATGGAAAAACTGGGCCACTTTTTCAATCTGTCAAGACCTTCCCTTCCCTAATCATTCACCTCCGTTAGTCTCTTTAAACACCTTCTAACCACAAACAGTACCTCCTCTACCTCCACCTCTTTTACTACCTCTACCTCAACACCCTCACCATCACCATTACCTTCTCCACCTCTACTATCTCCACCACCACCACCACCCACAACATAACTTTGTAGAAACACTCATTCATTTACACAATTAACTCTCCCTCAAATCTTAATTCTTCTTGTCCTCGTCTTTCATTCGGTAATCTCACAATATTTTTTTTTCTGCATACATATACTATATCCAGAAAAGAAGAAAAACAGCATATGATAAGAAAATAAGTAAAATATATAAGTATAGATGAAGGTTGCTTCTCCATCTTTATTGATTAATGTCAATACAACAAGTAGTTCTTAAAGGAGGAGTTCCCAGCCCTCTGGTCCTGACCCTCACTTACTACCTCTTATGATATGCAGGGGATTGGGAGATTAATTCTAAATCCCAATGTATCAAGGATATTATTATTATTATTATTATTATATAATTATTATTATTATTATTATTATTATTATTATTATTATATCATTATTATTATTATTACTATTAATAATAATAAATAATAATAATGAATAATAATAAAAAAATACATTAATCGTAATAATAATGATAATAATGATAATAATAATAACAATAATAATAAGAGTAATAATAATAATAATTATAATATTAGTAGAAGTAAATTATTATTTTTCTTTTATATACTTTTCTTTTCCTGCAAATGCAATACCATCCATGACAAAAAAATACCACATTAAAGAATAAATAAAATAAATAAAATAAGCTGTAGAGCAAACAAAGACACTTGATTCTTTCTGGTTTTGTGGCAATCTAAAGTTTCTGTTGTAGGAGTTCCCAGCCTTTTACCTTCATGTTAACACCAAATACTAAAGACTAAGACATGTATTTCCGATTTCCATGTCTTACAGATTGATATAATAATAATAATAATAACAATAATAATGAAGGATGAAAATGACTAGGTGACCCTTTGAAGTAGAAAGGTGTCATTAGGTAGACAAACACACACACATAAAAACACACAAATACACACCTGGAACAGCTTCATCTTCTTCAACAGGAAATCAGGCACAGTGGAGCGTGGTCCCACCTGCTCCTTGGGGAAGGTGGTGCCGGGGGTGTACACGATGGCAGGAGCCTCTACTGCCACTCCACCAACTTTCTGGAGGAGATAAAAAACAAAAAACAATGTGTATAACTTGAAAGAACAAAAGGTTGACCTAATTTCTACGTTCAAACCGATAAAGTACACCCTTAGAATGAGTGGCTTACTAACGCCTTAACTTTTGTGGTGTCTTTGTAAACTATTTCTATCACTTTATCCAAACTTCTGTGAATGTAGTTTTGTTCGTGTGGGGAATCTTGTGTAGTGTAGTAGTGGCAGTGTTTAATGACTATGAATATCTATTTTTACAGATATATGATGCATTTGCTTACTAGAAAATGCATAATAAAATAAAAATAAAAATATATATTCCTGAAGAAAACTATGCCAGTGCCTTCTTCCACCTATTTTTCAGCCCCATCACAAGACAGAAAAATTGAAGATCCTGTCTCTAGCATCCTCATCATCCAACTATTGATTTTAGTTCTATGCTTCTAACATTCTTCTGATCCAATGCAGAAGTGAATTACTGAGTGTAGCAGAACATGATCAGGGTTGACGCTGTTGTGTTGCTGTTGTCCTTCGCTGAGTCAACGGTATCACCATAAAAACTGTGTGAGGACTATGTACCATTTGCCTTCATTATTAAGTATTGCTAAGTAGGTAATTACAATTGTAGGTAATTTCACTTATGTAAATAGAGGCTGCAAGAATACTACCATCGTATTCCCAGCGGGTCGTAAAAGTAGACCAAAAGGGACAGAGCAATGGGTCTAGGAAGCCCTAAGCATAATTTATTTACTTATTATAATATTTATTTCTTGTATATAAAATATCCTGATGTAAATGAATTGAATAAGAATGACAAAACGACAGGAGATAGAGTTAAGAATGCTGCAGTTTTCATTGAAGCGACACGGATGAACGGGAATTAAGAATAAATATACTATAGAGACAGCGCAGGAAGGTAATTATAGTATATATAGTGAGAGAGTCGAGATTAAGATGGTTTGTGCATTCATAGTAGAAGGAAGTGACAGTCGCATGTCGAGAGAATGATACCATGGATGGAGTCACTAAGAGGAAGGCTAGAAAGGAGGTTGACAGATGCAGTGAGTTAGGACATGCGACACAGGAATAAGAAATAATACCAATAACCTTATACCCTAAAACTGGTGCCCTGTGCATTATCAACCAGAATCAGAGTACTTTGGTCGCTTAAAGGAATAAATGTCGTCTAGGGATGTTTCTGAGGAAAATGCACGGTTTCTCAGTAGATTCTAAAGCTAAGTGTGGGGCAAAGGGAGGGAAATAAGGTTTGGATGTAAGTTAATATTCACCTTAGAAAGATTAGAAAGATTGCATTGTTCTAAAAAAGGTATTACTGAGAATTTTATATTACATTAGGTAAGGTCACTGAATTCTCTTAATATTATATGAGTATTGTAATTCTAAGTAAGGCCGAGATAATATATAGAATAACCATAAAGGGATTGATAGATAATAAGTAACTAAACAACACTAATATTACGAATACATTCACAAAATTTGATAATCAGGTGCAGTTTGTTTCGTCACACCGGCTGTAAATAGGCCAGCAGAACACCTTCCCTCACACGTCTAATAAAACGCTATATTACAGGTATACATCACATCACAGGTGTTAACTATACATACCGTTGGGATCTGAACCGTTGAGGGAGGTGTGAAGCGGCCTGTGAAGGGAGTTTTGCCGTACATGATGGAGGAACGAGAAGGAGAAGAAGGCGAAGGAGACTGGAGGTGTTGATGCCGATGATGATGATGATAGCAACGACCTTAAAGCCTTTCCTCCTCTCGCCTCGTCCTACAGGATTTCCTTTTGCATACGGTATATATAGGGAAAATAAGGTAAATGTATTGATTATTTCAGATTATATGTCATGGTAAAATTTTACATCTACACCAGAATGCACACACACACTTTCCATTTTGATTTTGATCCATTTCGAGTGATTTTGACATTGATATCCGTCACAAATGCATATATTGTAAGACATCCTCATCACCCCAACAAGCCTGGGGACCTGTGGGAATGTGGGTTGTTTTTTTTGGGGGATGGGGGGAGGGGGAAGACGAAATACAGTGATTTACCCAAAAAAAACAATTGATATCTAGATAAATCTGCATAACTACAGACCACCGGACCTAACCTAAACTAAAGTCACGTAATAACCTCTTAGCTGGGGGCAAGCTTCCCGGACCCTCCCAATCTAACCTAAACAGAATTCACATAATAACCGCCACATGGCGACTAGCGATTTCAAGCCTCACAGCGACTCAATCCTCCCGACTCGAAACATAGTGGCAAATAATTTTAAGGTATTTTTTTATTGGTTGTGACGCACGTAGCTACTAGTACCCATGCAGGCGAACTTCGTAACGATTCCAAACATTGGTTCCAAATAAGGTTGATAAGGTAAGCATATTGATAATTCCAGATTCTATGTTATTTTTCTTTCCATGTTGTAGTTCATTGTTGGTGATTTGAGCTTTACGAAGTGTTGGCAGTGGAAGTGAATGTCCAAAGATATGACCTAGTTGTGTATTCATTATGTTTGAAATAATTACAGCATTTTGCTTACATATGCCATTTCCAACTGACATGTAATATATTGTTCCCCAATGCATCATTAGCTTAGCAACAACAAATACATTGATATACAGCTTCTCAGTTGCAAGATATTTTTGCTATTACACTCATTTAAAGCAAGATATAAATAGTTTAATTAATTTTACTTCGAGCTACAATATAGGTATGACTTATAGTATTATTAGTAATCTCCACGACAACAATTTAGGTATACAGGATCAATTTCCATAATCGAGGCTTTAAGAATGAACGGAAACTAATATTCTATTCCCTTTACTAAGTTTCTGTAAAGTTTACGAAAGTTTGCCTTAGAATAGTAAAAACATGCGAATGAGGCGCTGATTCCACTAAAAAAATATCCTAGTTAGAGAAAATTTAATTACCCACACACCCACCCACACACACACACACACACACACACACACACACACACACACACACACACACACACACACACACACACACTCATATGACAGAAATTTCATAAAAGTGCTGAGGAGTGAGTGAGTGATTTAACGTAAGGCGCCGTAACAGCCAGGGTCATATGGCGCCGAAGTGCTGAGGAGATAAGGCTATAATCAAGGAATGCTCATATATCCTCCCAGTCACCTAACAATAAGGATACCACATATAATTTGATTCCCTTTGAAGAATGATATGCGTGAAAATAATGTGCCAATGTTGGGGAAAACGAAACGTGAGAGAATTCAGTTCATGGACATCAAACAACTTTCTGATTCTGATTAAACAAGTCCGAGCAGACACACCAAGTCATGCTTCTTCCTAAGTTATATATATACATCTCCACTGACTATACTATACAAAAAATGGCTACGAAATGTCTTGTGGATAACATACATAAGTATACGCTATTGGAATGGTTTATATGTATTCAGATTTATTAATTTTTTGTGTCTCATACGTATCGACCCGAAAGGTTTGTTTACATGTGTTAGTTAAGACGTAAATTTCTGAGTGACGAAGACTATATATCTAAGTGTGTGTTTACGTCTACATAGAGATGGAAACAGGAGAGCAGATAACCCCAACAAAAAGAATTACATATCGATCGAACTATAAAGTGTTTCTCCTTTGTGAACTGCATATAAGTAAAGGAGAGAGGAATGTAATGAAGGGTTAGTGTGGACCCCAAGCTAACGCTCCACCATAACAAACACAAAGCGTGGGTGGAGGTTAGCAATGACCTTAATGCTTCCTTGTCTTAGCCACCGCCACTCAACACGTGGAAAAGAAATCAGAACTTGGTGGTCAAGGCTCCGAAGAGAAATTGAACTAATCATCAAGAAACGATTCCAATGCCAAACAGGTAAGGTTGATTTCTCTGGAAAAATTAGTATTGAATCATTCTAAGTATAAACTATTGTTAGATTTTTTAACTCGTTTTGAGCGGACAAGTTATTATTTATCATGTAACCTATAAAGTTTACCAATAGTCATGATTTTCGTGATTAATGCAAGATAAATCCAATGTTTTTGTGATGGTTTCGCTATTGATTACGACTCTGTTACACAATGCAAACATTCATATACCAATTGCCTTCCCATTCAGGATGTAAATTTTTTCTTAGATTGAGAAATAAATGTGGCATTTCTTAGTTAGATACTAGGCTACGGTACTTGTGTTGATTGTTAATTCCTACAACAGTGATTGCATACAGTTAAAGATGGTGTGCCTTAACCAAACAATAATAGTGTTTAAAGTAAGAAATTAGATGAATAACAAGTGAAAAATTTTACCACAGAAAACAAAGTTAGAATCAATCAAATCATCTCACAGCTTCGGGGTAAAGAAATGCCGCCGCGCCACAGACATACACAAGGAACACATACTTTCAAGTGACCAAAACGTGTGAGGCAGAGCTATGTAGAAATCATAACGTGAAAAAAATGACACATTTTTCTAACACCTAATCACACCGCGGAAAATATATATTGGTTCAGCGACGCACAAAAGGGATGAAGCAAGTTTCCATCGAACCAATGAAACTTATACCACCACTTATATTCACAATGAGTTTGAGTAGAATCTGTGTTATTGTCGAAGTGTATTCTTGTGATGAAATGGTGCTTGATAAAGCTCAGTATCTCATTGGTCTTCTTGGTTCTTTGTTGCATTGTTGAGATAATCTTATAGTGAGCTTTACATAAATATAGTATTGAGTGTGACGGGGAGAATAGAGTGGCAGTTTAGGTGCATAGGAGCGGGGGGTGTCCGCGGCGCATATAAAGAAAAATTCTACGGAATCCTTGCCGAGAATCTAATAACAGAGTGTTCCTACAGGTAACAAATCATTGCATCTATTACGTACGGCTTTTTTTTCGTAACCAAGTTGTTATTAGTATATTTTCTATCACCTTTCGTAAAACATGAGTAACATAATAAGTTTTCCGCCATTGTGTTATCGTTTCCTGGTAGAATGACTTCATTAAAACTACTAATGCGTTGAGTACACCGTCCTTGACTTGTTTTTATACTGGCTTTAAAGTTGTCAGAGTCACTGCTTTCGTCTCCTGATTTAGTGGAGCGTTTGAAGAAGGAGAGAGAGAGAGAGAGAGAGAGAGAGAGAGAGAGAGAGAGAGAGAGAGAGAGAGAGAGAGAGAGAGAGAGAGAGAGAGATTATCAGATACGCGCTTTACTCATATAAACCAAATTTTCTCCCGATATGGTAGAAAACTAAGAATACCATGATAGGTTAGTCCCTTCCAGCCCTGAACGTACCTACTGCATGGCTAATAACGAAAACACATCTTGCCTGAAACCGTATATTCTCCGTCTCTTAAAGGTGACTGTAAAATAATCCACGAAACTAATGTGTAAAGATATCATAACGGTGAGAGGGAAGGAGGGATGGATGGATGCGGGGCGAGCGGGCGGGTCCAGTAGCTACGTCCAACTCCTTCTTAACTTGGCGGCGATAATGTATTAGTACGGTTAAGAAAGCCGGGAAGGAGTTGAAAGTAGTTATAGTGAATAATGGTAAATGTAAAGTCTTAAATCCACGAAAAAAACCGTAAAACTCCTTCTTAACTCAGCGGTGATAATACATTAGTACGGTTAAGAAAGCTGGGAAGGAGTACGAAGGAGTTATAATAGATATTGATTTGTGGGAAGGAGGTCAACGGAGGTATAGTAAATAATGATATAAGTAAAAACTTAAATCCACGAAAAAAATTGAGGTGATATGAAAAATCGTGTAATATAATTCAGTTTTAAGATGAATTAACTAACAACTTCTTACAGCCGTCGCTCAATGACTGTTCGGTATTAGTAAGCAACACAACCTCCCTCTCTTAACGGTATTTAAGGAGCGCCTGTACCTAAAGATCGCGGAAAAATAAGAACATAAGAAAATAAGGAGGCTGCAAAAGGCCAGTTGACCTACACAAGGCAGCTCCTGTATAAGACACCTCAGAGTAACACATATTATAAAAAACAATCAATGGTAATCACAAATATAGAATAACAATTGAATTCAAAAGACGATGGATAATTTTCTGAAAACCTCGACACCACACAATGTATATGTAGTCAAACAGATCCCTTTCACCTGTAATGTGTTCGTGACAACCCAACTTTCGGCCCACCAAGTAAGGCAGTTACCACACGCTAGAACAAAGAACCTTCAGAACATAGAGAGTTTCTGGTTTAAGGTGGTGCGGCTTAGTCAAGGGGCATGTACAGTACTGTATATCCACCTTCCTACGACTTGAACTCATTTAAGAGAGGAGTAGCAAGACACCTGCAATCATAATAATTTGACCTCCTTTTTTTATTACTCTTTCTTTTATAGGGAACCGGTAATCGCAAGTAGGGTTTTTTATAACGTCTTTTATTGCCCTTGGCCGGTTCTCTAATAGCATAAAAAAAGTCATACGTGTATATACTCTAACGGTCTAAGCCTTCAGTCCATCATAAAAACATAAGAATATAAGGAAATTGCAAAGGCTGGATAACTTCTTCAAGGCAAGGTATAGTGTAGGATAGTATATATATGTAACCCAAGGCTGACTAAGTATAAGTATAAGTAATGTAAGTAAGCTGAAGTGAGGAGGAGGAGGAGGAAATGACAAGGAGGAAGCGAGGGGTCACGGCATGCAGGCAGACAGGCAGGCAGGCAAGCAGTCTTTCAGTCAGTCAGTGGTGGTGCATGGTAGCCAGAACAGAACAGCACAGCAGAACACGTACATATAAGAGCACATTACATTTTCTTCTTCATGTTAGCTTGCAGAACAATGGATGTGGTGGTGGTGGTGGTGGTGGTGGTGTGCTATGTGTTATCTCAGGCAAGTAGTCTCTCCCATGACAACGAGGATTTTCTTTTCACCAATAAAGATGCATTATGACGCCTTCTCTTTCTCTTTCTCCTCCTTCTCCTTCTGCTGCTCCTCTTCCTCTTCTTCATTCTCATCCACCCCTTCTTCTCCCTCCTCCTTTTATTCTTCTTTCTCTTCCCCGTTCTCCTCCCTCATAGCTGAATGTTCAAACGATGATGATGAGGGGAAGGGAGGAGGATGAAGCGAAGGAGGAGGAGGAGGAGGAGGAGGAGGAGGAAGAAGAAGAGGAGGAGGAAGAGTTGTGGAGGTGATGTTCGTGAGATGTTCTGTGTTATGACGAGGGTGATGCTGCACTTTGAGTCCTGACTATTGTTACTACTACTACTACTACTACTACTACTACTACTACTACTACTACTACTACTACTACTACTACTACTACTACTATTACTACTACTACTACTACTATTACTATTACTGTGATGATTACGATATTAGTTTCGATAGTAATAATGATGATGATGATAATAGTAGCTAATAAGTGACTGGCATATTTGTCATTATCATCACTATAAAACAATTATCACCACTTTTATTATCATCATTTTCATTGTTTTTGTCACCACCACCACCACCACCACCATCGCCACCATAAACACCACACGATCATCACAACCACCACGATTACTATTATATCATCATCATCATCATCATCATTATTACCAAGAGTCATCATCATCATCATCATTATCATCATCATCATCATTATCCTCATTATTACCAAGACAGTCATAATAACCATCATCATTACTACCAGCACAATCATCATCATCATCATCATCATTAGCAGTACAATCATCACGCGGACACTCACTCGCCCCACATCACGTCACAATATATTTATACACCTGGACAAAGTGGCACCGGGTTTTACCTCTGACATTCATCGCTCTATTCCATCACAAGAGAGAAAAAGGGGAATATGGGAGGAGGGGAGGCAAAAAAGGGGAGAGGGAGAGGGTCGGCGAAGAAGGGGCGAGGGTGAGGGAAGAGGAAAGTGAATTGGGGAAGAGGGGAAATGCAGAATGCCACGGTCACCTTGAGTCGCTCGCCTGGATGCTGCCGTCCAGGCGAAAATCCAGGCATGTTTTTAAGAAGCGTTGAGTTCCAGTTTGCAAGAGTCTGCCCGTTACGCTCGGCCGTCACAGAAAACGTGTAAAAAAAAATTACGCTGGACTAAGATGAAGAGATATAATGGAGGACTTGTGAGAAGAAAGCAAGAAAGAAAGAAAGAGAAAGAGAAAGAGAGTGTGTGTGTGTGAGAGAGAGAGTGAGAGCGAGAGAAAGACTGAGAGAAAGAGAGAGAGAGGAAACGACGAAATAGAAAGGGAAATAAGGAGAGAGAGAGGGAGAGGGAGGTGAGAAAATAGAGGGCGGACATTATATGAACAATAAAGATGCAGAGGGAAGGGGAAAGGGGACGAGAAAGCAGCGATTACTCTCCCCTCCCCAGCCAGGAGAGGGGAGTTAAGGGATGGCCTCAAGGGGGAGAGAGAGGGGAAGCAGAGACAAAGACGGGAAGTAGGAGGGGAGTGAGAGAGGGGAGACAGAGACAAAGAAGGGGAGGAAGAGGGGAGAAGGAAGGGTAGAGAGAAGTAAATAATACGAGGGTAAGGGGAGACTTGGAGAGGGAAAGGAAGGCGAGTGGGTAGGGGTGGGTAGGGGATGACCAGTACCCTACCGCCCACCCACTCACCTACCTTACCCCTCAAGCACTCCTGCCGTCCCCTGCCCACCCCTGCCGGAGGATTCAAGACGCAAGGCGCGCCTCTGACGCTCTCTAGAAGTCCTTGATTGTGTGGCGTCTTGGTGTGTTGATTGTGTTGTGTTGTAGTGTGTTGTAGTGTGTGTGTGTTTGTGTGTGTGTGTGTGTATGTGCGTGTGTGTTGATCGAGTGAGTGAGTATAGCGTCTAAGAACATGAAGTATATAATCTTAGATCTTCCTTCTAAAAATCTTCAATTGTTCAAAAAATATTTCTCACAAATCCTTTCTTCACTTCTGTCTTGAACCATAACCTTATCACTCCCCCGACTCTACCTATCCACTCCTGCCCGCAACATGCAGTCCTCACTCCGTAGTCTGGCCTATATTCATCCACCTACACCTTCTTAAACTTTCCACACACACACACACACCCTTCGGCCTCTCACACCTGGCCTAGCACGCACTATTTCAACTCTCCCCCTTCCCCCAGATCCTAAGTTTCTCACACACCACATCCCCCCTCCAGCCTCTCAGCCTAAGAACGTAATTAGACCGCCACTCCTTACTAACACGTTACATACTCCTCACCTACTCGTTCTGGTCGCCCCCACCACGCTATATAGATTCCATTATTGCCTCAGATAATTACAATCACCTCGCATCACGAACCTGTTACCTCCGCATTCATTTATACGATTATCCTTTAGAAATAGGTAGATCTCACACTACTTTTCTTCCTTCCTAGTGTTAGCATTCCTCATTGCCTCTTAACTCCCACGCCTACCCCGTGTCACCCTCCCTCCACGTGTCTCAGCCCCGGAAGTCGCACGCTTCGCTCATAATCAAACACGAGACACACCTCCTCCTATACCGCATCTTGACCGGCTCTTCTCCGCCCTCTCACGGGACGGTGCACGATGACCTGCCTTTGATTCATTACATACGCAAGCATTCCAGGTAATCGTAAGAACCTTGATACCAGCTACACGTGTATTTTGTTTGTGCTCATTTGTAGAGGCAGTGATTGATGGGAGGAAATCTGAAGGTGTGTGTATGTGTGTGTGTGTGTGTGTGTGTGTGTGTGTGTGTGTGTGTGTGTGTGTGTGTGTGTGTGTGTGTGTGTGTGTGTGTGTGTGATGCTTGCCGGTGTCGTGGTGCTTACTACCTTGCGGGCTTGCCATTAATGAGGTTTAAAGAGCCATACCCTCCCGCGGCAGTGTGGCTACGATGCCTCGATGCTTCAGGTACAATCAAAACAAACAATCGCACGTGTTAATAAGCGTAAGGAGGTCATTGGAGGTGGAATTAAGGTATATTCTGGTGAGCCGCAAGACAAATTAAACAGTTGCCACCTTACCTTTCGTGGGCAGTATTGATCATGACATGAAGGGGCAGGGAAAGCTGACATGTGACGTCACTCCACTCTCTTCTTCCCATTGGTTGGATTCAATTACGTGCTCTCCTCGCATCTTTCTCATTGGCCAAGGGATTCTACTTCTACTGACATCGGGACCAGTGTATGGGTGGCGTGGCTGCTTCCTTATCGACGTCATTCTTATAGACTTCTCTCATTGGTCAGTAAGTAGTCATTGATGTCACGTGCGTGGGTGTCAAGCGCTGGTGACTCGTCGGCATTCACACCTGTTTAAAGAAAGACCTGTTTGGAAGGATGTTTGGGGGTGTGGGGGGTTGGGGTAGGGGTAAGGGTAGGCCTATGTTGTTGTAATAGGTTCTCAGTGTATAGGTTCATGGGGTTGTATGTAAGTGTGGATTGCATTAAAAGGGATTCAATGTTATTATTGTGTTTGTGTGGATGGAGGTTGGGTTGACCATTGTTGTATTATTGTTATTGTAATTGTATTGTGGTTTTGTTTGATTTTACTTTTGTTTATTAATTTATTTTTATATATTTATATGCTTATTAGATTTATTAATTTTTGTATTTATTTATTTATTTATTTATTTAT
Source organism: Metacarcinus magister (assembly GCA_029783475.1). NCBI lineage: Eukaryota > Metazoa > Arthropoda > Malacostraca > Decapoda > Cancridae > Metacarcinus > Metacarcinus magister. The sequence continues at coordinate 13,025,658 of JAPQNM010000002.1, forward strand.
TTATTTATTTTGAGACGAGTACTTATGAGTTTTTTCTTCTTGTTTCTTGTTTGCGTTGTATTCTTAACTTATACATTTTGTCGCATTTCTGAACATTACCGCATTGATATCATTACTATTATTATTATTATTATTATTATTTATTAGCACAAACTTTCTCTACTATTATTACTATTATTATCACTATTATCATTATCATTATCATTATCATTATCATTATTATCATCATTATTACCTGTGTGTTCTCCGTTGGTTAGACTCAGGTAGTAGCCGCAGGTAGGATTCTTGGCAAGGTAGCAGCAAGATAGTAAGGTATATACGCCGAGGGAACATTCCTGCCACTCACAGTAAACAAGATTGAAGTTCAGCGGCCTTTCTCGAAGACATATTTTCTGACCTTCAAACCGCAGCAAGGAAGCCGGGCATGTAGCGAGGACATGCGGCGTTCCACCCAGACTAAACAAAGCGGAAGTTTACAGGCCATGCACGAACCTCTATTTTTTTTTAACCTTGAAACTGCACCTGAAAAAAGAGAAAGAAAGAAAGAGAATTTTAGTTCAGCGGCAATTCTGGACCTACAACCATCATGTAACCGATATATACACAAACAGCGTGTATAGTAAAGACGATATCAGTATTAATAAACAAAGCTAGCGTGGTTATATCCTTGCTTTACTATTTATTACCTGTACTGATGCATGTAAGACCTTCACTGTGACTTACGCTGTGTCCGTCCGTGGTGGTGTTGGTAAGGCAAGACATGTAAAATAGTTGACGGCGGACGCAGCGAGCGGCGGTGTCGGAGGCAACAGGAGTCAGCTTGCTCGCCGATCATCGTCACCGCGTTATACAAAAATAAACGCCGATAAGTTACACAAATAGACTAGTAAATGTACCTATTATATTTTTTTTTACCTGTAAGTTTTATTATAAGTTTTCTTTTTCATCTTGTTTGTAGCGTAAAAGAGAAAGAAAGTGAGTGAGCGGTGCAAGACATAGCTTTCTTTCTTGCTGTCTGTCTCTGTCTTTCATCCCGCTGACTGACCCCTTGCGTTAGATTGGCAGTCGCGGAAGACATCTATCTATCAGGCTCCACGGCGGACCACGTTCCCGGAAGTGTGCCAATGGTCCTATCGTACACCTGGCAACACTAAACAAACACTGCTGGGAAAGGACCACTCATTGACTCGTTCCCTGCCCCCCCCTACACACCCCCTTCACCCCAATTCAACCCTTACCTCCCTTACAGTCAAAAATAGAATAAAAGATAAAATAATTAGTGGTTTTTTTTGGTTATTGTTTGATTGTAATATTCAAAGTGTCGAAAAGTATTTATCTCTATCGTTGAAATGTTATGGTTTGATTATATTGTTTAAGTTAAGGTTGTGGTGATTAACGCGCCTCCTTAATGCACGGGTGAAGGCATGTCTTAATTAAGTCAATACTATATTAATTACCCTCTTTGTGTCGCTTTAATGACTAGCGAATCTGATTATATATAATTTTTTTTATTAGCTTAATTATTACTACTTTGGTGAAATGAAATAATTAGGGGCATAAATGTAGTTATATTTTTTAATGCATAGAGTCTTCGGAACATAGTGTATATATAACCTGACTACCCTTGCTTATACCACTGCATTTCAACGTTACAATGCAGGTTCATCATACCTTCCTGCAAGACAATAATCGATATTTACGTATATACAAATCACTTTCTCTATTGGGGGGGAGAACTGCAACCGAGGATGACAAGGGGCCAACACACACACACACACGCACACACACACACACACACACACACACACACACACACACACACACACACACACACACACACACACACACACACACACACACACACGAGGTCGAGGGGCTGCGTTAATATTTCCTGTAGTAGGCCTCTGCGGGTGTCTGGAGGGGCTTGGAAGGGCTTGGAAGGGTCTACTCAGGGGCTGGCGGGTAGGAGAGGGTGTAGTAGACTCTGAAGCAGTCCAAGAAGCCCACCAAGCACACAAAAGAGGTGATGCCGAAGAGAATCTTGTCCATCGGTCCTCCCTTAATGTGCACTGGTAGATCATTCGCCATCTAGAGAGAGAGAAAAAGAGAGAGAGAGAGAGAGGGGGGAGAGAGAGAAAGGGGTGTTTGTGTTTTTTTTTACTATATGAGAACTAAAATGTTAAAGAAGAAACTATGTATATATGGACTTATGGATTAATTGTTTCCTTACCGTACTTGAAAATAACATTGGTTTACCGTAGACTTAATCGCGGGTAAGAGCTACGTCTTGAAAATTAATCTATTCACTCACTCTATACTTATACTTACTTACTTACTTACTTACTTATACTCTATACTTAAGTTAGGTTATACTAGTCCTTCTGCTTGTTTTATCTGTAGTACATTTAATATAGAATAAATTAGATATTATGTTGGCTTCTAATGTAACTTGTAATTTTTCAATGTTATTTTTTCTTTCTCGGAGTTACGTTCTGTTTAATATTCAAAGTAGAAGAAATTATTGATGTGTATTGTAAGTTATTTTTGTATTTAGGTTTAGTTGATTGTCTGTCTGTCTGTCTGTCTGTTTGTATGTTTGTCTGTGTATGCGTATATATTGTATTTGTGTTTTCATATCTTAGTATATCTTATAGTATTTATGATTACTATTGTCTATTTGTCTGTGTATGAGAGAGAGAGAGAGAGAGAGAGAGAGAGAGAGAGAGAGAGAGAGAGAGAGAGAGAGAGAGAGAGAGAGAGAGAGAGAGAGAGAGAGAGAGAGAGAGAGAGAGAGAGAGAGAGAGAGAGAGAGAGAGGCTTCAGGAAACACTATTATCAATACTATAAGACTACAGTGGAATGTGGGAAAATTAATCTGTGTGGATAATACTGAATTTTCTTCGTTAAACACACAGACGGGACGCGTTAATGAGATAAAAACAAGTAAGATTGATATTTGTGAGTATCTACAACGGTTATACATTCTCTCTCTCTCTCTCTCTCTCTCTCTCTCTCTCTCTCTCTCTCTCTCTCTCTCTCTCTCTCTCTCTCTCTCTCTCTCTCTCTCTCTCTCTCTCTCTCTCTCTCTCTCTCTCCGTGGTGCCTCTCAATGTATGCTTCGTGGTACGTTAAAATCTGTTTATGTTTATCTATATACTGTGTTGTGTTTTTTTTGGTAGTCTTGTGCAATATATTATTTCGTTAGTTTCATGTGTGGTTATAATATATTTTTTTTCCTGCTGCGTTTTCCTTTTTAGATTATCACTACGAATAAGACTTTGTATGTAGCTTTGGTATGTATGTGTTAGATGATATTCCGTAGTTATATACGTATATATAACTGGATAAGACTATAGATACTACACATTTAAAATACTGTTGCGAATGAGGTATACATTATTTTTTTTGTGTATACTAGACATATATATTAGTGTATGTCTATGTAATTCCATTCTCTATGTATCTTTATTGCAGTTTATTCACTATCTTGAAATTTTCGAGTTACGTCATGTATAATTTTTCACTTTTTTTATGATTATTATTATTATTAGTCAAATTGAATGAAAACAATTCTTTTTAGTCACGTCTTAAAATATTTTCTTTGCGTTTTTTTTATCAACCTAATCATAAGTCTGATCTCTCTGTGAAAAAAAAAAATATAGTAATAATCTTAATCATAGAATAAACAATTTAAGTTCTTGCGTATAATTCTATAAACACATAAACAGCCTCTTGCAGCAAATATCTTTATATTCATCACGAAGTTTAGTATAAAATCATTGAAAGTCTAAAAAAAATAATTACACATGTAAACACACAATTTTATAACACCCAAGAAAGTCGTTTGAGATAAGAATTCACGTATATGTATGTATGTATGTAGTATATAGAAAGTGCCTTAATTTATCCTTACACACATACAAATAGCTGTGTGTAGTAGTAGTTTGTATAAGTATATGAGGTTCGCGCGTCGATACTTCAAAGCATTCTCGCTGTGTGTAAGGAAGCAGATCTTGACGATGGTAGATTATACTTGAATTGACCTTAACTGACTGACTGACTGACTGATTGACTGACTGCCTGTTTAATCCCTAACTACGGATCGATTTTGTACCAGAGAAGTCATTATTATCATTGTTTTTATATTATTTCATTGTTTCGTTATAAATTCGAAGAAAAAAAATTATGTATGAGTGTGATTTTCTTGCTATTTGTTTGTATGCCTGTTTACTTTTGTTTTATACGATAGAAAAATGAGGAAAAGATGTGAGTTTATCGAGAGAGAGAGAAAAAAAAAAAAGATAAAGAGAGATAGATAAAGAGAAACAGATAAAAAGAGATAGATATATAAATAGCTAGATAGATAGAGAGAGAGAAAGAGAGAGAGGGGGAAAAAAACCTCAATATATTTAAAACAACCCAATATTTCTCCCCCAAATAAACTCACACCGTATAGAAAAAGATAAAAGAAAAAAAAACAAAAGCAAATAAGAGGCATGCAAACCTAACCCAGAATGAACGAACAAATCTTTTTTCTCTCACCTTTTTTTTATTTGATTTTAACCCCAATTAGGCAGGTGATTAGCGATGCGAGGCGGTAAGAGACAACAGGTGACCGAGGACTAATTAATAATGGGAGGTGGATGAGGGAGGTGTGTCTGTCTGTCTGTGTGTCTGTCTGTTTGTCTGTATGTATGTAAGGACACTATTTTTCTCCTATATAAATACGAAATAATACAATCAATTTTAACTTAATTATAGATGGAAATATATTAATTAAAGCTGCAGTATTAGAACTATATAGATTATTACTATTTCTCCGATTATCTTGTATTTATTTTTGATCCTAATTAAGGTTACTGACCAAAGCAAAGCAAAGCAATCTATACCTGTTCTAATAAAGGTGAAAGGTATTAACTAATTACTACATGAAGGTGTTGTTGCGTAAAGGTATAATTATTACGCTTACAATCATATGTTCTTATTTTTGACTGTGTTGTGTGTGTGTGTGTGTGTGTGTGTGTGTGTGTGTGTGTGTGTGTGTGTGTGTGTGTGTGTGTGTGTGTGTGTGTGTGTGTGTGTGTGTGTGTGTGTGTGTGATGCAGTATTACCAGCGGAGAGTGAGGGATTGCAGAGAGAAAGAGAAAGAGAGAAAGAGAAAGAGAAAGAGAGAAAGAGAGAGAGAGAGAAAGAGTCAATCAAGGCGAATGAATGAGACGAAGATAACTGTTGACTTCACCCCTTTAAGCCCTCAGTGTGTACGTGTGTGTATGTACGTGTGTGTGTGTACGTGTAAGTGGGTTCATCTCATGTACGTACTTAACAAGGCAGGCAGGTGTGTGTACGTATTACATCACTAAATACCTAATATAATATGATAATATGAATAAGTCAACATTTTTTTTCCCCCCTTAAGTGATATACGATTAATTAATTGTAAATCTCTCTTTAGAAATAGTAATTTTTAGAGATTTATAATTCATTAATCTTTTTGTTTGCAGGAATGTTGAATTATTATCTTGCATTACGTTTTATGAGACTGGTTCTAAACACATATTTTACACTTATAACTTAGAAGCACCAAAGTTACGTTACTAATCCTGTCTCTCTCTTAGTTTGTCAGTAAATAATTGATGGTAGATTCAGAATAGTAGTGTTAAAAGATGGAAGGTATTAGTGGTGGTTCTTTAAACACACACACACACACACACACACACACACACACACACACACACACACACACACACACACACACACACACACACACACACACACACAGTACATGATCTGGTACTATGAACTGTGAACGAAGCAAGAATACAATGATAATGATTTTAATGATAGTGACAACGATGATGATGATAAAAACAAGGATTATTATTTACTATGTTTTCATTACTCATTTCTATATTACAGTAATAGTGAAGCTGACAGTATACGTATAAATATAATAAATAAAAAGTGTGTATGTAATATTTCAAGAGTATCTAAGCATTAAAACCTGCAGTACATTCTTGCCACACGTATAATAGTAATAATAATAACAATAATAATAACAATAATAAGTCATTCTAGTAATAGTAATCACACACAATTTACTCAACAAACTACATATAAGATCAACGTAACGAAACACTCAACACAATTTAAACAACACAACTGATTTTCCAAGAACAGTAAAAAAAGAGAGAAGAAAAAAATAGTTACCCTTCCGATGCAGTAACAAACGACAGTCGAGTACATCCCTGGGCGCACCTTAAGCCCTTCAGTATGTACCCTCGATCAACACCCAACACATCGCTACACCACCGTTCATGTTGTGGCTTCCAGCACCTCACAGTCAGTCAGTCAGTCAGTCGATCAGCACCCAACACATCGCTACACCACCGTTCATGTTGTGGGTCCCAGTACCTTACAGTCAGTCAGTCAGTCAGTCAGTCAGGAACAAGAGTACTTTACTGCCCCTCCGCCTCCTCCTCCTGAGAGTTTATAACTTATTAATATGAATTTGATTAACTGGAAATGTTAAGATTGTTATTATTATTATTATTTGATTTTTTTTAAGTTACATTTTTAAGATTTTGTATTTTTGATTCGATGTACGAGTTTATTTGTTTATTTATTTGCTTGTTATATAGTATTATAGTTTAGCCTTATCATTACTATTATCATTATTTTTATTATTATTATTATCAATTTAACTAATATTATCATTACCATTATCATTACTATCATTATTATAAAATGATTATAAAATCACCATATTTAAGAAGATATTTCAGTACATCTTTTAATTTTCTTCCCTTATATATTCTTTTATCTGTGTATTTATCTACATATACATCTATCTTTCTATCTGTCTGTATAGTTTGTTCACCGGTCATCCATTCATTTGCATCACCTCTCTCTCTCTCTCTCTCTCTCTCTCTCTCTCTCTCTCTCTCTCTCTCTCTCTCTCTCTCTCTCTCTCTCTCTCTCTCTCTCTCTCTCTCTCTCTCTCTCTCAAAACACCCCCAAAAAGCATCACACAACACTAACTTTTAACTTCACTTTTATAAATCCCTTTGAACGTCACTCAGTTTCCTTTTTTTCCCCCACTACAAAACTCCCTCTTCCTCTTCTTCTTCTCTTCCTTTATAAAATACCCCGACACTTAACACTGTAACTCCCTCTAACATCCTTCCTTCTTTCCTTCCTTCCTTCCTACCTTTTCTAACCTAACACCATTCCTTTCCCCTCCCCCATTTCAATAGCCAAAGACGAGCCGCACACGAGCCCCAGCTGCTCCCAAACTTGTCCCTCTCTTGTCTATTTGAAAAGTGTTGGGGGGTCGGCAGGCCTTTTCAGGGATGGGTGGCCCCGCTGGACAGTAAGAGACCGATTTTTACCTCCACTAACGCCCCGTCGCCACACACCAACACCACTTGCACATTGCTCCAACACTCGTCCACGTCAACACTCCCACAGTCTGTTTCTCCAGCCTAGTCCTGCCCTGCCATGCTTGTGGGAGGGAATGTTTGCAAAGTGGTGGCGTTTGTTGCACGTAGATGGGTGATGGTGGTGGTGGTGGTGGTGGTGGTGTGTTTGTGTTTGTGTGTGTGTGTATGTGTATGTGTGTGATGTTGGAATTCAATGACTGTTTGGATAAAAAACGAGTGTGTAGTTGAGAGGAAAGGATTGAAGAGAGTACATTTTTTTATTGCTATGAGCTCGGTAAACCCAATATCTATGTTAGAAATGATTTATACTTTAATGTTTCATCCACCAGCAAGATAAATTCGAAAAGATAAATGAACGATAAGACATGTAATAAATTAATGCGTGTGTTATCTTTGGTTCGAGATAACATAACTAAAGTATATATAATTTTTCCTCTAAATACTCAAGAATCATGTTTCCCAGTGATTCTTACGTGGGACACAACAAGGTTTTCATTAATACGTCGCTGAGTGGGTCCAGAAAATAAGAGAAAGTATTAATTTGTTACTAGTTTTGCTTAGTCAACGCACACCATAGTTACTTGAGCCAAAAACATCACAGGAACCATTATCATTATTAGTATTATCTTGAGGCGAAGCAAAAATAAAGATACGATTTCCTTCCTTGAATCAGACGAAGTAAATTAACGGACAATGCTTTTCTGACTATTTCGTAACTGTAGCCAGATATCATGAGTGTTTTTCAAGCCGTCTGTAGCGTGCAGAGTGAGTAGAATAGAGTAAAGTGAGTAGAGGCGGCAGTGGTAAGCTGGCCGCCGCGACTCACACCCAAACACACAGTCGGCGGTACTTGGCCTGAAGGAAGGAAACTATAGGAAGGCGTGGCAAGAGAGTAGAGAAGAGCGCTAAATACTAGAACGCTACTCAAATCCACTCACTACTTTTTCACACTTTAAACAACAAACCTAATACTTGAACGTAACTTAAAAAACAAAAGAAAACTAGGATTAAGTGTTTGTTTTCGGGTAAGAGTGCAGTGCGGCAGACGATGTATAGAGCTGTGTCGCTCGCCTCTGTTTAAGATGAGGACAAACTGTACTGTACTGTAGCCCCGGCGCGTTTTACTTAGAAAGGTTGTAGTGGTCAAAGATTTCTTGTTATATTGATTTTCACTAATAATACATCTTCATCTTGTTAATCTGAAGACAGGTATGCTATGTAGCTTTAAGGGAGAGCGAATATATAAGGCTTTCTTTTCTTTTTTGTATTCCTTTAGTTGAAGAAATCATAGAAACTGGCCACGGAATCAATCATATTCGGATTGTAAAAAAATATATATCCTTTAATTATTATTTTTTCTCTCTCACTGCTTCAAGAACACTATACGCTGTCATGAATATAATACAGATAATATAAACCAGTTGATCTTTGTGTGTTAAGTTGTCATAGGAGTAAGTTCAGTTAAATAACACCTCTGTAGCGTCTCAGAGCATCGCTTATCTATCTAAATGTCGCCAAGAAACATTCGAGGCTCAAATATAGAAAAAAACATAATTTTGATCCAACACTCATAAAATAATACATAAAATCATATATATTATCAATCCTTAACCTCTAAAATAACTATATATAAAGCATAATACATAACACCAGTCTTCAGAGTATAAAGACGAGCTGCAGACATGAATAAGTACAATGCAAGTGACGTGTTAGGTGATGCATTAATACTAGCACGGCAAGGCAAGGCAAGGCAAGGCGCGGGACTGTCACTACCGTCGCCTAATCGTTGCATGACACCCCCGCCGCCGAGAAGGAATTTCATAGAAAGTGTTAATTATAAAATACTTTGGCGTGCTTGTGTAGAAATTACCCTAGTACTTATATAGAATGTGAGTCGATACTAAGTGATAAAAATAATTATATACTATTAATAAGATAGTATAAGTTAATTAATAATGTTTTTAAAGCTTTATTACTATTTGTCATGCCGAGGTAACTAGCTAAAGACTCATACGTATAATTATGTGACTCGCGGCTCAAAACAATCCCGAGAGTCACTGCAAAAATTGGTTATCAGAGTAATGCATCAAATAATTCCTACACCGCCTCTACACCGCCGGGTCGTTGACTTTCCGCTACATGTTTGGCGTGTTTGGGGACCTTGAAACCTTACAACGTGTGTGAGACCCGCCACCGACCCCTCGCCGCGCCTTTACACTCCTTACCGGGATCAGGAATGCAAACACATATTACCATCATATATACAGCAGCGTTGAAGGCGGTCAGCGGGTAGCGGGCAGCGGGGTTTCTCTCCCTGCATCTTAGTGAGTCAAGGCGGTGTAATAACATAGCATAATAGGGAAACAATGATACACTTACCTGGAATATCCTCATCTTGCTCTGTAGGGCTTGAGGGACGGGCGCATACTTGCCTCTGTACCGCAGGGGAGGGGGATCTGCGACGGCGATCTTGGTGCCCAACATAAACTGCTGTGTGGGTCCCTCCGTGTACTTCCCGAACTTCTGAAAGTATTATATGATAGTGGTAATTATGATTGTTTCTTGTTTTACACTGGAGTTATGTTAAGGTTGGATAGGAATGATCTTGTGGTGGGAAGGGTGGGTGTAGGTGTGTGTATATATGTGTGTGTGTGTGTGTGTGTGTGTGTGTGTGTGTGTGTGTGTGTGTGTGTGTGTGTGTGTGTGTGTGTGTGTGTGTGTGTGTGTGTGTTGCTATATACTCTCTAACTACTTTATATGTCTATCTATTCTTTTCGGTAATTCATTGATATAGTTATTATTATTATTATTCCAAATGAAATCATGAGTTAGATATGCAAGGCAAGGCGTGAAGGGAACATGTGTTAGTTGGCACTGTCCTGCTCTATAACGGGCTGACGGACGGGCTGACGGCGGGGCTACAGTGCCACACCAAGCCTGACCAATACTCGTGTGTGTGTGTGTGTGTGTGTGTGTGTGTGTGTGTGTGTGTGTGTGTGTGTGTGTGATGACTCGGTAAAGTTTTATTATTTGTCTAAGAGAATGTAGAAATAAACTATATGCAAGAAATGTTTGAACCCTCACAAATCGGTGGAGTTGATTACTACTACTATCATTATTGCTTCTACTATTACTACTACAAATAATAACGATAATAATAATAATAATAATAATAATAATAGATAGATAGTAATAATAATAACTTGATAACAAACCGGAAAATGACAGTAATATTAGTAGCATCTGAGGCGTAGTTATTGTCGTATCAGTAAGGTCACCTCATTGATAACAAGAGTGACTGCAGGTGTGTGTGTGTGTGTGTGTGTGTGTGTGTGTGTGTGTGTGTGTGTGTGTGTGTGTGTGTGTCAAGGAACTAACGGTAAATGCACAGTAACCACACACTGTATAGAGAATGTTGTTTGTTCCTGTCTTTATTACTACTACTACTACTACTACTACTACTACTACTACTACTACTACTACTACTACTACTACTACTACTACTACTACTACTACTACTACTAAACTTTTTCCCTTTGCTAGTTGTTTTATTTATTTTATTTTTTTTGATCAGTTTGTAATTATTAGTATTATTGTCACGTCTCACTTTGCACCTCAATCTTTCATGTGTGTGTGTGTGTGTGTGTGTGTGTGTGTGTGTGTGTGTGTGTGTGTGTGTGTGTGTGTGTGTGTGTGTGTGTGTGTGTGTGTGTGTCGTCTATACTATACAGGTCAAAGCATCAGGTAATATGGGTGATAGAGGTAACAACAGATTTAGGGAAAGAGAGAAAGAGAAAGAAAAAGAGAAAGAGAAAGAGAGAGAGACGACCCACACTACTAAACATATGATTAATTCCCTCTTGAAAAATAACGAGGTGATTGATGGTTACACTGACGACTATTTTGTGGTGTGTGTGTATCCGCCATTCTTGTGTACCCCAGTGTCACGTCTCCATCTCTCTCTCTCTCTCTCTCTCTCTCTCTCTCTCTCTCTCTCTCTCTCTCTCTCTCTCTCTCTCTCTCTCTCTCAACTACATTCGTTGCGCTTTTGTTTGCATTAATCAGTGTTGTCACAAGTGCGTAGTTGCATTAGTGATGATTGTTGCCTTGAGAGAGAGAGAGAGAGAGAGAGAGAGAGAGAGAGAGAGAGAGAGAGAGAGAGAGAGAGAGAGAGAGAGAGAGAGAGAGAGAGAGAGAGAGAGAGAGAGAGAGAGAGAGCAAGAGAGAAGAAAAGAGAAAGAGAAAAAGAAAGAAAGAGACACACACACACACACACACAGACAACACATTACAGCACATACTTAAACCTGGACACACACACACACACACACACACACACACACACACACACACACACACACACACACACACACACACACACACACACACACACATCACTGACCTTGCCATTATAGTCAGGAGAACGCCTTGTCTATATCTACGTATATACCTGTGTGTTTGTGTTTACATTCCACCACCACCACCACCACCATCACCACCACCATCACCACCACCACCACCACCACCACCACCACCACCATCACTACCACTACACTTACGCTGGGAATCTCAAGCACAGAGGGAGCACTAAGACGGCCCGAGAAAGGATTAAACTTGTAATGCATCTTGCTGGGTTAAGGCGGAGAGGCTGCTTGAGTGTTGGGGTTGGGGCGTGATGCTGCTGTGAGCGCTGGGTGTTGTGGGTGATGGTGGGGGTGGTGGTGGAGGTGCTGGTGGGGGTAAGGAAAGGGGAACAAGGAGGAGAGATGCAGGGAAGGGGGTTGTGGTGGTGGTGCTGGGGGCTGAGGGGTGAAGG